>OU342661.1:10470000-11720000 GCA_910589605.1 Chrysoteuchia culmella | reverse complement strand
GCTGGCAGTGCTGGTGTGGGTGGCAGTTTGTATGGACCTCCTCCATGTTTCAGGCATTGTGAACATTTTCTAATGATTTTTTGCACTTGGGCTCTCCCTTGAGGGATCCAATAGGTTTGTCGTATGATATTTAAAGTGTGAGACACGCCAACATGATAATTCTTTGTATGAGTTTCTAGTATTATCCTGCTGGTGAAGTCACAGTCTTTAGGTATCAACACTGGGTGTTTCATGTCGTAAGGCCAAGTTGTATGGGTCATGCGTCCTCGGCATCTTAGGATGCCGTCTACGTCTTGGTATAAGCCTAAATTTCTTGATAGATGGGTCTCTTTACCTGCTACTTCTTCTGGGAAATGCTGAGTCTTAAGTCTGATAATTTCTGTCACATTTGTACTGGATTGTTTGTTGTGACCGTCTTCAAGTGCTTCTTCTTCTTGTATTGGGATATCAGTACAGCCAACCTCTAAGGATACTCCCTCAGTATCTTTAGAGGCTTTCACTTCCATTGATAAGGATTCTGGACCATCCACGTCCAGAGCCTCCCCGGCCGAAACAAATGTACTTTGTTGAATGATGTGTCTGTGGTCTGGCCAGAAGCTTTCTTTTTTAGAAAGGAACTCAGGTCCATTAAACCATAACTGAGCCTTTTGTTTCCACAACTCAGGTCTAGTGGCTACATCAGCCGGATTCTGATTTGTATTTATATAACACATCTCTGTCTCTTGATTTTGCTTGATTTCATTCACTCTTCTCGAGACGAAAGGAGGAAGTAGTTTGTTTGATTTAATCCAGCTGAGGACCACTTGACTGTCAGTCCACAGATACTGTTTCTGTATATGTAATTCTAGGTTGTTCTTTACATATTTAAGTAGCCTGCTTCCTATGAGAAAGCCAAGTAGTTCCAGTTTGGGTATTTTCAAATCATCCTTTTCTTCTAATGGTGTCACCCTCGACTTTACCATAATAAGAGTTCTTTATTTCTTGTTGTCCACTGCTTCTGAGGTAGACTGCAGCTGCGTAGGCATATTTCGATGCATCGGTAAAGCAGTGCAGTTGGTACTCTACCTTCTCATTTGGCACGGCACTACCAACATATCTGGGGAGTTCAACTTCTTTTGCTGTATGTAAGTCATTACGGCTTCAAGTGTTGGCTTTAATTCTGCTGGTAGTTCTGCGTCCCATTTCAATTTCCTTCTGCATGTTTCTTGGAACAATAGTTTCGCTGGTAATATTAATGGAGCTACAAACCCACAGGGGTCGTACACTCTGGTTAAAACCTTGAGTACATTTCGTTTGGTATCCACGGTCTTCATCTTCCCTTTGTTTATTTTGAGTTTCAATTGGTCTTTATTTACATTCCAAGACAAACCAAGAACTTTCACTTCGTTTGATGATTTAGCTTTATTTTGTTCAGGGATGTTCTTTAAAAACCGCTCATCATTGGATATCCAGTCTCGAATATTCATTGAGAGTTGTTCGAACACTCTTCGTGACTGGGTATAAAGAGATTGAGCTGCTTCGATGCTATCAACGCTCGTGACAAGGTTGTCCACATAACATTTGTCAGCAATATCATTTAGCAGTTTCTCATCTGTTATGGACATGTGATGCCGGACCGTGGCTGTCAGTAAGAAAGGGCTTGAAATGATGCCAAAGGCAGGACTCTGCAGAAGCGCATATGAAGTAGGTTTTCGTCAGTAGCTTCTTTATTCGGATCTTTAATCCACAGAAATCTAGTCACGTCACGATCTTCCTCCTGGAGACCAACCTGCAGAAACGCCTTTTCCACGTCAGCCATAATGCCTATCTTCTTGGTCCTGAAGTTTAGGAGCAGAGCCTTTAAGTCTTCTAATAATGCTGGGTCTCTATAAAGACATTCTTTGAGGCATTCTGGTTTGTTACTTTGGCTGACGCGTCATAAACGATTCTGCCCCGTTTTCCTTCTTCTTTTACCATGTGGTGAGGTAGATAATGGACAGGGCCAGTTGAGATGTTGGTCTGTGGTTCTACAACTTCAATAACGTTGGCTTCCAATTGTTCTTTTATAATATTGTAATACTCCCCAATTGTCTCTTCATCTATTCTTCTTATAAGACTCTTTAGTCTACCACATGCCAAACCCAAGTTAGTTGGAAGATCGGGTGGATATTGGATCCATGGCCACTTGACCTCGTACCTGCCATTTTTATAACGAACAGACTCATTGAAGTGTTTGATTGTCTCCTCATCGCGTGTGACTTTAGGAGAGTCTGTAATGCCAATACTTTCAAGGGTCCATAGAAATTTGATGTCTATGTTTCTCAATGGTAAGTCGGGTTCGGTGAAATATGGACATTCTGATTGATGGCACTGACAATCTGTTACCACCGACAGGGTATCAGCCTTGACTGACTCTGCAGTATTACCAGAGACAATCCAGCCAAATTCTGTATCTATCAAGAACCAATTTTCACTCACATTCACACTTTTGTTACGCATGAATGAAAAAAATTAGTCATTTCCGGTGAGTAGATCAATACCTTGACCCATGGAACCATCATCAGCTATTATGTCTACCGGGCTCATAAGGTTTAGGTTGGGTACTAGTAACCTGTCTGTGATCCGGGGAACAATATTCATATTAACATTCAGTTTCTTATTCAATCCACGCTTCGTTTCTATGAGGACTTCTGTGGACGGACTTATGGTTTCCTTTGGTGTGCACGAACCAAAAGTATAAATCATCAGAAGATCTTCCTTATCAGCGGCCAACTTCAGCTCCCTAGCTGCCCTTGTCGTTATGTAGCTTCGTTGGCTGCCACTGTCTAAGAGAATTCTTCCGCCTCTCAAGTGGTTACTGCTTGGATCATGATGTTTGACCACTGCTGTCTGTAAATAAGATTTGTTATCAGACAAATTGCATACCGTTTTATTTATTGCTATATCAGGTAGAAGGTGTTGCATACCGCAGATCTTGGGACACAGGGCTTGATGGTGGTCATCTCTTTTGCAGTGGAAACATTTTCTCTTTTGCTTGCAGTTCTTCATTATATGCCCTTTACGAAAGCAGCGATAACAGCGGTCACCTAGTTTTCCTTTCCGTTCATCCATTGTCTTCATTTTTGAGCAACTGCTGCTGTAATGTTCCCCCTCACAGAAAATACATGGAGACTTGGGTTTCTTATTTGCTGGACTATCTTGGCTTACATAAGCAGGGGCTTTCCGCTTTCGACTCTGCTTAGTTTGTAGGCTGATAACTGGCTTCGAGCGCAGAGCGAGTGTATGACCGTGATTTCATCTTAACATGTAGGGCTTCTGTAGTTATTCCTAAGTTTCCATCGTGCTGCTGGACGCTTGCTGAGCTTGTGGAGGGTGATGGTTCGGCTCGTTCCATTGATTTGGTTTGGTCTAATGATTTGGTTCCAATGATTTGGTCTAATGACCTCCGCAGCGTACCCACTGTATAGTCGTCAGGTGAAAGCAGGCTGACCTGGTATTTAACTTTCTCCGGAAACTTGCTCATGAGTGTGACCCTTAGTTGGTTGCTGTCAATCTTCTCACCTAAGTTGTGAAGAACCCGAAGATGCTTCTCAACATTATTTAGGGTCCGTCTGCAATCCCTGGTATTATCTTCGCACCTTCTAATGTCATTAAGTGCCGTATAGTGTGCATCCACCACTCTTTCTTTTACACCAAATCGTTTCTTTAAAGTGTCGACTGCGACCTGATAGTTGGCATTAGTGGTGCCCAAACCTTGGACGGTCTCATAGGCTTGGCCTTCGAGGGAGCCGAGCAGATATGCCAGTTTTTCCACATCCTTTAAATTTTTGCTCGATATCGATGTTTGCTTCGAATCTATCCCAAAATTCATTCCACTGCAAGATATCCCCGCTGTATTTGGCCATATCTAGTTTTGGAAGCTTTGACGACATGGACTCCGAATGATTTTTGGGTTCGGACGGAGAATTCGCATTCATAATGTTAATAGTATCAAAATCCAGCAATAACTCCTCGGCTTCTATTTGTAATTCAGTATACGTATTATAGACTAGAGGTGTTGAATCTTCCACTGTGGAATTCGTCATGTACAGGTGAACCTCCTTTTCAAACATCTCTATAGCCTGCTTTAGACCTAGATGAGTTCTAGTGAAAACATCCTTCGTTACGCCTCCGCCTCCATCACACAATTTGATGATACCTTTTGCCTTCTCCATAGTCTCTTTCAGACGGTTTTCGCGTAGTTGGACACGGGTACGGACCATTGCCTCCATAATTCTCCAGTGATGTTGACTGTAATTCATAAAAAGGACGCACTGGTGACAAGGGACTATGGGAGAAAAAAATGTGCAATGTGCAATTTCGATTTCCATGGCCGCATGGTGACGCTAACTTTGTATTAAAAATGTTCAACTCACCTTAAGGTTTTCAACAATAAACTTGTGAGAAAATACACTTTACACTACAGCACTGTAACGAGTATAATTAGAGAGCAAAATATTAGTGATAGATGATCAAAAAATTCAAAATATTACATAGCACTCCACGACCTTCATTAACTCGAGTTCAAGGGAAAAGAAAATGGTGTCATTGACCGTATTTCGTACATATTAATGTCGAACATCAAATTTCATAGTAATTGCGGTAAAGACATTCAATCGTCAAAAAAATGCGACCAGTCGCGTGCCGCACGACCCGAATTGGGACGTTTCAAAAATATGCGGACGTGCCGGAAGCCCACTTTGGGACGATTACGTCACGAAATTTTAGAATGCATTTTTTAAAAAAACTATTCGATAGATTTTTTTGAAATTTTTACTGAGTATCTAGAAGGCCGAAAACTAAAGACGTACAGAAACAGATTTTTAAAAAAGTGAATAAAAAAATAATTAAAAATAAATACCTATTCAGTAAATAAATAAATAAATAGCGTATTTTCACAAATGTTTGAACAGTGTTAGTTTATGTTTTAAATGATAAAATGAGATAAAAAAAGAGATAATATTATATAATTAAATGTTATTAACCGTTTTAAATCGATAAATAGTGTATTTAAGTGATAATTAAAAAAAAATACGAAAAATCGTCTTTACGCGCAAAATTACGCGACAATTTTGCGCGTGCGCATGGTTATTAATTTATTACCACGTTATTTTTAATTATTTCTAAAATATTATTGTTTTAATAATTTTATTAAAGTATTAGTTTTATGTGAAAAATATTTATTTTATTCGTACCTTCGACTATTTTCCTTATTTAACATTATTTGTAACAAGGGGAAGTTGGGCAAAAAAAAAATATATATTTGATGATTAATTAATAAAATATTTTGTGTCAAAGGGGGTATTTTTTTTTATTGACACCTATAGCAAATTTCCCGAATTTTTTGGATCAATAATTAGATTTTGGATAAACCTAAAAGTTTTCTTTGTACAATCCAAAGTTTGAGTCACCGATTTTTCAGTATTATTTTTTTAGTTAAGCGTGGTTTTACCCATATTTCTCGTAAACTAAATGTTTTTAATACTTGAAAATTTGTACATTTAAAGAAGAAGATCTAAGCATTTGGTTCAGTAGAAGCTAAGAAATAAGATTTTAAACATATACGGCGCTTCAGAACGCTAGCGTTTTTTTACGCGTCAGCTTAGGCGTAATTTAGGTGCACCTTCGTTTAGCTATGGTATAAATAAAATATATGGGGGAGGGTGAGTTTTTTTATTGATTATTGTGAGATATAATATCCTTTTGTAAATAAAATAAAAATATGTACAATTCGAGGCTTTATTTCACAATAATAACACTTTTTGTACCAGTACGCGCGGAAAAACGCGCGAACTCAACTTTGACTATGAATTACAACTCAATTATTAATTAAATATCGAAAAATGAAACATAGAAAAATCGCAAAGGGTCTAAGGATTCCAAAAATGTATAATACATAGTATAGTTTCCATACAAGTTTCTAGAGAAATCGCAGTTATAAGGCTGCGCGGCGGAAAATTGCTGACAAGCGGAAAATGCTGCGGCACGTGCGCACATTTTGCAAAAAAGAGTGCGGCACGCGACTGGCTAAGGAATGCGAATGGAATGCGGGGTGTAAAAGAAATGGTAGGAAGCGGGATTTCGGTAGGTTTCGGACGTGGACGGTGGCTGGTTATGGAAAGGCACTTACTTGGTCCAGCATCAGCTCGCCAACACTCGAAATGGCAAGCGGGCTTCGTCGCCTGCGCGTCACGCAGGATCCGCGTGATCAGACGTGAACGGCCACGAGCACGGCGATTTACACTGTCCTTTCGTCACGTATTTACGAATACACGTAACACTGAATACTTATGGGCTACGCGGGTGCGGTTATATGAATTGCGCGGGATGAGAAATTATAGCGTGTTGATGTCACCGTAGTTCACAATAGACTACTGTCCTTGCACTTGGAATGCATCGGCCCCGTTCGGCCGGCGAGCAGAGCGATGTGCCTTTTTGTAAGGATAACAGCGGGTAGGAAGGAAATAAAATTATGACAATATGATCGCGGCAGTAACAGACCGATTGCTAGCGTCACCGGCAAGTTGACCTAATTATTTATCAACTTCCGTTTCGATCGCCTCCGAAAAGTTTGTTTTCGCTGACGTTCGAAACAAATAAATAAATCGCCAATTTTTTTTTTTTTTTTTTTTTAGGTATTTCGGCCCTGGCTTCTAGGGCCAAACCGTACTCTATTATCTGACAGGATCGAAAGACAATGTGTCAAGAATTACAAACGATGTGCGTAGAAAACAAATCAAAAACTTTAAAATCATAATATATGACTTATGACACACACACATAATACGTTGTTGCCATCTGACTTTGCCACGACATAACACAATGAATAAGAATAGCATCTATTTAAGGGCTGCGGCAGACCTTTAATACGATCATAGATTAAGTCATTGTATTGGTACAGTTACCTACAAAACAAGGTAAACGAAGTTTTCTGGAAAGTCAAAGTCAAAGTGGAAATTTTTTTATATACCGTAGGTAAAATAAAACAAAGGTTGATTATCGCTATTATCGTCGTATGCTTAACAAAAAAATAATATGAAAAAAAAAACGTTTTCTCTCCTGATTTCCGTAGGTCCGGGACGCAGTTAAACAGAAATAAATTGAGGAAATAGAACAACAAAAAATCTCCAATTGAATTGGATGTCATGTCCGAGACGCACTCGGCCGGAAAGATCGTCATTATTATTATTTGTCTGACCCAATACAACATGCATCTCTGCAATAAATTAGAAATAGATCCTTTCATAGCTTCAAATGTTGTGAGCGCGCAACCGTACCATATTAGGGCTACGGTTGTCTTTGTATTTCCACTCGCTTCGCAAGTGAACGAAAAGCAACATCTGTGGGGTCAGGCGTAGGTTGAGAAACGTTTATACCATGCTTGGGTTGCACCAGCATTAAAACGCTTTACTGCTTTTATACTAAACTTGTTTGATCTTCTCCAAACCTACCAGCCCTCTTGGCCACATACCGGTTGTATTTTGATTTGATCTTCATGCCATTGGGTCCGAACAAAATTCGTTTTTTAGTCAGAATCCCAGCACTTCCACCAAATTCTGTCGCCACGAGTACAGATCTACCATGACCTGGGTTCAGGTCTGCACCAGATCATAGGCGTCAGAAGAAATTGTATATGCTAGGGATTTGAGTAGAGACGCTAAGAGACAAGACATGAGCTCATATTGAATAGTATTGTTTTGCTTACATTCTCGCGAGTTTTGACTCCAGCGATAAAACCAACACAGGTTCGCCAGGGTCCTCCAAACCGTCCCCTTTAGACCCTCCCTTACCTCCGGGTTTGATTATCAAATGGTTGTTCTCGTACTTGAGTGTACTTGATAAATAGCCTTGGAATTGACTCTATTAAAATAGTTTGACCGTACATCTATTGAGATGCCCGGGAGTACAATTCCTGACTTCATTGCTTCATTGAATTGAAGATTTGGTTAGTGGGCATCGTTCGATGCCCACGAGCACACATCTCATCCCTCAGCGTCTCACTCAGTTACACATGAGGGTTATTGTATAATAAATCATTATTATAGGAACCACTAACCTTATACATGTAGGAAGGAATTACTTTTCACTGCTGGAACATTCCTCGCAGCATGCGATTCTTCTAATTTTCTTATATCGGAACACGAGTGTCGCACGTCAAAATTGCCGCCATCTTTTCTTTCCAAAAAACACAGTACTCATTAGCCAAGCAAAAGCAGTGTTGCCACACAACATAATTTATGACATTTGTTCTTACTTACCGACTTGTTATTAGCAGCTCGCGTACACCGCGACAGCCATTTTACATAGCATGCAAATATACAAACAATGATCATAAAATAAAATCGAGAAAGTCAACAATAAATTAATAGAAAAAAAAATGTTAATAAATGTCAAATAAGAAATAAAATAAATTAATGTCAATATACAATTAAATTCACATGTCAGTCTACAATTACAATAATGTCAATACAAATACATTTTGTGCATTTGAATGTCTCGATACCTTTGTCAATATACTGTGAAATAAATAATAAAAAAAAGTGAAAGTGAAAGAAAAAGTGATATGTCAAAATTGCAAATGGCAGCCGTCTGCAATCGGAAATTATTGAGCCTATTAAAAATGTTCAAAAGTAAAATTTATAAAATAAATGATTCCCGACAATGGAAAAGATAACATGGTTACAATATTACACTTTTAAATGCGTAGAATAAAAGTCTAGGTCGTATACACTATTCTAGTTTTTATTTCACATCGATCGGTGCAGTATTACCAAAGTTATAAGCGTGGGATGTTTACGTAGGTTTTGTAAATCTCGTCAGTGTTAGCGAGTACCGTGTGACGTCATCTCGTCCATACGGTACGGCAGCCGACCCCGCCTCATATGTCCGTAGTACATTTCGCGGGTAAGTTGTCTGCTCTCGTGCGCTCTGGTGTTATTTATTGATTTTAAATAATGCTGATTGATTAAGTGTATTGTGTAAATTATTGTTTTAGAACTAAAATGGAAGAAGGATTTGAAAAAGGCCAATCCGATTACCTTCCCATAGTCCATGATATGATGGTGGCAGAATATTTTATAAAAATTAAGATTTGTAGATTTAGTTTTCGCTCGAAATATCGTAAAAACATAAAATATATTTACACATTCCTTTACAAATAATGAAACATCAACTCCTAAATTTATAAACATTTTACTGCAAAACATGCGCAAGCTTTTGAACTCTACGTCAATCTTGAAGAACGACTTAGGTCATTGACCTATCTACTTGTGTAACCCAAGTTTGGGTATTTATTCACATTGAATACTGTAGTTTTAAACTTATAATCAATGTTTCTTCTTGAAATTATAATGATCATTTACCTTGGAAAAGAAAGGTTCAATACATCGTTAGTTTCAATACACTGCGATCGAGTGCCTACATACCTACTAAAAAGCATGTACCTAGTTACTAGCAATAACTAAGTACCTACCTACTACTTGGTATTTTACATGACAAGGTATAAATGTATAAATGATATTTTAATACTTACATCGAAATGATCCTCACAACAAGATGCTGTCGTGTTTGGTCCTAATGGCTGCGCTCTTCACATCGCATTTGTCAATTTTTTTCTGATTTTCGGATCCCTAGGAACGTGAGAAAACAACTTTTCGGGTAAATTTTAAATAGAAAAATATTGGAAAAAATTAACTCGGCCACAAGTGAATTCTCAGACGGGAATCGAACCCGCGACCTTTGGAAATCCGGTCCAATGCTCTAACCGCTGAGCTACCGAGACTTGCGAATCACCGTCGAAATTCTCCAGTACTTTTATATTTTTTTAATACGCTGTAGGCCATCGTTGTCACATCAATGCTAGGAATATCCTTGCATTCGAAAGAGGTGTTTAACGATCGATTAAGATGCAACTGCCAATAATTTATGATTTTGTAATTTTTGCATTTTTCAATGCTATTTTTATACTTATGGTAAATTTTAAATAGAAAAATATTGGAAAAAATTAACTCGGCCACAAGTGAATTCTCAGACGGGAAAATCATAAATTATTGGCAGTTGCATCTTAATCGATCGTTAAACACCTGAAAAGATGTTTCTTTCGAATGCAAGGATAGTCCTAGCATTGATGTAACAACGCTGGCCTACAGCGTATTCATCTCAATTATAATAAAATACCTGAAAGTATAAAACAATTACCCTTTAGCAGGTTTAAGACTGCATTGTATAACTGGCTTTCTGAGAGGATGTTCTATAGTGTAAAAGAATTATTGGGTGATAATAATCGAGTATCGAGTTACAGTTTCTCCGATAAAGGGTGCTCTTAGGAACCGTGGCAGAGACCAGTCGATGACCATTCCGTGTGTTTCGCAAGTACACATCCTTCGCTTGTTTAAAGTGGGACATATTTAATTTGACAAATTTGGCAGTCTCTAAGATGTAAATACAGGGCAAGGGTAGTATTTTGAGCAATCTAAAAAGAGGTCTGCAGGGTTCACCGGGTGGAGAACCACATATGGCGCACAACCATTTCTTTTGACAGATAAAAGCTTTACCTACGTCAACACTATTTCCCCATATTATGAGCCCATAACGGAGTACTGACTCAACATAAGCAAAGTAGGCACTAAGTGCAGTGCTTCTAGACGCTATTTTAGTCAATTTGTAAAGAGCAAAAGTGAAACTATTGATTTTTTTGCATACTACCTCTACTTGCTTCTTCCAGTCTAATCGTTGGTCAATTTCAATACCTAGAAATTTTGTTGTATTCTCTTTTTTAAGTATATGTCCTTGGTAGATTATGTCAAATGTTTTTTTATTAAAATTAAGATAACTAGTTTTATTAAAATTTATTATAAGATTATTATTATGCAGCATGTCTATAATTAATGAAATAGTATTATTTATGTCAATTTTATGTTCATCCAGATTTTTTGTTATTGTTCTTACTACTACCGATATGTCGTCGGCGAACAGAATGCAACGGTGATTAGTTCTTTTTGGTAGGTCATTAATATAAACCAGGAATAAAAACGGGCCGAGTATACTTCCTTGCGGAACTCGAAAATGATTTTCCCTGTACTCTGATTTATACGTTTGAGCCACCTTATTCTTATCCAACCAAGATACTTGTACCAATTGCATTCTATTCTGCAAGGATGTCTCAATCCATATTAATGCAACACCACTTATGCCATATCGTTCCAGTTTTGATAATAATAGTTTGTGAAAGACAAAATCGGACGCTTTTGACATGTCGAAAAAGAGGATTGTTGTGTACATACCGTTATTTAAGCCTGTCAATGTTTCACTCACAAGGTTGAAAACAGCCTGCGTAGTGGACTTAGTTTTCTGAAATCCGTACTGGTCGTTTCTCGAGCATAACTTTCTCATATATCTTTGCCAAAATAGGTATAAGTGTTAAGGGCCTATAATTATTTAAGTTTAGTTTATCACCTTTTTAAACAATGGCTTAACTACAGAAAATTTAAGCTTTTCAGGGAAAGTACGTGATACCATTGAAAAATTTATTAAATATGCTAGAATGGGGCCTAGTTGTTCGCTGCATGGTTTCAAAACTTTTGTGCATATTTCATCATACCCTTCTGAAGTGGTATTATTTAATGAGCTTATATATTTTTTTATGTCGTATTCGTCAAATAGGTGTCAAGTATATGGAATTTTTTAACATGTCATTTGAGGGCTCGTGTGAATTTATATTATAGTTTATTTTATTAGTACATTCGATAAAACAATCATTAAATTTTGTAGCAATTTTTTTGGGGCTAATAATAATCTTGTCATGATATTATATTGATTCAATGTACTGATTTTTGTGAGTTTCGGAATTTAGCTCAGTCTGTATCACTTTCCATGTTGCCTGGCAAACATTCTTGTTATTTAAAACATATTTATTTTTATTTAGTTTTTAGCTTTTTGTATACACTGTTTTAAAAGCTTAGAATATGCAAGGTATTTATTTTTGTTCGGTATGGTATTTGTAATATTTTAGTCGGAGGGCTCTATTTATAGCACAGCTTTTTTTAATACCTTTTGAGATCCATTTTAACTTATTTAAGGTAAACGCAGGTATTAACGAGGAGGCTAAGCAATATTTCAAATTGGGAGTAAAAAAAGACGGGAGTAAATGTGCTAAGTCCATACAAATATTTTTTCTCTAAAGTTTATTTAATTCTCTATCTAATTAATACTAAAATTTACTCAATATACTTATGTTTTGAACTGAAAAATATTTTTTAAAATCAGAAAGTCAACTGCAGTTAATACCGAGGGTCCCCTCATGCCGATCAGCTAATACCGAGGGACTCACCGAGGGTAGACACTCGCATATAGTCGGTGATAGCTTCCCATAGGATGATAGTTCCGAGTGACGAAGAAATTTTATTCACTCGGTGATAAAGCAATGAATTAACTATGAGCATTTTTTACCGACCCATATCACTCGGTAATTAGGTTCTCATACGTGCTAGTAACGAGGGTTGTTATTTTTTTTCGGTCGGTAATAGCTTCGGTAACAGGATTTGCTTTCAACTTATACCGACCCACAAATTAATGCCAGCTGTGTTATATAAATCTAAAAATGGAAACAAAAATGTCAATTCTGAGATTAGACTGTCGCAGTAAAATTGGTAATAAAAAATTAAATTTAAAATTTAAAAAACCCCCGACACAAAAAACATAAGCTACCTTTAAAAAGTAAAAAATAATAAAAGAAAATTAATCCTAAAGTACCATTATGTATAAGTATGTATTAATATTTAAAAAAAAAAATTGCGTTGGGGGACCGCTCCTAATTAATTAGTGTCACATGCACAAAGTTTTTTCTTAATTCTGTTTATATTAAATTCATGTTTGTTGCTTAGATTAGTAATTTTTAATTTTGTTTAATAGTTAGTAATTTAGTTTTGTACATCACAAAAAACAACAACTTTTATAAGTTTAAGTTGTTGTTTTTTGTGATGTACAAGTCATAACCTTTCATTTGATACCCCACTTGAGCATATTTGCAGAAATTCGGTTTTTCTTCCCCACTTTAACCCCCCATAACTTTTAAACGGCTCAATCGATTTTCATCAAACATGTCTAAGAACACTCGCCCGTAAAACACCTGTAATATAAAAAGACTAAATTGAAATCGGTTCATTCGTTCGGGAGCTATGATGCCACAGACAGACAGACAGACAGACAGACAAGTCAAACTTATAACACCCCTCTTTTTGCGTCGGGGGTTAAAAATAAGTATTATTTTTGCAATGTAAAAAGTCTTTAAAAGAACTTTAAAGAAATGATATTTTTATGCTTGATGTTTCTTGCCAAAAATTAAGATTTCTTCTAGTTAATAAACTGTACCACGAAAATGGCTCAAAACTACTTTTAGATATTTTAAAGTACCATGGCGCTGTTTTTATTGACAAATATTACCGTATTCTAGAATATTTCACTTATTGCTTTTACCGCGGGTACCACGGTAAATAGCAGCAACTGCCAAATCCTGGAAGCTATCACCGCGGCAATATATTTATTCATTTTATTTAAAGCAAACATATTAAAAAACAAGAAACGTGCTTCTTTTGTATTTGGAAGATAGTAAGCAACGACTTTGTCAAATAGGCGTTGGCATAAATATCATAAAATGATCAAAAACTCTTAAGAAAAAAATGTGTGTGCTTACGTTGGGCGAGAACGCTTTCTATGGCTAAAGCACTTGATGCGCGGGCGGCGCACAAACAAACCATTTTTTGTGGGGTTGCCAGAGTGGAACAAATTTTTGGTATAGACGATACAATTAAGAGATAAATACGTTTTATTACTGTATATTCATTTGTATAAAAATACACTGTGTTAATAGTTAAATTCAAGAAAATAAATTATACCTCGTTAATACCTACATTTACCTTATTGTGTTTATTTTAACTTTACAAACTGGGAAACATAGTTTGTACAATAAGCAGAACCAGTCATAAAACATATTAAAGGCCTGGTTTGAGTCAGTTTCCTTGAATACATCTGCTAATGAGGTCTGTGCTAGATAAGTTTTGAACTTCTTAATGTTCTCAGCGGAGTAGCACCTTTTATAGTTGTATATAACTCTAGGAATAACAGGTTTTTTTTTGTTTTAAAAACCAACAATTGGGCTGTGTCATGATCGGACAAGCAGAGAGGAAGGGTTTTCCCCTATAGCACCTTGTATATTACTAAATATATGGTCAATACATGAGTTACCTCGTGTTGGTGTTGTTATGTGCTGGGTCAAGTTATAATTTACTAAAATGTCAGAAAGGGTACTAGTCATATTATTATTTATCAGTGTTAATATTTATGTCACCTACAATTGTATTTTTTTGTTTCTGGTACTTATGTTGATACTTATTTAGAAGAAGTTGCAACTTGTCAAAGAAACAGTCATAGTGTCTTTTCTTTGTGGCTGTAGAGGCACGATATACACATAAGACAATAACATTACTCAATAAGATGTGTATAGCACAGCATTCAAAATGGAAGTCGACTGCCAAATCACTACCTAATGCAATTTTTTTATACGAGATTCCTTTTTTTACTAAAATTCATGCACCCCCTCGTCTTTGGCTTCTTGAGAAGTGGGTTGCTACTTCATTGTTATTTATATTAATATTTTTTTCCTCGCCACATTTTATTAATGTTTCGGTGAAACACAGTACATCTGGAGTAAGGTCATTGTCCAGGTCAGAGATAGTTAACTCAATAATTTCCTTCTTAGAAGTAAGACCTTGAATATTTTGGTGCAGTACAACAAAATTCTGTTCCTTATTATTAACGAAAAAACTTAACTTTCTCTGGTTCCAGGGACTTATATGAGTGATGTCTAATGATATTACAGGTTTGAAATAATATGGAATAGTCCCTTTTTATAAAAACAATTATTTAAACTGTTATTAATACATGTTTTGTTGGATGTCATAAGTGTGATTGATTTAATCATTTTTAAGCTGTTTTGAATGTAATCTTGATTGTACTTTATGTAGTCTATTTCTATGTTTAATTTAAAGCAAATTATACCTTTTACTGACATTTCATAGTATGGTTTCTGGCTTATTAGCTGGTTGATATCAATAAAAGTGCAGTTCACATATTGGTTACAAACAAGGTTGAGTTTGTTATTTAGTTTTTTAATATTTAAACAATTATTATGTTGCACACTTAAGACAAACACTTTACATTGTATTTAATATAAGATGTTACATAGATTGGTAATTGTCATCATTATTTCCTAAGGCTAATATTACAATGTCATTTTTGCTTAGATTGTCATACAGATATTAACAGTTTTTTAATATTTCCGAGCTAGGGGCGTATGGTTTCACTGTACCACTAACACTGTAATTGTCATTCCATTTGCCGCATCGAGAGTTTCTTAATTCTTCAGCTAAACCTCTAATTTGTTCATCTCCAATTACACGAATTGTTTGTTGTTGTTTTGGTAACATCAATGTCACTTTTTTTTGTCACATAGTTTTTCGGTATGGTAGTGACATCTGGCGAGTTTATTAGTGTACCTTCTGACGTGGGTTGTATATTTGGAGTGCTTGACATTGAGTTGAGGGACAATGTTTCTCAACAATACCGCTAGATGGCGATGATCGGGTAGTATTGTGATTCCAGTAAAAAGTCTAGTCTATTTTTTTTTACTTTTCCTCTTTCTTCTATGTATCACGTTTTTTTGTGCTAGTGCTAATTTCAGTCAGTATTTTTGTTTTATTTTCTTGATACTCTAATTGTATTTTAAGTTTTGAGTTTTCAATTAACATATTTTCAATTTCACTGTCAGCTATCTGTAATTTTTCTCTAAGAGTCTTTATTTGTTTTCCCATTTCGTGAATTTTTTCCTGCAAATTTATGTTACAAAGGTTTGGACAGCTATTGTTAAATCGACTATTCTGTGATAATATCGGTGATGTGTCTGTGTCTTCATGATTAGATAACGATGCAAATGAGTTTTCAGTTGAAACATTGTACTCGTAAATTTCGTCAACTCGTTTGCTATAACATGGGTTGCATTTCCAGGTATTTTTGTTTTCTGTAGTCATTAAGAGAAACCTTTTCGATGAGATATTTGCACATTCACTATGATAGTTTTGTTCACATGTAGCGCAACAGATTAAATCCTTCTTCGAAATAACATTGTTACATATTTTGCATACTGCTTCCATCTTGTGTCTCTATGCAATGTTATTTATTTTGGAGATTGCTAATCTCGTTATTGTATTTCAATGCATCCTCTTGGTCAAGGTTTCCCGAAATAATTTTAATCAAGGAACCTAGAGGGTTTAATAATCCACGTTTAATTCTATAACAAAAATTTGGGCTAACCTGTTTTGTGTTAAAGTAATTAATGATTCTACTTGTATCGTTAAACTAAATAATTTTCTACGCGATTCGCTATTCTTTATAACTAATGTTTTAATTTTATGATACTCATATATATTAATGTTAGTCTAAAGTCTAAATCTAAAGTCTTCATTACACTCCAGTGATCAGTCTTCATCACTGCCGTTCGAATTCGAATCGGTGCTATGCCGGGATTCGGGTCCAGCCTCTGAATGTTTAGTCCGTGTGTCCGATTGGCTAGAACTAGCGCCAGCACGAGCAACCTGTGAAGGGCGGTTAATATTCTTAATTGCTACCTTGGTTTGTCTATTTTACTACAGGTAATATATTTCTACTACACTCTCCTATAACCTTTGCTTCTTCGAATCGCGGTAAATCTTTCGCTTTCCTAGTCTTAGTATTTTTATAAACATTTTATCACCTACTTTGATATCTGGCGGTTCTTCACCGCCTTTCTTTTCTTTCACTGCGATTTTTTCTGACTCTAATTTTACTTTTATGTGCTCTTAAAATACTTTCAGGCGTTTTATGTGGTCTTGGACTAACTTTTTAAAGATTTCTATCCCTATATAAATCAAATAAATTGCCAGATTCCGTGTGACCTCAAATGGTGTGAACTTATTAGCGTTATGAATTGTATTATTATAAGCCATTATGGCGTACGTCATCACAGCGCAAGCATCTTGTTTGCTTTTATCGTATTTTGCAATGCGATAAATTTCAACAACTGTTGAGTGGAATCTCTCAATAATTCCCATTGAATTAGAATGATTTGGAGTTTCTATATGTAGTTCGATTTTGTATAAATTTAAAAGATATTTAAGGAGTTCGTTATTAAATTCGGCTCCCGAGTCACTACTTACTTTGCTAGGGACTCCGTGCATGCTAAAGTATTTAATTAATGCTTTGACTCCCTCTGGAAATCCTATATTTGGGATAAATGTGGCTTGAGCTAGTTTACTAAAGGCATCTCTCTACAGCCTTCAAATAATATTTATCTTCGATAAACAATAAATCAATAAAAAAAACCTGAAAAGGCACGTCTTGTGTCTGTGTTAATTGGATAGGAGGCTTAAAAAGTTTTCTTTCGTAGGTTTTTTTTTAAATTTTCGCATCGATTAATAATCTCTGTTATGGTTTCTTTCATGTTATTCCACCAATAGTTTCTTTTTAACTTTGCAAATGTTTCATTTATACCTCGATGGTATGTTTTGCCTTCGTGGTATTTATGTATAAGCTCTATTTGGTCAGTTTCGGAATCTGTCGGATTTATTATACACTTTGTGCATTCTACTAAGTTAATAGAGCCTTTCATAAATAACTGTGTAACTATTCTAGCAAAAGGAGGTCTAAATAGCGGGTCCTCAAAATAAATATATACATAAATTTAAAAACTACATATTCCTTATAAAAAAAAACTTAATGATATGCTCCTTATTTATGGGCATGTGAACTTCCATAATCTTTTGTTTTTTATTTGAGATATCTTTGACGGACACTTTATCTAAAAACCATTTATAAATCATTATTTGTTTCGGTTTATAGTCAATAGCTTCGTCTAATATAGGTATCCCTTCATGTTTCCTGTTCGATGTTGAATGTGCTGTAGCTCCGTCTGATTCTGAGTCTGAAATTTCTATAGTTTCCATTTTAAGAAAATAATAATATAACTTCGTGATATGGTGCGGCGCGAGTTGACTCTTTAGCTCTTCTTTTACTTCTTGAACGCTTCGTAATGGACGTAGACTTCGGCATGCTCTTCGTCTCCAAATCCGGCTCGAAGGACCAAAAATATGTCGTGGACGAGCACTTAGTCACACAACTGACACTTAGTAAATGCTGGCTGGAAAATGCCACTACGTCCAATGATACGCTGAAGAACCGTTGATCAGTACAAATAAACAATTATTTATTATTTAACACAGTATATTTTATTATTAAATAAATGCACTGAATCAAAGTCACTTCAATACAGATTATAAATCGGCTAAATCCGCGACCACTAAATTATCTGCACTTTGATTAATTTAAAATCTATTATTCCTTAAAAACAGTTCACGCTTGACACTTGTTTGAACACTTCTTATTACTCTTCAGAACTCTTATTGAACACTTATTTTCAAACTCTTCTTTGAACACTTCCGGATGCGCTTACTCAATACACTTTTTAAGTCACTAATGCATGCTGTACGCTGCGCTGCGTGCCGCTTTTATACCGCCCGCGGAAAGTCGAGAATCGCATGGAATATTCGCGAAGTGTGCGTCTCGAACGTTCCCGACAATCCACGAGCGGCCGAGAGAGCGAGACACTATTTCTGTCTCGCTCACTCGCTTCCGCGGGAGAAATTTCTCGCATTCTTCGTCCTTATTTAATGCAGCGCGACTCTTTTATTAACTTTTTGTCTATCAATGTTCGCGCGGCGTTCAAACAACTATTTCATTGTTCGACGTCGCTCACAATCTCCCCCGCGGTGCATAGCACCTCTCTTCTTGGATGCGACGACGTTCAGCTTTGAAACACGGCGGGGGGCACTTATCATCACTTCGCTGATCTGTTGTTATTGGTGGGTCTTCCTTTGCTATAGTTGATTGTGGCTCTTCATTTACCATAGCTGGAGGTATATCGGAGTGCAGCGCTGTGTGATGCCATCTTCCACACTTCTTACACGTGGCAGCTCGGCATTTGATGCGCGAGTGTCTAAATCTCAAGCACTTAAAACATAGATGTTCCTTCTTTGCCATGTCCCATTTCGCACTTATGCTGGCACCTCTAAATATCTTGCACTGCAGCAGGTAATGGTTCCCTTGACACGCCGGACAAATATTCGCGTCTTCCCTGGAACCTTCGTGAGTGACGCGAACGTGGTACATCTTATGGGGCCCGCTGCCTTTCTGTTCCGGAGACTCTTCAGGTGGAGCCAAGTGGGGGCGCCTCCAGTTTTCTTTCATTATCACTTCATTCATCCATGGTCCACAATGCTTATGCTCCCAAAACTCTTCATGAGGAGCTCTATGCGGGCGTCTGGACTTCGCTTCCGGGAACTCTTCAAGTGGAGCGAAGTCTGCACATACAGCTGCTTCTTCTTCCAGGAAGTTGCTGATGAGTATCAACTCTGGTAACACTTCATCTTGATGTTTCTTGTAAAAGTCAAACCAGCGAAATTTCACAACTGATGGCATCTTGTCAATAACAGTTTTCACAGTTTCCGGAGAAGATAAATAATTTTCTTTCCCAAGCGCTTTAATAGTTGCGACGGCGTTCTTCACTTGGCTGGCGAATATGCATATGTCGCTTAGGTCCGCTGCCACTCTTGGAAGCCTCTTTAGCTTTTCCAGTTCTGCCAATGCTAGAGCCGCAGATCTGCCGAAGCGCGCTTCTAGTCCCTTCAAAACTTCGTTCGGATCTTCTGCAGTGAACAGAAGACTCTTCACAGCTTCTCTGGCGCTTCCTCGTAAAGCTCTTCGTAGTCGCGCTAAGTTCTGCGTGGCGCTGAAGTCTTTGGCAGTATCTACATAAGACCTTTTAAATGCCAGCCACTCTTCGCTGGCACCGTTAAAGTGTGGAAGCGCAACACTTTCACAACTCTTCCACCTTTCGCTGAGCTTGGCAATCGCCTCAGCTAATTCTTGCACGAGGCTCGATTCTTTGACTGGTTCTTCTATAATCATTTCCTGCGTGACTCGTCGGTCGTAGTCACGGAGACGCTCTTCGGCGTGAACACTCACAACTTCAGATTCAAGTTCAAGTAGTTCCAACTCTATAGCTTCTAATTTTGTTCGCGCCATCTTAAGTTTGGCTTCAGCGGCTTCCATTTCCCTTCTGGCCACCAAAATCCTTGCGTTGACCTCTGCTCTTTTCTTGGAGATGGCATCGGAACGTATGCCGACACTACTCCCCCGCAATGACCCTTCGTCATTTAGAAGTTGAGGTATGAGTTCACCGTCAACTTTGGATAATTGAGCATTGTCTTCAATGCATCGCACTTCGCCACTTTTATGTTGGGGGTTGAGATTCTCTTCAGGTGTTGATGAAGAAGTATCCTCTTCACGATGCTGTATAACTTCGTGATATGGTGCGGCGCGAGTTGACTCTTTAGCTCTTCTTTTACTTCTTGAACGCTTCGTAATGGACGTAGACTTCGGCATGCTCTTCGTCTCCAAATCCGGCTCGAAGGACCAAAAATATGTCGTGGACGAGCACTTACGTCACACAACTGACACTTAGTAAATGCTGTCTGGAAAATGCCACTACGTCCAATGATACGCTGAAGAACCGTTGATCAGTACAAATAAACAATTATTTATTATTTAACACAGTATATTTTATTATTAAATAAATGCACTGAATCAAAGTCACTTCAATACAGATTATAAATCGGCTAAATCCGCGACCACTAAATTATCTGCACTTTGATTAATTTAAAATCTATTATTCCTTAAAAACAGTTCACGCTTGACACTTGTTTGAACACTTCTTATTACTCTTCAGAACTCTTATTGAACACTTATTTTCAAACTCTTCTTTGAACACTTCCGGATGCGCTTACTCAATACACTTTTTAAGTCACTAATGCATGCTGTACGCTGCGCTGCGTGCCGCTTTTATACCGCCCGCGGAAAGTCGAGTATCGCATGGAATATTCGCGAAGTCTGCGTCTCGAACGTTCCCGACAATCCACGAGCGGCCGAGAGAGCGAGACACTATTTCTGTCTCGCTCACTCGCTTCCACGGGAGAAATTTCTCGCATTCTTCGTCCTTATTTAATGCAGCGCGACTCTTTTATTAACTTTTTGTCTATCAATGTTCGCGCGGCGTTCAAACAACTATTTCATTGTTCGACGTCGCTCACACTTCTAATTCCTTGACTACTTCGTTTAATTTACCCTCGTGTACGTCTGGGTTCGCTATCATGGAATCTAAATCATAATCTATCGTGTTAAATCTTATCCTTGATAAGTCGTCGGCGTTGGTATTTTGAGGTCCCTTTTTATACCTAATCTCAAAGACATATTCTTCTAGCCGTAGTCGCCACCGTCTTAATTTGCTATTAGGTTCTTTTAAGGAGTATAACCACGCTACAGGCCTATGGTCTGTGTAAATGAGGAACTTGTTCCCGTATAAGTACGGTCTAAAGTGTTTTACAGCCCAAACAACTCCTAGAAGTTCCTTCTCGATGGCACTGACCTAGCTTCGTCTGACGTAGATTTAGTATCACTTAAGGTTCTACTTGCATACACGACTGGCATATCTGATCTTATTTGACCTTGTGATAGTACTGCGATCGCTAATCGCGTATATCGCGAAATTTGAAGCATCCGTACTACTTGGAAAAAGTGGGTAGGTACCCAAGTCAAGTAAGTAAGCGGTTTCGATTATGTAGGAATACACAAGATACGTGTAGTATGCCTACTAATACTGATCAACTGTAGGCTCGATAGGTAAATAGGTACCGATTTTTGGGTAAATACACCTGTACACAGCAGGTAGGTTTAACGAGTAAGTATGGTAGAATGCGGTGTAAAGTAGGTAAGTAGGTACCTACGTAGGTATGTGCGGTAAACTTTTACGTTTTCTAGCACGGTTAGCGTGTGTGTGAAAACGACAAAATAACGAAGTATTTAGCAATAAGAGAAATAGCGAAATAGATTAATGCCTAATCATTTTTTTTTACATTTAACAATTAATTTTACAATATTATTAATCTAAGTAACACTTAGAAACCACAAAGGTTGATAATGAGTGCTACTTTCAGAGATTACACAAAAAAACAATGCCAACAGAAAAACAACACTATTATTGAGAACTTAAGTTTCTTAAATAATATGCCTTTAGTTTCGTTTTAATATTTGTTTTAATGGTATCTCGTAAGATGGGAGGTAGTTCGTTAACTAGCCTAGGAACGACCGACGTAAGCAGTTGTTCGCTCGCAGTAGCAATTGTTTACCCGCGTCGCACTCACACAGACCCGTTTTCAAGCAATAGCACGCGTGTATACAGCGTGGCTGACCAATTTACTATAGCTGTCGTTAAAAAGGTTTTTTTTTCAGTAACATGAATTTAATTTGTGTTTGTACAGGTAGTACTTTGCAATGCTGGAACAATCCCATGTCATCATTGTAAAACTGTTGCTTAATTTTTGGAGACACCAATTTTCTTAAAATTCTACGTTGTAGTTTAAAAATGTCATTAATATAGGAATTATAGGTGCGACCATAGCTGCTTAGACCGTATTGAACGTGTGATTCAGCGAGAGAGTGGTATAACATTAATTTGACCTTGAAAGGGATGCGATCTCTTATAATGGCGATGTTTGCTAAAAACTGTCGAAGTTTATTGGAAACATGTTCGACGTGCTTACTCCAATTAAATTTATTATCTATCGTTAGCCCGAGATATGTGTGGGAGTCGAGTACTTGTATGGTCGGGCAGCTATAGATGTAATTACTTGCCATAACATTTATGGTCATGCGCCACAATACTTTTTGGAGGTGAAGGCTTAATATAAGGGGATATAATAACCAACAGTTTAGTTTTATCACAGTTGATAGCCAAAGCTACATCATTTTTTCAATTTCATGCTTTACCTGATTCGTGAAGGACAAGGGTATATCTTCGCAATAAAAAATATCTTTATATTCATGACAGATTCTACTTATTACCCCTTTTCCTTTTCTTTCATATGGTCTAACTTTAATTTACTTAAGTTTTGTATGATCAATTTCTCTATCTCACAACTTTCTTTAGTGTAGTTAATTCTACAAGGATATTCAAAGCTATACGGTTGAACTTTAAATGGTGATTTGTGTTCTGACGTGCAATTCTGTATAACCGTTGTAGCGAAACCTTTATTACAACTAACTAACGCTGTCGCCATCCTAACGCCGTCCGGGAATTCGACATAGTCATAGACATAGTTTCAAACTTTCGAAAGGATCTCAAGTGGCTCCCAATACCTGCCCAGGAATCTCAAAATACTTTGTCTCCTCTTCAACATCCTATATAATCCTTCTTATTATCCTTCTTACCTCCGTACGTTGCACATCACCATTTATTTGGTAAAATTTTTGAAAGTCCAAACGTAAACATTATATTTATGTTCCAAATATTTCTTTGTATTGACAAAAAGAGATTGAGACTAACTTTGATTATCGCCTTCAGGAAATTTTAGATAATGTCTATATTCTATAGGTTTTTGCTCAACACGATTTATTTAGCAAAACTTGATATTCAGCAAAAACAATAATATTGGCTTTATAGGTTATAAAAAAACAATAATAACATAGGTTTGACAACGTCAGATCATATTAGATAGTGGCGCCAAGGTGACGAATGTAGGAACTAATAAATTTCATCACGAAACAGTTCCTTTATTAACAATCTTTCTGTAATATTAAGGTAATTAACTGATTTATCTTTACAAACTGATATTGAATTATAGAATCAACTATCACTATAAATTAATCAAGTTAAATAAAATCAGAACCTAATAGGTAGCGTCATCGATCGATCGCCATGGTGACGTAGGCAGTCGTCGTATAATCAACAAAAACTCTTTTTTTATAATGATGATTTTTTTTTAGAGTGGATTGTGCTATCTAACTTTAACCATAACTTCGAATTTAACGAGGAAAACGTATAGGATTTGGGTTGGGTTAGGTTCGATTAAGGTTGACTGGTGTAACTCGGCTTTAATATGTCAAAATTCGAATGTTGAATTTATGACATTAGATTATTCAACTAACCAATCAGCTCAACTAACCATTCAGCGGAGTTAGCCAAAAGCGAAACGGTACAAGGTTTTTTAAGATTTCTAGTTGCTATGCCAAATACCAATATGATATGTCTGTTTGTTTGGAAATAATAGTTTTAATGTACACAAAATAGATGATGGGTAGGATAGTTACTTTAATCAGAACTCAAAAATATGCATTTTGATGAACTAAATTAAGTAGATTTATGTCATTCTTGGAAAAGCAAATTGTAATGATTAAGTAGATGGGATCTAGACAAAGTAATCATACGAATTATTGATTTTGAGAAAAATATATATTAATCACATTATTATGACTAGTTTACAATAATTACTTATTAGTATAGTTATTACATGTAAATTCAATATTCAAATTCACTAAGTATCATTTATTCAGTCTGGGCTTTTACAGGCACATATGAAAAGTAGATTTATGTCATTCTGGGAAAAGCAAATTGAAATTATTAATTAGATGGGATCTAGACAAAGTAGTCATACGAATTATTGATTTTGAGAAAAATATATATATCACATTATTGACTAGTTTACAATTATTTACATATTAGTATAGTTACTACATGTAAATTCAATATTCAAATTCAATATCTTTTATTCGGTCTGGGCTTTTACAGGCACTTGTGAGAGTCGGAGAGGCTACCATCGGTTCACAACTGTAAACTTAGGAAATCAGAGTTTAATACTTTATTTATAACATATATTCAGATTGTCGTGTGGAAAAGGGGATTGTTCTGTAATAATAAGAAAATTATAAATATTAATACTATAATTATAGAAAGGCATAGTGAGAGCAATGCTGAAAGCATTGATTAATTTGACAAGATAGAACTAAATTATTGATCATAAAAGTAAATACGTAACCATATAGTAATATTAATAAAGTTTTATTATTCACGGATATAAGATTTACCCTTATATTTGGGAAAAAGGAAAAAATTTAGGTGTGACATCCATGAAATGTAGGGGCGGAGCTTAAGAAGACTTGCGTCTTTTTAGGGAATTTAAAAATAGAACAAAAATGTTTGAGGTGACGCGGTGATAGAGGGAGTGGGAGTAGTTTTCTTTATAAGGGGAGACGCAATTGAGCGGGGGATTCTTAGCATCATCGCGACTGACGTGTGAAGACGGACCCCCGAAGCTAGAAAAGACGCAAACTTTTCTCTGTAAGAAAGCATCATTGAAATAGTATATCTTTAAATCAAGAAAACGTCAAGAAGTCAGCAAGATAGTGAAATTCGAGGTTTTGACGCTAGGGCCGCAAATTTCCTCGCGATATTTTGCTAGAAATGCGTTAATCTGAGCTTAACTGGTATAATTAAGTTCAAGATTAAAGTATGTAAATTTTGTTTGCGAAAAACCACGAAGTAATGTAGTTTATTCCCCAGTAAATTCATAAATTGATATAGTTAGGTCAGTCCCAAATTGACGATAGTGTCAAAAGGATGGGCATAGGTTCTGAATAGGACTGCTATCGTATTGTCACGGTTTTCATCGGTTGTATGGGGTCATAGTTTTCTTCTCTGTTTCATACTTATCTCTATAAGGTGTTAGAGGGGGAATGACTGTGGTGCTATGTGATTGGTGAGGCTTATGATGGTTTAGTTGCAGCCTCAGTGTATATGTTAGTTTTGTGTCTCGAGGGGAGATGTCTCAAAACCTTGGGGGGATTAGGTTAGAGTTTGGCATTATGGCGTGTCAAGCGGGCATCTGCTAATAGATAGCCCAGAAAGCCATATGTAGAAATTGTGTGAGATGGTCGATCCTGGTTTGCTAACGATCCGAACGGCCGGGGTTATCTCGCCAGGATTCGGCTGTCTAGATCACGGTTTTTCCATGCCTCTTTTGTTAGGGCGTCGGCTCTGTTCCTTTCCCAAGCAAGGCTGACCACGTACAGGCTATATGAGGTATTAGGAGGGTCCCTGCCGGAACTGTACAGCGTGGGGTGACGTTGGCTGTGGTAAGAGCCAAATTACAAGCATAGGAATCGATTTTCTATTAGGGGCTTTAGCGCCAACTTCGAGGTAAGCGTCATAAGAGATGGCGAGAAAGGATAGTTGATAGGCCATCTGGTATAAGAACGGGTTGGGTTACTTTGGAGCCATTAGGCTTCCTCAAGATGGCAACGGGTTGGGTTACTTAGGAGCCATTAGGCTTCCTCAAGATGGCCGAATTGTTAGCGAAAAATTTGTAGGATTGATAGGAAAATGTCGGGTTTTGTAGGTCATTATTAGCGTCAACAAAATGGCCGCCATGGGCAGCTTAAGAGTTGCAGAATCATTAAAATGGTTTTAAGATCTGGGTTGACGACTGAGAACGGTATGCTGAAACTACTATACAGTCGAATTTAGTGACATCCTCCTTTTTGAAGTCGGTTAAAAATAGATTCACTTAATTGAAACAAAAGTAGAGCGAAAGTTTGCAATAAGCTTCACAAATAGAATTATGGGATTGAAAACAAATAAGAACGGGTTGGTAACATTGTGGTGATGTGATAGGTTAAAATTGTGAACAAAAGGATCCATAGGATTTATTGTGAATGGGCTAACATTCTGTATCGGATTCCAATTAGATGTGTTTTGACAAAACCAATAGTGCTAAATGAAATCTAGGAAGGATATTTAATCAATGATTACTTATATTAGTTAACATCATGTGCATAATTGTGTTGACTTTACTCAGTTTCAATACTAGTTACAATTGTCTCAGAGTTAGACAAATTCATTCTCTAATTCCTGTCATGATGGTGGACAGTACTTACCTTTGAAGTAATGGTTAAACTATTAAGAAGACAACAAATCTTTAAATTGAGTTGATTATATGAGAAACTTTGGAGTAGACTACTGTTTATATTAGAAATAAACTGTTATAGTAATCTTGAAGGTGTACTGCAGTAAGATCTAGGTGAATGAAGTAGCCTGCGTTTCTATATAAGGTTATGCTAAGGACACGGCTTGGGAACGCAAGATCAGAGCTAAAGTGTACTTTTACAATTGATGGAATGGTGATAAATAAGGGAACAAATTCTTAAGTATGTACTTACTATAAAAAGTATCTATTTATTTAGTGAATAGAAAAATTCACAAATAATGGAATTAAAGTACTACTTAACTTAAATAATTATATTAAATTGGTTTCACTAACAAACTCAATTGGAGGAAACTACAAATAGAATCCTACTTGTAATTGAATTCAACTAAAGATAAGTCTATTCAGCACAATTAGTGTACAGTTTAGTGTTCTTCGAGGGTCAAACTAATATTGCTACCAATTTGTAGTGACCCATTTTTAAGTTTAGCTAAAAGTGAGATGTAGAGAGCCATTTGCCTTATGGCATATTCTTGAATTGTACTGTATTCCTTCAGAACCCAGATTTGCCAGTATCGCTTACATTGTATGGATTGTATTGTTGAATCCATCTGATAAATTGTTAATCAGCAAAGCAAAGAATTAGAAATAAACATACTATAATTTAAATTCAATTTTATAACTCAGCTGCCACAGTGAAAAGAGAAATTCTTCATTGTGTAGACTGGTAAATCGCTTGAAAGCACTCTGCTTTGTCCTCTTTTAATTTATTGTACTAGGTCAGACTGACAATGACTGTAGACCTTAGATAAGTACTTAAAATTTCTATTAAAAATATCCAGCTAGGCCGGAAGAGGATTGACCCATCTGGAGTCGAGATCCATTGTATTGAGCGGGAAGGTGCTCGTATCTAGCCGGTAATAACTTAACAAATAAACTCATAATTGGTTGCGGTTATTGACTCTCCATACTTAACTCCACAGTGATTATAACTTCATGTTTGACAATTTACCTTTTATCACTGTAGTATCTACTTACACTCCATATACTCCTAAAACTTCCAGAATGATTCTTTACCTAATATAATATATATTTATAAAAAACAGCTGTGAGGATCGGGGTATTTTAGTATACTTTCTTAAGGTATTCTTAAGTCTAAGTCCTATAATTGTCATAGGTAATTTCTTTAGGGCTATAACAACATTTAGGAAAATGTATAAGCTTATAGGTTGATTCATAAAAAAGGGTAATAACATAATATCAATTTTCATGGACAAACTTTAAGAGTAACTTTTATTCTTTATTGTTAGTTTAGTAAAGTATCGATTATAATAGCAGAGATATTTAAGAAACAATAGGAAAAGTTAGTATTCATTATTAGGACATTAGGGATAGAATGCTAGTTACAATGCTGATAGGATTTGGGTATGCTACGGAATACAATCAGGGAAAATCACTAGAAATCACGAGCCCTTTCAAACTATACAAGAGCATATTAACAAAAGTAGATTTTAAATTAAGGTTAGGATAGGATAAGCAAAATTTAAACAAGAGTAGATTATAGGTTAAAATATCTTTATAAGCATATAATTTTTATAAGCAGTATAAGCTGTAGAGGGGGTAAGGTACAGGGCGTTGCAAGACTTCCCCCCAATCAGATGATCTGCCTTTATTTCCATCGCCGCGTAGACAGCGCAGTGTGTTGCACTCTCACAATCCTTAGCTTTATGGCCATAGGTGCCACCCCGGAGACATAACTGACTCCGGTCGACGCCAGTGCATTTAGCCCGGACATGACCCACTTCAAAGCATCTGAAACAATGTCTTCTACTCAGCGGCAGCATATTAATAGACGCCGAGACCCATCCAACCAAGAATCTAGTTTTACCGCTCTCTGTTAGCTTTTTGGCGGCGACCACCGGACACTTAATTAGTGCGCTTCCAAGTCCAAGACGACTTTTTTGAATTTCGCCGACTGACACGCTGTCGTGCGAACACCCTCCTGCCTTAGCAATAGCCTCCTTAAGATCTTCGGGGCGAGCCGAGTCGTCCAAGCCCGAAACGCGGAACGCCGTAGTTTTGATAGGCCTAGTTACATCCATCAATTCAGGGCCAAAAATGTCCTGTAGTCGACCAAGTAATTTCTCCGCCCTCTCTGAGTTATTATCGCCCGGCACCTCAATCATACGGGCACCAGTTGCCGCGACTTTAATCTTCAGACCGCTGCCAACAATATCATGGTCGATTTTCTGGCGCGCACCTTCTAAAACGTCAGCGTAGCTGACCCCTCGCTCTACAGCGTCAGGCCGCATTTTGAGAATAACCGCGGCTGTATGGGGCAGACGGAGCCTCGTTTTGTTGACCTTCTTTTTAGCCTTAGTCTCAGGCTGAGTTATACCCCTTGCAGGCGTTGGTGCTGGCGCCTTCTTCTTTTGTTTGCGGGGGCCTACTTCAGTCCATACACCCTCATTCGCATCCTGGAAAGACGCAGGCTGCGTTTCTTGCGAGGACTCTGGCAGAGGCCTTGCCTGCTTAGCCTTCTCTGCCTCCTTCTTCTTTTTTGGCTTTTTTGGAAGGCTCTGGGCAAGGTGCAGTTGGTGGCAGCGAAGTTTCCGCTGTTGCATTACTTCTGTCGGCTGCTAGTGGCGGCCGCAGGCGCTCTTCAGGCGGTAGACGGCGACTTAGCCCGTCTATGTGGGCGCTGACCATCGTGCCAGCCTGTTCGGCGATCAACCGCTGTAGCTCCTCCAGCGTCATATTGCCCACGTTGTTTTGCGGGCGACGACCTCTTTTATCGGCAACAGGGGGTTGGTAGACTGCCCCTTAGACTAGACTGTAGACTGGACTGATTTATCTTCACAATATTAGGCTCTTGCACGTCAGTCCCCACATGGTCGATTAACTCTATTATTGGAGCAATGCTTTCTATAGTATTTATTTCAGGTAACGCATCGGAAAGTATACCACTGCATCGGAAGTTTTGAAATTCGACAGAGTATTCTAGATCTCGATCTGTAATATCATTCAAAAGTGATATCGATTGAGGACTTTCGGAGGTATCAGCTTCTACTAGCGCATCTGCCTGAAAAACTTCTATTGGTGGACCATCTTTCGCGATGGAATTTGCAAGGCTGACCAGCAGTTGATCTCTTGATTTTGGTGGTGGCATGTTTCTGTAACAAAATAGAATAGTGAGTTGAGTGGGCAGGACATAACTACGTAGAAGGCGAACAGACGAAGACGAAGAACAGACGAAGCGGCGAGCGGAGGCGGTGACTGCGCGGAGTGCGGATCCACCGCCGAACCGCGCTCAGTGGTGGATCAACCGCCAAACCACGCGATCATCACTTAGGCATAGAACATACGAAGCGGCGCAGCACCGTCAGCCGCAGCAGCGAACGAAAACGGTGACCGAGCGGAGTTGCGGATCCACCGCCGAACCTCGCAGTCGCCGCTTACCCTCTCCACCGCGGCTGATGCAAGATCAACGCGCAAACGTGTGTAGTTGCTATTATATGTTCTTTAGTATTGTATGTTCTACGCCTAATAGCCGTTTTCACCAAAACTTATGAATCGCCTAAGTCTTTGCTTTACTACTACCCGAACAAGTTAAGTGAAAGCGGTCTTAGGACGATTTTTTTGTTTGTTTGGGGACTACTAGAGACGCTAATTTAGGCAATATGATTTTACGGAGCTTAAAATATAAATAATGTCTAGTAGCACCCTCATCAACATTTAACAATATTAAGTTAAGGATATTAACTCCGCTTCAAGTTTTATGGAAACGCCCTTATTCATTTAGCAATAATGCGTTAAGTTGCATAGTACAATACTAGTATTTTTTACATTTAGCAATAATCAATCAAGTTATTTTGAATTATTAATGAAAAATTTAGAACACTTCAGTCAAAACGATTAGAAAAACATCAACATATTATATTACTAAATAAACGTTTTTCTTTTGAAATAAATCAGAAACATCATAGGATTTGGTTGTTTCTCTCATTTTTATCGGAAAACTAACCTCAAAGAGAATTGGTTATGAAAATTTTGAAAATACTATAAAATTCTTACTTACCGTGGTAACTTCAGCGTTGATTGCGGACATAACACTTTAACAACCGTTTGTAAATTAAAGAAAGTACTTTAACTAGAATTTCACATTTTATTTCGAATTTTTAACGCGGGTTTTGTTGTTTGTCTCTGCGCCAAAGAACAAAATTCAATTTCGCAATAATATGTCAAGTCTCCCGACAGTTTTAACGAAATAATAAATGGCGCTGCTTTGAGTGGTGAGTATGTTAAGGAACAAGACGTAGTATTGATAAACTTTGTATTAATGATTCCATTTGTTTCAAGTTATTGTTATGTTTTTTCCCTATTTCTATGTTTTAAATCACTTAAAACATTATTGAATAATGATAAACACGCGACAAATACATCAATATCTCCGAATATGTGTTTTTGTGGGTTGACACATTATTGCTTATCAGCAGCATAGTTGTGACGCTTGCGATTTCTCGGTATCAGTGACAATTAGCGAGCTGGCAAAGTCGCACATTTATTGTTTTCTAGACCACCATTTTGATTCAGTACGCGCCGACGGCTCACGAGGAGCCGCCGCTGAGTTACTGTGACGCTGTCGTCAAAAAACTACCAAAAGTAACTTTTTTGATCATATCTTTCTTATTCGTTCTTTTGATATGTATTACGATAGCGTTAGTGTAATATTTTTTTTAATTTGCATCGGCTCTTCAAGATTCAGAGCAACTTATAATTGAGTTCGCTTTCGGTTACGAGGTTGTAAATTATTATTCTTGCACACTCACGATTTTTCGCACCTAGGAGAGTTGTGACAGGCTGTCACAACTCTCCTATTTAATTTCCCAACAAGTGTTATTGCTATTTTGTATGAATTCGCATGCTCCATTGCTTTTTTATTGAAAGCTCCAAATATTTCAGTTGATATAATTGAGAACGACGTTGTTGTTGGGGAAGGTCTTCTAGACCTCCAAAGACCCCAAAGAAATCAGACCGAGCACGTTGGATTTGAAGAGCGTAATGTGACTCCTCCTGGTATGACAGGCGACAATTCTAAAAAGCCTGCAAATATTGAACCTGTTGCCTCCACATCCTCTATTCGTAGTCCACTTGCCACTCAATCTAATATATTTTTGCCGGAGACAATAAGGCCGTTGCCTAAAACTCCGCCAAGAGAAGGCACCCAACAGAATAGACGCAAGATTAAGTCTGCTAACAGATACACCAGTTAAAGATGAAATGGCGGCCATAGAGGAAAATAGAAAAGCGAAGAACGTGAAGAAGCGCGTTTTTACTGAAGAAAAGACTAAGAAACCAAAGAAGAAAACAATGACAAAGAATATCCAGGACGAAGAAGAGGACGATGATGACGGCACAGAAAATGAATGTTTTTGTTTATTTTGCCTCGAGCCCTTTGCCAATAGCAGGCCTAACAAAAATGGGTGCAATGCATCGAGTGCAAAGGATGGTCACATGAAGATTGTACTGGAGGAGAGCTACAATACGAGTGTCATAATTGTATGTCAGATTAAACTAATATTAAGTACTGTTATTTTATTATATCTCTACTATTTAGAAAGATGATTATTTATGTTAATTTTTGGTAATAATGTCATTTAATTAGCCAAAGATGATGATTAAAGCTGTTTTGTGATTACTTGTTCTTTTTTACTCTACCAAAAGTAGGTACCGTTACATTCCAAATACTAAAGTGTCACAACTCGCCTCGAGCGCTGTCACAAACAACTTACCTTGGTACTAGGAGCGTTGTGACACGGGGAGTTGCTTTGGTTTTTGTGAATTTTCTCAGAAAACTTATTACTTTTGTTTATTTTTGTATTTGCTCCAAATAATGCACTTTTATCTTTCTTTTTTTTGCTGTTGTTATTGTATTTTTTTATATATTTATACAGCTTAACATAAGTAACTGAAGTACGTCATGCTCACTCAAACGTTTCTTCGGCGGTGTCGTGTGAGGCGGGTCGTTACGTTCCCTAAAATATGGTTGAGCGAAGAGATGGCTGGTTCATGCGTCATGCTCGTGAACGGGTGCCGCTAGCGGAAATGGGTCTACTTCAGTCTGCTTATCTTAATGTTGTGCTTAAAGGTTAAATATTTTTTTTCTAAAATAAATTGATACTGACCTGTATGTTCCTCACAACTTGCAGTACAGTAATCTTGGAATGCGAGAAATGTTGTAATGTATGATAGATAAGTCTTTCTTTGCCAGTTGAAAATTGTTTACGGTTACAATAACCATAAAATGTAATATTATAATTAGTATTTTTTTTGTGATGGAAATTGACCTTACTGATATGTTAAGGTCACTTTTCAATTTGACGACTCTGTAAATAAAACAGGGAGAAAAAAACAGCCCTTGACGAGTTTCTTGCCGGTTCTTCTCGTTACAAGGTCTCCCGCCTGCCGTAGGGTTTGTGAACTGATGGCATAGCTCATTTGACGTTCATAAGTGCTTGTAACAGCCTAGACTGAATAAATGATATTGACTTTGACTTTGACTTTGAAGGCGGTTTCATTTTTTTATAAAAATATTTTTTAAATAACAGCAAATTTATCAACCATTTATCTAATAATGAATGCCGCCGTTCAATGCGTTTAAATTTAAATTCATGTATGATTGTATCAATTCACATTAAGACGCATTTTCGTGAAATATTTACACAAAACGTTAACAAACCATAAAAATCAAAGGCAAATGCTATGCGAAACATGTTTGTGTACATGTTTGATTTTTTTTCAATCTGATTCCAAAACAATTTTATTATGACAAAGTCAAAGTCAAAGATTTTTTTTTATTCAAATAGACTTATAGATAAGTACTTTCGAATAGTCCAAAAATTTTTTTTCCCTACCAGCCATTCAGGACATCTTTTAACTGATAAGAAGAACGGCCGCAAGAAACTTATCAGCTTTAACAGAAACAACAACATTTACAATGGAACATGTTGTTGCCATGCACAAATTTACAATTTTGAAATATATTTAATATGAGAGGAAAATTTTCCCATATTCAATTATTAGAATATTTTCCTTTTATCCAATTTATAATAGTTATGTTTTATGTTAGTATCACTTCCATGCATTTTGGTCTTTTAAATAATCATCTACCTTGTAATAACATTTGCTTAAGAGTGACTTTTTAACATATATTTTAAATTTATGCAAAGGTAGCTCTATCAATTGTTGTGGAACTTTATTAAAAAACGCTATACCTTTCCCCAGAAACGAGCGTCTACATTTTTCAAGTCGAAATTTTGGAACGGCAAGCTTATTCTTATTTCTAGTATTAAAATTATGGACATCGCTATGCTTAATAAATAAATCAAGATGTTTCCTTACATATACTATATTATCATAGATGTATTGACCCGCCAAAGTTAGTATATTAATCTCTTTAAACAAATCCTTAAGAGAATCTCTCCGTCGAAGGTTGTAAATGGCGCGCACAGCTCTTTTTTGAAGTATAAAAACATTTTCTATATTAGCTGCTGAGCCCCACAACAACAGGCCATAGGACATTACACTATGAAAATAGCTAAAGTAAACTAGTCTTGCCGTTTCAATATCAGTTAAGAGCCTTATTTTCTTTATTGCGAAAGCCGCAGAACTAAGTCTACTCGACAAGGCTTCAATATGTGGATCCCATTGCAGCTTTGAATCCAATGTAATGCCAAGAAATTTTGTACTCTCAACTAACTCTACTACATTCCCATTCAAATTGATATTGATATCGACCAGCACTACATTAGGTAATGAGAATCTAACAAACTTGGTTTTAGTAGGGTTAAGAGACATATTATTACTGTTGAACCAGTGTGCGACTTGAGAGAGAGCACTATTTACTTCGTCAGAACAATTGTTTCCTCTATCAATTTTAAAAATTAAAGATGTATCATCTGCAAATAGTACTGTCTCACATAAATTACTCGTGTAATGAGGGAGATCGTTAATATAAATTAAAAACAGCAAAGGGCCCAATATTGAACCTTGTGGCACGCCCATAATAATGGGGGCTCCAGTAGAAGCAGTATTATTGACAATTACTTTTTGGTTTCTATTGTGCAAGTATGACTGCAAAAGGCTAACAGATTTCTTAGAGACACCATAATGTTCTAGCTTCTTTAAAAGTGTCACGTGATCAACGCAATCGAAAGCTTTAGACAGGTCAATGCCAGCATCAGTAGTATTTTTACCTTTAGAAAAGCCGAACTGATTGTTATGAAGGATTTGATTTATTTTTAAATAGTCTAATAATTGAGAGTATATAATTTTTTCAAAAATTTTACTAAGTGCCGGTAGTACTGAAATCGGCCTAAAATTTGTAGGGTCACTTTTGTCACCCGATTTAAAAAGAGGAATAAGCTTACTACATTTCATTAAATCGGGAAAAGTACCTTCATCTATGCATTGATTAAAAATGAAAGCTAAGTATGGAGCTATTGTATCAATAATTGATTTAATAATGTTGGTTGATATGCCCCATAAATCTTCAGTCTTTTTAATATTTATTGACTTGAAAGCTTTTAAAATGTCTTCACTATTAATATGCTTAAAATTGAATACTTTATTACACTTATCAACACAAGACTCTAAAAGGGGAAGCAGCAACGTTTGGACAGGAATTCAACTTACTGGTAGTTTCTAAGGGTACCCGAGAGAAGAAATCTTCAAAAACACGGGCAACCTCAACGTCAGATTCAATTAATTTATCACCAACTTTAAGACAGAAGGATTTTACATTATTTTTAGTTTTCCCAGTTGATTGGTTAATAATATTCCAAGTAGCCTTTATTTTATTATCCGCTAATTTGATTTTATTTGAAAAGAACATCGCCTTAGCAGCTACACATACATTTCTAAACATTTTAGAATACTTCTTGACATATCCAATAAAATTTGGGTCACAGGAAGTATGCTTTGACGCATAGAGGTCATATAGTTTCCTTCTGCTTGTGTAAATTCCCGGCGTGGCCCAATCACTAAACTTTACTTTATCCGAATTACAATTGACCACTTTTTGCTTAAACGTTTTACTAAATTCGTCTTCAACCACATGAAATAAATCATTATAAAGATAATTAGATTCCATAATAGGAACTGGTAAAGACTCAATTTTATTAATTACATTGTTTCTAAATTCATCTATGCCCTTTTTAGTAATTGGCCTGCATACAATTTTCCGCTTAGGACAGACATGATGGTGCTCTATAGAGGCTTGTTGTCCACTATGGTCCGATTTAATAACATTTATTATAGATTTCTCAGTGACTACACAGTTTGAAAAAATGTTGTCTAAACAGGTGGCAGATGTGGGTGTTATTCGGGTAGGCTCATTAAAGGTATGTGATAGATTAAACGATTTAAATAAATTTAAAAATCTACTTGCTAGCTTCGACAACTTTGAGTCTAAAATGTCAATATTAAAATCCCCACATATGACAACTATAAAAACCTGTTTGATATTAAATGAAATAGGAAGTATAGATGAATAAGGGTTTCAATAATAAAAAGACTGTGCCTTCACTGCCGGTACCGGCATCCTGAACAGTTGCCGGTACTTGCCTTTAAAATGCAGGTACGGTGTCGATTTTAGCATGGCACGTATTTATAGGTAAGTATCTATTCACCTAACAAAAAATATAACTTACTTTCATAAAACAAAAGACACAAGAAATTAAAGACGAATAAAATTAATGCTAAATTAGTTTTTGCCTAGTCCAAACAGAAGGTATTAAATAGCCAGTTATAGTAAATAAAATATTGAATTTTCTCAACCTATAGAACCAACTAAAAAAATTTGGGTGCATTTTTTTCCCCACAACTAGCAACACTGTATAGTGATCGGTTCTGTGTTTCAAATTATTTGTTTTTAGTCGATTTACGTACAGAAAATGTATAAAATGTAAGTACTGCCTGTGAAATGAAATTTCATCACTTTTTTTTTTGTTTTCCCGAGTTGCTAAAACACTTTTTTATTGTGCAAACAGTCATTTTTAATTATTTTTCGCGAGCTGTGTTCGACATAACGTGGTCTTGAGCACTGACAGCGCACGGAACGAACTTAGCCAGATATGGCTAAGTTTTAGTTGCGCGCGTTTTTCGTGCTTGCAATAGGTTTCTAGGCGTTATTATTATTCTAAGTGTCGGGACTTATTAGAGTTTTATTCTCAAGTTCAAAATAATATTCCTACTAAACCATGGTTTTCAGTTTTAAAGTTTAGCAAGATGGAAACCTCTATCATTAATACGCATGAGATTAGGTCACACATGTACTCCATCTCCATCCCATCTTGCCAAGCTCCATATTGTAGATGACCCCCGGTGCGAGTGCGGGTTGGACGAGGGAAATTTGAACATTATTATTTTTGCATGTCCAAAATTCATTAGAGATGATTTTTAAATGAATTAATATCGCTCCGAGTTCCATTGCCAACCAATATTGTAACTCTGTTATCTGTTAAAGATAGTAGTACCTTTATCCCTTTCGGACCTGAGTCACACGATCGTGACTTGCGATTTTAAAAAAATCAAACGTCGCGCGATATTCGTTTCTACGCGTCAAACCGGCGCCACATAATCGTGCGTTTGCTAATTAACCAATGAGAAATAGTTTTCGCGGCAAAACAGTTTAGTAGGAGCGTGCGAGCTGCCAAAATGGCTGCGTTCCCTGACCCCCGGAAACAACAACGTAAGTTTAATTGGATATATTGAGTTTTTATTGCAATTTCTTATATCTGCATATGTTTTTACATTGGCAGATGCATGAAGTAACATATTCACGCAAAGTTTTCTGATAGATATTACTAACTATTGATAACGCTATGAGCAAAAATGCAACATCACGATCGTGAGCTTTGGGTCTTAACTGTACTAGCGCACTAATGTGACTTTTTAAAAGGATGTGTGTATTCTAAGTATTTTATTTTATTTTAGGTTTGCCTTTAGATGATGATAATATCCTAAGCTTATTGGAGTATGGCAACTGCTCGGACAGAGAAGTTGACTATGGTGATGACGAATTTGTGGCGCCACTCGAACGTGAAGTCAGCAAACCTGCTGGTATCTGATACCATTGGGTATGCAGATGACACCACTTTAACTATCTGCTAGTTCAAACATTTTTCAACTGCAAAGGCTATCAGTGATGAAATCCAGTCTTGTCGACCATACGAATCTGGCACTTCAGGCCGTCTCAGATTGGGGCAACGAAAATCTTGTCTTGGCTTTAAACACTGTCTTGTTTATTCACTGCAAAACGGAGTCCCCTCCAACTGAGTCCGACTTTCCAGGGTGTATCCTTACCGATAACTCTGCAACTTCTTGGCCTGAACCTGTCTTCCAACCTGAACTTTGGCGAGTACATTGACTCCATTGCGAAGTAGGCGATACTTCTCTCCGAATCAGCTGCTCCTTTTACACAAAGCGCAGATTCGGGCGTCTATGGAGTATTGCTGTCACCTGTGGGATGGTTCTGCTAAGTAATAGCTAGAGCTTCTAGAATTGATTGAAAACCGTGCCAGGAAACTCATTGGAAACTCAGCATTGTGGCCACGTCGGAACTTCAGAGCCTCAGTCACCACCGCAAAGTTGCACATCTATCGGTCTTTTATAGGATACACTTTGGAGAGTGTGCGAGAGAACTGCACGACCTTGTTCCTCCAGCTCCTTTCCACCATCGGAGTACCAGACGCAGGTTAGCTTATCACCCGTACGTCGTTGACATTCCAGCTATCCGTACCAAGCGCTTTGCTGACACATTTCTTACGCTACCTACTAAAGAATGGAATACTCTGCCTGCTCATGTGTTCCCCGATTCCACAGAATAGTACAAGTACAGATGTGTGTGTCTACAGCTTCCTCATAAGACATAGAGGAATTCTAAACATGCCATATTTTAGTGCAAATTAGGAGCAATCAAACGTGTCAGTGATATTTTAGGTGCAACCATAACTTCGTTACTAGGAGTTTTTTTTGTGTGTTAGCTGGAGAAACGTGTCCCCAGCTGACACATGCCGTTTTAAGGCAAACCAGTGAGGTTAGGGCTTTAGACTATAGTCAGAAATTTAGTGCACAATAGGAGCAATGAGAACCAAAAAAACTAACCGTCACACTCAAATACTGTTGAAACTACGATCATTAAAGTGTGTGTTAGCTGGAGACCCGTGTCTCTGGCTTACACACACCTGTATCTTCGTAATTATTTGAGGTAGGATTATAGGTATAAAAACCTCAAATTTTAGAGTCGAATTGGAGCAGTAAGCTCCAAATTTTTCTAATCTCTAGTTCGAATAGTTTTTAAGCTACGAACCGATAAGCATGTGTAAGCTGGAGACACGTTACACGTTTTGAATCATAGTAACCGTATAAGTTAGAGTCTCGTACTAAGAATCAAATGATACCTTATAATAGGTGCACACGGCATGCAAAATTTCAAATTACTGGGCTTCTTAGTTTCAAAATTATAGGCAAAAAACTGGTTTCCCGCCAAAAAATTCAAAATAAATGTCTTGGACGCAGCTATAGCGCGGTTGCCTTTCCGTGCGCTACACTCTTGCAATCGACTTTGAACCTAACGGCTGGTATTAATTCGAGTCACTTTAGTTTGCGCTTTCGATCGTTTTAATTTCTGTTTTGAGAATTTCAGACCAGGAGCCGTCCGATATATCTACGCTGATTACAAACCATCTATGGTAGTTACTTATTGAACTATCTGATTCTCTTATGAAGTAGTTTTTAAATGTTAGTGTTAGAAAATTCACAACATTTGTTGATATAGGGCATGGATGATGGGCAATTTTCTATGAAACCTGGGCGTTAAACCAACAGAAATGGAACTACTATTTAGTACTTAGTACTAGAAAATATTTTCTTGTTTATTAACTATCATAAGCCCCCAGGTTTGCTTGAAAATAACCAGAGCGAAATACACTATTATAAATTCTAAAATAAATAAATTCTTAACTATACTTTTTTCTCTCTTATTAATTCAGTGATCGGAATAGGCTGAGTATATTTACCCATTAGGTACTGTGGAGACCATACATGTCTCCGCCCTACAAGGGGGCCGCAACACCGCCGTTGCTGGCTGGTTTTGTTTTTAATAAAATTAAGCAAGAGAGGCCCGTCGTGCGTAGATATGAACAGTTGCCTTGTCAAATAAATATTTTAAAATATTGTGAAATAATAATATAATTGATAAATATAAAAACAGTATCGAAGTCCTCCGCTGCTCTTCTATATTTTTTGATATATCTCGGAAACGGTGCATCGTAGCACAAAAATAAGGTATTTTTCGACCCCCTACGTAACCCATAAAACCCCCTTTCAGCATCAAATATCAATAATAATAATAATATCAATAATATCGATCGATTTTGTATAGTGAAGTGACTTGTCAAAATTTTAGAGTGAAATTACATTGGAATCTGCCCCCTAATTGTCTAATTTCAAAATCTATCACAATCCCTTTCAGAGGTATTGTGATTGTGATATTTTCGTCTGTCACATTTGTTTATTCCATACCTTTCAAAACGCGTCCCGATCACAATCCCTTTCAAATGTCAAATAGTGATGGCCTGAAGTATGTAAATATCTTTGAAATGACGAGGGCTACGAATCGTACATGATGTACGTTTCATAGCACAAAAATAAGGTATTTTTCGACCCCTTACATAACCCATAAAACCCCCTTTCAGCATCAATTGACATGATAAAAAGTTCAAAAGAACAAGCTCAAAATTTCTTCAGGGGGCTAATTGTCTAATTTTAAAATCTATCGCAATCCCTATCAATTCGTCATTTTAAAGATATTTACATACTTCAGGCCATCACTTTTTGACATTTGAAAGGGATTGTAATCGGGACGCGTTTTGAAAGGTATGGAATAAACGAAACTGAACTGTCTAAGCAAATGTGGCAGACGAAAATAACACAATCACAATACCTCTGAAAGAGATTGTGATAGATTTTGAAATTAGACAATTAGGGGACAGTTTCCATAGTAATTTCACTCTAAAATTTGGATAAGTCGCTTGCCCATACAAAATCGATCGATATGATTGATATTATTATTATTATTGATATTTGATGCTGAAAGGGGGTTTTATGGGTTACGTAGGGGGTCGAAAAATACCTTATTTTTGTGACGACAGTTGTGTGACGACAGTTTTTTTTATAAAAGTACTAAAATATGAATATGTAACCCCTTTTGCAACACCTGGATTGCGAGTCCCGGATTATTTTATAATAAGTACCATAATGCTAAAGTCGTTGTTTCCACACTATGTTATCGACTACTTTTGCATTCCCGAATTTTTTGGAATCCTGGGATTAATATAAAAAAAACAAAATGTTTTAAGAAGCTGCTTCCACAATTTTTCAGCCAAAAATTAACTTTATCCGATCACTGGTTATGGTGAATATTAATAAAATTTTAGGAAATTAAAATCACGTGAACCATGAAAACATTCTAATTATTTTTGAGCAGTTGTGTCAAAACGAAAAGCAAATATAATTTAAATATTAATAATAAGGTGTTAAGGTTCGCCTAATTAAATTCCCAGTTTTACCGGAAAAAAAATAGTATTAAGGAAGTCTCCGATTTTTGTCTTTGTTCTATGAACTATAGGTTAATCAGCCTATTAATAAGAGAACTAATCACTGAATTAATAAGAGAGAAAAAAGTATAGTTAAGAATTTATTTATTTTAGAATTTATAATAGTGTATTTCGCTCTGGTTATTTTCAAGCAAACCTGGGGGCTTATGATAGTTAATAAACAAGAAAATATTTTCTAGTAGTTGTTTGTAGTTCCTCCAGGTTGCTATTGGCACTGCCTATAAACCACCGTGGTTAGATCTGAACGTCTTTATTGACGCGGTGTCTCAGTCAATCTGTTCACTCGCTCACCATGACCATTTTGTCCTGTTAGGAGATTTTAATGTAGACATGTTAAAGAGTAATGACAGCAGAACTAATATTATGCATAATTTTCTGAAAACCTTTAACTTAAGTCAAATGGTTAACTCCCCAACTCACTTCACAGAAAATAGTGAGACCTTAATTGACTTGCTGTGTACAGATGCTGGTGTTAGGGGGGTGCAAATTCTGCACATTCCTGAACTGGGGCAACATGCGGCTGTGGCAGCGGAGCTGTGTATTAAGAGAGAGAAACCTACTCCTCAGTAAAGCACTTTTAGGCCTTACAGAGACATAATACTTGAGTTGTTTGAGCGAGATTTGGATCGGGTTAATTGGAATTATATTGAACAATTACCTTGTCTGGAATCCATGGTTGCTGCTTTTAACTCTATACTTTTACAACTCTTTGACCTTCATGCTCCTCTTAAAACTGTCATTATCAAGGAACAATCTCACCCGTGGATCACCGACACTGTCAAAGAAATGATGCATATTAGGGATGAGGCACATGCCCGATGGAAAAAGTCCAAATCAGATTCACATAAGCGTTACTATAAAAACTTGAAAAGTACTGTTACATTAGCCTTATTTCAAGAAAAAAAATGCTACTTTGAACAGAACATTAATAAAAATATTGATAATCCAAAAGTTTTATGGAAAAATTTAAATAAACATTTTAAAATGAAAAATAGCAAAAATTGTTCTTTACCTGGACTTGATCCAAACACAATTAATGACCATTTTCTTAATGTTCCTGGTTCTCGTTCCACTAACTTATCTGATCTGACTTTCTATGAATATCACAGGCATGGCTCAGCGACCTTTACCCTTTCCCCTATTACTGAGAAGTCAGTTGCGGACATTATTCGGGGCCTTCACTCGGATTCAGTTGGTACTGATGGTATCTCTTTACGTATGATTGTCTTGACTTTACCGCATTCTCTTAGTGCTATTACAGCCATAGTAAATATGTCGTTGACTTGCTCTCACTTCCCTGATATCTGGAAGACGGCTTTAGTTAAGCCTATCCCTAAAAAGCCAAGTCCTGAGGGTGTCGGTGATCTGCGGCCCATCAGCATACTTCCTTGTCTTTCCAAGGTTGTTGAGAAGGCAGTGAGCATTCAACTTATCAAGTACTTGGAATCTAATTCACTGCTCCCTCAAGCTCAATCTGGTTTCCGCAAAAACAGGAGTACATCTACGGCTCTACTTAGTGTTGTAGATGATATCCTTTCTGCACAGGATGGGGGAATGGGTACCCTCCTTGTACTCCTCGATTATTCTCGTGCATTCGATTGCTTGAATACCCCACTTCTCCTTTCCAAACTCGCTTACTATGGTTTTGATGTCTCTGCGGTACGTTGGTTCCATAATTACTTGCTGAACCGATCGCAAATTGTGGAAGTTAAGGGGGATGATGGAGTGGTTGCTCAGTCTCAGTGTAGGGCTCTTTCCAGTGGTGTCCCTCATGGCTCAATACTGGGTCCGCTTCTTTTTATTTTATTTACTGCTGATATATCTGAAACAGTAAAACACTGCCAATACCATCTTTATGCGGATGATGTCCAACTGTACCTTAGTTTTCATCCCAAGGACACTTTAACTGCAGTGGAAATGGTCAACGATGATTTGCAGCGGCTGTTGGAATGGTCGATTCGGAACAGTCTCGTTCTGAATCCTAGCAAGACAAAATGCATGGTCATTGGATCAGATATGCAGGTTTCCAAAATTGGTGAACATCATCCTCAAATCATCGTTGCCGGTCAGCAGGTTGAGATGGTTTCTGAAGCGCGAAACTTGGGAGTGATTTTTGAATCTAACATGCACTTCGAAAAAAATACTCTTGAAGTTGTGCGTAACTGCTTTTACCGACTCAAGGTCCTCTATAGGTATCGCCCTTTTCTCTCAGAGGATCTCAGAATCAGACTGTGCGAGTCTTTGGTTTTGTCAAAGCTCAATTACGCAGACACGGTGTTTGGCCCATGTTTACTCGCTAGAACCAAAAAAGTTATTCAGCGCATACAAAATGCATGTGCACGTTTTTGTTTTGCTATCCCTCCGAGAGCTCACGTTACACCTTTCCTTGACAATTCAAATCTACTTAAAATGGACTCGCGTAGAAAACTGCATTTTGCTACTTTACTCTTCGACATAATCCATTGCAAGCTCCCTGAGTATTTGTACAGTAAACTGAAGTGGGCTAGGGATGAAAATGCATACCACACAAGAGCGTCTTCCTACATGATTCTGACCCCCGTGCATAGGACTGCTGCTTTCCGTGGGTCTTTCAGGTATTCGGCATCGAAGTGCTGGAACAATTTGCCTCCTCCTATCCGTACACTAAAAACAAGAACAGCATTTAGTAAGGCGTATAAAGAATATTTGATTATTGTACAAAAGCGTTTCTAATCGTTTATAAATTTACTTATCTAAAGGTAAAAATACTACTGATGCTGGCATTGCACTTCTTAAACATATTTTTGAGGCTTGGGAGGGCAAGCAAGACGTAATTGGTATATTCTGTGACCTGTCTAAAGCTTTCGATTGCGTTGATCACGTTACACTTTTAAAGAAGCTAGAACATTATGGTGTCTCTAAAAAATCGGTTAGCCTTTTGCAGTCATACTTGCATAATAGAAATCAAAAAGTAATTGTCAATAATACTGCTTCTACTGGAGCCCCCAATATTATGGGCGTGCCCCAAGGTTCAATATTGGGCCCTTTGCTGTTTTTAATTTATATTAACGATCTCCCTTACTACACGAGTAAATTATGTGAGACAGTACTATTCGCAGATGATACATCTTTAATTTTTAAAATTGATAGAGGAAACAATTGTTCTGACGAAGTAAATAGTGCTCTCTCTCAAGCCGCACACTGGTTCAACATTAATAATTTGTCTCTTAACCCTACTAAAACCAACTTTGTTAAATTCTCATTACCTAATGTAGTGCAGGTCGATATGCTTATCAATTTGAATGGGGATGTAGTAGAGCTAGTTGAGAGTACAAAATTTCTTGGTATTACATTGGATTCAAAACTACAATGGGATCCACATATTGAAGCCTTGTCGAGTAGACTTAGTTCTGCGGCTTTCGCAATAAGGAAAATAAGGCTCTTAACTGATATTGAAACGGCAAGACTGGTTTACTTTAGTTATTTTCATAGTGTAATGTCCTATGGCGTGTTGTTGTGGGGCTCAGCAGCTAATATAGAAAATGTTTTTATACTTCAAAAAAGAGCTGTGCGCGCCATTTACAAACTCCGACGTAGAGATTCTCTTAAGGATTTGTTTAAAGAGATTAATACACGGTGTAAAAAGAGCCTTAACGAATACACGAGCTATGCATTGTGTACATAATAATAAGTAATATTACCAAAAATAAATGCTGGGAAACTACTTTCATTTTCATCGATCAAAAATAATAATATTCACTACGAACGCAATGTAAAGCGCGCAACACCCCCAAGCCGTCCAAAGCAACATACTGATTACTGCCACAACCACGACAGTACGCGCGTGTATAACTGAGTGCGTGTGTGTGTGTGTCACGGCGCGCCGCGCGCGCGACCTACTATGCGGCCACTACTCGTTTCTTTATTGGGTTTTAAAATTATCATAATTTAGTTTTTTTTTTGTCAAAAGTAATCTCTTATTAAAGTAGTTCGATAGCGCATTGGGTAAACGTTGCGGCCTGCGAATCTTGCGGTTAAGCAAAGTTTGCAAAGGCCGGTCAGAGGATGGGTAACCAAATACTTTGTATCTCGAGCTACTTTGTGCTTCGGAAGAAACGATAAGCCGTTGGTCCTGGCTGCATTTGCAGTCGCCAATATCCTCTAATCCGCATTGGGCCCGCGTGGAGGGTCATGGCCCAGTCTCCTTGACTATCCTTAAGGAAGACCTATGCCCCAGCAGTGGGAACATTAAATGGCTGACGACGAATCACTTATTTCGTGATTCAAGAAAAGATTTTGACAATAATTTAGCCTTATAACTGCCCGATAGCTAAGTGGTTCAGACGGCTGGCCGCCCGAATAGCGGAACGACCTAGCTAGGTTCGATTTCCGCGTTTCACGTTTGCGCCATCGTACAAGTTCGTCAATTACCTACTTATCTGCGTTGCCTTAATAAATTCGATGCTCGGATGAAACATTTGAATTTAAATAACATTTTAGTGTTTTAAATACAACATAACAAAAATTTATAAAAACTTTTTTTTTATGATTTTGTCATTTTTGCATTTTTCAATGCTATTTTTATAATTATGGTAAATTTTAAATAGAAAAATATTGGAAAAAATCACTTATGGCCGAGTTATTTTTTTCCAATATTTTTCTATTTATAAAAACTGTTTTTTGATTGCCGTAAGTAGTTAGTAAGTACTTACCTAGTCTTCTTCAACAACTGGTCTTTCGATGCTGACCAGCTGCGGTTCAAACTGCCGCCCACCAACGTGGAGACAGTAGCGTGCCCGTTTCACGGTGTGTTCATGCACACGCTCTAGGATGCCTTCCCGAACCGACCGTTGCTTAAGATCTTCAAAGACCTGGATTATCCTTTGCCGCATCTCGTCAGCCGTCTGGCAAGGACTATCAAACACACGGTCTTTGACATATCCCCACAAAAAAAAGTCCAGAGGGGTCAAGTCAGGTGACCGCGGAGGCCATGCATGCGGACCGTGCCTTCCGATCCACTGGTCACCGAACAGCTCCATGAGCCGCTCTCGAACCGGTCTCACAATGTGTGGGGGGGCGCCGTCGTGCTGATACCACGTCTGTCGTAACTGTGCTAGTGGCATGTTCTCCAACACTTCTGTTACGTATCCATTTATTAAGGATAAATAAGCAGACCCGTCCATTCGAGGTGGCAAGAAAACTGGCCCCAAAATCTGGTTTCCAATAATTCCAGCCCAAACGTTGTGCTTCCACCTCGTCTGGAACCCAGTCTCTTGAGTTTGGGAAGGATTTTCCCGAGACCAAAAATGGGAATTTCTTCGGTTCCAGAGGCCATTGTTTGTGAACGTGCACTCATCCGTAAAAAATTACGTTCTTAACAAAATTAATGTTTTGCCTAAGGACCCACGTGCAATAGGCTGTTCGGCGTTGCGCGTCACCTGGAACGAGTGCATGAACCCGATGGATTTTATAGGGCCGTTGCCTGTCCCTTTTCAATACTTTGTGCACTGTCATGTGTGATACTACATGCCGAGCGCGATGACCAGGCCTTCTACGCAGTACCTTCGCTGCTGTTCTCACGCCTAAACGAGGGTTTTCACGCATAACATCAAGAATAGCCTGTTCGGTGGCAGGTCTTATTTGGACGCCACCACCCTCCGAGACGGGCACAATCGGCTGGTGGTCCAGCAAACGCTGTACAGCTCTGGTAAAAACACGAGGATCGCGGGGCTGAACTGCGCTGGGGTGTTCAACTCCGTACAGTCGCAACGCCTCAGAGGCATTTCCGCGGGCCATACCATAGCACATAAGCATGTTCGCATACTCCCTAGCACTATACGCATGCCAAGGCATCTTGAAAGATTGCTTTGCTTTATCACTCACTCGATAACACTGAGCAAAAAATTACTCTCTCACACACACACAAAACACACAACACAAACACAACACACCAACACGAGAACAGTAAGTACTTAGTTTACTCGAATTCGAAATTTCGGGGCTAAAAAACTGCATGTACGCATTCGATAACGTAAGAAACCGAACTGATAGAACATAGCAATGGCGGTTTCTGGGCGGGCGGCGGCGAGCGAGAAAGGCAGTAGTTACTTTGACAAATCTCTTTGATTTCGCCGCGCCGCGAGTCGGGTCGCACGCGCCGAGGAGCCACTGCTCGCGCCTCCCGCCCCGCGCCCGACCGACAGACACCGAACGCACCCGAACGCACGCCCTTCCCGCGCCCGCGCCCGCCCCGGGGCGGCCGATGCGAAATGCGGCGAGACGGGCGATAAGTGTGTGCGTTACCCTCGCAAAATGTTGTGCTTTCACACAGAGAGAGCACAGGATCAAAGCGCACAGGTTTGAAAAAAATACCAATCAGAGACCTTAATTTGTTTAAACATTAGTTTTTGAATTGGTTGACGCAAACCAATGTAATTAAATGGTTTTGAAAATCAGAAATAACGTACTTGCAAGTAAACTAGTAAACTTTTAATTAAACAAATAGCTGCAAAAATACCCGTGGTTAACACTTATTTCGTCAAGAGTTTTAGATATTGTAGCTTTACACGATATAAAACTAAAAACAAATTTGATAAATTTTAGACTGGTCGTACTTTAGCAATCGAATACTAAACATGACTAACATTAAACAAATTAAAGTGATTCACGAACACTCGTTCCTGTTAATTTCAGCTTTCAATTACGGCTATCATGAAAGTTTAAACTAAAACATTCTACAAAAATTCTCTGAAAAGCCGACCAAATTGTAGATGTCACAAAAAAGCGACCGCACCATACGTACGGGCTATCTACGCAAATCAGCTGTTTATTATCCGATGTTTTGCACAGTTATGGAGAAAAGCGTTATTCGTACTAATAGATTTAATAATAATAGATTTTACGTTATGCAAAACAAGTATTACGACAATGAAGGTTTAGGTGGAGCTAACACTCGGAATACCTACTTGAAGCAAAATTTTATGTAGCGTTATCTCGCTCTCTAGGGAAATCTCTCTCTTTCTTATTCATTTTGTTTTCTTATTTTAACACTATTAAGTAAAAGGATAAGTCAGTATCTTGGATTCTAAATACTTCCACCACCACGTAGGTAGATAGAAATTATAAATGCACCATTTGTATTGATTTTTAAAACATAAATTTCAACATAAATATGGGATTTTGTTTGTGTTTTTAAGAATTTTGGGTTGTTGTAAAATCAATAAGTCATAAGTCATTTATTCCATAAAACAATATTACATTGTGTCGGAAATTAAGTAACACATAAACAGATTATAAATTCACTATCAAATTTTCTAGAGAGTGAGATAACACTACAGTGCGACACAAATGAGTAGAAAATAATGGGGGACCACTAGTCAATAATTAGCAACCATTTAGCAAATATTTCACTATTTCCACTTCTTAATATGAAAAAAAACTATTTATTATAAAGACGCTAAAAGTTTGACAGCAGAATTACTATCTTAACAATCGTCATTTTGCCTTACATTGAAGTTGATAATAAGTTCCTCAAAAGTCCGTTTTCTTCTCTTTTGTGTCGTACTGTACATAAACTTTAGCTTCAAGTAGGTATTCGTGTAGCTTCACCTATACCTATAACTTCATGGTTACGTTACGACTGTCAAGACGTTAGTTCTGCTGTCTAACCATTATGTCTTGTCTTCTAAAATTTAGTTCAGTGCGACAAGGCTTATAATGAACGTGATTCAAACGTCATTGTGCAGCGCCTCTGCCCGCGTTAATTATAAGCCTTGTCACACTTGCAATAAGGTATTTAATGAACATGCCAAAAAAACTCACCGTCTAAACCTTTCATGGATCATGACAAACATTTTAAAAACAAAATCAGCTAAATCGACCCAATAGTTCTCGAGTTATAGCGAGACTAGATTTTTATCAAAAACTTTTGTACTCAACTGTACTAACAAAACATTCGTATTATCCCGTCCATTTAAGGTGGTAACGCTTATGTATGGTGCGGTCGCTTTTTTGTGACCTCTACAATTTGGTCGGCTTTTCCGAGAATTGTTGTACTATTCTTGTTTTAGTTTAAACTTTCATGATAGCCGTAATTGAAAACTGAAATAAACAGGAATGAATGTTCTTCAATCACTTTAATTTGTTTAATGTTAGCCATGTTTATTAATGTAATGGGAACTGCGTATTCGATTGCTAAAGTACGACCAGTCTAAAATTTATCAAATTTGTTTTTAGCTTCATATCGTGTAAAGCTACAATAACTAAAACTCTTGACATAATAAGTGTTTACCACGGGTATTTTTTTGCAGCTATTTGTTTGGTTAAAAGTGTACTATTTTACTAGCAAATACGTTTTTCTGATTTTCGAAACATTTAATTACATTGGTTTGCGTCAACCAATTAAAAAACTAATGTTTAAACAAATTTAAACAAATTAAGGTCTCTGATTGGTATTTTTTTCAAACCTGTGCTTTGAACCTGTGCTCTCTAAAGCACAACATTTTGCTTGGGTAACGCACTCGCGACAAGTACCTTGTATTGATCACTTGTTAAAAATTATTTCGAAGTAGGTAATTAGCGATGACAGCATTAAAAAGATTAAACTCTTGTTTTAAAGTAACGTAAACGTAACTGAAAAATGATATTTTTTTTATCCATGATTGAATAAATAATGTTGTATTATTTCATGACTATTCACTAGACATTGTGGGTTTTCGCGTGTACGTTTCATTGAAATGAAACACTTACGAATCTAACTGCACGTTTATTAGAGTTATCAGATCACAAAAGAGATTATTGTGTTTTGTTTTAGGTTTTGTTTTCCGACGGTTCGTCACCTTTACAGGGGCCGTGGTCACGATGGGACTTATTTCTTATCTTATCGCATTTAAGTTTTACATGTTCGATTTTAATCTAAAAATAACTTAGATAGTTACCTACTTAATCGTAAAATGGAAAATACCTACCTAAACTATCCTGGTAAAGTTAAAGAATAATGTGTAATTTATCGTCGGCCATTAAATGTCTTCACTGCTTTGGCATAGGTCTTTCTTATGGATAGTTAAGGATACTAGGCCATGACACTCCACGCGGGCCCGATGCGTATTGAAGGGACTGCCGTTGCAGCTGGGATCAACGGCTTAACGTGCCTACCGTTCCGAAGCACAAACGAAAGAGCTCGAGATAGAAAGTATTTGGTCACCCATCCTGTGACCAAACATTGCGAACGTAACTTATTTACAACATTCACATGCCGCGGCTCTTGCCCACTTAGTCATCGAGCTTCTACCAGTAATTTAAAACGTCTGGGGTGTAAAATTCGATTAGATCTAAAGGACAAGCCGTCGTGCTTTGCGCGTCGCCGCGGCTGTGCCTTGGTGGTCTAGTTGATGGGAGCGTCCAATCCCAACTCTTGAAAGCGCGGGTTGGGCTCCTGCCCGTGGCGGGTTTATTCTTCTCACAACTTTTGTTATTTATTCGTATCGCATTTGTTTAGTGCCGAAAAACCTGTTGGACACGTTAGATAGTTACCTACTTAATCGTAAAATGCAAAATACCTACCTAAACCATCCTGGTAAAATTAAAGAATCATGTGTAATTTATCGTCGGCCATTAAATGTCTTCACTGCTTTGGCATAGGTCTTTCTTATGGATAGTTAAGGATACTAGGCCATGACACTCCACGCGGGCCCGATACGTATTGAAGGGACTGCCGTTGCAGCTGGGATCAACGGCTTAACGTGCCTACCGTTCCGAAGCACAAACGAAAGAGCTCGAGATAGAAAGTATTTGGACACCCATCCTGTGACCAACCATTGCGAACGTTGCTTAGTCACAACATTCACAGGCCGCGGCTCTTGCCCACTTAGTCATCGAGCTTCTACCAGTAATTTAAAACGTCTGGGGTGTAAAATTCGATTACATCTAAAGGACAAGCCGTCGTGCTTTGCGCGTCGCCGCGGTTGTGCCTTGGTGGTCTAGTTGATGGGAGCGTCCGATCCCAACTCTTGAGAGCGCGGGTTGGGCTCCTGCCCGTGGCGGGTTTATTCTTCTCACAACTTTTGTTGTTTATTCGTATCGCATTTGTTTAGTGCCGAAAAAGTTGTTGGACACGGATGAAAATTTAAGTGTAAAAAAGTAAGAAGCTAGATAAAAATGGAGATTTTGAATAATTGTGAAAAGTAGGTTACTTTATTTTATTATTATTGAATTATCTACAAAATTGTCGGTGTGTATTTAAACGGGCCTATACCTAGCAGTAGGTGTTATGTGGCTGAGACAACGACAACGGTTTAAACGGGCGGGCGTCGGGTGACCGACCGCGAGCAGTGGTTGACCGGAACAGCTGATCGTGTGAATGTGTGTGTGCGCTCGCTGCGTAGCCGCCGCGCGACACGTATTTTTGCGAGCATTTGGAGTTCATTGCGGCTCGTCAAGTTCAGATGCATTTTTCGTTAGGAATTCCAAGAAAAATCATGAAGTTTATTAATAGGTACGTTTTATAATGTAATTTAGTAACTGATTTTATCAAAAAGTCTCAAAAAGATTTGTCACTTTGTTGGTCAATAATACCGTAACTATTGATTTCCCAGGTATGGTTCCTTACAAAAAAATCTTCGTAATAATAGATAGAATACGAGACTTTCGTTTTCGTTAAGGGTCAATTTACACCCAGTATACTTACTTTGGCGGGACAATACATCTATGATAATTTAGTATATGTAAGGAAACATCATGATTTATTTATAAAGCATAGTGATGTTCATAATTTTAATACTAGAAACAAGAATAAGCTTGCCGTTACAAAATTGGGGAAAGGCATAGCCTTTTTTAATAAAGTTCCACAACAAGTTATTGAGCTGCCTTTGCATAAATTTAAAATATATGTTAAAAAAACGCTCTTAAGCAAAGGTTATTACAAGGTAGATGACTATTTAAAAGACCAAAATGCATGGATGTGATACCAACATTAAACATACTATTGTAAATAGTGTAAGAGGAAAATATTCTAATATGAGTATGAGAAAATTTTCTTCTTTTATTAAATATATTTCAAGATTGTAGATTTGTGTTTGGCAACAACATGTTCCATTGTAAATGTTGTTGTTTCTGCTAAGGCTGATAAGTTTCTTGCGGCCGTTCTTCTTATCAGTTAAAAGATGTCCTGAATGGCTGGTACGGAAAAAAAATGTTGGACTATTCGAAAGTACTTATCTATAAGTCTATTTGAATAAAAATCTTTGACTTTGACTTTGACTTTGACTTACCTACTGAACTGTTTGCTGTGTTTTGGAGCCTCGTTGGGTCAGTTTGTTCTATGCACCTGCACATTTTGTGTTTGTTTTTGTGACACAAGTTTTGTTCTGCAATTGTTCCGCGAACGGTCCCACACTGTTCTTTATTATGTACATGTTGTATTTGTGTCTCTTTACAATTATAAACTGTAAAAATCTGTTTTTTTAAAAGTCTGTTAAAGTGTCTGTAAAAGTCTGTTAAGTGTGTAAAAGTCTGTTTTTTCGCAAAGCACATGCTTGCCACGTAATTATAAAGTATTTAAATATGGCGATTGATGACGTTTGTTTTGATGACGTGCATGACCATGACATGTGTCTGTCATGTCGTGCTTTATTTTAATATTTTTAATGTATCTGTTAGCTATGTAGGGCTAACGTTTTTAAACGTACAGCCACATTGAAATAAGTTTAAATGTTTTGTATTTGTGATCTGTCTGTAATGTTTTTAATTTGTATCTGTTAGTCTCGTTCTTGATGTCACCCATGTGTCCAGCAGAATACCAGTGCAGCAAGCTCTGCTTGCTGCTTACACTCAGCTGGACACAGTTTTGGCATCACGCGACGATGGTTTGTGTAAATTGTAATTTTGTAATGTTGTTTTGTGTAGTCGTTGTGTGATGTTAAAATAAATGTATTTTTCTTTCTTTCTTTTCTTTCTTTCTTTCTAGTACTAAGTACTAAATAGTAGTTCCATTTCTGTTGGTTTAACGCCCAGGTTTCATAGAAAATTGCCCATCATCCATGCCCTATATCAACAAATGTTGTGAATTTTCTAACACTAACATTTAAAAACTACTTCATAAGAGAATCAGATAGTTCAATAAGTAACTACCATAGATGGTTTGTAATCAGCGTAGATATATCGGACGGCTCCTGGTCTGAAATTCTCAAAACAGAAATTAAAACGATCGAAAGCGCAAACTAAAGTGACTCGAATTAATACCAGCCGTTAGGTTCAAAGTCGATTGCAAGAGTGTAGCGCACGGAAAGGCAACCGCGCTATAGCTGCGTCCAAGACATTTATTTTGAATTTTTTGGCGGGAAACCAGTTTTTTGCCTATAATTTTGAAACTAAGAAGCCCAGTAATTTGAAATTTTGCATGCCGTGTGCACCTATTATAAGGTATCATTTGATTCTTAGTACGAGACTCTAACTTATACGGTTACAATGATTCAAAACGTGTAACGTGTCTCCAGCTTACACATGCTTATCGGTTCGTAGCTTAAAAACTATTCGAGCCAGAGATTAGAAAAATTTGGAGCTTACTGCTCCAATTCGACTCTAAAATTTGAGGTATAAAACATAATCCTACCTCAAATAATTACGAAGATACAGGTGTGTGTAAGCCAGAGACACGGGTCTCCAGCTAACACACACTTTAATGATCGTAGTTTCAACAGTATTTGAGTGTGACGGTTAGTTTTTTTGGTTCTCATTGCTCCTATTGTGCACTAAATTTCTGACTATAGTCTAAAGCCCTAACCTCACTGGTTTGCCTTAAAACGGCATGTGTCAGCTGGGGACACGTTTCTCCAGCTAACACACAAAAAAAAACTCCTAGTAACGAAGTTATGGTTGCACCTAAAATATCACTGACACGTTTGATTGCTCCTAATTTGCACTAAAATATGGCATGCTTAGAATTCCTCTATGTCTTATGAGGAAGCTGTAGACACACACATCAAGTACAGAATGTTCACTTCGCAACTCTGATCAAACAAATAGCTAGTCTAGCTAACGACGCAATAAAGTCCAATTCACGTCGCTAAATGCCTAGCATTTTGTTCACCTACAATTTGCGTCTCTTTCTATCGCGTAACTCGTATTCCTTCTGACGCAGCTAATGTTGCCTCTTTGTGATTTATTTATTTATAGGTAGACTTTGTGTAGGCATGTGCATAGTATAATCAAAAGGTATATTAAAGGTTAATACCTATCAAAAGTAAAAAAATTACAATCCTGCCTAAAGTATCTACCTACTTCTTTAACCTAAAATGATAGCGATACGACATACATTAGTGTGTACTTTGTTTATGAAATTGAATATTATTTAAATATTTATGTGTTTATGTAGGTAGGTTGCGTATTAAATCGAAATGACACATTACGAGACCTTCTTGAGTCGCACCCAAACTGTTCCTCGAAGCACACCTTTTAGGTGCACTAACGAAATCAACTACTCCTAAAAGGTGCGCATCGAGGAATAGTTTAGGTGCGCTTGAAAATAGGCGCTTCGATGAATATCTCGTAATATGGAGGTATTCCTCAAAGCTCACGCAAGATACTTTCGTCAAAAAAACAAAAATAAAATGTTGTCAAACTTTCATTTGCAGTTGGTAATAATGATGTAACGTATTCGTTAATTATGTCCTACAAAAATACGAACTAAGTATTCAGGAAGGTAGGTAGCTAGATCCCACAAGACAAGGTTGAACAGAACCATGGCGCGAGCTAGACTAGTCTTAAAAAATAGGTAACTTTAAGATGTACTTAGTACCTATTTCTCTAAACAACCATGCGCTAGTGAACCTATTAACTAAGTAGGTGGGTAGGTAATTACCTACATAAAACGACGAAACAGATAGTAAATCTCAAACATCAGAAATTCGTTTTATTCTATCAAAGATTCCTACTTATTTTCGTAATCTAAGTAGGTATTATTTATGTAGGTATAATATTTAAATAGGTACCTATTTAAATATTATACCTACATAATCATTGACTTATATAATTGAAATCATTGTACATAATAAACCTAACATGAGAATTTCATTACTTTAGAGTAGAACTTACCTTTCATCGTCCTTAGGAAACTTAAAAAAAGTTAACTTTGGATCGCGATCCGAATTAAAGCAAAAAACACTGCACAATATTTACTAGCTTTTTTGTGTTTCCATTTTAAATTTTACCGATTTTAAGCTAATTAGCTACGGAAAGTAGGTGACGAAAAAAACTCGCGCGAGCGTCACTGCTCGCTCGTGAGTCCCTACTAGATTAGCAACATTCATCCCCTATTTTACCCCTTTAGGGATGGATTTTCCAAAAATCCTTTCTTAGTGGATGCCTACATTGTATAAGGTATCTATGTGCAAAATTTCAAGTCTCTAGGTTCAGCGGTTTTCAAATTTCAATTCGAATATCTACGCGAAATGGTTTTTAACGCAAAGTATCTTTCATTTCCAAGGCCTAAATAAATTCTGGATTCTAAACAGTATATAAGTAGGCCACGATAGTACATCAAAACCTTAGTACCGAAGGTCGCAAACGGTACAATAGTCTTTATTTATGCATCATTTTCTTTTTATGAAAATTAAATATTAATGTATCATATCAACTATACTCAGAAAGTGCTCTAAATATTCATTATCATAAAACAACTTTTGCAGCATATTCAGTGCGATTTATTTACCCGAAATATATATTTGGTAATGTAATTTTTCGGTTTATTTGAGGAATTTTTGGTTTCCCGACGACGTTTCGGCACTTTTTCAGTTGCCGTGGTCACGGGTTGCTACTTATAAGTCTACCTTTACAAAGTTGATTTATTATTGCGTTCGAAAACGGTTAGATAATTAAGTACTAATTAAAAGTTAATAATTTTTGCAATGGCAAAAATTAACAATAAATTTAATAAGATAAAATTAGAGAGAATACAAAATTATCTAACTCTGTTGCTAAGACATTTTGATTGAATTGATTGAAAGTGCAGTTACATTGCGGCTTCAGTCAGATAGTTGTCAGATTGATTCTTACTAAAGCAGCAATGTGACTGCACTTTCAATCAAACGTTGATAGAAATAAGTTACATAATCAGGTTGCTGATTGTGTGCGACCAGTAGTACAACATCTGGATACAACTTCCAAACTCCTTGAATCGTAATACAATTAGCACAATTAGACAACACAATAAGCTATATCTGACAGGCTCTTCCAGGGACGTCATCCCTTTCTTTTAGCGGGAATGACAACTACAGACCAGTGTTGCCGCGTCCACAGATTAACCAATATTAATAAATAACCATTATGGGATATAAATATTGAGTTGCTATCAATAGGTAGTAAAATATGCTTCCTTTATTTTTCCAGTTGCCGTGCGTATATCCCATGGAACCAGTGAGAACAGAAGTATGGGCATGTGACTGGCATGCTCCTCCGCATGTGGAAATGGTGTTATCTAATACTCACGTGTACATATATCGAAAAGATCCAATGGAGCAATTCTTAGAAAATGCTGAAATCGATGTAATGCAAGTCTGTAACTATGAACCGTTTAGCTATAATAAATACAAAAAATTTTTCGCAATGCAACTAAATTACACTTTGCCTATAAATGTCACTGAGCATTATAAGTAAGTGCACGACTTATAAAGTACATTATTTTGTTAAATATAACAACATAATGTAGGTATACTTACTAAGTTACAAATATATTATAAAATTCTGGTTGTCTGTTTTTCAAATTGCAAACCTTTTAATTATACACTCAATAGCAAACCAAAGTACACAAGCTCGTTCTTATCACGTATACAAATAATTGGTTTTATAAAAAAATCTCTAGAAAGGCCGGGTTGCGTATATGGCTTTCCGTTATCATCTCGTCCCCTTGATGTGTGACGACGTCGATACGCTTTTTCTGGGCGAAAACACCTGGAAACCCGTATTCACCTGGTCGCTCGAGGGGTCGTCGTGCTAGATACGGCTTTTTACCTACTTCAAACGGTCACGCCTCGAGAAACCCGTCTTATTTCGAGACCTTATAGTAGACCAGGGGCCCAAGTCTGCTAAATAAAAATACACCAATGGAGTCTCAATAGAGTGTCGATAGTGTCTCAGTTGAATGGCATTTGGCATTTGGTATTCTCTTACTGTTTAAGTCCGAAGCCATTCTATCGACACTCCACCGACACTCCATCGAACTACTATTGATCTTTTCGGTACCTAGTCTGCTATTGATTTTATTTGAATGGAATTGTAATTGTTGGTGCAAACGGTATTCTCTTCACTATTTAACGTTTCTATCAATGGACTTTCAGTTGTCATTTAGTCATTGAACTGCCATCGAACAACGACACCTTTTTTAGAGCTTTATTCGATAAAATTTATCTTTATTTTACTAAATTTTACTTTTTAACATATTAATTTCACAAGGCAAGTATGTAAAAATAATATTTCTATTCCTTATTTATTTTGGGGTACCGAAATCGAATCTGAGATTTCCTAAAAACATCGTGACGGAACATTGAGAAAGCGCAAAATAAAAATAAAAAACCTTCATTTTTTCCGGATTTGTTGATTACAATCGAAAACTATTAACTTTTAGTAAATGGCATGTTTACAGAAATTATAGTAGGTACTGGTCAAGCTAAGAGCGGTTAATTGCTCAACACTCATCATCAGCTATTTTTATGTCCCAACTGCTGGGACACTGGCTTTTCTTATAGATGGATGACGAGAACCCGGCCATGACCCACCACGGGGGCCTAATGCGGATTGGTGGGTTTTAAATGCAGCCGGGACCAACAGCTTAATTTGCCTTCCAAACCACGGAGAACGTCGAGATAGTAAATTTTTGGTCACCCATCCCGTGACCGACCATTGCGAAAGTTGCTTAACCTCAACAATCGCAGGCCGAGCGCACGAACCACTGCGACACGGGTTCCTCAACACTTGCATTGTTATAATTCAATTTTTGTTTACACAAATACTTGTCTTCAAAGTTTTCAAACTTGTGTTCACAACTTCATGAAGACATGTCATTGACGTGACGAACACAGTTTTTGGTAAGGGCAATTGCAATACAATAATAGAAAAGAAAAAAAACCTTGGTAGAGTATACCAAGGTTTTTTTTCTTTTTTGAACAATAAACATGCATTTTTAATAGATGTTGATATTTATATCGTAAAAAAATATAATTTGTCGATATTAATACATATTCACAAAAAAAGTATTATTTTGTGAATATGTATTAATATTTTATTCACATTCCGTTCACAGTCCATTTCCATTCCATTTCCATCGACATTACATCGAGATTTTAAAAACTTTTAGCAGAATACAAAATTTAGCACAATGGAATTGTAATGTCAATAGGATGTCGATAGAATGGAAATAGTTGGTCGCTAATTGTCAAATAGCAGAATTGGGCCCCAGTTGAATACGGTTTTATACCTACATACTTCTAATGTTGTATTAAAAACCGTATAATTACTACGTTTCTCACTTAACGACAGATAGTTTAAGCACAATCTAGAATAATATTGATTAAATGTATTGTATGATATTATGATTATGTATAAGTCTACCTACTACCTATACTATACTACTACAAAATACGTAGTGTATTCCATAAAAATCAGTTTTCTGCTTTTTATATTTTCCAGTCAATCTAGTAATCGTGCACTAAATTATTAAGTGGTTTAGTAGTACATGTATACCTATTCAAAAGGAATATAATAAACCTGTCGACAAAAAATTACCAAATTACCGGCTAAAAAATATAAAATATAAAAATTAAATATAAATTCTAAATACAAAAACACAACAATTACCACCAAAACATTAATTTTGCGTTAGGTATTGGCTCCGACATAGGCTATCTGTTATACCGATGTATAAGCTAGAAGCGTGAAAGAGTAACAAGAAAACCAACATCCTCACAATCTTTCCCATTTAATTAATGATGATAAGTTTACTTTGACGATACAAAGTCCTTAGATGATCCGGGAGTAAGCTCCATGTCAAAATAACTAAACAAAAAACATCCAAAATCAACAAAAAATCTAAAATTACAGTGTCGACATTTCAGTCATTTCATATTTTATATTGTGGTTGGATTTTGTTGTTGAACCACAATAAAAAAGGTTCGTGACTTACGATACTTTGCCACAGTGTAGACAGTACATAAATAAAAATAAGTTCCAACTTTTGGAAATAAAAACCCAAGTCACTTATTTATACTTATATTAAAGCTTTTAAGAATCTAAAAGAGTCATGTAAAAATAGATTTGTTTATTTTGTTTCCTCTAAAATTAAAGACGAGTATTAAACGTTCCCGTTTTATTTTCGAAAGCAAATTTAAGAAAAAAATTGACAGCTGTTTTTTTTCCATATTTTCCGTCTTCTTCTTCTTCTTCTTTCTTAATTAATGGCGTGCTCGCGTTAAATACGCGAATTTTGCCAATGTCAAGTAAATATATTTTGTAATATATAGAAATTGTACGGTATATTGAGTTAAAAATGGAGCCTCACAACACGTGTTATTACGAAAAGAACACGGGTGAAACTCCCTATTTTCCGTCTAATCTTACTTTACTCTTTGCGTCTAATTATCTCCCCGACTTAATAAGGTGAGAAAATAAGGTAAAAATGCGAGTAAAAAAACAATTTTCACCCCACACGCTCGGAAAAAGATGTTCTGTCTTTCAATTTCGCATTCGCATTTTGTGGCCCACCGTGGTAAAGTGCTTTTTAACCGACTTTAAAAAAGGAAGGAGGCAATTTGTCACGTATATACATATATTTTTTATATGTATGTTCATCGAATTCAACGATTCAAACGTTCTAAAATCAGGTTTGATCTCAAGAAGGTCTCATTTTTTGAAGAGACATCAGGCATTCTGGTCCAAAAAAAAGTGAGTGGCAGGACCCGGGATTATTTTAAATAGGTAGTTTATACTAGGAGCTAAAGAAATTTATATGGACTTAACACTTTCACCGCATGAACTGAGTAGCTATTTCGAGTTTAAAAATCAAGACAAAAGAAGTGAGCGGCCAGAACCCAAGATTATTTCCAATAGTTATACTAAAAAAAAAATCGATTTTTTTATAAGCCAAATTTAAGCATTGTTAGATATAGACTGGTCTTATAAGCTTCAGCTGATGTAGACTCTTCAGTTCGGTTATTCTACGATAAACTAAATGACTGTCTAACACTCTTTGAACCTGTTAAAAGTATGATTAAACGTAATCACGGGCACGTTACCCTACATGGTACACTGCTAATATAATAAAAAATATTAAGAACAAATACTTTCACCTTATGCAAGAAGGTAAGGAATTTAATAAAGAAATGTTTATTTATATAGATAGCTAGTGAAAAAAAAAATAGATAAGGCATATCGGCAATACATTAATTCTATACAAAATAATATAATTGGTGATCCATCTCAGAAATTCATTCACGATAAAAGAACATATAGAAGGCGTGTTAGAGATGATAGCTACACAGCTGATAATAATGAAGTAAACGAACAGGCAGCGGCTGAGGCGTTTGCCAAATATTTTGCGTCCGTGTTTAATAAAGACAAACCGATTTTGGACCCTGTAGAGGCTGCCAAAACTTCGCATAATTCCCAAGACGCAACTTTAATTTCTATAGGGAAATTAGTCGAGAATGATTTAAAATGGGCTGCGAAGTGCCTTAAGTCGCGAACCTCCTGTGGACCATCCCAGTGTTTTTGGCAAAGGATTGCATTACAGCTTTACTCACGCCTCTCCTACATATTTTTAATTTATCTCTGGCTCAATAGAAATATCCCACAATTTGGAAAATATCCAGGGTTACCCCGATACCTAAAAGCTCAGGTGATAAAGATGTTTCATCTCATAGACCAATCGCGGTCCTGTCAGTCTTTCCCAAAATGTTTGAGGCAATTTTAAATGCCCATATTAGTAACCAAAATGGCCATCTATTGCACCAAAGGCGACATGATTTCGGCGATATCGTTCTACCACAACCAATCTAATTGCGCATTAGACTATGCCCACTCCCAAATGGATATTGGTAAACAGGTTGATGCGGCCTATTTTGATTTTAAAAAGGCTTTCGATCTGGTCTATAACGACAAATTATTACAGAAATTAGCAATAATTGGCTTTACACCGGCGCTTCTTAAATTATTTTCATTGTACCTCAGTGATCGTCGTCAATACGTCCGTATAAATAATTATATTTCCGGCGAATACTTTACTAGATCAGGAGTAAGTCAAGGTAGTACATTGGGCCCTACGCTTATTTTGATCTTCATCAATGACTTGCCGAAAGTAGTTTCTGCTACGGAATGTTTTTTTTTGCTGATGAAGTTATGTTTAGGCATTAACAGTGAAGCTGATGCAGCTCTTCTGCAGAAGGATATCGACGCAGTGCTTCAGTGGAACCTACACAATTACCTTCCATTAAATATAGAAAAATGCAAGGTCATAACTTTTACGTGAAAAAAACGCCCTTTAATTTATAATTATAATTTATCTGACGCGCCTTTGGTAAGAGTAAGTGACATTAAAGATTTAGGTTTGACATTAGACTCAAGATTAGATTTTCATCTACATATAAATAGTGTTTGCAAAGCAGCAAGCAAGTTGCTAGGATTTGTTTTGCGAAATGCCTCTCAATTCTATAATGCGGCGGTGGCGAAAGTTCTGTATTATACATTCGTTCGTAGTAAAGTCGAATATGGCGCTATTGTTTGGCATCCATATGAGGAAAAATACACTCTAATGGTTGAAACGATTTTTTTTTTAAACGATATTTTTTATTGCTTACAGGAGACTTATGAGATAAGAGCAGGTAGTGATCGGTATTGACCGCATTAGTTATAAACCGTGTCGCAGTCACTAGCGCCCACCTCCAGAACACATTATTACCATAGATAGGTTTTATATCTAATAATAGTAGTTTAATAGTTATATTAAGGGCATGCAAGTTTGGGTGTGTATGTTTGCATGTGTGTGTGTGTGTGTGTGGGTGAGTATGTGTGTGAGTGTGTGGGTGGGTGTGGGTGTGTGTGTGTGTGCGTGCGTGTGTGTGAGTATTATTTTATGAATGGTTTCGTATAACATTATCATCTAAATCCCCACTAAAGTGCTGATAAATTCCTCTGTTCGCGTAACCGGCAACCGGCCGGGGTTGAAAAAATACAACGAAAATTAGCTCGATTGTTATACAGAAAACTTTATGGATACTATCCTAATTTATATCCCTCTCTTTTCTTGACCGATATGGTCGATATGGAGACGTTGGAACTAAGGCGAAATATTCTTCTGATATCGCATTATCTGTTAATGGACAACATTTCATTTTCTATAAAGCACTAAAATAAAAAAACCATTTCGAGGTTTTAGTGTCATAAGCTCACAGTTTTTATTGTAGAATTTTCTGATCGGTAATTTGTGAGATATTAAATAAAAAATAAAATGTAGTCCAAATCGAGAAAGTCAGGCATTTGACCCCGTCTATCCTTTGCATTTCTGTCTAATATAAAAAAAATTGTTCTCTCTGGCTGAGTTGACAATGACAGTCAATTCAAGTAGTGAATGAAAAGAGCGATCAAAATCTAAGATATCGATATTCGATATTTTCTAATTTACATAAAATGCCAATAAAAACTTCACGAAAAACAGTTTGTGATTGTTTTGAGTTTTTTGGAATACATTGTTTTTTATGATTATTGCTGAATAGATTTACTTTTTATGTTTGCTAGGTAAACCACCACGCGACACCAGGCAGGTGGACCACGGGTCAGAAAGTGTGTGTTTAACGAAGTGGTTCTTTTCTGTTCCACTAATGAAATACCAGACCTTAAATTTGAATATGGTTTGATAAACAAAAATTTCAATTCTAAATACCCAAAATTTTGCGCGTATAAATTTAAATATAAGTTTTTTTTTATCTTAATCAAAGTGTTAATCTTTAAAACATGTTTTGGTTTGATAACGAAAATTACAACTTTTACTTAGTTATCGATATTTAAGTTCTGCCACTGTCACATCACTACTAGAAACCATTACGTCAGTTTTTTTTTAATCCGAAATAAGCAACAGCCTTACCAATTTAACTTCCTGAGAACGCACTTACGCTCTTTTAGAATGAGCAAGTTTTGAAATACTGATTTAATACACAAATATAATGCTAAAAATAAAAATAAAAAATACGTGTCTCGTATTTTAACATCTAGTTTTATTATGCATAGGAAAATTTGCATTATATATTTTTGAAATGTTGTCCATTCTATAGTTGAGAGATTCCGGATTTTGGTACCTAACATTACATGGGATGAGGCTGGGCTAGTGGCACCGCGTCGCCGCCCTCGCTTTTAGCGCTGCATGCCGGTTACGCGGACGGAGCGTGGTAGACATGCACCAACCAATCGGGCACTTCGCATGATCGGTGACATACTTGCTCATCACAATGACATTGACCTGTTCTCTGACAGTTTGGAGTAGCTGTGTTATATATTTCAGTGTGCTTTGAATGACATGCTTTAGCTTGACATTTATTTGACTTTGACTTTGACTTTACTTGACATTTATTTTATGACATTCAAACTATAGTAGTAATATTAGCTATTAAATAAGTTTTTGACATTTATTTTTGTTATTCTGTTTGGTTTTAAACATTGTATATATCTAAGGCTGGCTAAACTTATAAGCTCTTTGGATGGCGACATCTGTTAGCTTGTAAGAAAAAACTGTATGATAAATAAATAAATAAATAAATTCTTAGGCCTTAAAAAAATATATGGACTTAACCCTGTCACCGCATGAACTGAGTAGCTATTTCGAGTTAAAAAATATAGACAAAAAAGTGAGTGGCCAGACCCAAGATTATTTTCAATAGGTAGGTTATACTAAAGCCTTTAAAAATAATATGGACATAACCCTGTCACCACATGAACTGAGTACCTATTTCAAGTTAAAAAATCAAGACAAAAGAAGTGAGCAGCCAGGCCCAAGATTATTTCCAATAGGTATTTCATACTAAGGCCTAAAAAAATTATGTGAACTTATTCCTGTCACCGCATGAACTGAGTAGCTATTTCGAGTTAAAAAATCTGGACGAAAAAAAAGTGAGCGGCCAGACCCAAGATTATTTCCAATAGGTTATACTCGCTAGAGAGTTATGCTCCCAAAACAATTTTAAACATTGCTGGACTTCTTACGGCAAGGTTTTTATTCGGAAGGAAGATGGTGGTCTACGAACACTCATCGAGTCAGAAAACGATATAAGTAAAGTGAGAAATAATTTGTGACTAGTAATTATACTGATAAGTTTAAAAAAATGTTCTGCTGTTAATTTTGATAATTTTATTAGTTTCAGGCTTTCTGTCTGCCTTTTCTTTTTGATAAAATGTGTTATTATATTCGTCTTAACTCAACATATACCACTACATATTATACACTTCCTAAACGCTACGCAATATAGCATTTACAATTGTTTTACACAGACACTGACATACACTTTCACTCACAAACAATGCAATACTGTGCTTTTTTTTTGCAGTACCTATGATGCTACTGGAATTTTTATGTTTTCATTCAAAAATTGGATACAGCTATATTACCTTTGACTTCATACGAGCTTTGTGTCCCTTGCTTTCTGATTATTCAAATTCGATCTGTTATACCTTGCCTCTGCTGGGTAAATTGCTAACACCCAGAGAGGGCTGCATCAGCAGTCTCCGATGTTCCCGAGCTCGCGCCGTCGCGAGCTCAGTCTGTTTCTCAACTTGATCGAGTGCGGTTGCCATTGGGTCCCATAATTTCCATCAGTTAAATAAATTAGTTTTTTTTAAAAAGCCTTTCCTTTGGGACCCTATAACATTTTGGTGGCAGCGGTGGGATACGAAAATCCCCAGTGCTTAATATAATCGCTCTAGTGCAGACTCAATCAAATCCTTGAAGTGAAAAGTGAATATTTATGCGCGTCCTTGTAAAGTGACTTACCTGCTCTGTTCACCCATCACGAGGCTCTGAAAAGAGACTTACCTGGTCGTATCCTGTTCCGGGAAGGAATTGCATCCTGATCCGCAATCGCCCCACTGGTCCAGCTCGCAGGAAACCTGTGAAAGAAAATCTAAGGAAAACTGCCCGTTTTCCGCATCCCGATCAGCAATCGTACAATTGCTCCAGCGCGCAGAAAACCTGTAAAAGAAAATCCCGGAAAAACTCCAGTTTTTCCGATAACCGTGATCGCCTGTCCTACTATTAAACATCCGAAATTGTAACAAGAATCGTGTCGAAGAATATTTGATTCAAGTTCGTGCCAGACAGTGTCTTATCTCTACAGTATGCATCCGGCTACCGCGCTTATCTTCGTCGCCCACGCATTCTTTGTACAGTAAGTCTTTGGTCACTGTCTAGTACTTAGTTAAGATTTTAATGTTCTATTATTCTGTGTCGATATATTTCTAGTGAAATATTATAACTTCAAGTATAGATAATAATTTTGTCCAATTAATTATTTTGTTTAATTATGCCAAAAGGGCTTGAGGAGGAAAAAGATACACTACAAATTGATATTCCGAATCCTAAATCAGTAACAAGTAGTGCACAAAGTTCACCTCTCTGCTCTCCTCGTACTACGAGATCTACTGCCGCGTTCTCCACATTAAACGAAATGGACCTAAATATTTTATTCAAGTTCGTTAAATCATATGATGGTACCCGGGAAACGTTGAATTCGTTCATCGTTAATTGTAATAATGCCTACGAATTAGCCACGGAAACGCAAAAGCCCATACTATTTAAGTATATTCTCAGCCAGTTGAATGGAAAAGCGGAAGTTGCTTGTTCCATTAAAGAGTTCTCATCCTGGGACCAACTTAAAGAATTTTTACAAACGCAATTCAGTGTGAGAAAGCATTACTCGCATCTCCTCACAGACCTTCAAGAGAGCAAGCAAAGTCCGCAAGAGAATGTGAGTCAATACGCGCTACGCGTGGAAACTTACCTCTCACAATTACTCACGGAAATATCTCTGTCCGTTACTAAGGCCAAGAAGTTACCTGGGCGCACCGCAGCTATGGAGGACCTTGCCCTTCATCATTTCCTTATGGGTTTGCACCCCCGAATTTCCAACATTGTGAGATGTAGGTCACCTAAAAACTTAAACGAAGCAATCAACCTAGCCGTATCAGAGGAGCGGATACAACAGAGCCTCTATAAACGTTCACTACCAGAACAAAAACCGAGTAACAATAATAATAACAACCGTCCTAGAGCTGGCCCTTCAAATAGGCCAAATTTCGCCACAGGCCCGATGCAGAGGACATCTCACCCTGCATCTCAAGAACCCTTTTGCCGATACTGCAAGACAGTTGGTCATGACATAAGTGTTTGTAAGAAAAGGGAGTTCAACAATAACCGTTTTAAGGCCTTCCAGGGCGCCTCGCCTAATCAAGGCACCTATAGGCCTCCCCCGCGCGTAAATTATGTCGAACAGCACGATGACAATGTTGGCCAAGATGAAGTAGACAACTCCGAACCCGCTTTAAACGAGTAAAGGGCTCCCGGCGGTGTCTCGCGAGTCCAATATGCCTGTTTCCACTAAACATTTACCCAAATGACACCCGTTCCTATCAATCGACTCAACCTACGGCCCACCGACAGGGTAACCAGCCCCAAACTGAAGGCCTAAGCTTATCTCAACCTACGGCCCACCGACAGGGTAACCAGCCCCAAACTGAAGGCCTATGCTTATCTCAACCTACGACCCACCGACAGGGTATCCAGCCCCAAACTGAAGGTCATAAAACTTTAAAATTTATCCCTAATCCAAATAACGTGAAGATATATGAAGTCAATTTGGATACAACAAAGAGACTATTACCACATGTAGTACTTGATTCACAAGCATCAGAAATCCCGCTCTCTCTCTTGGTAGATTCAGGCTCAGCCATATGCTTATTAAAGCAATCTAGCATCCGTAAAACCCAAAAACTCGTGAAAGAACAAATTAAACTTAAGGGCATAGACCCCGGTGATGACACAACCCTAACAGAAGGTCATTTCAATTTAAAGTTGAAGCTAAACGAAAACAAAATCACTTCTTTCAAATTTCATGTTGTAAAAAACATTGATTTACCTTATGATGGAATCATAGGTACAGATTTCTTGACTGCTTTTGGCTGCAAAATTGACTATACCCATGATATTCTGAAGATAGGGAAACAGGATATTAAATTACATTTCTTTGATCCATTCTACATCATTCCACCACGCACTGAAACGGTAATCGAATGTTCAGTGCAAAACACTAGGCTGAAAGAGGGAATTGTAGTAGACCAACATATATCAGAAAACCTATTAATATCCAATTGCATAGTGAGAGTCAAAGACAATAACCGCGTAAACTTAACTATTGCCAACACCTCGGAATCCTCTATCAACTTTAATCCAAATCTCAACCTTGTCTTAGAACCCCTAGATCCAGCCGCACTTCGAATAAACACTATTATGAATTCTGTACCCAGAACCCAACAAGTTATCAATTCACTAAGAACCGAACACTTGAACAAAGAAGAAACTAATGCCCTATTGGAAATTTGCTCTCAATATTCGGATATTTTCCACTTAGCAAATGACCAGCTCACACATACCTCTGTTTTGAGTCATCAAATTAAAACCAGCAGTGACATCCCTATCCACACTAAATCATACCGTTTCCCAGAATGTCATAAAAAGGAAGTTGAAAACCAAATAAATGATATGCTCGACCAAGGCATCATAGAGACTTCGTCTTCACCTTGGAGTTCTCCTATTTGGGTAGTACCCAAAAAGGCTGACTCCCAAGGCCAACGAAAATGGCGGATAGTCATCGATTATCGCAAGTTGAACGATATAACCATCGGTGAAACTTACCCCATTCCTCAAATATCCGAAATCCTTGATCAACTCGGTAAAAGCAAATACTTTTCGACCTTAGACCTCACTTCCGGTTTTCATCAGATCCCTATTTCACCTGTGGATGCACCTAAAACTGCTTTTTCTGTGCCTCAGGGCCATTTCCAGTTCAACAGAATGCCATTTGGGCTTAAAAATGCCCCTTCAACCTTTCAAAAACTTATGAATAATTGTCTTTCTGGCCTTCAGGGCTCACGATGTTTTGTTTATTTGGATGATATCGTGATCTATTCTTTTGATCTAAAAAGCCACATTTCTAACCTAAAATCCGTTTTTAGTAGACTTCGCGATTTCAATTTGAAATTAAAACCTGAAAAATGCGAGTTTCTTCGCAAGGAAGTGACTTACTTGGGTCATATCATTGGTGCAGATGGCGTTAAGCCTAATCCGGAGAAAACTAAAGCTGTAAAAGAATTCCCTGTTCCCCTGTCTCCAAAGGATATCAAGTCCTTCCTTGGGCTAGTGTCATATTATCGGAGATTCATACCAGATTTTGCCAAGTTCGCTAAACCCCTCACATCCTTACTGAAAAAGGATGTCCCATTCGAATGGCGAAACGAACAACAACTTGCTTTCGAGTCCTTAAAGAATAAACTCATCTCTGCACCAATTCTAGCGTATCCCGATTTTACTTTACCATTCCTTCTAACATGTGACGCCTCAAACTACGCTATATCAGCCATTTTGTCCCAAGGCCCAGTAGGACAAGACCGCCCGATCGCATATGCTTCGCGCACATTAAATAAGGCGGAAAGCAATTATAGTGTAACAGAGAAAGAATGTCTGGCGATAGTGTTCGGTACCAAAACCTTTCGGCCTTACCTTTATGGTAATCGATTCAAAATTATTACTGACCACAAACCACTACAATGGCTATTTAACTGTAAAGACCCTGGCTCCCGTCTTGTTCGCTGGCGCCTTAAGTTAGAGGAATACGAATACGATATCCAATACAAAAAGGGGAAAATCAACGCCAACGCAGACGCTCTTTTCCCCGTCAATCCTATCCAACCTGCTGGAGATGACCCTCTTGACACAAATCCAGTCGAAGACCCCGCTCTGGATCCCGTCCAAGGTCCTTCCACTACAGAAGATGTCTCGCTCCCTTATTCAAATCCCGTCGACGATGAATTCAGTCCTATAACTTTAGAAGACCTAGATGTTAGTCTTCCCTTTAGTCCAATCAATATAGAAAGCGATGACTTACCTTCTGTAGGCCTTCTGGAAAATAGTAACTTACCGTCAACTTCATACAGCCCCGCTACAAATGACTCACCCCCAGACCCCAGGACACCTGTAGAAGATCCAATTAACTTACCTGAGAGAGACACTTCACCAGCTCCATCTCCTTCTAACGCTCCCCCTTTCTCAAGTGACTACTCTATGCTGCTTAAAACTTTATCTGATAGAAATCAAATCCTCAACACCCAAATTATTGAACACCACGAAGACCTTACCAAGAGTAAACATAAAATTATTCTCGTACCTACCTCAATTGACCTCGACGAATCAAACCCATATCTTCAGGAGATTCTAAACAATCTAGAAAACCCTAATGCGATCTTTGAAGCTGAAAAAGAACTCTACTCTCACTATAAAATTGAACTCAACAATAAGGTTTATTTCCTATTATTTACAAGAGTAAATCACTTCGATGTAGCGTCATACCCCGAAATATTTGATACCATCAAGAACGTCCGCGACGTTATCGTCAATATTGGAAATGTGACTGACGTAAGCATCTCAGATTTTAGAAATCCGTTCGAAGTCCATGCTTTTATCAAAATATACAATATCCTTCTATATCTATTCCATAATACAAATATCGTAGTTAACATTTTCCACAATAATATTACATACCCTTCCCCGAATGAAATAAAGAAAATTTTGTACGAAAATCATGATATTCCTGTAGCAGGTCATTCCGGTTCTACTCGGATGTATAATAAAGTTAAAGAACAATATTATTGGAAGGGTATGCGTACAGATATAGAGAACTACGTCAAACAGTGTAAGCTATGCCAAGAAAATAAGGCATTAAGGAAAATTAACCGTGCCCCGATGCAGATAACATCCACTTCCACGGCCCCTTGCCAACGAATATCCCTTGATATCGTGGGACCACTTCCCGAGGCCGGGCCTGCAAAATTAAGATTTATTTTGACCATACAAGACGACTTGACGAAATTCTCTTCTGCCTATCCGATTCGGAGTACCACCGCAGAAGAAACCAGCGAATGCCTGATACATTACATATCTATCTTTGGTATCCCGAAAATGATCCTAACAGATCAGGGTACCAATTTTACCTCCGATCTGTTTAAAAAGACATGTCAATTCCTCAAAATTAAGAACTTGTGGTCTTCACCATATCATCCACAAACACAGGGTGCCTTAGAGCGAAGTCACTCGACTCTGAAGGAATACCTGAAATCGTATATTAATGACGAACAATCAAACTGGCCGCGTTATGTTTATACCGCCATGCTTGCCTATAATACATCTGTCCATTCAACAACTAACTTTACACCTTATGAACTAATGTTTGGAAACAAACCATTTATCCCCAGTTCTATTTATACGGAACCTCCCGGAGCAAACTACCCTGACTATGTTCGTATGCTTCAAAATCGTCTGAAGTACTCCCGGGAAAAAGCTTTAGAATTAATTAGAAAATCAAAAGAATCTTCAAAAGCTTACTATGATACGCGTACTCGTCCAACGAACTATAAGGTTGGAAATTACGTATATCTAAAGAACCATTTGAGATTACGAAAAGCACTCTCACCTATTTGGAAGGGTCCGTACAAAATTATAAAAATAAATGGTAATAACACACTTACCTTGCTTATAAATCGTCGCCACGTCACACATCACTTTGACCAAGTGAAACCGGCTGACGTTGGCAATACTCTGTAATTACATAGAATTTAAGGTTATTGATATAATACTAGTAATGTAAGAAAACAAAAATTAGATGTACTTACCTTAAGGTAACACTGAAATCTAAACAGTTTATAATCATTAATTTGTAATATTAATAAACTTAGTAAGTTAAGTACATATGTAACTAAGTACATACTATAGGATAAATACATAAATATGTATATATATATATATATATATAATATATTCAATATATATATACTATACTTAATAAATAGTGTTAGTTAACTTATTAGTTTAAGTAGACATACCATAAGTATTTAGAAGTTTGATATATACATACATATAATATATATAAAATATACTATTAAGTGAGATAAACACAAATATAAAGTCTCGATAGCCATTAACATACCTACTGTAATTTATTTCAGTACTTTGCTGGAAGTCCAAGGCCAACCCGAGTACGTACAACAAATCGAATCAAGTCCAGGGCTCTTCTTCGATTACTTAGGCAAACTTAAAATAAAAAACGGTCAGTTAGATGTACTGATTCCTCTAGACTTATCACATATAAAATCTCACCTGGATAATATACATTCTGTCCTAAAAATCACAGAAGCTTGGTGCTTGCAAACTAAAACAACAGACTCTTCCGAATGTTTTAGTATGCTAGAACCTCTTGCCGTTCTGTACCACGACATGAATAATATGTTTATGTCCATTTCTCACTTGCTCAGTAATAGATCTAAACGTAGTGCCTGGATAGGTGGAATTGGGACTGCTTTTAAACAAATTTTTGGTACACTAGATGAGGATGACGGAATTAGATACAATAATGCTATACAGGAAATTCAAGGTGACCAAAAGAAATTGGCTACTCTGTTAAAAGAAAATATCTTAGTAACCACATCAGCTATTTCCACTTACAACAAGACATTAGAAAAGATCAAAATTAATGAGATTAGACTAAATAACGCCGTAGACAATTTATCATTTAAAATTCAAAATATTTCCTTAAAGACAGATGAACTAATACAAAAATTTTATGAAACAGGTCTACTTAATGAGTTGGAAACAGCAATATTAGTTTTATCCTTTCAATTGGAAGATATTGTGAATGCTATGCTGTTTAGTAGTCAAAATATTTTACATCCAGCAATTCTTAGCCCACAAAAATTGTATCAGGAACTATCTGACAATCACAGACATCTATCAGATACTGTAAAGTTGCCTGCTAGCCTTGATCTAAATTCTATACACTATATCCTAAATATTTCTAAACTCGTTTGTTACTTTGTAGATAATAAGATAATTTTTGTATTACGAATTCCCCTTGTTTCTGTCATGGAGCTTATGTTGTTCCACAGTATTGCCTTACCAACCCCACATAATGTAAGTAACCCTTATTCCTTTAGTTTAATTTTACCAGATGCAAAATACATAGCAGTGACCAAAGACAAGCGTTATTACTGTAAATTGGATAGCCTGGAAGATTGTAAAACCATCTCGAATAACAATTTCGTGTGTGACGTCACCAATGTGTATGCTTCCGATGCCCGATCTAGTTGCGCGAGTGAACTAATGACGAAGGTAATAAGTGAAACACCGCCACAGTGTAATACAAAGTTTATCTATGGGAAGGTTGATATATGGAAACCAATCAACAATAATAAGTGGCTTTATGTGCAAACGGAACCTACTAAAGTGTCTATAGACTGTATAAATTCTAAATTATTTGAAAAAAGTATTTCTGGTACAGGGATCATTACTGTCCCTAGTGAATGTACAGGTTTCTGTAAAAGTACTATGTTACTACCAAAAGTTAATATTGTAAACATAACCTTGCCAATTAAACTCCCCGACTTCAATATTATCAATGACACCTGTTGTAACTTAAATAAATTTATAAGTATCAAGGAAAATATGCCCCATGCTGAACTATTAAACATAGATTTGGATGAAATTAAATTAGACAATCATTACTTGAAATCTCCTAAAGAATTGGATAAAATTATTAATAAACCACACATACTTCAGTACGGAACACATTATTCCATTATCATTGTATTATTATTAATTATAACTATTTTATATATTATCTTTAGAACCCTAAGAAGTAGACCTTTTGGCAACCTTTTTGATAATTGCAACATTTTTTAATTTTATAAGAAAAGTTCTCCGCAACAGAAAACTCCGACAAACAGACCTGACAATGACCTTCCAGAAGACTCAAATTCTGAAATCATTCCATTACCTACAATACGTACTAGAGTATAGAATCAGAAACTTCCTTCTCCTCTAGAAGTTTCTTTCTTATGGGGGGAGGTGTTATACCTTGCCTCTGCTGGGTAAATTGCTGACACCCAGAGAGGGCTGCATCAGCAGTCTCCGATGTTCCCGAGCTCGCGCCGTCGCGAGCTCAATCTGTTTCTCAACTTGATCGAGTGCGGTTGCCATTGGGTCCCATAATTTCCATCAGTTAAATAAATTAGATTTTTTTAAAAGCCTTTCCTTTGGGACCCTATAACAGATCGTTTAAACCAAGATTTAATTAGAGATATTGACACAAGCGGTAATATTACTTGTTCAGTGGTTATTATTATTATTTAGAAGGAGGGACGCCGGCAAAGCCGGACGGGCGATCAGTCACCATAGTCGGAACCATTTCGCCCAGTTCCCCAAAGTCCCCTGAAAAGATCAGGGGAGGGCGGGTTATCATTTACCCCACCGGCGTCGGGACCTCGAACCTACCTGTGCGCTTGCAATACCTATTGAGTTGGCTTATCGTAAGCTGCTTTAAATCCTCTTCTTTCAGCTTGTCTACTTCAAAGAGTTCCCAGCGCAGCGATGCGTACATCGGGCATTCCGCCATAAAGTGATAGCTTGTTTCTTCTTTTTCTCTACATTGTGGACAAATAGGGTCCTCTGCTCTTTTAATCACTGACAGGTGTCTGTTTAGAGGGCAGTGTCCTGTCAGTACTCCTACGATGTTTCTTATGTCTCTCCTACCCAGTTTTAGTAGCTCTCTGGTTTTCTTTTTGTCCACTGATTTGATGAAGATCTTGGACTGTCTGCAGTCCTTTCTGCTCATCCATCTTTGGTTAGTTTCTTTGATTGTCCTGATCTCAATGATATTTTTGGTAATTTTGTGTGAGATTGGCAGTCTTGGTTCCGGCCCGATGAACGGTTCGTCGGCCCCATGTATCGGCTTCCTCATTGCCAATGTTACCTTCGTGTCCGGGTACCCAGGCAATTTCTACCTCAACCAGGTTTGCGAGTTCCTGAATGGTTTGTTTGCACTCCTTTACCAGGGCTGAGGTAGTCACCGTTTTGTCAAGGGCTTTGATAGCGGCCTGACTGTCGCTGTATATTACTATTCTTTCTACGTTGTGGTCGCTTATCACACTTCTAATCATTAGCGCACATTGCATTACCGCAAATACTTCCGCTTGAAATACACTTGTGTATTTTCCCAGATTGAAGGTGGCTCTTCAATGGCTCTTCTTCTTGTGTCGGGTTTAGCTATGTATACTCCAGCTCCCGATAGCATAGTTGATTCTTTCCTAGACCCATCTGTGTAACATATTGCAGTGCAATCCAGTTTTCCAGTCTTCTCTGGATCTAATGCTTACCCTGTATTTGTTCAGTGGTTACTAAATATACTAATTATAGAAAATTGTCTAGTGACTCTTTAAATATTTTAACCGTAAATATTCGTAGCATCCAATGTAATTTGGACTCCTTCTTAATATTTCTTTCTGATTTAGATACCACTATCGATATTATCGCCTTAACTGAATGTTGGATTAATGAAAACACGACAATTCCTATAATTCATAATTATAATTCCTATAGTACTAAAATAAACCATAACCAAAACGACGGGGTCATATTATATGACATATGCAACGTTAAAGTTTACGAACCCAAAATTACACAAGGCAGCTGTTTGGTAATAAAAATTCAAGACAAACTTACTCTAATATCTTATAGGTCTCCAAGCTTTAAAAATCCTACAGCATATCTGGACTCCATCGATGAATTACTAAATGAAACGCGCACACAAAAAATAATATTTACAGGCGATATTAATCTTGACATACTTCCACATAGCACTACAGGCTACGCCTTAGATTACCTCAACTTAATGGCCTCACACGGCCGTCGACAAGGGATAGATAAACCTACAAGAATAAACAGTTGTATTGATCATTTTATGATTAAATGTCATGGTTTAGCTCAAACATTTGTATTTGAACCATTTACAGACCATAGTCCAATTTTATTGCAACTATGTGACTCATACACGTCAAGAACTAATCATCAATTTGACAAAGTCATTATAGACTTTGATAAATTAGGTTCTTCTTTGCAATTGCTTCCTTGGAATGACTTCTATGATTTAAAGACAGTTGATGAAATGGCTAACTTTCTTATTTCTGGGCTACAAGCATGTATAACTGAAAATAGCACAATTAAAAAGAGTCCAAGCAGATATAAACCAATTAAACCATGGCTTACTCCGGGTGTCATTAAATGTATACGCAGAAGGACAAAATTGTATAGGAATTTTAAACAATCCGGTGGTGACGAACGTCTCAAACAGAATTATGTATCATATAGGAATATTTGTAATTCAATGGTGACATCACTGAAACGTAATTATTTTAAAAAGAAATTAGCTGATTCCGCTGGTAATTCTAAGAAGACATGGGATACTGTAAAGGAACTAAGTAACATGAAACAAAATAAGACCGTTTCAACAGAATTATTGCAACTCAAAGATAATCCGCATTCATCATTAAATAAAGTTAATGAATATTTCACAAGCATTGGACGAGAATTAGCCAATATTATTCTGAATAGAAACAGTACCAACGAAACGTTGTTAGCTAGTAAGGCCTCTAATTATGAGACCCCTCTGAAATCAATGTGTTTTATGCCAGTGGACCAGGATGAAGTCGAATCTGTTATAAGCAATCTTAAAGTTAGCAGTGCCTTAGGTTGGGATGGTATACCGGCCAGCGTCGTGAAGCGATTCAAACATATTTAATCGGCTTATATTTCTCATCTGTGTAACGCTAGTTTTGAGATGGGTACTTTTCCGGAAGCTTGTAAGAAGTCCGTAGTGGTCCCTATTCACAAAGCAGGTGACAAATCGACCATATCTAATTACAGACCGATTTCTCTGTTATCTGTTCTATCAAAAGTTATCGAAAAACTGGTAAACAAAAGATTAGTAAACTACTTGGAGTCGAATAGTTACTTTTCAATTAATCAATTTGGGCTCAGATCTAACATTTCTACAGAGGATTCCGTCTTAAAGCTTACAAAAAATATAACTCAATATATAGACAGCGGTGAAAAGTGTTTAGGTGTGTTTATAGATTTACAAAAAGCCTTTGACACTGTGTCTATTCCCATTTTGCTTGGTCGACTGGAAAATATGGGTATCCGAGGTGTGGTTCTTCACTGGTTTAAAAGTTATCTGACAGGTAGATCACAATGTGTTAGAGTCGAGAAACATGTTAGTCAGGATCTAGCTTGCTCATTTGGTGTCCCTCAAGGCAGTATACTGGGACCAACCTTGTTCTTAGCATATATAAACCAGCTATGTGAACTAAATCTTGAAGGTGCAGACATAACCATGTATGCTGACGATACAGTTATTTTATTCCACGACAGAACTTGGGAAGGAACCAATTGCCTGGCTGAGAAGGGACTAACTAGGTTGGCGAATTGGCTGGAGGACAGTCTATTAACACTAAACGCTTCCAAAACTACTTTTCTATGTTTTAGCAAGACCATTGTTTCAAGTCCTCCGAGCGACTTCGAATTAAGAATCCACTCTAGCACTTGTATTGCTAAAAATTCACAAATCTCTCTCAACATATGCAACTGTCCTAAACTTAACAACCGTCAAATATCTAGGTATCACTGTAGACCACAGATTGCAATGGGCTCCTCATATTAAAATAAATAAATATTCGCATACAATCACACCAATTATCTAGTCCCACGTTAAGTTTCATGAAGAACTTGTGTTATGGATACTAGATAACGGATAAACATACATATATACTATTTTTTTTGTAAATACATACTTAATATACATATTAAACACCCAGACCAAGACAAATAGACATGTTCATGCACACAAATATTTGTCTTGTCCGGGGATCGAACCCGGGACCTCTGGCGCAGAAGGCGGGGTTAATACCTTTGCGCCAAACAGGTCGTCAAACAATCTCAAATAGGGTAAGGAAACTTATATATGTGTTTAAAACATTACGTAAGGTAGCAGATTTCGATTTATTACTACAAATATACAAGGCTCTCTGTCAATCTGTTACTACCTACGGAATATGTTCCTGGGGTGGTGCATGCAAAACCTACCTTATTGATCTTGAACGCGCACAGCGTGTCGTGCTTAAAGTTTTACTTAACTTACCGTTTAGGCATCCTACTTCACTGGTCTATGATAAAGCACGGGTTCTTACTGTAAGGAAACTACTTATATACCAAAGCATACGGCGATTCCATAGGTACTCCGCATATCATCAACTTGTCCCGAAAAGACCGAACAGTCGTAATAATAGTAGATTGTTTACCAAGGGACACCCATAACAGTCGAGTGTTTTGGCGCCCGAACGAAGTGAGGGCGCTGATAGTTCGAGACTGTTATGGGTCCATACACCCGAAGTAAACACTCTACTTTTCATTTTGAGTATGAGGAAAGTAAAAACAAACAGAATATTCTAAAAAAAATTTGTAAGGTTTCTACGATTTTAATTATTTTATAATGTAGCAAAATAAGCTGTATAGGCTTCTGTGCCTTTGCCTACATACCTTTGGTAAATAAAAGTCCAAAGAGATTACAGATATCGATTTGACATGACACCCCCTATTCTTATTTCAAATTTATTACAGCCCTAGGGCCGCCACATATCACTTTCAACCCGCATTTTAGGCAAGTTATAAGTAACTTTCAGAATATGATATGAGACATGAAAAATAATTAAATATTTAGTTCCAAAAACAAGAAGCGTTTTTGCCGAAAAGCATTATTACTACTTAGCTCCATTATTGTACAACAAATTTAATAAAGTTTATTTCAGTGAAAAACTGAGCAACCACCAAATTAAAAGTGCAATAATAAATTGGCTTAAAAACTATGACTATCGTACTACCGAAGATCTCCTATCTTCTGCTGCTTATTGAATACATGAAGCACTTTATGCACGTTAGCGCGCGCACACACACACACAAACACACACACACACACACGCACGCACGTAGTGTACTTTATTAGTAGCGTTTGTCTTTTTCTTTTTATTTTAGAAGTAAAAAAAAAACATGGTTTTATTTTGTAATTCATTTTACTAGTCTGTTCGCTGTTACAACAATTCCCAATGAGCTTTAATAGGAAGGAACTGCCTTTTGTAACACAAGTTTACTTTTTTCAAAGTGCAGGGCTACATTAAATTGTAATTTTGGTGATTGTTGCAATAAATATTTTTGTTTTTATTTTTAATACTAAGGCCTAAAAAAATGGCCTTAACCCTGTCAACGCATGAACTGAGTACATATTTCGAGTTGAAAATCAAGACAAAAAAAAAGTGAGCTGCCAGACCCAAGATTATTTCCAATAGGTAATTCATACTAAGGTCTAAAAAAAATTAAATGGACTTAACCCTTGAAATAAAACAACTTTTACGGATATCAAACGCGCTATATTTCACGAACAAAGTTGTAATTATCCGAATTTTTGTTTTTTTAGGGGTTTTTTGATTTTCCCGACGTTTCGGCACCTTTTCAGCTGCCGTGGTCACGGATGACTTAATCCTGTCACCGCATGAACTGAGTTGCTATTTCAAGTCGAAAAAATCAGGGAAAAAATAAGTGTGCGTCCAAACCCAAGATTATTTCAAATAGGTAGTTCATACTAAGGCCTAAAAATTATATTATTAGATTGCATATGTTGATTATATTAAATCAAAAAAATCTGGAAAAAAGTGAGCAACCATACCCAAGATTATTTTTAATAGGTATTTCATATAAAAGCCAAAAAATATGTGGCCTTAACCCTGTCACTGCTTGAACTGAGTAGCTATTTTGAGTGAAAAAAAGTGAACGGCCAAACCCAAAATTATTTCTAATAAGTAGTTTATACTAAGGTTAAAAAAATATATTTATAGACTTTACCCTGTCACCGCATGAACTGAGTTGCTATTTCAAGTCAAAAAAATCTGGACAAAAAGTGAGCAACCATACCCAAGATTATCATATCAATAGGTAGTTCATACTTAGGCTTTAAAAATTATATGGAAAAAATTATATAATAGTTATACAAAAAAAATCGAATAAAAATTTTGCAATTTTTTGGAAAAATACCAACAAATTTAACCCCAGGCCCACTATTCCTGTGAGTGTAGCAGGTGTGCACGAGCCCTTAGATATTGCCAACGTCTTTCAACGTCACTTTTGAGTGGAATCGCCGTTATCTCAGTCGCATCAAGTGTTCAATGCTGAGCAGCCTGTTAACCCATCTGTCAAATTCACTGCTAAGGAAGTGGCTACGGTCATTAGAAAAATGGTTAGGGGAAAGTCTCCTGGATATGACGGACTCAGTGTTGAACATCTTAAATACGCGGGTGTGCAATTACCACGACTGCTGGCGATGTTCTTTAAATAATGCATAAGTCATTGTTATTTGCCCGATGAACTGATGTACACAGTTGTAGTTCCAATTTTCAAAAACAAAACTTGTGTTGCCTCCGATCTGTCCAATTATAGGGCTATATCCTTGGCGACAGTGATAGCCAAGGTGTTGGACAGTCTGCTTGATAAGCACTTGAGCAAGCACATTAATATATACGACGCACAGTTTGGTTTCAAACCAGGTATCTCAGCTATTTTATGTGTAAAGCAGACTGTTCAATACCTACTATACTGCCAGGAAAACGCCGGTATATGCCTGTTTTTTGGACTTATCGGAGGCATTCGACCTGGTATCATATAGTATACTGTGGCATAAACTATATGAAAGAAATCTGCCAACCGAAGTCTGCTCTTTATTTAAGTATTGGTATGAGAACCAGAGCCATAGCATAAATGGACAAGTTTAAATACCTAGGTCATTGGTTAACTGAGGATTTGTCAGACAACACTGACATTACGCATTACAGGGTACGCAGAGCGTTGAGTGTGCGCTGTAATATGTTGGCTCGCAGATTTGCACGGTGTAGTAAGCAAGTAAAACTAACACTTTTTAAAGCATACTGTCAGACTTTCTACACCTGCAGTCTGTGGGTTAACTTTACGCAGCGGGGATATAACGCTCTGCGCGTTCAATATAATAACGCGTTTAGGATACTGTTTAAGCTGGCGCCATACTGTAGTGCGACAACAATGTTTGCCGAGGCGCAGACGGATTGCTTTTATGCAATAATGTGCAAGCGCAGTTGGTCGCTGCTATCACTATCTTGCGCGCGTTCACCAATTGTTGGGACTCGCCGCTGCTGATGCGCTGGGTGCGCCTGCAAGTGCCAAGGGCGAGCTATTGGCAACCCTTATAATTAAGTCTGAGGTTAATTATTCACTACCACTAGATATAAGTTCAAATGTTATTAACAACTATGGATGATTTCCGAAATAAAATATTTATTATTATTATAATTATTATTATTAACCCTGTCACCGCATGAACTGAGTTGCTTTTTCAAGTAAAAAAATCAGGACATTGTATGGACTAGACCCTGTCACCGCATGACCTGAGTATATACCTATTTCAAGTTAAAAAATCTGGACCAAAAAATGAGCGGCCAGACCCAAGATTATTTTTAATAGGTAGTTCATGTAAAGACCTAAAAGAAATATGGACTTAACCCTGTCACCGCATGAACTAAGTAGCTATTTCGAGTTTAAAAAATCTAGACAAAAATAAAGTGAGCGGCCAGACCCAAGATTATTTCCAATAGGAAGTTCATACTAAGAACTCAAAATAATTACATGGACTTAACCCTGTCACCGCATGAACTGAGTTGCTATTTCAAGTCAAAAAAATCTGGACAAAAAGTGAGCAACCATACCCAAGATTATCATATCAACAGGAAGTCAGGGGCGTGCATTGGTTTTCCAGCGAGGTAGGCACTATAGATTTTAACTAGTCGTAGTTGCGATTATCATTTTGAAAATAAGAGGTTAGCTTACTTAATAATATAAATGCGAAAGTATTTCAGTTTGTTTGTTACTGTTTCCTTGTTACTTGTACCTCCGAGGGTTTCACAGAGCCTACCGGAGAGATCGAGGAGCACCACAGCCACAGTCGGTGGCGTCGGGGGGAGGGATCCCCCCGACGCCACCGACTCGACGTCGTACGCCGCACTCGAGGAGAGCGAGCGATCGCCGGTGCTGTCCTACGCCCAGGCTGTAGAGACCCCGGCGTCGCCCCCCCGAGCGTCACCGACCCTCGCCAACTCCCAGCCGCCCTCGCAGCCTCAACAGGCCAAGGGCTACCCGCCAATAGTGGCTGACTCACTGCCCAACTGGACGGTTCACTTCAAGCACCTCCATGACCAGCTGGGCCACGCCCCCAATGCGGGCCCCTTCGGTAAAGGGGTGCGATTTATTGCCAAGACGCCGGAGGAATTCAGGTGCGTCCAGGCGTACCTGACTGAGGCGGCGAAGACGGAGCCAGGAATTAGCTGGTTCTGCTTCTCGCCACCCGCCGACCGGCCTACCAAAGTGGCCATCCGCGGTTTACCCGCATCTACACCCCCCGAAGCCATCCTGCAGGCGATGCGTGAGCTCAATTTCCCCGTCGTCCACTGCATGGCGATCCTGGGGAGGCAGGGCCGCCCCGGCTGCCTCTTTCATCTCGAGCTGGAGCACCTCCCCCAGACTGAGTTGACCCGCCTTTACGCCACGTCGGAGCTGCTTTGCATGCCCGGCGAGATTATTGAAGTCGTCCTAGGTAGGGACCGGCACAGTGCCACCGCTGCCAAGCGTTTGGCCACTCTTCCGTCAACTGCCACCGCCCGCAGAAATGCGTGCGGTGTGCGGGGGACCACCCCGGCGCGCAGTGCACGCAGGCGCGCACTGACCCGCCCGTGTGTGCAAGCTGCGCGCAGGCCCACACCGCCAACGACAGGCGGTGCAAAGCATTCCTGCGCGAGGCGAGGCGCATGGGGACCAGCGTTCCTCCTCCCGTGCCGGGAGGGGCCGAGCGCGACCCCGCCCGCCCCCGCCCGCAGGCGACGCCAGCACCGCCAAGCGATGACACGCGCGACGCGCAGGCAGGCATCAACCAGGCGATGAGCTACCTGCTCCGCCTCGCACGCCCAACGCAGCAGTAATGCGCGGGGGGGAAACACCATCATTCCCGGGCAGAAGAGAGGGCGCCGACATCGCGTGCTCCCACTACTTCCCCGACCCAACCCCCCCGTCCCTCTTTCCCTTCACCTCACCCATTACTCAAGTTTTAACCCACACCTTAGTTTGCGTAAGCCGTGGCCTGCTCGCAGGCTCGCTGGGCCTTCCCCACTATTTCCTCTTATATTAAATATGTTTCAAGATTGTAGATTTGTGTTTGGCAACGACATGTTCCTTTGTAAATGTTGTTGCTTCTGTTAAAGCTGATAAGTTTCTTGCTGCCGTTCTTCTTATCAGTTAAAAGATGTCCTGAATGGCTGGTAGGAAAAAAAAATTGGACGATTCGAAAGCACTTATCTATAAGTCTATTTGAATAAAAATCTTTGACTTTGACTTTGACTATGGGGGTCTCACCCGGTGCGGCAGACCGCGCTGAGGGCCGCGCTGCAAACATCCAGTGGGAGCACCATTCGTCTGAAGGACGACCGCGCATCGCGGCAACCACTCACCGCGGGGCGGTAGCCCCGTTGAGAAGAAGCCCGGGAAAGGAGTAATTACTCGACCCCGAACACCCGCCTAAGGCGGAAGAACCCGAGTGAGCGTGGCTTTTTATGTGTGATATGTTCGAAAAGTGAATAAAGGATTTACTAAGAAGTATTAGGTATTTGGCGGTCGTCCTTACATGTCAAACCGCTTGACCGAAAAATCGATAGTTTTTTTTTCAATATTTCCTCAAAACTAATGAACCGATTTCAAAATTTCAAAAAATGGGACAAACTTGGGAACCAAGTCTGCCGCACAATTTATAAACGCAGTAAGTACCACTTACTGCGTTTATGAGTTGACTATGTATTCGAGATCGCAAAATTGAGCTTAATATAAATCAAAGACCCGTTTTTTTTTTCTCCCTATAGAAGCCAAGATAGCAAAAAGCATAAACGCAGTAAAGTGTAAATTTTAATTTGTTGTTCATGATTTAAGAGCAGTAAGACTCCTTACGGATTTAATAATATGTAAATATTATAAGTTGATAAAGGTACAACATAGCATAAATGCATTAAATGTCAATTCAAGCATTATTGTTGTGTCTTAATAATAGGCAATAAAATTGTACACATAGTACAAATGCAGTAAGTTTACTTAATAAATTTTTGTTATGTTTTGCTAATGACAGCCGATGAATTTCACTTAATAAAAACGCAGTAATTACAATTATACTGCGTAAATAGTAAGGCTACTCAATAATCCTTTATAAATGTAACAAATTATAAACGCAGTAAATGTAAATTACGGCGTTAAAGTTAAGTCCCGCAGAACCTTTACTCCTTTTTTTTACGATTTTACCTATCTTAAGATTATTTACTGTGTTAATATTAGGGTAAAATTTGAACACAAATGAAGCGTTTTCAAAACTTATGAGGCAGTCAAGTATTTTACTGCATTTATAACTACTCGAGTAAAGGGGTGTGAGAGGGGCGGGCGGCAGCTAGCCGCGCCGCGCGCTTAAGTCAAGTCCACAGAACAGAAAAAACAGTAGAAGTCGCAAGTGGGCGGTACCCGCGTAGCCCCATATGAGCAAAGGTTTGCCTATGTTCAATTACATCGTCGTTTTGCTTACTCAGTCGCGATCGTAACCTCCACGCGGAATAATATAGAGAAAAAATAGAAAAATGCCATACTGTGCAGTTTTGATGTGAAAAAATTATAGCCGAAAGACTAATTAGTCTAAAGGAGGCATAACATATCATCGGTAAGTCATATTTTCTGTTATTTTCACAAAAAAGTTAAATTGTAATATTTTTAATAATAAACAATCTGAATCCAATCTTCCGTCTATGTTCTTAAGGTGTATATTTCAATGTACAGTTTACCGTTTCTAGAAATTTCTAAGCATAATCCGAAGTACTGAAAGCATGCTTTGCGCTGTACTTGGTCGCCACTCAATTAGTGATGCGCCTTATCGCTGATACATAACCGGGATCGGTCGGTTCCAAGTTTTTTTCGGTACCGGTACTGAAGGGTGATGGACCCGGGAAAACCGATACTCGGTACTGAGAACAATAATCAATTTTTGTTATATTGAGCTATTTAAAATGAGTGGTTATATGAAAACTTTAGGAAAACAAGTATTATCAAGAAATAAGTAGGAATCACAAAGTTAGATTTTACACGTTACAAAGTTCAAAGTCGCATCATTTTGTAATAGATAGGTCAGCGTTTGACCTTTACCTCGCCTGATGGTAAGAATAAAATAGAATAATATTTGTTATTAGCACCACATGCTATGTGATGCCATTACTGATCTCAGTTCAGTATAATATGACGCAAACAGCGGTTACTGGACTGATACCATGTAGGTAAGCGATGATGCGATCTACGATGATCGCACTAGCCTGGATATACCAAAACACAGACTGCGATAAATAAGTTTCACTCAAGCTAACAAATGCGGAGCGCGTGTCTTTGAGATATCCATAACTTTTTGAGAGTAGGTGATGGGGATGAGATTAACCATTTCAGCTGCACACTGACCGAACTGTGAACCGTCCTCTTGAACTGAAGCGTGTAAAGGTTGTATTGGGAAACCACCTCAAAAGTGAGAAAAGTACTCCATGCTTAATCGAGCTTGCGTTTGAGCAAACTGTTCCAGCGTGAAGTACTTTCTCACCTTTGCCAGTAATGCAAAGCTTTTTTGGTCTTACAAGCTAAATTTCTGTATTAGAAGAAAATAACATGAATTAGCAGATCGTTAATTTGAGTATGTAGCAGAAATAGTCAACAACGAGTATTGAACCTGAATAGCAATGAGAACTCAAATTGACTAACTTCAAGAAGTTCGATATCCAGACACACAAACCAGTCGGGAAGTTGATATGATGAAAGTTTGCCAATAAGGCGTTATTTTCAAACCATGTAAAAAGCCTTCGAGACATAAAAGACGGCTTACCCCTTACCATACCTCTCGATTATTTCACCCATTTTGAAGATAGTTTTCTTTTAGAGCCGGGGTAAAACCTAGCCTACGACAAGGTATTCAGAACACTTTAAATTTAACTGTAAATTGGCAGGGTCGCCACCACTGCCATTTTAAACTATTGGAGAATTTCGACGGTGGTTCGCAAGTCTCGGTAGCTCAGTGGTTAGAGCATTGGACCGGATTTCCAAAGGTCGTGGGTAGAGTCCCATCTGCGAATTCACTTGTGGCCGAGTTGTTTTTTTCCAATATTTTTCTATATGAAATTTATCATAAGTATAAAAATAGCATTGAAAAATGCAACAATTCAAAAATCATAAATTTAACACATTAATTTGAATGGTTTTTTACTATTATTGAGCACCGAGAGTATATACCAATTCTCCGATACAATGATACCGGTACCAGTTAATACCCGGGGATTATGTACCTGTTGTATGTACACACAGGCATCACTAATTGATTAGCGATTTGCTATTCAATAAGTGATGCGCCTGACTATCGTATAGACTACAGATATCGATAAGTATAGATGCAGATAATTTGCGACTGATTTCTAATAGGTATTAGCTTTCCATTTTGCAAATTGTGAATTAACATTGATACAAATAATACAAAAACAACGTTTAATTTTAATATGGACATGGATTTCAAATTCTTTGATTTATGAAAGGGTTTTTAAATGTTTACCAAGTGTATCTTCTAACTTTTATCTACTATTACGCCCATGGCGACTACAGTCCCCGAACAGTTAAAATCTTGAAATGCCCATGAGGAGTAGTATAGTCCTCAAAGCGATTTCAGTACGGCGGCCGGCATTCAGATTAATGCTAATAGCAAAGCACAAAGAGCTCGTAGTTCCATCAAAAATATGTTGCTATCGGTATTTCTGATTGTTGGTTCTGAGTGAAAAGATTTTTCAAAAGATATTTTTTTGGTGATAAGTATAACTGTTGATTCTTTATTATTTCTAAGATATTCAGATTGACTAAGTGCCTATGCAACATTGACAGGGTAATATTATGTGCCTAAACGTGATTAAAGTCAATTGAAATGTATGTGATTTTTTTAATAAATGTTCTCTAAAAGTATATTCGTACTAATTTTATTTCTTTTTCTCTATTCTCTATTTGGCAAAGTCCCAAATTTAAATGTTATTAACTCACAATAAATGCAGTATGACACCCATTTACTTCATAACTTAAATTTAGATTCGGAAATTTTTGAAGTGAAAACTTCTTTAGCGGCGTTGAGCACTTTTTCTGTAATGGGTATAAAATCTTAAACTCGCGTCAGGACACGTGACCTGATCGAAAAAGCGTAGGACGGATGGAGAATGTTGAGGTGACAGGTTGACTATGGTCTCGGTTGCTTAGCGACAGACTGTTGATAATGTCTTTTACTTGTCTCTTGTTTTATTGTCAATATATATTTTTCGATTCTCTATAATAACTAATGTTTTCTTCATTGACTTACTAGCGTAAGGACCCGGCCAACGGTGCTAAAAAGCGTGCCAAATCGTTGGCCCTAAAATATCAGTTTAGGGCCAACGGCGATTCAGTTGTCTACGGGAGACTGAAGTTGAAAGACGTTAGCTGTCAATTCATAAAAATGCCGAATTTTTGTAGTAAAATGGTGCAAAAATTATGACCCCATAGTTAACAAGTTCTATGGAATATCGTATCATCCGTAAATAGCTTTACATTATTTGTATTGCATGTCTAACTATTTTATTTAAACGATATTAACTTTTACAAGAATTTTTCGTAGACAGTCTTAACCCTAGAGTGGTCGCGTACTAAAATTACCTGATTGGTCGCGAGGAATATAGTTGTCTGCCAAATATAAATGATAATAGAAAAAAATATTTTATTCTACCGGACGATAATAATGTCATAATATTGACTGTCATACTAAAATACGAAGTTAAAAATATCGAAGTACTGAATTCAGAAAGTATAAAAGTTTGAGTAACGTGACCCGCCGTTTCCACTGCCAAAACATTTTCAAGAATCCTTTCAAGAATATGATTTAAACGTTTAGTGCGGCAACTGAGAGAATGCAATATTTGACAGCTCCTATCGAGAGCTATTGCTTGGTTAAAGAAAACATGTTGTAAAATAAATTGCGGCTGCTAATAGGAATTAGCAGCCGCAATTTATTTTACAACATGTTTTCTTCTAAATGTTCTCGCTACTGGGTTCGCGTAGACATTACATACATCCCAGTCCAGTCCAGCGGTGACTTGCTGTCCAGATGAGACTACTGCCCAATCTTGTCTACACGTACTCAGTTACTGGGTCCGAAATTCTGTAAAACTAAGTCCAGTCACTGCCATCGTGTAAATCACGCATTAACTTGAAAGAGTATTTAAGGAGTCGCGCTTTATATCCACAATTATAGGTTGACTTCGAGGAATAAACATCTTTAGAATATTATAAACATCACAGATTAGCACTATAAAATGTTTTCGATTGATAGTATTTGAAGTTATTGTAGATGAAACAACTTCAAGAACTTAGGTAATCCCTTTTCCCGTATGAACAGTAATGCAAAAAAATATATATATTGTGATGTTATTTTCCCGGGATCAGCAAATATGTAATCCATGCCACCACTGGCAGGGTTAATGGCAGAAGAGCAAAGCACTAGAGATGGGACATTATTATGAACGATTCATAAAAACTGAATGAATGAATCATTAGCCTACCTAGTATGAAATGAGACGGTTCAAAATTCCCTTGACAAGCAGCTGGCATAATAATAAGAGTAATCAAAGGTGAAGATTCAAAATCCGAATGTCCTCACGTAATTATTAAAACTCTAAAGCTAGCCAACTTTTTATATATTTTTTTATAATATTAATGTTTTATTATAAATAAATAAATATTAATTACACTCACACCAATTAACCTAGCCCCTAAAGTAAGTACGGTAAGGCTTGTGTTATGGGATATTAAGGTAACGGATATAAATTCATATAATTATAAATATTTGTGACCTCCATGACTCAGGTACAAATGCTCGTATTCACCATACAAATATTTGCCCCTACCGGGATTCGAACTCAGGACCTCACAGGTAGGCGACACCTTGAAACCAAGTGTATGTACCGGTTGTCACGAAACGAACGTATTCTTGACATAACGACAGCGCAAACACTTGTAGGCTGTCATTGTCAAAGGAACTAAAAAACCAAGGGAAATAAGACCAAAATGTAACGAAACTATGAAAACTTAGTCGCTCTTACCGATTACCAGGTGCCGCTAGTTTTTATAGGAATACTTGCATAGCGTCAAAGAGTAACGTTTTTTCAGTCGCTCCCACCGTTGTACAAACGGCGCTAGTTTCTATGGAAATATTTTCATATCCAAAGAGCCAATAGAGTAAAACTTAATAGTAGATTAGTAGCCAAGGGCTGTAAGGCATCAATTGCAGCCCGAGATATTTATAGTTCTATAGTCCTATAGTTCGAGGGTGCAATTGATGCTTACACCCGAGCTAAATATTCTGCTTTACATCTCGATTGTGAGGTAAGTAGAAAAAAAACCGGCATTACAAGAATAAAACATTTCATTTGTTGAAATTTATAGTGAAATGAGAACAATCCCAAAAACAAACAATATTTAAAGTAAAAGTTTTCTATTCCCGCCTTTTTTCATTAAAAATAATCAAGTAAAGAACTTTTTAATTTTTTTTTAGCTTCGCCGTTCGATATTTAAAATTGATGACTGATAGCAAATCGACCTCTTTGGTCATTGGGCTGAATGCATGATGTCTATTGCCAGTATGATGGTTAGATGTACGCGAACTTTTTGAAAGAAAGAAGTGTTTTTTTTTTATTACTACCGCCCTAGGGCTTTTCTCGCTATATTACATTATTACCCTAGAGCGCTAATTAGTCCCCTACAAGCCCCATTTGGAGGTAATAAGAACCTACTTACCGAACATGAGAGATGTAATGTATGTTTTGTGATGCTACGATAAACATATTGTGAAAAATCGGCTAGAGTTAGAGGATTTTTTCAACTCATACGAGTTAAATTTTTTTACATTCATTTTTTTCATTCACTTTGTACGAGCTGCATTTTAGTGAAGTATTTCTATGGAAAGTGGAACCGTCTCCTTTAGTTCCATAGTTAATTAACTCAAAGAATGGCAGTAAAGCGAAGATAAAGGTAGGTTACGAACGCCGCGTATAGAAGCGAGACAATTGCACGGGTTACGGTGTTATTACCTACATCTAATATGCATTAAAGTGTGTTGTTATTAATTAAAATGTACTTATTTGGAAAATATTGAGAAGTTACTCAATAGTCCCTCTATGAGATCATATTATTCTTTATAAAATAAAAATATTTTTCGTTTATTTCTATATAAAAAATGCAGTGTTGTCAAATTGGGGAGAAAAGATAATTTTAAGTTGAAACAAGCGTGTTTCATTTTGTATTAGTTAAACAATATTAGAAAATTTAAAATTAGTACTAGCTCTCCAAATATACTAGATAAATGATAGATAGGATAGCTCCAATTGAACAAAATCGTTCACTTCTGTAATCTTTTTTGCCCACCTCTGAAACACCTATACGATGCAAGAAGTACGAGTGAGTTGCTCACAGATGGCTCTGACTTTACTGGTATGAAACAGTTTTATGCCAAATGTTCAGATGGGCGCATCCTTCCTTTTGAAATCATTGGTTTTCTTATATCTTATTACCTAACTTAACGTTCACTTTAATATGGTTTGTCATGTTTGTGTACGATAGCGCAATAAATGAATATTGTATTCTACCACATAAATGATAGTACTTTTATACTGATAAAGCAATTGGTGCAAAATTATTCCCTAACCATTCCAAAATATCAAACATGCTCAACGTTAATAATCAAGTTTTCACTTCTGCCGGCACTCCCGGAGTGCAACCCTTCTTTTTTTATATGTCTCCTAGTTATAAATGCAGTATAACAAATGGATACAGTGCATACATTATGGTGTAATATTAAAAACTCGTCTTCATCTCTTAACATATTTGCAGTAAGTAGCAGAATCTAGTAATAAATGCAGTAAGTAACACTTATACGGCGTTTATGCATCATTTGAATCACGCGAAAACTTAATTACATCATAATATGAACAGTTTTTTTTATTTTAAATACAAAACATTAAGTTTTGAACAAAAAAATCTATACCAAGGTGTTGGCCGTGTTTTGCTCTTTTAGTACATACATCATTTTTGAAAATCAGATGAATAGGTAACGAGAGACGCCTTAAAACTTTTTTTTAACTTTACCCGCCTTTTTCTCAAAACAGTGCTGATGTTCCTTACTGCATTTATAAATTGTGCGGCAGAAGTGGCGTCGGCATCGAACGAAATCAGCTTCATTTGACAGATGGATGTGACACATTGCTGTTTCTTTTTGACACCAATGAAAACTTACCAAAGACTAAGAGCAATATGTCACATCCATCTGTCAAATGAAGTCGATGTCGATGCCGATGACACTTGCTCGGTACGGCCTCTGCTTTGTCCATGCAGCGCGAGCGCGAGCGTGGACGTATTAAAATCGAGAGAATTGCCCCCAGTCTGTCTGTCAATGTCAATTCAATCAATTCATTCTGCTCTGTGTTCTGTCTGTTATTCATTGATCTCGATTTAGCTTCTGTCCCTTCTTTCCAGTGTGACCAGATTCGGTATTTTAATACTTTTTCAGTATATATTATTGTTTTTTTGGACTTCAGTATTTTTGTAGGTATATTGCAAGGAGTCAGTATTTTTCGTAAAAGAATATTAGTCTAATATGATTAGTCTTATACTAACATTAATAGTTATAATTATTAGAGACTGTTTCATAAAAGTACAAACTAATAATATTAGTTTTTAGTGTAAGCGCTATTATTATTAGCTAGTAGGTATTATTTGTTTTAATAGAGAGTTTTAACTACCAATAAAACTTACCTATTATTTTCCTGAAGATATCTGGAATCTTTCTTCAGTCAAGCACTTGTCTTTTTTCGCGATTTCCGGTCTAATAGCTCCCCCTATTCGTATTTGCGGCGATAGCGGGAAGCTAGCTAACGCTCTTTAAACGGATTTTAGCTCATTATAACGCGAAATGCACCAGGTAAGAATTACCTGGATTCCGTATATCTTTAAGAAAAATAATAGGTAAGTTTTGTTAGTAGTTAAAACTCTCTATTGTTTGTTCTGTTGCGATATCCAGAATCCATCTTGTGTGATGTTTTTATCTCCTGGTGTATTGTCCAAAATACAATAAAATTACCTTCATTATAATATTTTCCATCTTCAGTAGTTAACAACGTCAAATCATGAACTGTGAGTTCCGATGATAACAGACGCAGAATAGCTGTTCTTTGCGACACTTGGTACAGGTTGGTTTCATCTGGAGCATTTGCTTCTAGGTAATTTATCACCATTTCAGGGTCCCATATTGGCGGTGAAGCAGATTTTTCTTTTGCAACTGAAATAGTTTTTATCATATTATGATTATTAAAAAAGTCTGAACATAGATCGGTTTTAGTCGAGATGTTGATAAAAGTAGCAATAACAGACTAATGAACTAGGATTGTCCTGTCAGCTAAACCTTTTTTGTAATGTAGAAATGCTAAATACCGGGCTACTTCGGTGGGAGCTGGATTTTTAAAGTTAATATTATTCCGTATCACACCAGCATATCCAACTTTGCCAGGCTGACCGGTAAATGTTCACTGTAGATTATCTCCAACTCGATAGTAATAGCGACCCTTCATCATTAGTCCATTCTTTGATTAAGTCTGTCCACCCGAAAGCAGCCAGACTTCCAGCTGGATATTCTCGATCTTCGGAAGATGTGTGCCGGTCGTCGTGCCTCTCAGAACTTCGTCGTGTCTCACAGAAAGGTTCGGGATCAGATAGGGTTCTTCCACTGCACGGCGTTTCAGATCCGCAGCCCAGAAAACTTTGTTCCACCTGGAGCTGATTAGGATGTAGTGGCCCTCTGCCGAGTTCAATTGAGCTAGTACTCGTGGAATAAGATTCGGTGGTGGGAACACCCAGGCTAGTCGATACTTCTACTGAAGGCTGAAGGCGTTGAAGTGCATATAAGGTAATTTTATGAGCTTCAACTGTCAAATGAAGCTCATATCCATATCCATATTTTTTACGCGATAGGGGGGCAGGCCTTCCTTATGGATGGGTAATAAGAAAGGGGCCCCACCACACGCTCCCAATGTGGATTGGTAGATTTTAACGTTTGCAAATACAGTGATAATAAATTTTAGGTCATCCATCCCTTGCTAAACCACTGCAAAAGTTGCTTAGCCGCTACAATCGCAGGCTGAGTGCAGGCTGAGCCGCTGTGCCACCGAGTTCTATTCGATTCTACAGAATGAGGCATGGTATAATAATGGAAAAATTTCCATGCTTGAACCATTATCGACTTATATCTAAATTTATTATCAACTCATAAAAATTATAAATGTCTATGGTAGCCTAATAATATTAGTAACTTCAAAGAACCCATATTATTAGCGTAGTAGCGAAAAGTTTATAAAACAGAAAAATGCTAAGTAATAAAATTATTTTAATAGTCTAAATTTAGCTAATAATATCAGTAGGCAACTTTTTTGAAACAGTCCCCTGGTCACACTGCTTCTGTCCATCCTACTGTCACGCGTTCTTTTGTGTAAAGAAATTTATTAGTTCTAAACGTACATAACGCTATTTTATTCGTCCTAATCATATTCACTCATGTCATGATTGATTATTGACATATTTTGTAGCGTTATTTATTAGCAAGTGTTTTAACCATGATGAGCGACGACGATCGCGATATAGACATTGAAAGTGATGTAGGTGTCTTCAAGAACAAGTTTGTCGTGAGTTGTTGTTTATTTTGATCTTATGTTTTATCATATGTTTCAGGCTGAAAACGATTCAGATTCAAGGACTCATGCAAGAAACAATTTAAGTGGAAGTGGATATTATTCACAGGTAGATATGGAAGTAGGGATAGTAGTATCATTGTATATAAAATGTATATGAATTTAATCGACCATGTGTTGCTTTTGCTTATAATTGTAAAGTTTTAAAACTAATCACTTGACACAATTTTTCAGGCGGATAAAAGGGCTCACCATAATGCTTTGGAAAGGAAAAGAAGAGATCACATAAAAGATAGTTTTACATCCTTAAGAGAATCAGTACCTGCATTGCAAAATGAAAAAGTTGTAAGTGTTTTGTTTAATTATTTTATAACATTACTTACTCTTAAAAGTATAATGTACAGTTTTGGCATTTGATTCGTCATTTGCTAGCAGAACACGAGTGTGAACAATGGAATATCTTTTGTGTCTAATAACCCAGGGCCTGAGAGGTTAATGTGACTTCCTAAAATGTAACAATGATAAAAAAAATCATTAAATACTACTAGTCCTTAGTCTTAATTACAATTTTTATTATTTTCAAAGGCAAGTCGAGCACAAATACTAAAGAAAGCAGCAGAATATATCCAATTTATGAGGAGGAAAAACAATTCACATCAACAAGACATTGAAGATTTGAAAAGACAAAACAATTTACTTGAAACACAAAGTAAGTTAAATTTATTTTTATTTATTAATTTTTTTTTTATTATAAACACTGTTAAAATAAGTTGTAGGTACAAACAATTTCTTTTAAAAGGATGCAACGATACCAATATATGATAATCATTATCGGCGATTATCGTAAGTTGATATTATGCTCATTTATTATCATAACCTTTACAATAGGATATCCTACATTTAAATAAAAAAAAAGGTTTTGAGTAAAACTAAATGCCTAACTAAACGCCTATCTAGCCATAACTAAACTTAAAACTACAAGCAATATTAATTTAAAGATGACTGAGAGGTTAAATTTAATAATCATTTACCCTGTAATAACATTTGCCTTGTAAAACCCTTTAAACATATATTTTAAAGGAGATTGTTCTGCGCCTATACATTATGGCTTGTATAAACCCATAAAAACAAAGTTTTTTCACGGACACTTTTGAGATTTGGAGGCATGAAGGTATAGGGCTAAGTGGAGCTAACATTAAAGCAACAACAAATAACATAGCAATTATAAAATATGTTTACTTTATAATATCATATGTGATCAATGTAAGTGACTACTAATAACATAACTATTATAAAATATGTTTACTTGCGATATAAAATATGTTTATATGCAATCAATATAAGCAACAACAAATAACATAGCAATTATAAAATATGTTTACTTTATAATATCATATGTGATCAATGTAAGTGACTACTAATAACATAACTATTATAAAATATGTTTACTTGCGATATAAAATATGTTTATATGCAATCAATATAAGCAACAACAAATAACATAGCAATTATAAAATATGTTTACTTTATAATATCATATGCGATCAATGTAAGTGACTACTAATAACATAACTATTATAAAATATGTTTATATGCAATCAATATAAGCGACAACAAATAACATAGCAATTTTAAAATATGTTTACTTAATATCATATGTATAACAGCACAAATACATAAATAGGGAATTAGAGTAAATAAATACTAGTCGGAATAGACAAATGGAGACAAGTGTCGGAAACAATTATGTTGGAACTTGCTTTTGGAGCATTTTAAATGTCAAAATGAACTTATAAGCTCTTAGCGGCGGCGGCAGACCATTTCAACACCTTGTGGCTTAAAAGCGAAAACTACCCTTGAATGCAGTAGTGCGATGGTGATAATTTACAAGGGAAGTACGTGCAGCGCAGCTCTAATGCTACCATACCTATCCTGTGCTGAGGAGAATTGAAGTTTCTTGAATAAGTAATCAGGTTGCCGGTTTTTAATGATTTTAAAAATAGGACATGCAAAATGCAGTCTTCTATGCAATTCAAGCCTAAGGATACCAGCTGAGTTTAAATAAGGCGATATGTGTGTTCTGGTAGGCACGTTAAAATCCGATAAATAATTTTAAGGCGCTACATGCAGTTAGTTAAGCCAACCACCAAGTACATGAGTTTCGAAGCGCAAATGACTATCAAAAGTTACACCGAGATTACGAGCTTCCTCCACTCTATCTACGGACTAAGCTCCAATACACACCGTATGACTAAAGTGTAGTACATTACGGATCTGTGATTCGGTGCCAAGTACCATGAATTTGGCATTATCAGGGTTAAGAGGAAGTCCGAAGTTTAACCGCCTTTAGGTCTAGTGGCAACAACCACCAGTATCAGAGTATCAGACTCAGGGGTCCCAGCTTCTATTTCCAGCAGGAGTACATATTGTATTCGGTTTGGTTGGTGGTAGGACTTGTCGTAAGTCCGTCTGGCTAGCTACCACCATCTTATCTAAGCCTGACGCCATAACGACAATGTTTTCAGCTAGTTCCTCAGTGATGAGGATTTCGGGAGAGGCTCGCTTCCATCTTCGGCCTTATCAATACTTAACATCAGGTATGATGAAGGCTAAGAGTCTCCCTGTTGTTCATAAAAAAAAGTCGTTATGCTTAGACCATTTTCAATTCAATTCAATTCAATATCATTTATTCAGTTTAGGCTGTTACAAGCACTTATGAACATCAAAGAAGCTACGCCATCGGTTCACAAACCCTACGGCGGGAGACCTTGTAACGAGAAGAACCGGCAAGAAAGTCGCCAAGGGCAATTTTTTTCTCCCTGTTTTATTTCATACAGAGTCGTCAAATTAAAAAGCGAGCTTAACATATCAGTAAGGTCAATTTCCATCACAAAAAGAAAATACTAATAGGTTATTTGACAGGTTTTTAAAATTCATTTTATATTATGTAGTAGAGTATAAGGAACCCAGTAAAAGTCTTTTTTTTTAAATTCTGGTACAGTCAAGGTCAAAGATATGTATACACCACAAGTTGCCACAAAATGTAACCATCTAAATTACTATAGATATGGAAACAGCAGAAACAGATGGAAACAGATATGGATAAAATAAGTATACAACAATTTGAACATTACTTGGTAAACAGACAAGTGCAATAATATGTATCCACAGGTACCTTATTAACTTGAGAGACAACAACGTAATCATAAATATATACCCACATGATAATAAGAATAGACTTTTTCAATTTAAATATCAAGTACTAAGGTTAAGTGCGCACTACGAATTTTAATTGTTGTGAATAATAATTGTTCGCCTGTGAAAGTGTGAACTATACTTACCTATAGCTTGGGTATGTCATGCTCTCTGTACACATTTCTGCGGTGGTGTAAAATATGGTTGAGCAAAGCGATGGCTGGTTCATGCGTCATGCTCGTGAACGGGTGCCGCCAGCGGGATGGGTCTGCCCATGTTTGCTTTTGTTAAAATGTGTAGAGATATATGTTGTTTTGATTTTATGTTATTTATGATGTTTTGAGTTGAGATGCGTGGCACTGCTTGATCAGAGTAAATAAAGGTATAAAATGTTTTCAACTATTCCAAATATATAAAAGCTTTTCTTATTTTTTTTTAACTTTAATTACGCTTTGAGATTGTGACCCATCTGATGCGTATTCTAGTGACATTGTAGGTTGTTGTGTCTTACATTAAGGCACTTTTATCTTTCTTTTTTTTGCTGTTGCCATTGTATTTTTTTATATTTATACAGCTTAACATACGTACCTGAAGTACGTCATGCTCACTCAAACGTTTCTTCGGCGGTGTCGTGTGAGGCGGGTCGTTACGTTCCCTTAAATATGGTTGGGCGAAGCGATGGCTGGTTCATTCGTCATGCTCATGAACGGGTGCCGCCAGCGGAAATAGGTCTACCTAAGTCTGCTTATCTTAATGCTGTGCTTAAAGCCTAAATATTTTTATCTAAAATAAATTGATACTGACCTGTATGTACCTCACAACTTGCAGTATAGTAATCTTGTAATGCGAGAAATGTTGTAATGTATGATAGACAAGTCTTTCTTTGTCAGTTAAAATTGTTTACGGTTACAATAACCATAAAATGTAATATTTTAATTAGTATTTTCCTTTTGTGATGGAAATTGACCTTACTGATATATTAAGGTCACTTTTCAATTTGACGACTCTGTATGAAATAAAACAGGGAGAAAAAAACAGCCCTTGACGAGTTTCTTGCCGGTTCTTCTCGTTACAAGGTCTCCCGCTGTAGAGTTTGTGACCCGATGGCGTAGCTTCTTTGACGTTCATAAGTGCTTGTGCCTAGACTGAATAAATGATATTGACTTTGACTTTATATTATACTACTAGAGTCTAGGCATGGAACATTTCATGAATAGCATGTAAAAATCATATGATATGATTTTCATGCTCCTATGTGATGTGTCGGGTGGTGAAAGCCTTAAGCGCAAGCGAGCGAGTATGATTTGTGTGCTTAGAGCGCTTACAACGTCCGATCCGTAGATATCGGAAAAAAAAATGTCGGGAATACAAGTGAAGGTAGGAAAACATTGTATAGTGATCTATAGTTAATAAAAACAGGTGCAAGAAATTTTCGATCTTATTGACGTTTTTGAAATTTGGTGGCTTTTTTCATATTTTCTTTCACTAAGATGGCTGTATTATTAACCTTTTGAGCGCCAAAGTCGTCTATACTAGACCAGCACCTGCGGGCCCGGTGCGCCAACGACATCTATAGTTGACAAAAAACCCGGCTTACAAAAATATTAAATAAATGTGTTGAAAAACTATAACTGGTATTTTTTTTTTCTTTATTCGGCAATTAAGAATATCCCTGCAACATATGAGTATAAAAACAAGTCTCTTAGAGCCATAAGAACTGAGAAATATTGAACTATAAAACATGGTTTTTTATCTAAACAAATACTATGTCCAACACGCCAAAGTCGTCTACTCTTGACCGCTAGTGCTGTACTGCGGAAGGTAGTTTTATTGTAAATTACCTATTCAAAATTCAACTAAAATGTGTTATTTTATTTTATTATAATTGCTATTTTAATAAAATGAAATGTAAGAAAAATAACACTACCATAGCGTACCGTAGCTCAGCTACATGAATAAAGAATCGTCAAATCAACTTCACCTAATAAATCCAATATGCCAACTCTGGCGCATCCCTAGCGCGCCATCAATAATCAGTTCTCTGAGCGCCGTGGTCACGGATAGACGATAGCCTGATGACGTCATAAGCGCTCACTATGCGCAGTAGTGCAGTGCAACATGAGCGATTCAATTGAACTTCTTCGCATTTTGGAAGGCGTCGATGATGACGACGAATTTTCGGAATCTGATTCCATTATTGAAGAAGATTTGGTTAGGGTGTCGCAAAGGGGGTGCAGGACTTAAAAAAAATTCAATCAATTTTTATATGAAGATGGGACTTAAATTTTTTTTAACATTTTTAGTATGGAGCCAGGACATAGAAAAATTTCGAAACAATTTTGTGTGGATTTTGGACTTAAAATATTTTTCGTTTTTTCTCCACCTTGTGCCGCAAAGGGGGCGCAGGACAGATTTTTTTTTACTGATTTAGTATGCAGCAGACTTGTAAATTTTTCAAATATAAAATTTTATAAAAATGAGAATATCTCGAAAACCGTGCGTCGTAGGTAAAATCTAATGAAATTTTTTATCCCCTTTATAAAACCCCGGAGGTATTTAGGAACTATCCAATGTACTTATCGAAAATGGTCAAGTCCGAGTTTGACTTTGTACTTGTAATTTTTTTCTCTCAAAAGTTTTAGAAAAAACAGAAGAGAGGAAGCAACAAAATTGAGAACCTCCTTCTTTTTTGAAGTCGGTTAAAAAGGTTAATCGATGTCTTTCTAGGTATCGATTTCGAAATTGATACATTGCGTGTGACTCGGGTACATCTCTATGGAAGAGGCAATAAAGGATGGCCAGCTGTGCCGTTGTCGTCCAGTCGTGACAATGAAGACATCACTATAGAGAATAGTGCTGTTGCTTACCACCATTTTATTTTCAATGCCATGCTTTTATATAAGTACTAAGTACATATATACAAAGAGTGGAAGATGGGACAAGATTAAATTAAACATCTCAGATTATAAGAAGTATTTATTGCATATAAAAACAACAAAAACAGGTCGCCGTGTGTTACCAATATATCGACTCTTGGCAGCACTATATTTTTCGTAGGTATTTTATTTTATTTTATGCTCTGGCGTGCAGGACACAGGAATGCGTTTATGGCGTGGCGCCCAAAAGGTTAAAATTAAATTTGGTAAATGTCAATAAGGACGAAAATCCCTTGCACCAGTTTATTATTGTCTAGTGATCTATAGTTTAAAAAAAGCAGGTGCAAGTAATATTCGACCTTATTGACGTTTTTGAAAGGAGATCATTTAGGCTCTATTAATTTTTGGGCCTTTTCTGAAAAAAAAATTGTTACGTGTGGTTAGAACTAGTCGTTAGAAGCAATAGTTGATATGACATAGAAATTGTAAAATTACTCAAAGTCAATGTGTACAAGTGCAAAGATTCGTCATTTGTTGTAAAAAATCAAAATCATAGTGCGCGCTTAGCCTTACTGAAGAAACAATGAAAAACAGTAACTAATTAAAGTTGTTTTTGCTTGACTGATGACGTCAAATGAAATAGACTACATCATTGACAGGTGATTTCGGTGATTGTCAAAATTCAAATTTAGAACCTGTTTTGATTGTAGTCGAGTTAATACTGTATACATATTAATGTACCCATAAGTGAATACATAAATTTGTGTTTTCGATTGCTTACATATTATTAATGCCCATAGCTACATTTATGTTTCCAATATTGTATACATATTTATTTGAAATTAGAAGAATACAATTTTATGGAACTTTAGATGAGTACTTATATACTGTCAAGATGCTTGTATCTATATTTTTGACCTTATTAATATTTATAACTGTACATATTTGCAGAAAAATATCAAATTAAAAAATTATATAGCGCGCCAAAACGCTACATTGACAATATGGCGCAATGGGGTCGCGGTGACTTCACTTGCCTGTATTCTGATCTGTGGGACATAATCATCCACATACGTAGGCAAACGATGTTTACAAGCCGGTGACGTCATCATAAACTCGACGAATCTGGAGCGTTTTGTGTCACGTGACAAACGTTTAAAAAATGCATTTTTATTTACGGATTTTTAAATAAAGTTATTATTATTTTCAACGTACGTTAATAAATAACCATTTTTAAGGTCTTAATTTATACTGATAACAGTAATTGAAACTTTATTTTTCGCATTGTCAAATAGCCTATTTTGGTTATCCTAACCGGAAACAATTTTCAACTCGCAAGGAAGGACTTACATTATAACATTTCTCGCATTACAAGGTTACTGTACTGCAAGTTGTGACGTACATTATTATTATTATTTGGAAGGAGGGACGCCGGCGAATCCGGCCGGTCACCATAATCGGAACCATTTCGCCCAGTTCCCCAAAGTCCCCTGAAGACAGCGGGGAAGGCGGGTTGTCATTTACCCCACCGGCGTCAGGACCTCGAACCTACCTGTGCGCTTACAATACCTGTTAAGTTGGCTTATCGTAAGCTGCTTTAGATCCTCTTCTTTCAGCTTGTCTACTTCAAAGAGCTCCCAGCGCAGCGATGCGTACATCGGGCATTCTGCCATGAAGTGATAGCTTGTTTCATATTTTTCTCTGCATTGCGGACAAATAGGGTCCTCTGCTCTTTTAATCACTGACAGGTGCCTGTTTAGAGGACAGTGTCCTGTCAGTACTCCAACGATGTTTCTGACGTCTCTCCTACCCAGTTTTAGGAGCTCTCTGGTTTTCTTCTTGTCCACTGATTTGATGAAGATCTTAGACTGTCTGCAGTCCTTTCTGTCCATCCATTTTTGGTTAGTTTCTTTGATTGTCCTGATCTCGATGATGTTTTTGGTGATTCTGTGTAAGATTGGCAGTCTTGGTTCCGGCACGATGAACGTTTCATCGGGCCCCATCCTGGCCAATCCATCGGCTTCGTCATTGCCAATGTTACCTTCGTGTCTGGGTACCCAGGCAATTTCTACCTCAACCAGGTTTGCGAGTTCCTGAATGGTTTGTTTACACTCCTTTACCACAATCAGACATGAGCAGACCCATCCCACAGGCAGCACCCGTTCACGAGCATGACGCATGAACCAGCCATCGCTTCGCTCAACCATATTTTAGGGAACTTAGAGATCCGCTTCACACAACACCACCGTAGAAATGTTTGAAGAGAGCATGACATACTCAAGCTACCTGCGTTAAAAGTTTAATCTAATACTATACTAAACATTTGTTTAGTATAGTATTAGATTAAACTTTTAACGCATGAATAACACGGCTACAACTTCGAAAAAATGAAACAAAACATTTATGACCAAGCTGTTTTGTCATTCGAATAATCCTTTATAGTATAATATCCTTTCTTTAGTAGACAATCTTTTACATAAATCTTAAACTTTTCAAAAGGAAAATCCAAAATAATCTATTCATCGATACTTTGTAAGTCGGAGTTTAACCTCAGCACAGTACCTGAAGTAGTTGCTAGATTAGTGGATATGTAAAGTTGCAAATCAATATGAATTTTGCTTCATGTAGATATTCTGAGTGATTATTATTTATTATTATTATTATTTTTGGAGAGGGGACACCAGCAAGGCTAGACGGGTGATCAGTCTCCTTAGTCGGAACCATTTCACCCAGTTCCCCGAAGAAATAGTCCCCTGAAGACAGGGGGGTGGACGGGTTATCGTTCATCCCACCGGCGTCGGACCCTCGAACCTTCCTGTGCGCTTACAGTACCTGTTGAGTTGACTTATCGTCAACTGCTTTAGATCCTCTTCTTTTAGCTTGTCCGCTTCAAAGAGCTCCCAGCGCAGCAACAGCAATGCATATATTAGGCATTCTGCCATGAAGTTCTTTACATTGTGGACAGATGGGATCCTCTGTCCTTTTGATAATAGAAAGGTGCCTGTTCAGTGGACAATGTCCTGTCAGTACTCCTACTATGTTTCTCCTACTTAGTTTCAGCAGCTCTCTAGTTTTCTTTTTATCTACTGATTTGATGGAAGTTGACCTTACTGATATGTTAAGGTCACTTTTCAATTTGACGACTCTGTATGAAATAAAACAGGGAGAATAAAAACAGCCCTTGACGAGTTTCTTGCCGGTTCTTCTTGTTACAAGGTCTCCCGCCGTAGGGTTTGTGAACCGATCGCCTGCAGTCCTTTCTTTTCATCCATCTTTGGTTAGTTTCTTTAACTATTCTAATCTCGATGATGCTCTTAGAAATTCTATGTGAGATTGGCAGTCTTCGTTCAGGGCCAATGAAGGGTTCATAAGCCCCCCTCCTAGCCAATTTGTCAGCTTCCTCATTGCCCCTGTTACCTTCGTGTCCGGGTACCCAGGCAATTTCTACCTCAACCAAGTTGGCGAGTTCCTGAATGCTTTGTTTGCATTCCTTTTCTAAAGCTGAGTAAGTCTCCACTTTGTCAAGGGCTTTGATGGCAGCTTAACTGTCGCTGTATATTATTATTTTTCCTACATTATAGTTGCTTATATCACTGTTAATCATGTGCGCGCATTGCATTATCGCAAATACTTCCGCTTGGAACACGCTGGTGTATTTGCCAAGATTGAAAGTTGCCCTTTTTGTGTCGGGTTTGGCTATGTAGACACCAGCTCCCGATAGCTGAGTTGATTCTTTTCTTGACCCATCAGTGTAACATACTGCAGTGCTATCCAGATCGCCTTGCTCTATTTCCCAGTCTTCTCTAGATCTGATGCTGATCCTGTAATTTTTGTCGAACATCCTTTCCTTATTGATTAGGACATTGTTGACCAGTATCATTGAAAAGTTTTCTTCGTACTTGTTACCTATGATAGCGTGACCTTTGTCATTGTGTTTACCTTTCCATAAATTAGTACTTTTTAGCTTGAACCATTGCTCTGTAGCTCTCTTTTTTATTTCAAGATCTATTGAATTGAAGCCTAGTATCATTTCTAAGGCGGCCGTGGGAGTTGGACTCATGGCTCCTTATATCATGATGCTGACTAATCTGTGTACCTTTGTGAATTCTTTTCTGTTGTATTCTAATTGTGCGTTATGCCACCATACTAGGGCTCCGTGGAGAATTCTCGGTAGTATGATTATATCCATTGGACCACTTCGGATTTCATGCCCCAGTTCCTGCCAACGGCTCTTCTGCACTGCGTGAGGGCCATCATCGCCTGTTTTTTTGGTTTCTATTATGTGTTTTCTATGGCTAAGGGTGCTGTCTAAGATCAACCCTAGGTATTTAAACTCTTTTACTATTTCAAGTTCTTCGTTCTCAATATTTATTGGGATCATTAATCAAGCTTTCTTTTGTTGGTGAACAGCATCAGTTTGGTTTTTGAAGCTGTCAGGTTGAGTCCTTTGTCTCTACACCATCTCAATGTTGTCATAATTCCTCTTTTCATTATGTCTTTGACCACGCTTAGTACTTTGCCTCTTACAAGTAGGAGACCATCATCCGAATACGCTTGGATGTATATGTTCATAGCAATGATCTTAGTTACTAATTCATCTATTAGAATGCACCATAATAGTGGAGACAGACAACCCCTTGGGGAAAGCCTCTTTTTGCTTTGATGGTGAATACACCAATAAATATATTGTCTGCTAGTTCTTCTACTTGTATTGATCAAGTGAATTGATTGCTTGAATTGATTTTGAGTGATAGCTTCACTTATACCTATACTTTCATGCTTTAGCTCCGGTTCCGTTAACATTTACTGAAAAAAATATTAAAATAGGTAAAAAAAAATATTAATCTTACACAACATCAATTTTTTCTGTATAATAATTAATTACACGATATTGAAATTGACGCCAATATCGATGTTTTCCATGTTTAATATCAATAAGTAAATCGATGCAAATGACAATTCTCATTTAAGATGCCTGTTTCATGTATTTCAAAAGTGTATTAAATACTAAGCGGTTTCCGCTGTCGATTATTATACTCAAATACTGTATCAAAAATGTTTGTTGGTTTAAGGGCCATTTAGGACAATCTCCTTTAGCAAAGGTAGTTCAATCACATGTTGTGGAACTGGAAAAAGGCTATGCCCTCCCCCAAAAACTAGCATCTACATTTTATTAATTTTCCTACATAATATAATAAACTACAAATATACTTTACATGTAAATTATAAATTATAAAAAAGTTTAATCAATATTTGTATATTTGTTATCTTTGTTACCTTTGATTCGATTGTGATGAAACTTTTGTTCTGAAGATGCTTGCGCTGCGCCGCGAGGGTTCCTGGCCCGAAAAATCTAAGTACTTATATCTACTTTTGTCTATTTATTTTTTGTTACCTACCTTACCTACTCTAGCTCGATTGATGTTTCGCCGACGATCATTAGCTCGATGTCTATAGCTCAAAGGTTCACTACCCCGATGGGTCGTTAGCTCGAAAGATCAATAGCTCGAAGGGTCTTTGGCTCGACAGCTCATTTCGTCGATGGATTAGTACCTCGAAAAATGTATGACACTATTGAGTGTTTGAGTAGGGATTACAGAGTAATAATGAATCAAATTATAAAAAAAAATACATATTAAAACATGGAATTGCTGAGGTATTTAAATAAATAAGTTTGTTTTGAATAATAAAATAATATTTTTTTATATTTCTACAGAGCCTGCAATTAATTCAATAAAATACTATGAAACGAAAAAACAAAAATCATAATGTATTTTTGTGAGGTACCTTATTTGGCATCGTTATAGCTGTATCGTTGCATCCCTACTTTTTAGTCAATTAATTTGTAGGTATTGTAAATCAAAAGTTAACGATTCAAAAGTGAACAATTCACTTGTGGCCGAGTTGTTTTTTTCCAATATTTTTCTATTTTATCATGAGTATAAAAAATAGCATTAAAAAATGCAAAAATTTCAAAAAAAAATCATAAAGGTAACAATTGCTGAAACATCTTTTTATTACCCTATACGGAAAAGTATATAGTTTTTGAAATAATACTTTATGATGGACACTGGTTAGAGATGTTACAAATCTGGTAATAAGAAATACATTTCTTCATACCTATATCGCAGGGCTAGCATGGGCTGGGGATAAAACTTTTGTCCACCGGTTATTTCCACTGACAAGGGATAAATTTATGTTATTTACCTACCAAAGCACGGCAACAGGGGGAAAGATAATTATATCACTTTTTGACATTAGACGTGGATACTCACCCCCCGCCTATAGCATGGCGACTAATGGAAGAGAAAAATTACAGATATTTTGACATAACAAATGGAGAAATTTGTCCTCATCTTAATATGGTGGGTTTAAGTATCTCTTGGAAAAAATATAAGTTGTAATATAAAAATGTCTCGTGCTTACTGGAGCTTAGTGATGTCGTCGGAAAGGGAAAAACAGTAGTAAAAACACAAAAATAAATAAGTACTTACTTTTAAGCACTCATTATAATATTATGTATGTGTAATAAGATTTTGGTAATAAATTATTATTTGGTTTGAGGTTACTTATATACTCAGAGACATTGACAACAACACAAAATAAATATCCAGCCAGATGTAATAAAACGAAAAAAGTACGACGATATTCTCGACTATTTTGTAATTGAATAAAAGTTTTCTTATAATGGCAATAATTTCGGGGACAAGCGTTTCCCCTGTTTTCTCCACCGTGAATAGTTTGTCCACCCATGTCGCCATGCTCGGAGGGTGGACAAAAATGACAGAGGGGAATAGTATTTTGTCCTCTCCCCGTGGATAAAATGTCTCCGGCCATGCTAGCCCTGCTGGATATGTAATGTACCAGAAAAACGATTTTATGATTTTGCCTCTACACTTTTTCTTTTCGAAATGAGTTTAGATTATTCTCAAATGTAGTAACAAATACTATTGGAAATTAGTTTAATTAATGGGCACCAGTACCTAATATTTAGCATCGTGTAGTTTCATTTAACTTTGATCGCTGTGGTTATTTTCTACGAAATGATTTCGTGGTTTATTCGCCTAATCTGTAAAATTGGTCTCGCTCCCGTGCGCGTTCTTTTCTCATTACTATCTCGGCTCAGTCGTATAGCGCCTTAACCAAGTGTCATTATTTTTCAGTCCGAGCTTTAGAAAAGGCTCGTGCAACAGGAAATTTTATGGATGCCCATGAGCTGGGACTTGGCATCAAATCTGAGGGCAGTTCACATGACACAGATAGTTCTGATGGAGAAGGTACAACTCGTCGTGTTAAAAAACTCAAAATTAACACTGTCAATGTTTAATTATAATGCAGTACAGGTTGTGTGATGTGATGATTCTATATTAGCCAGCACTTTCAGGCTAAAATGACAATTTCTTACTTTCTAGTTTAATGATCTTACGTGCACTTGGCACAGTACAAAGTACAACCTATGTCATATGCCTATGTCATTCGCCTAATAAGGACCACTTTTTTGTAAATACTTTACAAATCTGATTTAAGAAGTATTTAAATAAAAAAAAACCATCTTAGCTATTATGCTAATTAATTATATTTGACTGAAAATATTACGCAAAAATCATATATCAAAAGTACATCAATGACAAATTTTGATTTACTTACGGGACGTGTTGTGAACTGCATTGACAGGCATGGTGACAAAATTACGCTGTCAAACTCGAGTAAAGCCCATGCATTTCATTAGTTGGTTATGAGATCAGTGTCGGCGCAAGATTTAAATTCAATTTAATATCGGGAACAGGATTTTTAATTCATGGTGATTGTTCGGAACCGTTCTATAATAGACGAACCTACCTTAAACTGGAAATTTTTATTATAACCGGTAAAAATAATGAATGTATTACTTTTACCGTTGATCGTAGTATTTAATTATTACCTATTAATAATTTTCAATTTATTACATTTACCTACGCCAAAGATTGGTTGTGTTGTTTTCATATATTATGAAATACGTAGGTATATCGAATAACAGGTGAAAAAACAAAATAGGCGTTTTGTCACATGGCTTATATGCAGGCTAATTATGAATCATCTTTGATAACTTGTTTACTTTTTTAAGATCTATAAATAATGTAACATACTTAACTTGGTCTTTTAATTGTATTATCATAGGGCGTGTATCCACTACGCGAGGCTGCTCGCGAGCCGGCGTCGTTACACGTTTGAAATCCCAAGTAAATATTTTGAGACATATTGAACTGCATTTACGGATTTTATAAAAATGTACAGCCAGCAGGAAAATTGTCAGTTTTCAAATATTTTTTTATGCCAATCGTTCCTGTTTCTCATGAGGATCAAAACACTAAGGACACCAACTGAGGCATGAGTACTAGAAAAGTCAGAAATCGCGAAAAACGCAAAAAACACTTCTCGCGTTCGCGCCATACGCCGCCGTATCCGCTTCACCGACGAGTACCTTTGTTGACAGAACTTATTTTCTTAGCGAATATGTGGAAATACTATTTTGCGATTTCTGACTTTTCTGGTACTCATACCTCAGTTGGTGTCTTAGACCGATTTGATCCTCATGAGGCACAGGATCAATTAGCATCAAAAAGTAAAAAAAAATATCTCAATATTGTTGTTCGTTGTTCGTCGTTGATTTTGAAAAGTTCTGCCTAGGTACTACATATTTTCAATTTCCGCGCATTATTTGAGAAAAATACTATACAAGCCATGGCCACAACTAGGCATTGATAGACTTACGTATGTGTGTGTGTGCCTCGGCTTCGTCTCGGTGCACATTTATACGATCGTCCATCAATGCCTCTTGCTTGCCGGTTCAGTAATGTACTATAAATAATAGTTAAGTAAGCAATGCGTCCCCTGAGCTCCCTTTCGCTTCGCCACCCAAGTGAGACAGGCAATTTTATAATTGGCTCGTGAGGCAGGCTCGCTTAGTGGATGCACGCCAGTTTCATGTAGTCACTAGGACAAATTTTCTTAAGAATTTATGTTTGATAATTTGATTGGCACAAGTTGTGTTTTAAATAATAAACAAGAAAATATACTAGAAAAGCAACCAGTCTCAGGTTGCTTTATTCTAGTATATTTTCTTGTTTAATATTTATGACATAAAAATAGCATTGTAAAAAGCAAAAGTAAAAAGTTATAATAAGTTGTGTTTTGTTGATACTAAAAGTATAGGAGTGTACTTTACATTCATTAATACTAAATTTTGTACATGTAATGTTTGTACATAGGTTCATCAAACATTGAGTTTTTTTTTTAATAGAGCTACACTTAAGGTTATTCAATGAGTAAGCACGTGGAGATAAGATTTAGGGCCGGTTTCACCACTTGCTGATAAAATTCCTGATAGCCAGCCTATTAGGGACTTATCTGCCAAATAAACTACAACTTTTAGTTTCACCGGTGTATTTAAAAAGTCAATGCATCGTTATGAACCGCAACAGTGACATATACGTTCATAAATTTATCAGCGTTATTCCACAGTTTTTTTATGGATACTAGTCATGTCATCCACATTTTACTCTTTATTATTACACAGTATAAAAAACAAAAAAATTAAAATCACAGAATAAATTAGTAAAAATTCGATTATTGTAAACAAGTATTTTCGTATTATCTTTCTTTAAATATAAGAATGCTAAGTCAAGGTATTAAAATAAAATGTTAAGTAGTGTTAGGATTGAAAGCGTAGGTATTATTTGTATGGTTATTGAAATATCTTATCCGAAATTCAAAGCCCACTTTTTGCTACTATGATTTTTGTTCGTCATCATCGCCATTTTAATGCTATGGTACTGGCCCCCCTTATCCGTCTGATAAGGAGAGTGGGTCATGAGCATGACTCACCACGCGGGCCCAATGCGGATATTTGGGTTTTAAGGTGACTGCAATACAAGGTCTGAATAGTTTCCATTGCTATAAAAATTACTGCAAATCCAAGCCGTCACTTTGATTGCAACAAGCTTACATGATCGGTGCTCGATAGGAACAATTTCCATCGATAAGTCAAAATTGCAATGGATTGTATTTGAATTTTCAACTTGTCAAATCGTACATACATAATCGCAAAACTGACTTGATGGATACAATTACATTAATTTCAATGGAGAACTAATAGAAACAGAGTTAGATAATCAGCCCACTGGTAGTAAATGTTAACTAAGGAAGATCCGAACTAAACATCTGTGAATTATTAAGCACTTGTTTTCAAAATATTTTTTCAAACTTACTGTACCACATATAGGGTACGGCAGGTCTGAATGGATAAATATTTGAAAATATAAAAAGTGACTTATTTTTTATTAAACGGAAGTACCTAATATATTTCAAAGGGTTTAAAAATTGTTTCTGCTTGAAGATTATTGGCGTCATAGAATCGAAACGTAAAAAAGCGACGACGTTGCCGTTCCGATGTGACAGTTAAATATCTGCCAGAACAATGGGCGGTTTCGTCCCAAGTGTTTAACGCTTTTCTATCTATATCATGCGAAAGATCTCAATGAATTTAGTTTTTTTGTATGGGCATAATTCTGTATCTCGTGCAACGAAAGAGTTATAGTGGTTTCTGCGGCAGGTTATACAGAAGACCGAGGAGTATAATCTGCCACTATGCTTGGCGTATGTGGACTATGAGAAAGCCTTTGATCCGATAGAGACCCCCACCCCGACCGTCTAACGGTATAGCTTGTCCTATCGCTATAGCTATCGATATTTCAAACCCCCTACAAGGACTCCTGCTCAAGCTATCACTTTCATACTAAAAATGCAATTGTGAATCAAATAGATGAATAGAAATATGTAAGGAGTTCGACAAATACCCTATCGTTGAAGAGTTTTATGAGAGTTTGAAGTTTGATAGCCATAGCGATAGCACAAGCTATACCGTTAGGTGGTCGGGGTGCTGGGCGGTCCTGCAGTCTCTTCAGAGGTGCCAAGTGGACTATAGGTTTATAGAGGTGTTAAGGTACTTATACGAACATGCCGCCATGTCGGTCCGATTACAGAACAAGAGCACAAATCCCATCCAACTGCAGCGAGGTGTGAGACAGGGAGACGTCATTTCTCCGAAACTGTTTACAGCTGGGTTGGAGGAAATCTTTAAGCTTTTGGACTGGAATGAAATAGCGGAAGGAATGACGACCGCGCGCCGGACGACGCTCCTTGGGTAGGCCGCCCACAAGGTGAACAGTCGATCTGGTGAAGGTCGCGGGAAGTCGCTGGATGCATTGTCGTGGAGCCCCTTGGGGGAGGCCTATATCCAGCATGTGGTGTGGTGTCATGTGGCTGAGACGAACGAATTAGGATTTGTAACACAAAATATATAAAAAGTATGATTAAAACATTATATATTTAATACAAAAACCTTTTTTTCACTTTTGACCTGCACGCAATTGTAATAGAAAGTTGGATTGTTAGTCATAAGAAAGCCTAAATAAACATGTTAATACTAGTCGCAACTTGTTAGGAGGGTTGGGGCGCAACTCATATAAAAATGGCCATTATTAACTTAATTATTTTCGATTACAAAACTCTTAAACATTTTTATTTATTATAAAGTTTGATGGTGAAACAAAAAAGTTATCAGCAACTTTTATTTTGTTGATATAGTTGTATATTAGATAACTAACTAAAGCTTAATCAGTAAGTAAGTGGTGAAACTGGCCCTTAGTCTTATGGAACTGTAATGAGTACCATCAACTGTAATGAGATTCATTTTAGGTTTTTTTAGGTAGTAAGAGTGAGACGCCGCCCGCTATACGCGCCGTATGGCCGCATCCCACTTTCCTTACCTACACCTAAAAAAAAACCTGCAATGATTTGATGGTAAGGCCCCTGGAGCTCTATTTTTTAATCACTCGGCGCGCGTCGAGCGCTTTTTTTTCTACTGATTTTTGTTCGACATTTTAATTTCCATATTTCTGAATCGCTAGACCGCAACGTGTGCCCCCACCTTCTCGTTGCAATCGTGCGACATAAAACTAGCGACGCGCGACTTAAGTCGCAATCGCAAGCGTCCACGCTATGTCATACGAGCGATTCAAAAATAGAGCTCCTGTTCTCTTTGTCCGTTAACGATGTTTGGGAACATTTTTGCATCATTCTCAATACTTAGTTTAAATTTATAACTTAGACATTTCTTTATTGTGAGCCATTGCTTCTAGTGCGCTATAAATTAGATAAATAGGTCTGGAACTGTTCCGAAACAAAACAAACGGATAAAGAGGATCTGATATTACCGGCTACTGATCAATCTGATATTTCATGATAAGTGTGAGGCTAATGTTCCGGAAATCCGATTATTAATACAGAGAGGTATTCCGCTGTGTGAGGGAAGCCAGTCTATGATGTCAGTGACTGTCACGTAACTTAGGAAGTATTTTTTGTAAATAATGCAAAGGAAGGAACTGTCGACTTTAGCCGGCAGCCGCATGCTATAATTTCCATGGCTTCTACTGCGTCGACGCAACGATGTGGCTGCGTTGTCATTGCGATGTGGTCCATATCACACACGGTTGCGTTCGGTGACAAAATGTGGTCCGTATGAATGAAACTTCATTTTCATACAACATGTCGCCCGACTCAAAACCACAGGGCCCTTCGTCGCGCTCGCGCGTCGCGTCTTGGTATGAAATGGCCCTAAGGTGTAAGTCCAGTCGAGGAAGTTGTCGGTAGACCTAAGTACTTACCTTACCATCAATTCTTTGCGATTCTTTTGGTTATTTTAGACTGAGAGTGGGATGCTGCCATACGGCACCTAGAGCGGCGTCTTATTCTTACTACCTGAAAATAACCTAAAATTAAACGCATTACAGTTTATGGTAGGCACCCTGTAGAATTTTTAAGGGAGCGTCGTGTCGTAACAAAAAGCTATAGATTTATAAAAAAAGTAGTTCACAACACAAATAACAGTAACTAGGTACATAGATTAACAGGTAGGTACCTATTTTCATTTGAATAATAAATTATTGTTATATCGATATACCTTTTCCAAAAATGTGTTTCCTGAACAAAACTTTTCTGATCGACTGCATTATCGCTCGTTCATCTGGGTGTGTAATGTATGATATACCTGACCAAGACAATTAGGCGCATGACAGTGAGAAAAACTAAGTAAAAATCTAAATTTCAAAAAGCGGTGATCAATCAGTTAATTACTGTAGCGCTAATTAATCACAAATTAACAGAAGTGCAGTGATAGAGACCTACTTGTTATCGATGTGTCTACAATATTATCTTACACCTGTGGGCCTACCATATGTTTTTCTTTCCGTTTAAACGGGAGATATTTTGTATGAGAATCTGTAGTTCTGCTACTGCCAACTAGAGGCGCTGTACAGATTCACATACAAAATATCTTCCGTTTACTGTACAGTAACCTGAACGGAAAACTCATGGTAGGCCCACTAATATTATAAATTTGAGAACATTGAAAACTAAGTATAAAGAATTGAGTAGCGAGTGTTGTAATATCATCATCATCATCATCAGCCTGTGGACGTCCACTGCTGGACATATGCCTCTCCTAGCTCACGCCTATTGTGGCGTTCATAGGAGGTTATTAGCCTTCTGCTACCACGCTGGCCAGACGGGTTGGTAGAGGTTTTGTTTCAAATTTTCCTTCTCTCGCACAGGTGTTCAATATGTCGAGCCTCTTAGTCGACTCTTACGACATCCCAGGCATGCAAGGGAGTGGTGACACTTGTATTCTTAGGCCGTCACCACACGGCCGTTGTAATATACCTACTTATATTTTTGTAGTAGGTACAATCGGGGAACTTCCCGGTTGACCAGTAGGTAGTGATTTTTTGGGAAACGTTTTCTCGGAAAGTACAAGGTTGAAGAAATAATTTATTATTCAAATGAAATACCGATTAATGTAATGTCCTATTATTTGTAATAAAAACGGTTTTCTATATATCTATTGCTTTTTTTAAATAAAGGTCCGTAAAAAACACTGGTCAACCGGGATGTTCCCCGACTGTACCAAATGTTTAGGTAATATCTGTCTACCTACCTATCTATTTTAAGAAATAAAAGACGAAACAGCTGGTTTTATTTTTTGGTTCTAGAAGACTAAATAGGTTGAATTAATAAATATTATAAATAATACTCTGTTACTTTGTTCTTTTATTAATGAAATGGCACCTCGGGGTAAAAAACCCCTAGCGAAAATTAAAACCACGTATTCTCCCTACCGTTTAATAAAGTACTTTCATTTTCTTGTATGTGGCGAAGTCTGGGAACCTGATAGTTAACTAACTGAAAGTTATTTTTATTAAATTAGAGGCAAGTTTTATGGCATTTATGGTTTTCGCAAGACTCTTCGTTAATTTTGTGCTCAATACCTCAGTGAATTAATTAAATTAATCGATAATTTTGGGAAAAATAGGCAGGTACTGCCGACATCTACCCTTGAAGATACCTCAACAAATACAAGTTCTAAGTAGTTTTGTTCTTTCAAGTATTCTCCAATTCAATATTCAAGTACTTAGTTTAGCGCCATCTAATGAAAATAAATTTTATTTGAAATCATGGCTGGTACTTGAGTGATTTTGTTTTAATTAAAGAAAATTAGGAATAAAAGCGGAGTTGGTACCTATCTGGACCTTTACGGTGTCTTTCGTACAACTTCTTAGTAGGTAATTTTATTTGATACATTTATAAATTAGTAATTTTGTGTATTAATTAAATTAAAAGCTCTTTTGTTCAGATCGTCATTATCATGACTAGCCTGTGAAAACGAGGTACGAACTCAGTAGGAGGTATTTTTTGAATGTGCAAAAGAAATCTTTAGTTCTTAAGTGTTATGAATCGGATCACTACCTGATAAGGTACTTAGTAGGTATTTTTACAACGTAATAATAATTTGAAGACAAAATAAAATTTGTTCCCGGTTCGCGGAGTGCGTTGACCCTGGTTGGAACAGCTGATGATGGCACTAATGATGGGGAGAATACTTGGCTATCGTTTTCGTTATGGGTCTTTAAATACCCTGTATATTTTTGAGTATGTTTTGGAGTAAGTATGTATCCCCCTTAATATATATATGGGTGAATCAACTTTTTTTTGTTTTTTGCTGTCCACAATATTTCATTATTTTTTTAATTAGAAGTAGAGCAAACACATCCATTCAAATGGTCCTTACAAAAAATTAGATAACTAAGGAATAAAGTAAGATATTTGGTTGATAAATTATTCACTAATTTAGTAGATTTTTAGTTGGTAACCCAAAAGACAATTTTGTGACCCCATACAAATAGTGACTGTCCCAAGACCCACTCGACTTGAATATCTTGTCGTGGTTTAAAAAATTGTTATGACCATGTATTATTTCAGGTCTTCGCCAGTAACAATAAAGTTCATAATTTGCATATCTCATTGCAAATTATTCAATATTTAATTAGATTATTGATAATTGCCTCCTAATTTTGTGTCCCTTGCAAAATAGTAATATTGAAGTCCCCTTACTCACCTAACATAAAATACCGCGAAGTTAAAGCGCGAGCGTGCGACTAGTCTAACCAATCAGAAAGCGTTCTGATTCTCACGTGATCAAGTCCGCCAATACAGTGACCTTCACTCCAGTCGGTCATTTCGTCCGCAGCTCTTAGAGAGGCAAGGTGCATTTATTGTCGGTCCGCTGGGTGACTCCGTGTTTTCGTAGATATATTGGACTTGTGGTACATTTCAGAGCATATTTAATTGGCAATACAGTCTGTAATGCTATATTAACCTATATTTTTGTGATTTATCAAAGAATTCGAATAGTAAAAATACTTTTACCGTTTAGTGTCCCCTGAGTCACTGGTCCCCTGGGAAACTTTCGTGGTGACCCAAGAGACAATTGTGGTGACCCAGGAGACTTCACAATGTTTCCAATATTTTTTTTATTGTCTTCGTGTGTAACATTAAAGGATTTAGAGTTTTATGCCTGATTGATTTATATCACATAAATTTTGCTCATTTTGACTACACTTTTTAATCGCTTTAGGTAAAATGCCACCATTAACACCCGCTGAAAAGCAAAGACGGTATAAAGAGAAGTCGAAAAAAGATCCCCAAAAATACGAAGAATATAAGAAAAAGAAAAGAGAAAATTATCACGCAAAGAAAAGACTGGTTCGAGATTTAACATCAAAAGAAAAATCAAATGCCAGAGTTATCTGGAAACTGAGGAAGAGAAGCCAGAGACAAAAAAGAGAGACCTTAATCGTATTCTGGATATTACACCTCCAAGTTCTCCTTACTTATTACAAGAACAAAATGATATGCCACGCGATTCACCAATAATTCCGCAATCACGTAATATTACACCAATTGCTTCACCAGTTTCATCGAGAATGGGAAGAGGAAGAAAAAAAGTGAAAAGTAACAGGTCGAAGGTACATAAAGACAGTTTAAAATTAAAAGAGGAAAATGAAAAGCTCAAACACAAGTGCGAAAAATACAGAAAACGTTATCAGAGACTGGAAATAAAATTTGAACCAAAAAAAGAACCAAAACCCAATGAAAAAAACAAATATAAAAAGCTTACTAATGCCATACAAGAGAGTTATCAAAAAATTACTAAGAATCGAGACAAGAAACTGATTAAGAATATTTTCGAAAATATTGATGGACGCGCGAAAGAAGAAATTATAAAAGAATCTTTAGGATTGATAGGACAATTAAGAACAACTAATAAAAAAAAAGATAATCCAACCGAATTAAAGAAAGTACTACATATTTTTTTCGTGAGAGACTATATTTCTAGAACTGCGGCGGCTAAAAAAGAGACAGTAACGAAGAAAAATACAAAGGTTGAGAAAAGATTCTTGCTAGACAGTATGAAAACGTTATATAAATATTCAAACAAGAGAAACCAGAGACAAAGTGTTCATACTATTACTTCACTAAAAACCGGCCTTTCTTTGTTATCAACCTTCAGTTGATGGGCGCGAAATGTGTCTTTGCAAGTTGCATGTTAACCCCGTCTACAAAGCACAGGTACTTAAACGAAAACGTATCATTGACACAGAAGATTTGAACGTGCTCATTTCGTCCACAGTTTGTGACTCAAATAGACAGGCGTATATGTATGGAACATGTCAGGAATGTGGCGGAAAAGAAGTGAATCATGATGCAATCAAAGATACAGAGAACATTAAGTGGTTCGAGTGGGGCAGACAAGAGGAAATTTATGAGAAGGATGGCAAAAAAATTAAAGCTGTAAAAAATATCAAGCAAGTCAAAGAAAGTCCGGCTAAAGATTTAATGGAAAATTTTAACAGAGAATTTAACCTTCACCCAGTTTTGATTGATATTCATGACAATTATCCAGAAATAAAAACCATCCATTTTTATACTGACGGACCATTCAGCCAGTATAGGCAGAAACAAAACTTTTATTTCTGTTCAACGAAAACTTTTGACTATGGATTTTCAGCGATGACGTGGTCATTCTTTGAAGCTGGTCACGGGAAAGGCCCTGCTAACGGTGTTGGTGGTTTTCTGAAACGAACAGCCGATAACATGGTAGCTACTGGACGTGACATTATGTGTGCGGAACAATTTTACGAGACACTAAAGGATCAGAGTAAGATTAAACTTTTCTTGATATCTTCAAATGACATTGAAAGTGTTAGGAAGCAATTACCACCTAAGATCACACCGTTGGCAGGTACTTTACACGTGCACCAAATATTTACGTCAGTTCGCGGTGAGTTAAAATACAGGAATCTTGGTTGTTTCTGCAATAGAGGCTTTTGTGATTGTCTACAACCCAAAATTTACCAACCACTTGCGAGTTCTGTGTCTGTCAAAAAGGCAAATGCTGTAGTAATGCTGTAAAAGATCTTGATACTTCTGATGAAGATATTCCCTTATGTAACTGCAAGAGCTCTAAGAAATCTCCTTTGAAGGAGATAAAACTATCAGATTTAACTAAACCACGTCCCGAAAAATTATACGATATTGTATATAATACACCTAATGTTTCGGACGATGACCAGGAACCATCTTCTTCAGAACTTAATATAGAAAATAAAGAAAATCGTGTAGTGCTTTGTGGAGACTTTTTAATAGTTAATGTACATGCAACAAAAAATAAAATATATAGATATGCCTGTCTCGTTAATAATGTCGATGAGGATGGTGAAATATTTGTTACTTTTTTGAGATCCATAAAAAATGGCCAAAAGTTTCGTTTAGATAAAACGGACATGTCATTTATCGATAATGCCGACATTGTCAAATTTCTTGAGAAGCCAGTTACTCACAACAAACGAGACCAAATATATTACGAATTCAGCAACCCTATTGATGTTTTTGAAAAGTAAACTAATATTATTAGTTTATATGTTCCAGTTCCTGTTATCATACTATAGATTCAAAATAATGCGTGATCCTAATCTAAAGATCTCATATTTTGTGATTTTAAATGTCTAAGTGTCATATTGTTTGTATTTAATTTTATAAAAGTCATTAAGTCTACCAAATTAGTACAGTACTTAAAACTTTTGTTCATATGTTAATATTTAAGCGAGAATTTATTTTTTGTTGTGCAGTTGATTAGCATAGTAACTTAGCTGTGTCTCGTGAGTCACTTAATTTGTCTCCTGGGTAACCTAGTTGTCCCAATTATTGTTGTGTGATTTTTATTTTGTTTTATTGATAAAACAGTTCGTATGTTTATATTTTTAAATTATTTATTTAAATTTAATGGGAGAAGCTAGCCCTATGATTTCCTTCATTATTGTGATCATTTGTTAGAAATATACGACAACTTTTAGTTTGTTTTTTTTCATTGGTGACTCCAGAGACACAATGTATAACAATTTCTAGAAATGTATGATATTTATCATGTGTTTGAAGTCAATGACTTAAAGATTTTGTATCCTTATTGAAATTACAGCGATAAAACAAATAATTTGTCATCATTTTATTGAATAGAATACCGGTAACCCAGTGGACCCCTTAAATGACCAAGTTTTGTACCGAGCTCTAAAAATGCCAAAATATATTATTAAGTTCTTGCCTCTGCCTCAAATATTATACTTTATTAGTGGTGTTTTATGAATAATCCAAAAAATTGTGATAAATACGCATTTTTTTTTATAGCAAATTTTGTCTGTCTTTACAATAAAAAGTTGATTCACCCATATATACCTAGGGTGATGGAACCAATTATGGACATGTTAAGACCGACTACTCGGGAGTTTTGAAAAAAATCTTATGATTTTAAGTGTACTAAAATTATTATGTAATAAAAGCATATGGAAATATACAGAGAATGGGTAACATAAATGAAAATTGATATAGAATATCAATAAGTAATTTATTTTCGTCATAATTTTTGAATGTACCAAATCACCATTAATGGACAGCTGATATCTAGTAATGGACAACCAGTTATGGACCACTACCTAGTAATGAAACCCCATTTATGGACATAACAGCCTGATTTTTAAACTTCGAACAACACCGAAATTTAAAAGACAGGATTGGATATCACAAATCAAGTTTATTAAAACTTTAATTAACTGTAGTATTCTCAACAGTTATTGTCTTTAACATTAGTTTGTACTGTTTTGAAGCATAGTTTTAACGAAAGTTTTCCTAGTTATTATTATTTTTTTATAACAAAACTTTCTATAACTAAATGAGAACTTTTTACTTTTGTTAATTCACTTCTATTAAAAATAGGGAAACTAATTAACATTCTCATATTTAAACTAATTCTTAAAGTGACTTTAAATCTCTGGCATTAGACTTAGTATCAAGATTTAGACACAAAAATATATCAAAACAAAAGTAAACTTCTAACAAATTCAATGGCACCTTAAAATTATCTAGTTGAGATGTGGTTCTGGAATGGATCTGGAATTTTAAAAAAATCAAAACATAAGCTCACAAAAATACCCTAAAACAAAAGTAAACTTCTAAGAAATTCAATCAAAATATGAAGTTACAAAAATAACAAATTCAATGGTACCTTAAAATTATCTAGTCGAGATCTGTTTGAAATAAAAAGATTAAAATCTCTAGCTAAACTATTACCTTTAGTACTACTATTAATTTTAGTTTAATTTTGCAGCCTCTGGCATCAAAATTAGAATTTCAAAAAAATCAATAAGATCACAAAAACACCCCAAAATAAAAGTAAACTTCTAATAAATTCAATGGCAATAGCACCTTAAAACTATTTAACAAGTTGAGATCTCTTTGAGATTGAATAATCAAAAATATCACATAAGGAATCTAGAAACATCTATCTAGCTGTCTAGCTAGATAAATGTTTCTTTCTTTTGTAATAATCTTATTACCTAATTTTAATTGTAACTTTATTAAATAGAGTGATCCGAGGGACACCATATCTTACTGCAGCCTCCGAAACTTTCGCACCTTTTCTAACCGCATCTATAGCATTCCCCATTTGTTCAGGGGTGTAGTCTTTTTTTGGCGTCATCTATGAAAAAACAAGATGATCCAATTATGGACAGTCAAAAATATCCAATTATGGACACTTGTCCATTACTGGAAAGATAACGGCAAAACCAAAATTACAGCAATACACATGGTTATTACCACAAACGGAACAATTTCAGTCAAATTACTCAAACTGTATCAAATAGAATAAGTTTCGACACTTGTCCATCATAGGGTATTTGGTCCGTACTCAAACCAGTAATGAACATCGCAAAAAACAAAAGAATAGGTTATATTTCCATTTATCATACAACCAACATTTCTTCTTAATCTCAAACAGTTTCCATAAAATAATATACAATTTCAATAGCGAACAATGCAAAGAAGATATTCAAGAACTAACGTACTCACTTTCTTAAGGATGTCCGTAATAAAAAAAGGATTTTTCGGTAACAGCTGATAACACACTTCTTTCTAGGCTGCCATCTTGAAGGAAATGGCCGACCTTACTTTTTTTTTGGTTTATATGACCGATAATAGTCTACTCTTTATGGTGTAGTGTTGCCACTTTATGCATATTACTTCTGCTGCTTAATATTTACATTTTCTTTTTCGAACGTCCATAATTGGTTCTTGTTCATAATTGGTTCCGTCACCCTATATATATTTTTTTTTATTTTTGTGTAAAAACCGTAAGCGGTTTACAGAATACATCTACCTACCAAGTTTCAACTGTGTTATCCTCATAGTTTTGGAATAAAGTGGGTGTGACATACATCGGACATGACGAATCTATAAGGGTTTCGTTTTTTGCCATTAGGCTACGAAACCCTAAAAAGAAACATATCTAAATACATACCTAGGTCATTGACGAACCTAGCCCTACGCCAATGACTTGGGATCAGCTGTCGGATGGAACCGACAGCCACTAGGAGAGCTTAATGAGAGTTTCTTGCCGGTTCTTCTCGTTACAACTAGTTACCGTAGGGTTTGTGTACGGAAAAGCTTCTTTGACATTCACAAGCGCATGTAACAGCCTAGACTTAATAAAGAGTATTAACTTAGAGTTAATTAAGTAGGGAGTTACTAGATGAGCAAGGTCTCTTGATAATCTAACGATTCTAGCCATTTCCATACAGATCTCTTACAACTGAATTTATGAAGAGGATAAATAGTAAGAATCCTATTAATATTGTTGTACAGGTACTTAAGTACCGAGGAAACAGTAAAACCTTCTTACTAAACTAGTAGGTAAAGTACCTGCATACTTTATCTTTCCTGCGCCGATTTTTTAACATAGCCTCATTATAGCCGATTTTGGCATGTTTCTTAACCGACTCAGTGCGGATGACGCCATGGAGCGTCATTGATATTTTTTGCGTATGGCGTTTGACGCCAAATGGCGTCATAAATTATTCTTCTGTAACTCTGGACCTACAATGATTATTTAGAGAGTTCTAATTAGCAGAACTTCCATTATTTGCCACGTAGGTTATGCCTGTATTAATCGTTTTAGGAAATAGTGCCAGTTTGAAGACTTCAGAGGTTACAAACCTTTGTTCCCAAATTTTACTACTTTTGTGTATGGCGTTTGACGCCACATGGCGTCATAAAGAAAATTCCTCTAAAACTAGAGTGAATTTTTAGAGAGTTTTATTATACATTGAGAAAACAATATCGGCCTCCCAGAGAGTCCACGCTACATAACTTGGCATTTGCCACAGGGCGCTGATCGTTGTGGTCGGTCGGAAAAATAAGCCATATTCCCTTGTCATAATTTTAGTTCCAGATATTGACACGCGCCAAGTTAAATGGCGCGTGTTTATAACCACAAGCGAATTATCCGCCTCAAAAGACGAGCGTCTCGCGACATTTTTACGCACGGCTACGTTGACATTTCAGAAAGTGAGTTTGCCTCGCAAGTCCTGTAGTTTGCCTTTAGTCCTGTAGAACACGTGGTAAGTTTTTTTTTTTTATAAATCCATTAGTTTTTATAAACCTATACCCTGCCTACTCATTTTTGCGTAAAACGTAACTGTCGGGGCAGAAAAGTTCAAACCTTTCGTTTGACTAAAACCGCAGACGAGGACGTCCAACTATTACAAATTATCGTGGACATAGGCACGACTCCACGACGTGATAAAGATCGCATGAATACCCTGGATGCAAGTTGCGTATGTCATGATGGTTTTTAGATTTAATAACCTAAAGAAAGGTACTCTTTTCACACACTTTTGTAAACCTCTACTAAAATTACACAAAAGGTTTAAAACACCTGATCCAAATAAATCACTTACCCGCCATTCCAGCTAAATCTCGTAGCTATGTCACTTTAGAACACACTAAACCAAACCCTTAACGTTGGATATCAATGCCGACTGAATGTAATCACGTGTAAACAAGCCAAAATCACAACAAAAACCAAAATGTATTCACTCATGGCTGAAGACGCGCGAGGGCGTCACTTTAACGGGTGGCGGCTGACGCACGCAGGCGTCACAGAACATTTGTTAGCCGCCACGGACAAAAGTCCTTAAAAGTGGGATACGCAATGAATCGGTTAAGAATGGTTTGTAATATAAAATTTTGCCTAACAGTTAAGACATCCCAACATTTGTATAAATCAGTACTGCGGGAACCTAAAGGGAAGTCCCGCTCCGGTTTTCAGGATTAATCTTTGGCCTCTTTCGAATTCAATCATAATATGATTTAGGAGCTCCCCCCCACGAAGTGATGCAGTATTCAATCAGGGAATAGCACTCTCGCTCAGTCAATGATACGATGTATGGACTTTAGTACTTGTACTATTAAGTATTCTGTGGTGGTAGGCAGTACCTTACCGTACCAAGAATTATTAATTCGTTAAGTATAATAGCGGGATTTGGCGGTAAAGTGTTTTAAATCAAATGTCAATACCAATAAAATTTAATTCTCATTACGTATTAAATATATTATAATAATATACTAATATATATATACTAATACTTATAATAATTCATAATAAAATTCATTTATGTTGATTATTTATTACTTTCCTCTTCCTCCCACTGGCTACCTGAAAATAAAACAAAACTGTGATAATGTGACCTGATAGTTAAGATGTTGAAAACTTAGTAGGTACCCAGTGCAAAAGAAAACTGTAAATAACACAATCCCCTATAATATAATGGATAATTTTTAACCTTCTACCAAAAAGTCAATATCATATCAAAAGGTACCTTAAGTCGAGTTCAATAATATCTGTGCACTTTTGAACTTTCTCGCAGTAATTTTTGTGACAATTTATACAAAAAGTCAAAGACGATGTCAAATAACTTAATGCGACAAAGTCCAAAAATGTACAGATATTATTGAACTCGACTGTACCTAAGTACCTACTTCTCTAAAATATTATTCTATAAATTATTTTGAGCGTAAGGAAAATGAATAGAAGTTTAAACTTAAATAAAATAACTTTAACACTTATTGTATATTTATTTAGGTTTTGAATGAGGTAGGCACTGCCTAATTGCCTATATGGAATGCACGCCCCTGCCTACGTAGCACCACCAGTGGAAGACAAAAACAGACAGTGTTCAATGACAAAACACGCTGTAAGTATTGGTGCAATAATTGGAATAAAACTGACGATGTGACATTGTAGGCGTAGGTAAACTTTGTTTAATGTTTTCAATTAAGTAGGTATTTTAGTTTAACTCTTATAGTCCAAAAAAGCATTTTTTAGGTAAGCATTATATTTTGTTATACTTATATATTTTTTTTGATAAATAAAACTTTATTGGGAAGTAATTGGTGTTGCATTAAAATACAGCCCGCCATCTAGCGGATTATGCCACGGACCACCACAACGCCATACAATAACCTAACGCGTTCACTATCGACCGTGAGTAGAAATAACTCGCACTAAGTGGCGAGGGGTCGAAATATTGCGAGGGTAGGTAAGCCGGACCAAGAAAAATCCACAAATCAGACGTAATATACATGGAAACTAAAACATTTTGTTCCCTTTGAATTGAAACTGCTTGGCAGACACGTAGGTATATTTAAGGTGGTACGACTTTCATACAAACAAACATTGCACATTAATTGGTTCATCATACATTAATAATTCATAAATACATGTGCAACTAACTCGTTTTAGTTATTTGTTTGCGCGAAATTATTAAAAAAAATTACTTTCATACATGAGGTAGGGACCTATATAAATCCGATGAGTCACACACACGTACGTAGAATTATTGAAATTAATAAGATATTCGTTTATTTGTTTTATTTATTTTAGTTTTTATTTATTTATAGGTATATGAAAGTACATTTTTTTTATTATTTCGCGCAAACAAATAACTGAAACGAGTTAGTTGCGCATGTATTTATGAATTATTAAGGTAGGTATGATGAACCAATAATTGTGCAATTTTTGTTTGTATGGAAGTCGTACCACCTTAAGTAATAATTGGTAACAATAACATTATGACAATTAATGACATTATTATGATCTACTTAGTGAATCGCATGGGGTGGGATTTCTAAAAGGGAACCCACGTGGAATCGGTACTTAGGTATGTACCTATACCTATACCTTTTGCCACTGCTAAGCACTGGGTAAGTAAAGTATGAAAAAACTAGTAAGACTTGTATTTCAATTCCAATCCAACTGTAATTTTTTTTTCGCGATCGCCTCTTAGACATTTGTATCGCGACGCTGCCTGTTACAAAACAGGGCTACGTACTCCGTTTTGTATCAGCGCAGCGTCTAACTCGCGATTAAGTTGCTACGATATGGCGCGATAATTGCACGCCGATCTATCGCGAGTTGGCTTTTCGTGCCGTTAAAAGGAAATTAATGCGCGATGATGATCGCAGCGATGAACTTTATTTTTTTGCGTCCAGAGTTTTTGGATCGCGACGGTGATACGGAGGTCGGGGGTACGGTACTACCGCACGCAATGGCCGCTGCCTCACCTTACGTTGTCGTCGCGAAACACTTTGAAGTCGATGTCTTCAGTTGATGACCACAACGGTATCTGGAACATGATAAACGTTTAATACTTACAAGAAAGGGCCCACGTAATGATTAAGTTTTTTAATAATGTTCTTTATTACTGAGATAATTAGGTATTGCATTGCATGTCTTGTCCGATGTTCAATCGATTAGATGCACAAACGCGGTGGTGTATCTATATATTTTATTGAAACTTACCCCATCAGCAAAGGCGTTGTTGTTTATTAACGACTCCAGCTCCACAAGCTCTTCTGAAGACAATAATAGATCTTCTGCTTCTGTCCCTGGAATGAGGATCATGAATAAAATATCGGATTAATAATGTTTGGCGCAGGGGCACTATACCCGCATTCTGCGCAAGAGGTCCCGGGTTCGATCCCCGGACCCGGCCGGACTCGTAAATACATAGGTACATACATGACAAGACACTATCTTTAATAGCCTTCTTATATTATAAAATGTGGAGTAAACTTGTTAAGGTGGTACGACTTCCATACAAACAAACATTGCACATTAATTGGTTCATCATACATTAATAATTCATAAATACATGTGCAACTAACTCTTTAAGATATTATTATATTCGTGTTTTATGTATGAAAGTACAATTTTTTTATTATTTCGCGCAAACAACTAACTGAAACGAGTTAGTTGCGCATGTATTTATGAATTATTAAGGTATGATGAACCAATAATTGTGTAATGTTTGTTTGTATAGAAGTCGTATCGTACCACCTTAAATAAGAAAATATAAGATACAAAATGTACCGCTAGGGAAACTCGTACTGAAATCGTCTGAGAATTCAATGTTCCTTAGTCAGGTTACTGTTAGAGAATTTTAAAAAATCTTTAGAAATTTTAAAAATAAAAGGAGTTTTGGCTTCGATGAGCTTCCTCCAGTCCTAATAAAAAAATGTACAGAAAAGTTATCTCTAACATCTTATAAATCAATCTTTTGCTGAAGGAGTTGTCCCAGATCTGCTCAAACTAGCCCTAATTAAACCGCTACATAAAAAGGGTGATAAAAAGAATCTGAATAATTATCGTCCAGTGGCTCTTTTATCCACATTTTCCAAAATATATGAGATCGCGTTGGCAACTCGTTTGTACTCTTTTTGCGAAAAATTAAACTTTTTTAATGACAATCAAAATGGTTTTCGTAAAAACAAGTCAACTTCACTAGCCGTATTTAAATATATTCATGATGTTTTAAATTTTATAAACATAAAGAAGCATGCTGTTGGTCTACTCCTGGACATCAAAGCGAACAAAAAAATCGTGGCAAAGCGTATGATCGAGTTTTGTATAATATCCTATTAAAAAAACTGCACGGAATAGGAGTGAGAGGACCTGCATATAAATGGTTTACCTCCTATGTCAGAAACGGAACACAATACGTAGAAATAGAACACTATGAACATGATACAGGAAAAATACAAAAAAATTAATAGCAAAAATCAAAATTTACTAAATCAATACCGCAAGTTAGCGTCCTTGGTTGTATTCTGTTTCTGGTCTACATTAACGACCTCCCTACAATAATCGATAGTCCCTGTACATTATTCGCAGATGATGTCTCAGTATTGATCCCCTGCGAAACAAAACGGACCTAAACATTAAGTTAAATAATATATTATCACAAATTAATCAATGGCTGACTGAGCACAACCTTCAAATAAATTTTACAAAAAACTAAACTCATGGAATTCGGGCCGTACCAAAGCGAAAGATTACCAATAGATTACAGCTTCCAAAACACTAAATTAGAATGTGTCAATACTTATCCACTTCTTGGTATTGTTTTAGACCTAACTTGAATTGGAAATCTCACATAAAAAAGATAGGTGCAAAAATACCACGTTTTACATATGCATTATACGAGCTAAAAAAGTCCACCGACAAACAAACTGTCTTAAAGGCATATTACGCATATGCTCACGCCAGGTTTCAATATGGCATCGTCTTGTGGGCAGTGTTGATACTATAAACTTATTTAAGCTCCAAAAACGATGTCTCCGTATTATCGTTAACATAGATGCGATGACTAGTTGTAGGTCGTTCTTTGAAGGTGAAAAAATACTTACCTACTTTAACTTGCATGTACATATTAGAGTTATGTGTATTCATAAAAAAACCTCTTCCCCCAACAGAAACGACCCGAAAGATTGGACCAAACACAAGATTAGCCCCTCCTACTTCAAAATTAGATTTAATTCATTCTGGTCCCTTCATGGCTGTAAAAGTCTACTTATAATAAAATCCCCCAAGAATTTAAACTATTAAATAATATTGATAGATTTAAAAAACTACTAAAAATTATCTAGTAAATAAAAGCTTTTACACTTTGCAAGAGTTTTATGAACATAAATTAGGTCTAGCTTCTTTGTGTCTAAATAATTAGATGATTGTGTAATTAGGCACAATATAAATTTAATTACATAATGTTTGTCTCTTTGAGTTTTTTTTTTATTTTATTAATGTTTTTAATTATTATTAAATCTCAATGTTTGTTTAATACCCAAAGAATTCGTTTTGTTTTGTTTTTACATATCATTGAAAATTTTAAAAATTGTTTTCTTTGATTTTTTTAGATTAAGGTAAATTGTGATACCCTAGCAGGGTTCATGTTATGGTACTGTCTTTATGTTATATACCTACCACCATTGTAACCACATGATTGCAATAAAATAAATATAGAAAAAGCAACTCTTGCTTTTTTTTATTATATCTAAGTACCTATTTTCTTATTTATCAATTTTCACGCTTAGAATAATATTCTAAGTTTTCACGTAAAAATAGCATTGTAAGTAGCAATAGGTGGAGTAAACTAACCTACACCTTGGAATAAAATAAAGTGACAGCATTATTCCTATTGTAACTATACTCGACATTTATTAAGAGGGCGTAACCAAGTATAGAAGATTACAAAAAAAATACCAGTGATGCTTTCAGCTGTGTTGCTCCCCTGGGACTGTTTCTCGCGGCCTGGTGATGTCGCAGTCTCATAGTCAGTCTCAAACACGGATGTTCCTTGTGACTCGGGAGTTGATGGACGATTCTGGGGAATAAAAAAAGTTAGGTAAGTAGGTACTGTGATGCATTCGTATCGCAATGAAACTCTAACTACTCTATATCTAACTGCTTCGTTGGAAAGGAATTAGATGTCAGCGTTTGAATTAAATAACATAGAAACCGATAAGCCTCTAAAACAAATTACTTATTCATGTAGGTGTAGCAGTTGTGCTGAAGGTACCTACGAATATAATTCATCTGAAAATTTATCTGGTTTTTCTATTTGCCTCCATCCACTATAGTACCTACACTAGGTAACATTCCAATTACGAAAATAAATATCAATAGATATTTAGGTAGACCTAGACTTACGAGCTTTTCCTTCTTTATAAAAGGCACTGGTGAAGTCGGGTCCTTACTCCATCTCCTCTTCTGAAAGTAAAAAGACACAAGATAGGTAAGCCTGATCAGAAATTGACACCAAAAATACCACAATTGATTAGATAGTTCCACTTACTCGAGATGAACTTGATTCGCCTTCATCACTGGAAGCGGGTTCTTCTACATCGTAGTCAGAGGGTAACATTGCTTTCAATTCAGCTACTGTGAATAACAGTAAATGACATTTAAATCTAAGCACCATGTTAATAATTACCTTCCTAGCTAGAGTATGTCTCACGGAAGAAGTCCCGCGGAAAATTTTGGAACGGGGCGACTCGTATCTTTCATTATACCTGATGGTATTGATAAGGCTGAAGGTGAAAGCGAGGCTCAGCACTGAGGAACTGGCTATCTTATCTCACACTGCCGGAACACAAGAATGCTAAAGACGTTGTCGTTATGGCGACAGACTTAGATAAGATGGTGGTAGCTAGCCAGGCGGACTTACAACAAGTCCAACCACTAAACAAACCGAATACAATATGTACCCCCGCTGGGAATCGAACCCGGGACCTCTGGGTCTGATACCAATGGTTGTTACCACTAGACCGCAGAGGCATCTTGTTGATCGCGAATTCGCGACTGCAGCGCTACTCTCAGGCGAGTTATACTATTTTATGTAGGTACAGTCACATGCAATGAAATAGAAACACTAAGAAACCTTGTATCAACTGCAGATCAGAAAAAACAAAAAAAAAACTTACGACGGTTAAAACGTAGTAATTGAAAAAGGATAAAATAATATAAAAACCTCCGACTTAATTATGCGTCGGGGGCTGCCATTAAATGAACTATACTTTTGCAGTTTTATAGTACATACCTACCTAACGTAAATAATTGGATTTATTTATATTCATGCCGAATTGTTTATTAGTTATGGCAGCCCCCGACGGATAATTTAGTTGGAGTTTTTTATTATTTTATCACTTTTTAATTACGTTTTAACCGTCTTGGATTTTCCAAAATGTTTTATTTTGCTTTTTATTTCAAACTTTTTAGAGAGCGTTAATATTATTTACATTGTACTACAGAAAACCCATTACTGAAAACCGCATCAAAATCGGATTAGTATCTAGTTTTGGTTTTGCTCAAACAAATGTTTTCTGCAGCGCTCCCTGGTGAGTTGTCACCGTAACACTTACCTAAGTATATTAACTAATCAAACCCGAACCCATTAGCTACTGCAAACCACACCTAAATCAGTCTTGTAGTTTTGGAGATAAATGGTAACATTGGTTTACAAAACAAATGTTTTCTGCAGCGTCCACCGGTGAGTTGTCACTGTAACACCAGCTATCTAAGAACATGCACCGATCAAACCCGAACCCATAACTGCAAACCGTATCAAAATCGGACTAGTAGTTTTGGAGATAAATGGTAACATTGGTTTGCACAAACAAACGCATAAACAACCTCTCACCCCAAACGCATATTATTATACCGTCTCCGTACCGTTAATCAGCCATTTACAATAGCATGCAAATCGTACATAATAAAATTACATAGGTATATAAATATTTTATTGAGTCATTCCATAGGCACAACACCAACATGTCAGGTATCTAGTGAAATTAAGAAAAACAATGTCAGTAAAACAATAAAAATCACATATTGCAAATATAAATTCCAAAGTTGTTTCCGAGTGCGTTATTGTGATAAGGTTGTAAAGTGTCATGTCATTGCTCGTGCGTGACTGTACCTAACTTGTCTGTATCGTCTGACTGAGGGCCTAGAGTTAGTAAATGTCCAAACATTACTATCCCAGGTAGCACAAATAGTTGATATAAAAGCCATGAAAACGTAATTGTTACAGCCTTTGCCTCCAGTGGTCATCAGATAAAAGTTTATGTAAACGTCTATACAGCTTCTATACAACTGGTTTAGGCGCTCTATTTATTTATAGCATTTGGCTGCTGCATAAAAGCCGTGAAATTGCTATTTAAGACGCTTTTCAATAGTCAAATAATTGCTTGATAAGCAACTTTTATTTGAGTCCAAATTATATAAATGTGGGTTTTTGCAACTTGAAGCAACAAAGAGAATTAAAATGTTTATTACTTCTTCACAATTTACAGAATTTGTAATCTTGACAACTATAATGGCGAACTTATTAAAATTATGGTATTTTTTAAGGTGGTGACACGTAAAGAAGCGTTATTTCATATGCAAATTAAATTTTACTGATAATTTATACTATTGTTATTATGTAAATTTTTGATGCGCCCTTAATATTTTTCCATTAAAAGAAATAAATACATAAAAATAAAAAATGCTAAAAACGTATTTATAACATTTTTCATTAATGGTGTAAACAAACGTTTTGTAACAGCTAAACAAAGCTTTTGGTTAACAAAACATAACTCTTTTAGTAGTTATTATTAAGGAATATATTTGTTAAAGGATTTATTCTGCGAAAAGAAACTAAAAAAAATGGGTTGCTGTTTATATTACAAAAAAGTATTTAATATTGTTTATTGTAATGAAGGGTGCTAAATTTGAGCACTTACGTTGCTCTTCGCTACGATATTAGCATTTTTGATGCCGTTAGCCAGAAAAAAAGCTACTAAATTGCTATGAGCTCTAACATAAGCAAAGAGACAGCAAAATGAAAATCGTGCATTTTTATCTGAGAGAGTGCGTTGCGTCGGTAGTACTGAATTTTATTGGTGAAATAAATAAGCACTTAAAGCTTTATAAATTTATCTAGGTAAAGCATTTTAACAGTGTTTTATTGCTCTATAAGTAACAAATTTGTCACATAAATAGCGGCTGGCAAATTAGTGACAATAATGACAACTTTTAATCAGCACTTTATCGAGAAAAGCTATTTAAATGTAACTTACAGTGCTTTTTCATAATAATAGTATGAAGTTGAGTATTCGTGATTTTTAACACTAGTACATGTACTTAAAGCACTATAAAAGTAAATTACTCCACGTTTATACAGAAAATAACAACTTAATGCCTGCGTAGGAAACTCTTTTACGATTGCTTTTCAAAATTGTCATGATAACGTTTACATAGCTTATTTCAAGCTCTGTTAAATGACAGCAAGCTAAAAACGCTGTTAAAATGTATACACCGCTATTTTATAAAGCTTATGATCAAAAAAAGACGTTAACCATATAGTATGCCTCTATCCGACTGCATTTTTTATAAATAGCGGCTACACAACCATTAAATGATTCTATGCTATGTAACAGCGTTTTTTCTAGGCACGTATCGTGTAAGAGTAAAATTGTGACAGATATTTAGACCTTATAATAGAAACAAGAAGATAAACTCAACGCATACGTTTGGACATTCGCAAACTTATAGTAAGTAATCTTAGAGCAACATACTCTCGGCTTCTAACGCTTCGTTTCGCATCCGTAAGTTTCTTACGTCGTCGTTCCTTGATTCCCCACGTTTAAGCCTCATGATTGTCAACGCGAGAAGCTCTGCCAGTTTGACCTGTATTGAAGACGACAAATAAACTTTATCACATATGACGTAAGATAAATTATATTATAAATTATTATTGAAATGGTCTAAAGTGACCTTCTAAAGGTGCTTCCACACAGGTGTTTAAAAACGTTTGTAAACAATTAGGTACCTACCTTATAAAGTTAAACAAACAAAAAAGGAGCAAATTCCTTCCGCAATGGATGTTTGCTATTGATTACAAACGTTTTTAAACACATTCGCAGATTTGGAAATTCTCAGTATGATTCCTTAGCAATTAATGCTTAAGTGGCCGTAGACCCTCAGGAAGCTGTATAACGATGTTGCTTTTGCGTCTGCTTACTTTGGCTTCGCATCCTATCTCGTTTGCCAGTTCTGCTGTCGCTTCTGCCTGTTCACCGCGACGTTCCCTCTCGTATTGGGCGTTGCGAGCACGACGTTCCTCCTGAAAGTATAAATAAAATAAATAATAAATATTTCTTACGCTCACACCAATAAACCTAGCCCCAAAGTAAGCACTGTAAGGCTTGTGTTATGGGATACTAGGGCAACGGATATAAATAAAAACATATAATTATACATACTTATATAAGTATTTATATGTAGAAATATACAGGTAAAAACGTCCATGACTCGGGTACGAATGCTCGTTTTCATTAATGTATAAAAATGTTACATAAAAAAAAATATGGATCATGTCGGGTATTGCAATTTGAAAAAGAAGACTTTTCTTTGACTTTTCCAATCATAAATAGATTTAAGCCCATTTACAAAAAGTTAATACTACTTATTTAATTTCATTTTCTTTATTTTATCGGAAAGTATTCTTGAATATTGTAGTAACATTTTTGAACTAATAATTGTTTTAACTTGTTTTGAATTGTTTTATCATTACCTTTATTTCTTAAGTTCTCTGGCAGTTTGTTGTAAATTTTGACGGACATATTATAGGTACTTGATGAGGCTTGCAGTTGGAATCATTAATATTTGCCCCTACCGGGATTCGAACCCAGTATGTAAGTATTATTAGCTTTTATTGCTAAATTAATGCGATAGTAGAAGATTAAATAAAATGCCGACTTAAGAGTAATATTATATGCATATAGCTATGCGGTAGGTACTTACCTCGGAGAGCGGTTGTCTGTTATGTCCGCGCGGCCTGCCTCGCTTACGCTCAGGCTCTGCTTGTTGAAAAGTGGGCTGTAACGAAACAATATAATCAAATAATTAAACAAACCACATTCCAAAATATTAATAAAACTGTAAACTGCTTACTTGTCCTTCCATATTCAAAACAATAGACGACTAATAAAATACTGAACGTTACGATGACGTCCTATTGTCTCAAAACTAGAAACAGGAATGGGTAGTTAGGTTTGACCTAGTTTTTATACATATTTGCGCGCGCGCAACTCGACTCACCCCCACCCACCCCATAGAGTCGGTAGGTATCTACAGTGCGGCAAGGATTATAATGATCGTGGACGGGGGCGCTGTAGCTGTCAAAATTGACGTAAACTGAAGATGGCGGTGATAGTTACATTTTTTGCCACGTTCAGCACGAGCGACATTAAAAAATGACGTTACATGTTATATCCCTTTTTTGCCACGTTCATTTTAAGCCTTGTCGCACTGCACTGTAACAAAGTGAGTTCTAAATAGGAAGAGTTTACTCATTTGTTTTGTAATATTGATTACTTATAATAAAAATAAAAGTGCACTCGATTTAATGTCATTAAATAATAATTGTCTATGTAAGTATTTTATTAAATTGAATATAGCGAGAGCCTTCTCGTAGCTTTGTCGTAGCAAAAATTCAAGCCATGAGCAAAACTGTAAAATTGCATAATCAATACTTAACATAAGTAACCTAAGGCCCGTATTACAGAAAGTGACTCAAGCAGTGATCTATACTTCAGATCAGTAACACCTGTACCTACTTATGGAAAGCAATAAAATGATTGAATTGAATTGAATTGAATTGCAGTTAGAAAGGGACGTGCTTATTCACCGCATGTATGTAGCTACGTCACTACGGAGTTATGACTTAGAATACCGATTTCGAGGAGTATTTTGAAGAGGTTTTCAATGAGGTTTCGTTAAGTCGAGGACGAGTAAGTTTTGGAGGAACGACTTAGAATATGGGTGTAAGAGTCTCCTCTCTCTCTCCGAGTCTCGTCGATCATAAAAAAAAAGTTTTACTTTTTATCATTTGGTGTCAAGTTTAAATTACCTTTATTTTAGGATAAAAAAGCTCTACACTATTAACGGGCCCTTGCAGCTAGTCGAAATATATCTCTTTATAGCTAAGACTCCTATTCATTAGGTATAATTACCTATTATGTAGCTAATAATGTAAATAATGAGCAAAAGAAATCTTTTTTTTACGTTCAAAAAAATGTTTGGTATAAACACTTTAATTTACTTTAACTAGTTAGGTACTACTAATAATTACTAGTTAAAACTACTAATAACTAGTTATTTATGTTGACAAAATTGTGTTAAATAGGTATATTTTTTTTTCAAAAACTTTCTATTTTTACTCAACCACGGAGCTTCAAAGCCAAAATGTACCTAACTATAACTAGGTACCTATATATCTTATCTGGGTACCTACCTACTTTTATAGTACAATTATTTGCTTTATCCAATTTGAATACAATGGGATTCCGAAAAGCTAATATAGGTACCTACATCGCCAATATGATAGCAGTTCATTTTAGAAAAATAACACGGACACTTGAAAGTTTTAAGCCGACAACAATATTTATCAAATAAGTAATTTGGGATTTATAAATTCTAAATAAGTACTTAGGGTTCGGATCCGGATCAAAGGGGCGATTGACACCACGGTCCCCCAGGACCTTAGGGCGGTGAGAGAGCAAGTAGTGAGGGGTTTAGCTGGTAGTACCTCCTCCCGGTCTTCCATCGAGCCTACTTAGGCCGAATGGGGGGCCGCGAGGCATCAGGTGAGCCCAGCATAACCTGTTTGGTATGCGTAATAGCATTCCCCTCACTTAAAAAAAAAAAAAAGGGTTTGGATCCGGATATCCGGAAGAAGCATTTGTGTCTTTTCTATAACCCGGAGTAAGTATTACAAGTGCTGCTTTCAACTTAATTTGGTTACTGACAAAAGACATGAACTGTCAATATTTGAAAATTTGTAGATGAAGAGATTTTTTTTATGTTCATTATTCAATTTGTTTATGCGCATACTGGTCCCAGCCTGAACTCGGCCCGGAGTCCATATGACAACTGTAGAAAATGCTAATCGTAAACTGGGACCATAACATCAAATCGGTCCTGAGACTTCGGAGACTGAGACCAGATTACGATTGCAGAGTATGCTATTGGTAAGTACTAGACTGGCTCCTCCTTTAATGTTCTGTGACTGGGACCATAACATTAATTGACTTAAATCAATGTGTATGTGTCAATGTGTAGTAACACAAGTGATTTATGAACAATTTAATAAGGATACCTCTTTCTTAACGAATTCTACTTATCTTAATGATTTAGAAATAAAAATTGTGCAAGTACTTTTCGAACAGGCAAATAGGTACCTGTTTTTTTTTATTGATTACATTGATGTCTTCAGTCTATCAGTTTGGGCACGTACGGTCACCCATCTTTATTTTGGCCACACAAGAAGTACCTGCATATTTTTTATTGATCATGTTGCCATCATTTGCGGTCGCCCATCTTTAATTTGACCATACAAATCGGACCTGCACATTTTTTATTGTTAACAATTGCGGGCATATTTTATTAGGACATACAAAAAGGGGCATGCATGAAAATAAATAATTCGATAAGAAAAAGGTACCTGTATTTTTTTCATAAATTACTCGTGTTACTTACATACTTTACACATCCATCCATTAATTCATCATGATTAGGTCAATAATGTTATGGTCCTAGTAATCTGATCTCAGGAGACTCAGGACCGAGTTGATGTTATGGTCCCAGTGTATGATTAGCATTTTCTACAGACATGTGGTCTCTGGGCCGAGTTCAGACTGGGACTAGTATGCGCCTAACTCATTCAGGGTTGAGCATATTACACTCATTTTTGAATTGTCAGTTTTGCCCTTTGCCCCCCATTGTCTCCTCATTAGCTCTTCATCTACAAATGTTCAAAATTGACACCATGTCTATGTGCTACCACTTATCTAGGATTCCGATGAATCCATGTTAGATAAATGCGCCCGTCTACCATTAGTCCCCAGAATATGTAAACGTGACCCCCTTAGTAAAAAATAGTTAAAATTATCCTTTGACGAGGCCAAACCAAAAAATACCACTAACATTATGAGCCTAAATAAAAAAATGGCAGCTATGCTAGGATTTCACGAACGAAGACTACTCACCCACTGTTTATTGTCAATCAAGATTCGAGAACAATAGGTCTTATCATTAGGTATATTCTAGAATAACAAAGTTAACTTTTAAGTACTTAGGTAACAATAAGTATAGCAAGACGTAATAAAATTTTAATAATAATTTAATTATTTACAATTGTAAAGTAGGTATGGCAGTTTTTAACAATGTTTTTGTACTTACTTAAAAAATGTGAAACCTATGTTTAGTAAGAACTCTTTTCTTTCGAATTTCTAAATCTGATTCAAAATTTATTTTTACAAATAGATTATTTTTATTTTTAGGTCCATTCTTATATAATAAATTGAAAAGAACCACTAGATATGTTTAATTTAAACTTATAATTTTAGGTCAATAGTATATAATTTATGCAACTTGTCTTACGATGAGACTGATAGTTAAATTAGTCAACAAAATTTATTTCTCTATTCATTGCATATTATTTATTTATTTATTTCCACATCTATTATTACAGGATTACCCCAATACAATAGAGTAACTATTAATTTAATCAATAAAATAATAACAATTACTGAATCGTGTTTGCCATTATAAATTATTAATCTATATTATTCAATTTATTAAAAAAAAAATATTTAATCATTCCTCAACAAAATATTATAAATTATAATATATGTAATATTCTATGTTTACCTCTCTAGATAAACTACTTAGTTAGGTAATGTATTGTTAAGTTACTTACGTGTTATATAAGAATGTAAGGTCTGACTGACCTGAAGTACCTACAGCTTAAAAACTTAGTTCAGGAAGATTAATTTTAAATTTGTCTTTAACCGTGAAATATTTGTATTTGTACATGTTATGCAAATCTTATGAAATAGAAATATCTTATGGAATAATAATTAATATATATTATTATTTATTTATTATTTTATAATCAGTCGACTGCTTTACCGAACTATTCAGTGCATCCGCTAGTTTTCGTTCGCTTCGATAGGTAAGGTAGGATAGGTACTATCAGGGACATTCCCGGTTGACCAGTATAGAGTTTTCTGGGAAACGTTTTCTCGTAAAGTCCTAAGGGTAAAGAAACAATTTATTATTCAAATGAAATACCTGTTAATGTTCTATTATTTGTGATATAAACGTTTTCTATATATCTATTACTTTTTTAAATAAAGCTCCCTAAAAAAACACTACTGGTCAACCGGAAATGTCCCCGACTGTACCTCCCAGTGGGGGAGGGTACATAGATATCGATTCGATTCCCATCAGCTTCCCTTTTAGAAATCCTACCCCAGCAATACACTAAACAGTCCAGAAAAAATTTGGAGAAACTTTTGGTCCGGCTTACCTTCCCCATATTTCGAGCCTTCGTCATTGGTACTTATATAGTTGTACCAACTTGTCCTAATGGTAGGTAAGTATTGCATATTGAGCATCGTAATCAATTTATTTAAGTAGGCTGTGATCGAAATATTTTTCTATTTAAAATTTATCTTGAGTATAAAAATAGCATTGAATAATGCAAAAATTAAAAAATCATAAATTATTGGCTTTTGCATCTTAATCGATCGTTTTATATAAACATCTGAATATATCGCACCTCCAATAATGTATGGGCACAATTCAAAATTTTAGGTATTTCACTTTTTGTTATATAAAGGCTCTTTATGGCCAGTCTTACTAGATGACTTTCGCAAAAAGCGAAAACAAACGTTAAATAGGGGAGATCTGTATTATGTGCCCCTTTTACACTTTCTTAAATTGGCCCCACTTTTCCCCGCTAGACGGATCGAATCAGTGTCGCGCCAATATTAGACAGAGCCGGACCGCGCTTACGTCGCCCGAGTTGGAGTTGTGCCTTTGTATTACAAAGTCTGAGGTAAGTATTGGATTGCGTTTTAATATAATAAAGGCCGATTAAGGTTTGGAACATTCTCACCCTGATTATCGTTACAATGTCGCAGGCTAAGTCTAATTAATTCTTTACATTTCAAATACATTTCATATTTATATAAAATATAACGACTTAGTCCTATATACCTTTAAAAAATATTATTTTGATATCGCTAACTAAAGTTAGGCCTTTGTCACATGAATATTTGTAAATAAAATAGTAAACTATCCTTTAATAGTTGCTAATATCCGGTCTTAACTAATTGAGTTTTGTACCTATTATTCCTAATAATTTGTTTATTAACTATTTCTTGTACCTAATCATGTCCCTGCAACAAAAAATTTAAATCTCCAAAACTAACAGTTTGTTATAAAATTTATTACTTATCGAAATCCTTATTTATACAGATCCCTAGAATACATTACTTTAAATTCCGTTAATTAAATGTTACTAAAACGATAAAAAATATATCGCTTTATTGGTAACTAGGGTTTCATACCAAACGTATGTCCCCATGTTACCAAAAAAATGGTAAATTTTTATCGTTTTTTTGATGATAGTTAAACTGATAGTTTTGGAGATTTAAAATTTTTGTTGCAGGGACATAATAAGAAATAGTTGATTGGCCCTTACATGATTTATGACCTTCTTTTTTTAGTAATATTTGAGTAATTCCAACTAAAGCAATAAACAAAATTAACAGACCACTTGTACAAAGTTTGTTTTCTTGTATTATTTTGTGTTCGTGTGTACTCAAATATAAACAAATATATAGAGTAACTAAATCGCACTTTTATTGAGTGTGCAAAAAAGTACATAATGACGAGTTTATTGTAAAATAAAATAGGTAGGTACCTTATAAATTTCCAATTTGAAAACCCTAGATTTCGTTGTGACGAGCTATTATTTTTCATTTTATTGAAGTTATCATAGGGAAGTTTAAACATTAATATTATTTATTTTTATTTTATTTACAGATAATGACATCATGCTCACATAAAATAATGGCGTTAGTTAATAGAACTATTTAGAGGATCATGAGAATGCATCAAAAAGAAATAATTCTAAATGGTGTAAAAATAATAAGGTACATAAACCGTATTTTTTTCTTTTTATTGCATTCATTGAAAATATTGAAAGTGGAATAGGAATAGTCAACTCGTATCTCAATTTGCTCCGATGGGACTCGTAACTACGACCTTTCACTTGTTTGTTCTTTTTTCTAATACTTCATTTTCAATATTTTCAAGATAAACTGTTTTTACATTATTATCATCAAGCAACTGAACTGTAATAAAAGTACTTTTATTAGTACTAATATTATGGATTTTTGTTTTAGGATAGTGATATGGAAAACATCTCTGAAGGAAATGTCGAAATCGGCAATATTGTTCTACCAATGACCACGGTTTCCATAGCTGATACTAGTCTTACTACTACAACAGCATCCAAACGGTTATCGAGGTCATCATCAAGTGGTTCCAGTTCATCTTCAAGTAGCATAGTTCAACTAGGTAGTTCATCTTCACGTAGCAGCTGCCATTCGTCCTGTAGATGCTCTTCAGTCAACCTAGCACAGCCTAATGTCTCACAACAGCTTGAACAGACCGTTGAGCTAGCGCAATCAACTTCATCCTTCAAAACGTTGAACCCATAATTATGCCACGAGGCTTTATTAATTATAAATTATTTTTATTTTTTTGCATTCAATTGAAAGTAAAGTGTAAGGAAATATCGACTCGTCTCACAACTAGCTCTGATAGGATTCGAACCCAACCTGGGGTTGGGGGGGCTAGTGGTGAGACCAGGTATCGACCTGATTATCTTTTACCTACTTTATTTTCAGTAATGTTAAACTGAGTTTCATATTCATTTAAAAGAGCATATTATTTCCTGAATAAGTTGTTATCTATTCTCAATGTCTTATGGTTGAGATAATACCTACTATTATAATAATACTATATTATTGATGATTAAAAATAAGTACTTATGCTTTATTAAGACTGAAATTAAGTATAGATACTCTAGAAATGTGATGTATCTATAACAAGTAAAAATCATAAAGTATGTTTTTTTTTGTTAAAATACTTTTGGTTTTGAGATGGAAAGTGTATAATTTTGTTACCATTGTTATTTTAAGAGTACGGTTTGTGATTAAGTTTCGTAAGAATTACAGTTGTGTTTTAAAAAAGAATTTATTTTGTTTTAAAAGTCCTGTTGCATCAGTTGGTGCATTGTTAGTTAATAATAACCGTAATAAATATCAAACAAGAAAATATACTAGAAAAAGCAACTAGTCTCATGTCGCCCCGACATGAGACTAGTTGCTTTTTAGGGTTTCGTAGCTTATAGGCAAAAAAGGAAACCCTTATAGATTCGGCCAAACCGATGTATTTCTAGTATATTTTCTTGTTTGATATTTATCAAATAAGAATAGCATTGTAAAATGCAAAATTAAAAAGAATCCTTTATTATGGTTAGAAACTTCATTTTGTTTTATTCTAATTTCGACGCTAATAAAGACTAAGTATGTTTATTGAAAATAGCTTTTTATTTAAGTTTTTTTTATGTTTTGGCTTTCATTTAAGTATTTAAATCTAATTCCAAACCCATCACAATGTTCAATGACGTTACAGTCCGACAACTAAAGTAATTACTTATATCATAAATGTTATATGGGCACAAATAAATATGTAATTGAAATAAATTTTAATAAAACATAGTAATATTTGTTGATATATACCATAAAATATTGAAGTGTTAATATTAGAGGGGCTCAAATCAAGTAATGCCTAAAGTATCAAATAAAACATTGTGTAACAAGGGCCTAACTTTCTTTTTAATTAGTTGATATAATTTTTTCCATACTTCGAATCCATATTTTTTAAGTATTGCCTATTCATATTATAGCTCAGTTACCTAAGACATATTATTTCAAATTTCATCGATATAGTGCACAAAATCAAGAATTTAGAAGCCATTATGTAAAAAACCATATTATCACTCATTGGTTTTACGGGCTTCCCCAAAAAATAGCTTTTTGTATTTGTGCCCATACATTATTGGGGGTGCGATATGTAATGCAATGATATTCGTAGCATTGATGTGACGACGCTGGCCTACAGCCACAGAATAGGTATTAAATAGTGCAAGTCTACAGCGTATTGAAAATACAAAAGTATTCTAGAATTTCGACAAGTCTCGGTAGCTCAGTCAAGTGGTAGAGCATTGAACCGGATTTTTAAAGGTCGCGGGTTCGAGTCCCATCTGAGAATTCACTTGTGGCCGAGTTGAATTATTCCAATATTTTTCTTTTTAACCCCCGACGCAGCGCAAAGAGGGGTGTTATAAGTTTGAAGCCTATGTCTGTCTGTCTGTCTGTCTGTACGTATATTCGTAGAGCCTAAACGAATAAAGCGATTTTAATGTGTTTTTTTTAAATTGAAAGCTAAATTAATCGAGATGGTTCTTAGCCACGTTTGATGAAAATCCATCTGGCCATTTATGGAGATGGTCAACTGCCCGCCGAAACGGTAAAAGATACAAAGGTAGTGCTTTGACTAAAATAATGTACACCCTGGGCAAATTAAAAAAAAAAACAAAATGGCGGCTATTTTTTTTTTTCTTTCTATACATAAATATTCGTAGTGCCTAAACGAATTAAGCGATTTCAATGCGATTTTTTTTTAAATTTTGTGTGTAAATTAAAAAGGATAATTTAAAAAATAAAAATTTAAAATTTTAAGAATCCCCCGACAACTAAAATAATAAAATTTATCTCTCGGTCGTGGGACCACAAAAAGAGACGTACTATAAAAAATAAATTTTAACATTTTAAAAACCCCCCGACACAAAAAAATAACATCAAAAAAATAAAATTTCTCTCTCGGTCGGGGGACCACAAAAAGAGAAGTACTAAAAGGGTATATTATACGTTGGGGGTATATCCCCCGACCGAGAGAGAAATTTTATTATTTTAGATTTTTGTGTCGGGGGATTTTTAATATTTTAAAACTTTATTTTTAAAATTTATCATAGTTAAGTAAGTATAAAAATAGCATTGAAAAATGCAAAAATTCAAAATCATAAATTATTAGCTGTTCCACCTTAGTCGATTGTTATATTATTATATGTATATGTCGCAGGCAAATCGTATGATTCCGCGTTTTACAAACGGCGCGTCGTCCGTTTACAACGGTCGCTGTCCTGAAAAATGCCAAAGGCAAATTGACGACTCGACCGTATTACCTCAAAAATTTTGACATTGTTTTACAGCTCCTACTTGTGAATCTTAAAATTTTCTTAATTTATTTATTGTAAATGTCTTTAAAGCAATGCTTTTTTTTTATTTATTTATTTTTATGGTTCTGATTAAGAGCGCCGCGCGTAGTAAGAAAAAGAACTAAATACTTTTGTATACGGTTATTGAATTTTCTATCAAAGGTTATGGCATTTTATATAACGACAAGGCAATTTAGAATTTGCCTTCGTCATTTTGCAAAACAACGAGCGTTTGTAATCGAACGACGCCGTTTGTAAAACGCGGAATCATACAATTTGCCTGCGACATTTATAAACATCTGAAAAGATGTTTCTTTCGAATGCAAAGATATTCCTAGCTCTGACGTGACAACACTGGCCTACAGCGTATTAAAAATACAAAAGTATTGGAGAATTTCGACAGTGGCCCGCAAGTTTCGGTAGTTCAGTGGTCAGAGCATTGGACCTTGATTGGACCAGATTTCCAAAAGTCGTGGGTTCGAGTCCCATCTGAGAATTCCCTTGTGGCTGAGTTGATTTATTCCAATATATTTCTATTTAAAAAGTTTCTTAAGTATTTCATCGAATTAGTTTTTGTGTAAAATAGTAACAAACATCCAGTCATCCATCCAAATAATCTCACAAACTTTCGCATTTAATACACATACTTGCGGCCGCTCGCGGTTCCCCCGCGTTGTTCCCGGTCCCGTGAGAGCATTGGGATAAATTGTGGCTTATGTGTTATTTTGATGTATTATTACTGTAAAGATACTTGCACGACCTGTTTGGCGCAGGGGTACTAACCTCACCTTCTGCGCCAGAGGTCCCGGGTTCGATCCCCGGACAAGACAAATATTTGTGTGCATGAACATGTCTATTTGTCTTGGTCTGGATGTTTAATATGTATATTATGTATGTATTTACAAAAAAAAGTATATAAGTATGTTTATCCGTTATCTAGTATCCATAACACAAGTTCTTCATGATACTTAACGTGGTCTAGATAATAGGTTAAAAAAAAAATTAAAAAAAAGATTCATCTAAATCCGTTCAGTAGTTTTTGCGTTAAAGAGTAACAAACATCCATCCATCCATCCAAACATCCACACAAACATATTGCCATAGTAATATTAGTAGGAAGGATTATTTAGGATCTATAAAGACGAAAAGTTATGCAAAATAACTATTACTTACGCTCTTAGCAAGTTCTGTTGTGTCATTCACGGTGTTCTCGTCATTTCCCAACTTAGATTCCATCATACGGTCCAATTACGTGACTGTAGAAATAAAAATATCTGTTAAACAGTATTTGATAAAACCTGTGTCTCGTGATACACGAGACATTGCACTACCCACACCGGTGGTCTTACAACAATGAAATGTATTTATAACTTTTTAATTTTGCATTTTACAATGCTATTTTTATGTGATAAATATTAAACAAGAAAATATACTAGAAAAAAGCAACTAGTCTCATGTCATCCCGTCAGGGCGACATGAGACTAGTTGCTTTTTTTAGTATATTTTCTTGTTTAATATTTATCAATGAAATGTATTTTTTTACCGACTTACAAAAAGGAGGAGGTTCTCAAATTCGGCTGGTATGTTTTATTATGTATGTATGTATGTACACCGATGACGCCGAGATTCCTGTTGCAATTTGCTTGACTCTTTTTTATTCGATGTGGAATAGTTGCCATTTGGGGGGCCTACCATCAACTGTCATGCCATTAATTTTAGGTTATTTTCAGGTACAGTCGGGGAACTTCCCGGTTGACCAGTAGCGTTTTTAGGTAGCTTCATTTAAAAATGTAACAAATATACAGAAAACGTGTATATCACAAATAATAGAACATTAATAGGCATTTCATTTGAATAAGTAATTATTTCTTTAACTTAAGTACTTTCTGAGGAAACGTTTCCCAAAAAAACTACTGTTCATCCGGGAAGTTTCCCGATTGTACGTATGTACACCGATGACGCTGAGATTCCTGTTGCAATTTACTTGACTCTTTTTTATTCGATGTGGAATAGTTGTTGCCATTTGGGGGCATCCCAGTCTCAAAACCTAAAAATAACCTAAAATGAATCACAAAGATTTGATAGTATCTAATGCCCCTGGTCCCACAAAAGTTTGATTCAGTTCAGCCCAGTAGTTTTTACTTTATGAGCATTTATATTGTCTCATTTTCCTATATCTGCCGAGATAATCAAGCAATTTATCTTACTTGAAAACAAATGTTTTTGAATATGTGTTTTAAGAATAAATGCATATTATCTCAATGATGAAAACCTCCAGTTGTGTTTATTTATTTTTCAATTAGGGTGCATTTAGTACATGTTTTTATAAGTAGGTAAGTACTTACAAGAAAATAGTAGTTGAATAGTTTTAAAAGATTCACAACAAGTACCTACTTAAGTACATACTCTTAATACAATTCATGTCAAAAAGTTAGATAAACCACTTAATTTATTCAAATACTTACAAATTCAGGATTAAAATGTTGGCCTCAATTCGTATGTAGCTCATCAGATTTGCATCGGAAGTCAAAAGCTTGACAATAAAACATTAGCACTTCATTATTGTTGTGCACATTGAAATAAAACAATCTTTATGTACATTTTCCACGCGCAGTGTTTAGATTTCAAGGTTGTGAGTTAGTTTTTTGTTTATTTTCGATGATTTAGGATTTAATTTCATTAAATATTTATACAATATATTTGTTGATCGACTTTTTTATTATTTACGTGAGGTAGTCTTAACTCAACTAGTGTATGACTGATAACTTTGCATTGTTTTTCGGACAGACGATCTATACGCCATCTATAACTGTTGTATTGCATTAGAGACATAAAAGCGCAGGTAACATAAGTGAATTTTGTTTGCATATGTCGTAAGACAATTTTACAAATAGAATTTTCTTGAAAACCCTAAGGATATTGCGTAAACACGGATAATTAGACGATACACACATTACTAAAAAATTGATAGCGTTTTTGGGAAAACACGGATTGCGTTAGAAAGATTGGATAGCTTTACTACGTCGGTTGTTTTTTTTATATACTAAATGGGCTAACTTTTGACCTCAATCTGGCCGAAGTGCGTAGATGAGGCCTACGACGATGGAGCGAGTTCGCCCAGAAGCCTGTTCACTTGCACCTTGAAGAAGTTTGTTTTGATTTATAAAACTTAACGCTGGTAGTTAATTTATAAAATAGGTATTACTGCGTACCCTCGATACTGCTTACTTCACGGCTTGGAGGTTTCGTATTTTGGCCAATTCTAAACTGCCTAACCTAATTAATTTTTAATTAACTACCTATTAATATATAGATATAATTACATATTTTTCTATGTATAACTATTATATTTTTATAACTTTAATATTCCGTACTTTTCTAGCCATAGACTATAATCGGTGTGTAGATCGGTCTTAAAATCATCAAATTGTGATAGACAAACAATGATAAGAAAATATTCTCCAACTTTCGCTCGTAGTTTTTTTTTTACTTCGGAAGTTTCGAGAATCTTTCTCCCATAAATATACAGTGCGTATTACACTAGTTGGCCGTGTGCCTAAGAATACAAGTGTCACCACTCCCATACATGCCTGAGATGTCGTAAGAGTCGACGAAGAGGCTCGAGGCATTGAACGAGGCTCGAGGCATTGAACACCTGTGTGAGAGAAGGAAAACTTGAAACAAACCCTCTACCAACCCGTCTGGCCAGTGTGGTAGCAGTAGGCTAATGGCCTTCTATGAACGCCACAATAGGCGTGAGCTAGGAGAGGCTTATGTCCAGCAGTGGACGTCCACAGGCTGATGAGGGATGGATGGATGATTACACTACACCACACGGTATTCAGGGCCCGGTGGCAAGGGTGCCCAGTCGCACTAATTAGAGCGCTGCATAATACACTAGCCACTAGCCACTAGCCCGGTCGACCGTAGCTAAATAGTGTTGCCTAAGTATAGATTAGTTACTTTGACTATCGATAGTTGACCTCGAATTAACATTGATATTGTAACTAGGGAAAAGGATAGAAATACATTAGAAAGATCTTTTATGATAATTTTTTTGTCGACTCGACTCACAAGTTTTTCTCAGAAAAGCCGCGAGTCAATTTTTTCTTATACTTTTCTATAAAAATCATGACAACACAATTCATAAGTATAAAATCTAAGCATTCAAAGTCAAAGTCAATATCATTTATTCAGTCTAGGCTGTTACAAGCACTTATGAACGTCAAAGAAGCTACGCCATCGGTTCACAAACCCTACGGCGGGAGACCTTGTAACGAGAAGAACCGGCAAGAAACTCGTCAAGGGCTGTTTTTTTCTCCCTGTTTTATTTCATACAGAGTCGTCAAATTGAAAAGTGACCTTAACATATCAGTAAGGTCAATTTCCATCACAAAAGGAAAATACTAATTAAAATATTACATTTTATGGTTATTGTAAACGTAAACAATTTTTAACTGGCAAAGAAAGACTTGTCTATCATACATTACAACATTTCCCGCACCACAAGACTACTACACTGCAAGTTGTGAGGTACATACAGGTCAGTATCAATTTATTTTAGATAAAAATATTGAACATGCAAAGCTTAAATAATCATAAACATAGATAGATACCTACCTATTTTATTTTTATAAATAAGTATATATTAATAGTCTCAGGTATCGAGTAAAATATGGATATATGGTTTTTGAATTTTTGCATTTTTCAATGCTATTTTTATACTTATGATAAATTTTAAATAAAAATATATTGGAAAAAGTCAACTCGGCCACAAGTGAATCTCAGATGGGACTCGATCACGACCTTTGAAAATTCGGACCAATGCTCTAATCACTGAGCTACCGAAATTAAGTCTCGGACTAACCCCCATAATATTCTAAGTCGTTCCTCCAAAACTTTTTACACTCCACTCAACCTCGTCGTGGGTCAAAATGGTAGTGTGCGCTAGGCCTAACACGGAGTGGCTACGTACTCTTTGGCTCCTCCAGGTCCTTACGAAGTTATGACTTAGAATACCGATTTCGAGGAGTATTTTGAAAAGGTTTTCAATGAGGTTTCGTTAAGTCGAGGACGAGTAAGTTTTGAAGGAATGACTTAGAATATGGGGTCTCGGTAGCTCAGTGGTTAGAGCAATGGTGAAATTATACGCATCCCTAAACGCCCTGAATGTATTACACTGCACGGTGGCAAGGCCTGGTCGAACCGGGGCTATATCCTATGTTTCTCCTACCTTGCAACAGCAACTCGACAGCAGAAATTGCGCGATAATTGCTTTATGTCACGTACGAGTATCAACGGTGCGGCCTCTACCGAACAAACGATGAACTACAATTTGCATTCATTTAGTTCCTGTTTTTGCAACCAAATTGTTTTTGGCGCTAGCTTCATAGCAACACGCGGCGTCTCACTCTCGCACCTAGCCAGCAATCACATACGTAATACCATTTTTAACCGACTTCAAAAAAGGAGGAGGTTCTCAATTCGACGGTATATATTTTTTTTTTTTGTATGTTTTTCCATAACTAAATCTGAAATAATAACATTTTATAAAAATAATTCAAACCGACTTCAAAAAGTAAAAAATAAAACTTTTGGAGTCGGTGCTAGCTAGCTAAGGCCAAACAAATATATAGTTAATAGAAGTGCAATGTAGAATGCCCTGGCTGGCACCGACTCCAAAAGTTTTATTTTTTACTTTTTGAAGTCGGTTTGAATTTTTTTTATAAAATGTTTTTATTTTGACGTTCCACAGCGATCGCGCGAAATCTGCGCGATAATTGCTAATTTTTAGGTAACAGCCCCGCCACCCACGGCGGCCACCCTAATTAGAGACACTAACTCTCTTTCTGTTATTAGGGTTAAAGGGTCCGGTATACTGTGTGGTGTAATACGCGCTTACCCCTACCAAAGAATACTAACTATCCCCTACGGTTAAAACTGTCTCTTTTCAACTTACTAGCTTGAATTACTACATAAAGTCATTCAGTTTTACTTGTTACTTGTGGATTCGCGATCCCCGTACTATATGCCATAATATTTGAGTGTTTTCAATAAGGATGCAGGTTCGAGTCCTGCTCGTCGTGATTATTTTCGTTTGCTTTCAAAAGTGTGGTTAACACTTGTATAAAGTAAAGGCCCAGTGTTTATGCTGTGCCTTGCCTTAATTTTATTTTGCATTATGTTCACTACACAATTTCCTTATTACGATTATCATAATGCTATGTAGGTTTAATAGTTTATTATTCAAACGTTCACCATTCCTAGATTTTATAAGCGCGCTTATAAAATCTTTTAGGGTCTTTAAGGCTGAGATAAGATAGTTACATCCATCCGACTGTCTGTCCATCATAATCTTTCGAAGCTGTCTAAGTTACTTATCTATTTTGTATTTTTTTGTGTTTTCTCTAGAAAATTTCATAACAATTTTGTAGAAGTAATCACATACATTGTAAACGCATTGACAACTTCAGCGTGATAAGAAATGCCATGTTACTCAGAAAAAAGACACGTGATTATTTGAAGAACAATCCCCTTTTTGGACGAACATTATTTCTTTTTTCATTTATTATTAATAATATGTACAAGAAATGATGTTGTCTGACATGCTTATAAAATAGAATCCAATATTCAATAATTAAAATTCATCTACATGCCATACTATACTTAAAATCTTAGGGAGACACAAGAGCTTAAAAAAATGTGGCAATATTTACGGCCTGACCCAGATATGAACCTTAGATGTATATATATATATAAAGTTATTATTTGAAACAGGGAGAAAACAACAGTCTTTGACGAGTTTCTTGTCGGTTCTTCTCGTTACGTTAAAAGTGAACCTATGGAGTAACTTCTTTGACGCCCATAAGTGCGCTTGTAACAGCGTAGACTGAATAAATGATTTTGAATTTTAATATTATGTGTAACTATTTTTAACTTATAATAATTACACATCATATTAATATTAGGATAACTTAAAGTGATTACTTATATATTCTGTGCTTATACCATGGTTGGTAATGGCAATTTCAATTATGTGAATAAGTAAATAAAGAAACGGTATTTTTAATAGTCCGCTATTCCTATAAATATGTACTAGGAATACGGACTGTAAGGCTTTGATGTTGTTTAATAATAACACACATTGTAAGTAACTTTGCGGTGTAGTCTTTCCCAAGCCGCAAAACGACCTTATAATATAAATATAAGGGTAGAATTCTTATACATGCTTTACAAACGCACTACTTATACTATTCTTATAAAGGCAAGCTATAAGTGTATTTTGCTAACATGGCAACCTTATTATTGCTTGTTAATCCAATTTATATAGTTATAATAAAGCCTTCATCATCAAGTCATATAGTAGGATAATGAAGTACTTTACGCCATATAATAATTAAGCCTTATAGAAGCTTTTGCCACGTAGGTTACTTTAATTTTTTTTTGCCAAATACCCATATCACATCCTAAGCATTTTATATAACTGCTAAAAGGGCTTAAGCATTCGTTTTACCTTCTTTTGAACTTTACAAGTAATATGTAAAGTTGCGTTTTACGGCTCAGCAGGTGACGTCACGCTAAATCGGTCCGCTGCAGGTAATTTGTAGGACGCCGAACGACGCGACACGTGAGGACGTGACGTCACCACCATATTTGAGGCCACAGTCAATTCTGCGCGAAAATATGTTATTTAAATAATTTATTTCTCAGCCATTTCTTGATGGATTAAAAAAAAACATTGTATTATTAGTTTTGATCTACATTTTAATCCAATTTAATAAAATATAATGTTTTCATAATCAGGAAACTTCTCCAATTGGAGTCAATTGTTGGTATCGATACCAAGACTAGCTAACTCTAAAAGTAATTTTGTGTACTTTCTGTAACTTCTATCGATGCAACTTTGTTTAATGCTTGAAAGTGATTTCTGCAGACTTTCAGAAAACTTATCCAGCGTTGGTAATTGTTTAGCATTCTGTAACATATAAAAAACAATAAGTAAGTACATACATACATACATACTTATTGTTGTAATGTAAAAATGCTTTGGTTGGGTCCCCTTATTGTCTGCGATATTTGATGATTCGATTTTCATTATATCGAACAGGGTGTGTCGATAATTCAGTTGTGCGATGTTTCATTGTATCGATGGCTTAATGGTGCGATGTAATGTAACGCTAGTGCGAAAAACTCTGTCGCGAAAAACCCTACAGCGATTGCTCATTAATTTGATAGTATCTTGGTTCGAAACGCCTACTCTTGTCCCTGATATTTTAGAAATAATCTTATTTTGCATTATAGACGTTATGGAAAAATAATTCCTTTTATTTCAACCAAAAACTGCTTAATCTAATGCTACCTATTGTGAATAAAAAAAAACATACTTACAACTTTTTTCAGCAGGCGTGACAGCTTTGAGGGTATAATGAGATTATTAATTCAATATCAGGAACAACAGTAGCCGTTTCGAACCAACCAACATACTATCAAACTAATGAGCAAGCTGTAGGGTTTTTCGCAACAGAGTTTTTCGCAGTAGTGTTACATCGCACCATTAAGCGATTGATACAATGAAACATCGCACAACAGAATTATCGACACACCGTGTTCGATATAATGAAAATCGAATCATCAAATTTTGCAGACAAGTGGTGGTTTGGTGTTGGTTGCCAAGAGAAGGAAATAATCGAAAATGTATACCTACCTACTACACGACCAAGACTATTAGGCGCATGACACGAATGCGGTTTTGCACTTTTGGCACCTGCAGCCCACTTCTAACACCGCACTTCTGTTATTATGTGAATTAGCGCTACAGTGATTAACTGATTGATTACCTACCGCTTTTTGAAATTTTGGTTTTTAGTTAGTTTTTTTAGTTTTTCTCAGCTGTCATGCGCATAATTTGTCTTGGTCAGATAGTACAGTGTCAAAAACATATCCCTTCCTTAGCAGACGAGTAAAAACAATTAATTAGTGTGATTTGTTCCGGCAAATTAAAACAGATGTAGCGTCTTTTTTCAAAGGTAATCCTGAACTATAATATAATAATATTAAGTACCTAGTTTTTCAAGAACATCAGAGGGCTTAGTGTGAGTTTGCAAATGTCCAAATGTTACCATCGAGTGAGAGTAAAATTTTGACACATAACCTTAATGCAATGGGAATAAGGTTGAGAATTAAACTCTATTCACAAACTGCGGAAACAAATAACTAAGAAACAAAAATACTAAACTTATGATTGCTGATTCTTGACCGTTTCGTTCGTTAAGCAATTGATGCCATTATAGTAAGTTAAGATCTTACGAGAAAAAGAACGGCAATTTCATAGGTAGACCTGTGTTCATAGAACTGTTATTAGTAGGTATTACTAGTAATATTGTAAATCCTATTGGATGTTCTGATGAAACATATACCGTATATGTAACAACCGCAGAGACCGCAACCCTTCTTAATTGTTCCAGTTCACATCGCCTCGCATACGCAGACGCATCCTCTATGAGTGTGTCTACCGTGCGGCCTTCGCCTGGCGAAAGGTGTATTTTCCTGGCAGTTCCGTTGGAGCAAGCACCAAGGGCGTCACAGACTTCTACCCATACTTCTGTACTACCTGCTGAAAAGTTAATATTTGTATACTAACAATGAAAATAAAACATATTTAGCAATATAAAAGTTAAAAGCGAAACGTCTCCCATTGCTCGCAAGCAGCGGAATTTAGCAGTTGGAGACATTTTCTTTTTTCTCTTTTATATTAGAAAATTAGCATTCATTCTGAATAAAACAACTTAATCATAAATATTTGTAATTTGAGACTATTAAATAAACAAAAAATATATCTTTCGATCGAGTCTTGAATAGTATCGTCTCGCATTATATACTCGTACAAGCTGCGCTATCCGAGTTGTGACTAGAGCATGCACCCAGTACTACCCGGTTCCGTAAAGTTCCGGGTTTACCCGGTTCTTTTAACTCTCAAAGAACCGGTTCTTAAATATTATAATGGTTCCTGGTTTTTTCGGTTCTAATATAATAAAAAAAATTGAAAAAAAGATAAGTATTCCTCAAAGGCATTGCGTAACTTTCTGGGAATACATTAGCTTAGCTGTTACGCATTCCGTTCCAATCCTTAGCTTCCTTAGCTGCTTCCTTAGCTGCTCGCACTAAAAAGAAAGATGAATAACGCTTGGTGCGGATGCCTGGAGTGTCTACGAATAATGGGTAAGCAAGCCTGCATCTTGTACTCCGATGGTATATGGTCATCCAATTCCGTTGTTTATGTTTCATAGGTCTATAAAACCCCGAAAGACTGGCCGCTCTACGACGGTGTCTAAGGTCCTAATTTGTAGCTATGGTAGGGTTTCTAATGAGCTTTTTAACACGGTTCTCTACCCAATCTATGGCAGCCAGCTAATACTCTGCAGATACGACCTAGAGATTACAGCAGTACCTACTCCACACACGGACGGACTTGCGCTTTGTAGAGTAGAAGAAGCTGCTCGCGTTAAGTAATGCCGCACTAGCAAAATTAAAAAGTTATAATTAGATGGCTGTTTCATCTTAATAGATAGTCAAACATTTGTGAAAAAAAATCTTTCGAATGCGAGGATATTTCTCTCGTTGATGAAATGACAGTAGCAAACACCTTAGAAAGGTGAATGTACTAGAAAAATTTGGCGTGTCCTCATAGGTCTCTGTAGCATAATTGGTTATTGCATTGGGCCGGATTCCCAAGGATACGGGTTCAAATCCCGTCAGGGCGACATTAAACAAGTTGCTTTTTCTAGTATATTTTCTTGTTTAATATTGGTTACATGTTTGCAAGCTTCCATGATTTTGGGACTAGTTCAGTCCCAACCCAACTGATATCCGGTACGGGCACTAAGTACGGGCGTTAGTTCAGGGGCACAATTCCGCAGGATAAATAACGGAATGCCGTCAGGGTCACAAGCCTTGTTCACATCTAGATTCATTCACATCTTTTTGACGGGTATGTACATCTCTCCAATAGAACCGAAAATAACCAGGTACCCGGTTCTTCAGAGAAACGTAACCGATAAACCCGGTTCCTAAAAAAAGGCCGGTTCTGCATGCCCTAGTTGTGAGTTGAGACCCCACCTGTGCATATTCTTTTTACTTCGGTCAAGCTTAGAATTAATTAAATTTATTTAACTATTGCAAGGATTTCAACAGTTAGAAGTCGAGATCATGAAAGGCTAACTACTTAATTATTTGTTACTAGCCTTCCGCCCGCGATTAGGTTACAATACAATCTCGTTTTATTCTCTGGCCCGTGGGAATATAAAAAAATCCTATCTGAAGTGCTCGCCTACATCGTTAAAGCATCCCGTATGCAAAATTTCAGCTTAATCTATCGTGTTGGCCTTTTTACATACCAACCAATGGTAAAACAGTCTCGACCGTTCGATGTTCAAAGTAGGAGGCCAACAGAAGATTCTCATTATCTCCAATAGTGCAGTAGAAGTTGTACTTCAAAGGGGTATCTTCATCTATTGCGGTCAAGGTACTGATGCGGAATACAGTCTCTAAAGCAGTCCCAGACTCTGGCGCGATCTGAAAAGGTATAGTTTTTTTTACAAGAAATAGGCTTACCTACTCTTGGCCTCATTCTCAATGAGATTTAAGACCGACATTTTTGTGAAAAATTACAGTTACGATTACCATGATAATAATAAAAACATAGTTTATTTATACAGTTAAAGCTTACATAGTTATTACCACGGACAATGTGTCTACACTGTTTGCGAGGCATTGACTTATACGACATTACTAGTCATTGTTGCAAGGTCAAATTTTGAAATGGGGCACAGTATTTTTTTTAACTCATAAAAGTTGCACAAAATCTTCAAAAACGTGTGTTGTCGTTTACAATATTAAAATAAATTAGATAATTAAACACTATAAAATTGCATTTTTGAAAATACTGATAAATACAGAGAACCTAAAATAAAAATAAGACGATTCGATTTGCTATCTCTTTAATTTCCGTGCTTTTTTCGTCTCTTATGTCCTACTTGTCAATTGTCAATGTGTGCAGTCTGCGTCACAGATTTCAATGCAAATCAAGTGCTATAAAGGTACCTAACATTTCTATTATAAAACATCATAACGTGCCTTATCAAATAAAATCGTACCGTGAGTTCACCCACTTTCGGGCTTTCGTTGATAACTAGCCAGACATCAGCATATACCGTTCCCAGCGTCTCACAGCTGAAGGTTAAGGAGCATCCACACTTGGCTAGGAACCTCGCCCGGCCAGCCTCAGCCTGCATGCTGACTGAGACTTGCCTCCACTCCGTGTCGTTGGTGAAGTCAGATAGTTCGCTCAGGAATTGCTCTTCGAGGGAATATATGGTTAGCACATCGGAGAGAGACTTGCCATGCTGTAACAAGCACCTTTGTTAAGACTACCAACTGGTACCTAGCATTGCATTTCTATACAATTTGACGACTCTGTATGAAATAAAACAGGGAGAAAAAAAACAGCCCTTGACGAGTTTCCTGCCGGTTCTTCTCGTTACAAGGTCTCAGGTCTCCCGCCGTGGAGTTTGTGAACCGATTCTTTGACGTTCATAAGTTCGTAACAGAACCTAAACTATAAACAATAAGTTTTGAGTTCGAGTTTGAGTTTATACTTAGATTTTTCTAACCTTGGCTGGCACTGACTCCAAATGGATTATTTTCTGCTTTTTGAAGAAGCTTTTTATTTGTTTATAAAATAACATATTAATTCACTTATTTAAGTTACATTAAGTTTGTCCCGTACTTACTTACAGTAAAATTCGGTCCATACACAATGATATCATCTATCTATTACAAAAACGACTAGCGTGTCAAATTTTTCGTACTTACGATGACGTCAAGAGCGAGATTTAGTGATGTGTAAATGTTATAGACGAGCGCAAGAAAGCACTGCACAATTAACCATTTTCGTTTATAAGTGACGCGTATTTCAATAGTCTCATGTGGACTGACTTAGGTCGTAAAACTTTGGCCGTGGATCAAACTTTTGGCACGCAAGGTAGGTACACGTTTACCGTCTATCGCGATATAGGTCCGTGGTAATAACGGTAGTTTTCGTAGTGCAAGTGTAAAGTCTGACGTGCTGTTGACTGTACATTTTTATGGCAAAATCATTTAGTACAATCTGAAAAGCAAAGTTTTATGTTAAACTTGTAAATTAATTATATTTGCTTTTCACATTGGGTCACTTACGCCAAGCTGGGTTAGCACATTTCACCCAGAGTAAGTGCCACTTTTGTATGGACTAAAATTATAACCCAATAGGTATAGTTATATGTTATGCAAGGCTGGAAAGTTGGTTATCAGCAGTTACCTCTATTGAAACCTGAGCAAGTGAAGGATTCTAGGATTTTCTAGGAAGTTATTTGAAGTAGGAATTATATTGTTACTTAAAAATAACAATAAAAACGATTCGGTAAATGTTGACATTGACATGAGGTACAAGACAAAGACAGTTTAAAAATAAAGATTTATGCCACGTTCCGAAATCCAATCATAGGTTGTGAAATCTATCTCTCGGATTTTCTACGCGGAAACTGAATGACAAATCCTCCTTTTTCGAGCGTGTGAGGTGAAAAATTGTGTGTTGCACTCGGCAGAAAAGTTTTTAGCGTCTTGTACCTTTGAAATCCTCGCTTCGCTCAGGATCCAATCTTTGAACCACTCGCTGCGCTCGTGGTCGCACCATAACAAAAGCATAGCAACCTCAATGTTATTACAGTGCTGCCTCTACCGAGCAAAAATTAATTATACTGTGCAATTGTTTCCTTCCTGTTGTTGCTACCAAAATTGTTTTTGGTGCTAGAGTCATAATAGCAAAAAGCATATCATAATAGCAGCGAGTGATTAGCCAACGATTACATACCTACGTAAATACCATTTTTTTGACGTTCCGCATCTATCTCGCGATGATTGCACGATTGTTGCAATGTTTTAGGTAACATTCCCGCTTTGCTTGTCTCAGCTTTAATAAATTGCTTGAAAAACTTTACCTCACATTCGTCACATGTGGCGTTGATATCAATCCCTTGATAAGACTGTAAGTACTCTTCATCGGCAAAATACCAAGACAATGAACAAGTAGGTGCTATGTTGCTCAAGTTGGCAAACAGATTTACTTCACTGCCTTCATTCAATTGTCTTTTCAGTGGGGCTATCTAAAAAATGCATAGAATAATGTAAAAGTAGATTTACCCATTTCTAGATTAGCTATTGCATACCGTAATCGGGTCATATTATAGGTATTTCAAACTCAACTTTAGATATTTTTTTTATTACGTGAACAGACAGAGTAAGCTACTTAATAAATCCCTTTTCACCTGTAGAATTGGTAGATTATGGTCGACTGCGTTGATAGTAGCATTTGCAATACACTCCTGATCTAACATTGTCACTTTCAAAAATATCATATATCTGAAAGGTAATCAAAACGCTTTATAAATTTTGCGCTTTGAAATACTTAATACGGACTACAGCGCATTTCGTTATCTCCTCGGTGTACTTTCAATAAATTCAGAAATAGTTAGGTAATTGTAGTAAGGAATGTCAGTAAAATATCGACCAAATTTTCTTCTATGCAACATAACCTAATACTTTCAATGACCGGTACCTACTATCCGATGTCTTGATTCCATTCTTTTCTTTTTTTTATAATGAGTACCTATAGGAGAAGCACTGATAAAAATACAGAAATCTGCATGGGCTTAAAAATAACGACCCCCCCCCCCCCTGAAATTAATGAAATCGAAAAATATACTGTTAATAGACCCGTTCAAATTATCTCACAAAGAAGTACGGGATGCATTAACTAATTTCAAAATTAATATCATACTTTATTACCAGCCCGTAACTTTAATCAAATTAATAAAAAAAACTTTTCTGTAAGTACCTACTTCCGATATTTTTTTTCGTAACAATAATGAACTTTATCAAAAAAGCAATTATTCAATTTGGCGCAGTCGTTCTGAAGCTATGCAAAAATAAAATAAGTACTTAGGTATGTACAATATATGTAGGTACGCACATTTCGACAATTCATTTTTATTTATGTATGATTTACATATTTTACGTGTCAAATTTATTTGAATAAATACTGTTGTGTTATCAATACTTACTCGCCCAAAAGTGGCAATCCATTAGGAATAGTAAGCATCTCATTTTCTACAGAGTCAAGAACATCATTACAATCTTCATCCTGATAGAGACACCACCACTGATACTAAAATTATAAAATGAAACTACAATAAATTCATGTTTAGGTTTAGTAGCAGGCCTATCTATATGTCGTAGGAAAATGAGGATATCAGAGATTTCTTGAAATCCCTAGGGATACCACGAAATCACGGTGGATGTTGAATATTCTTATTTACGAGGTCTTCTTACTAAAATACGTCAGTGGTATGTCGTTTCACCAAATGAAATCCAGTGAAATGTCAGAAAAGTGGATACCGCCGAGTAAAAATCGAGCCATGCATCTCTCTCCCTCTCTCTACTCAAACGGACACTAGTGGGAGCGGGAAAAATGCGTCGCTCGCGGGGCGCGTGGTATTTATAAGTTACTACGTATTTATAAGTTACTAGCACGTGCGCACGCTAATCGTTTCATTTAAATTTTGTTTTGTTGACTGTTTATTTCTATACCTACAAAGTGACCTTCCAATGATTGAAGAAGTTATACCTAGCACCAGTAGAGAAAAATGTTCAGAGCAGAAAAAAGGATTTGTTTGTAAAGAGAACTTTGATCTGGAGATTAAAAAAAAAATACTAGAAAAAAGCAACTAGTCTCATGTCCCGTCCCATCCCGGCGTCAGGGCGACATGGGACTAGTTGCTTTTTTCTAGTATATTTTCTTGTTTCATATTTATCACATGTTATTTTCTCTTAAATCAAAACATTTTATACCTACCCAAGCTGTAACCACATTTATAAAACTTTGTAATGTATGTACATCAAGAAAAAATATTCCAAAAAAAGGAATTGTGGTTCGTCCAATATCATCAACTGATTTTAAATAGTAGAGGACAGGTCGATTTGATTGACCTTCAATCGACACCAGACAAACGATATAAATGGTTACTACGCTACCAGGGTCGGATTTTGGTGCCACTTTGCACAAGGGTGTAGGTATTAGGTATCATTATAATAACCACAACAGTTTATCGCCATTGGTTCATAAACAACAAAAAAGTTGCAAAATGATAGTATTTCTCAAGTATCGTTTTTCTTAAAACTGCCGTACCAGATTTTGATGTCATTTTGCTTAAGGGTGAATTTAGGGTGTCCCCACACAAATATCACAACAGTATCGCTATCGGTTCAAATACCTTTTTCTGATAAATTTTAAATAGAAAAATATTGGAAAAATACAACTCGGCCACAAGTGAATTCTCAGATGGGACTCGAACCCACGACCTTTCGAAATCCGGTCCAATGCTCTAACCACTGAGCTACCGAGACCTGCGAACCACCGTCGAAATTCTCCAGTACTTTTATATTTTAATACGCTGTAGGCCAGCGTTGTCACATCAATGCTAGGAATATCCTTGCAGTCGAAAGAAACATCTTTTTAGGTGTTTAACGATCGATTAAGACGCAACAGCCAATAATTTATGATTTTTTATTTTTTGCATTTTTTTTGCCATGCCATTTTTATACTTATGATAAATTTCAAATAGGAAAATATTGGAAAAAAACAACTCGGCCACAAGTGAATTCTCAGATGGGACTTCTTTTTCTTTTGCCTTTTTTTGCAAAAAAGAATGCAATAATTCAAAATTCATAAACACTTTCTGATAGTTTATAGTTTGGATATACATTGGATTAATTTTATACCGATATTCTTACGGGAACGGAAACACCGCGGGTGAAACTGTAGGCTTATTACGAGTTTGGCAAACTCGACGTTACAGTAAACGTTAATGTAAAATGTAGCTCTGTCTCTTTCATATTTAGCGACTGTTTTATCGACATGAGCAGTGTATCCGATAGTCTACGCTCACGAGTCCTGTAATAGGGGTACTGGGGGCCAAAGGTGACAGAATGTCATCATCAATTTTTTTGGAGTTTAGCATGTCCTAGTAAATATTGACAACTAAAAAAAACTTAATCTAAATTTTTTAAGGTTTTCAAATAGCTACCGGACTATATTTAAATTCTAAAGGTGGGTCCAGATATCTGTATCGAACCTTCTCCGTTTCGTATCAGGCGTCGCGATCAAATATGCTAGTCTAGACGCCCGTTTGGTACGGTACAGTGATACGACGAAACAGGTACGCTCCGATCCATCGCAAATCGGCTTTTCGGTTTGGCGACGAACTTTGCGTCCAGAGTTTTTGAATCGCGACACGACGCCGATACGAAATGGAGTTACGATACGGACAAAAGAGCATTTCAGGACCTACCTTAAGAAATTGAGCCGATTGATAGTATACGAAATTTCAAAATTGACAATTCACTGCGACACATACATATATCTAATGCGTTTCAGTTTAATACTTACTGTTAACGGCGAAGTCTCATAGTAGTCATGGCTAATGACTAAGGATTCTATTGAAAACGAGTAATTAGATGAAACTACCAAGTAATCCACACTGAGATGTACTTCCAGCCCTCGAGAGATCACTTTGAAAGGTAGATTGGTCTGGAAAATAATAATATTAAAGGCTTTAGAGCGATAACTTAAAAAGATACAGTAAGAGAACAACTAGCTGACTCGGCGAACTTCGTACCGCCTTAGACAGAAGCGCCACCTACTGGGTCCAAGAGTGTTTTCAAATAATCCAGGAACCTATTGAAATATAAGTACATAGTTTTAACCAAATCTGTCCAGCCGTTTAGGAGTTAGGTGACAAACACACGTAGGTATATACAGTAGCTCTATTACGAGTTGTTACTGTAAACGTAAGTGACGTGACAGCTGCTGTTAACGTAAATACGGTGCTCGAATCGCCGACAACCGTATCGGTATTATGAGTTTTTGTAAACGCTACATTACCTGGTACGTAAATACGTGAGAAGGCAGCGTCGAGGCATAAATTTGAATACGTAACGTAAAATTGTCACTATCTCTTTCTGTCTATATGATGAGGATAAGGACAGAAAGACACCTTTACCATCGAGCCAAAAATAGAGAAATTAAAAGAGTACATTTTTCATGGCGACGTATAGCCCTATTAAATTAAGAAATGTGAAGTAAAGCTTCACTGCCTGACTATGTATGACCTTTTACATTTTATCATAGTATCCGAGTCAGTCAAGTGTCAAGTGTCATCACAGACACAGAATAAAATAATAGTACAAGAACACAGTGTATTAATATACACTAAAATGTTTGTTTATAAATAAATAATCGATCTTTATGTAGTTGCTCATTATCGGCTGAGAATATGAAATTACTATGCCGACGATAAATTGATATATTTTGCATTAAAACAATAGACCGCTTACCTAAAAGTAATCTATGAAATTATGGACAATCTAAAATATCGACGTTGTTCAGAAATATGTGTACCTCGGGCAGACATTGCAGTTAGGTAGAAACAACTTTGAGGACGAGGTGAATAGGAGAATTCAGTTGGGTTGGGCTGCATTTGGGAAGCTACGTCGAGTCCTTACGTCGTCGATCCCACAGTGCCTAAAGACGAAAGTTTTCAATCAGTGCGTCCTACCCGTTATGACTTACGGAGCCGAAACGTGGACACTGACGGCACGGCTGGTCCACAAGTTCAAAGTTGCTCAGCGGGCTATGGAAAGGGCTATGCTCGGCGTTTCTCTGAGAGATCGTATCAGAAATGAGGTGATCCGTCAGAGAACCAAAGTTATCGACATAGCCCACCGGATTAGCAAGCTAAAGTGGCAGTGGGCTGGCCATATTAGCCGTAGAACCGATAACCGTTGGGGTAAACGAGTTCTAAAGTGGAGACCGCGTCTCGGCAAACGTAGTATAGGACGTCCTCAGGCACGGTGGAGTGATGATTTGCGCAAGACGGCTGGTAGGAGCTGGATGCAAGAAGCCGAAAACTGATCTCAGTGGCGTGCACTTGGAGAGGCCTATGTCCAGCAGTGGAATGCGACAGGCTGATGATGATGATGATGATGATGATGATAAAATATTGAAAAAATATTTTCATTGCTAAAATAGAAAACTTTCTATAGAGAAAAGAGACATCCCATTAATAGCCCATAGGCGCCGTTTACTAAATAAGTTCGATAATAATTTATTACGTGGAATCATTGCAAAATAAATACAGCTTTAATATCTTATTTTTTACATTTTACGGCGTCGTTTAATTCTTTACGTCGATTTTAAAGTTGTGTGTTGTAATAGTAGGCATAATTTAGCTAAATGCGCTTTTGGAAGGACAAATCAACGTTAGTTAGTTAGGATTTTTTTCCGTTTTCGAAATTTTGCCTCTATACAAATTAGTTAATTCATTGTGTTCTTTGTTTCGTTCAGCCGCGTAAATTATTTTCTAACCTATAAAAGGCCTTGTCATCAATTTGTTTCAAAATATGTCGTGTATTTATTAATTTTAATTGAATAATATACCTTCTCACTAAAAGAAATGCCGTGAGTGCCGTAACAGCTCCTGTGAACGTAAATTACAGGAGCATCTGCCAAATTAGTAACTCATAATACCAAATTGTATGAAAAACGTGACCGCGAATCGTGAAGCTTACGTAACAGGAGCTGTTAAGTCACCTAATGTCAACGTTGTCAACTCATAATACCATTTTTAGTTCAGCTACTCAACGCTTGGGTCTCTGAACAGTTTTTCATACAAATGTCTATACGTTAGACGCTAGCGAGGATCGTTGACAAAACTCGTAATAGAGCTACAGAAGAATATTAGTACCGGATTGGGCCCGCGTAGAACAACTCGCTTTGGTCCGCGTGGTGGGTCATGGGCTGGCTCCTTATTTATCCACTAGCGGATCCTCGCGGTTTTACCCGCGTGGTGCCCGTTCCCGTGGGAATATCGGGATTAAATATAGCCTATGTCACTCGGGAGAAATTTAGCTTTCTAATGGTCTAAGAATTTTCTAAATCGATCCAATAGTTCCTGAGATTAGCGCATTCAAACAAACTCTTCAGCTTTATAATATTAATAGTAAGTATATAGTATAGATAAGAAGGATGTAACGTATACCGTATTGTGGAACGGTATAATCTATTCATATTATCCCGTTGCGGTTCCCGTTCCCGTGGGAATATCGGGATAAGAAGAAGCCTAATAGGCTAGAGTAAAAATAAAGTCTATTGGTTGCTTAGTTAGAGCGTGAAGGAAGGACAAACAAACACACTTTCGCATTTATGATATTCGTTAGGAAGGATTAACGTACGATTTGTTTACCTGTGTTATGAGATGTTCATTGCTTTGCCTTATAACTTTGCAATTAACATTGTATGTCAAATCAACCTTCAAAGTGAATGCATCGATTTCCAGTGTAGAACCATGAATATGGGACACATTCATCGTGTGCGTAGACTCCACGTCAGAAACTGACCAAGAAAACTAAATAAAAGGATATATTATATAAAAATAAAATATTATCAATTTAACAGTCCTATACAATGTGATTAATATTAAACAAGAAAATATACTAGAAAAAAGTGACCTGTCTCATGTCACCCTGACGGGATTCGAACCCGCATCCTTGGGAGTCCTATACAATTTGCAACTAACACACTTCAACACTTTTTCGTTTCTAGAAAATGTTTAACGATGATGTTTCTTTTACAATATTTACTTACTTCATATTTTATTTATTTACTTTATTCAGAAAACCAACAGCCACAATAGGTACAAATAAAATTATTACCTATAGAGCTAGCGCAGACGACGGATAACGGAGGACTTTTTGTCCGCGACACGTCTTTATTGTTAACCAAATAAGATTGAACTTAGATCGCGTATATCCATGAAAAGTACACGATAGTCCTCGTTATATATTCAACTTTATGATCTTAGTAATAAGGTCGTGTCGCGGACAAAAAAGCCTTCAATGTCCGTCGTCTGCGCAGGCCGATAGGCCTTAAATAGAGCCAATTACAGATTTCCATAGGTAAGAAAAAAATACAATATCATTACAAACTGAAATAAAATATCATTTAATCATGAAATAGCAAATTAATTGAGTGGGTTAATTGTTTAAGTATAAATTAATTTCACCGAAATACTGTTTCGGTTGTTCTTCATCTACAAAATATTTCAAAGGATTGAAAGCATTTAAGTAAAAATTACTTAGTTACTTTACGTGCTTACTTTGATATAATAATGTTTAATAATGTATAAGGTAAACTAGAGGATACAATACTATATTACCTGTTATTATAGTTTTCTAAGTTATTTTTTATTTTGTTTTAAAAACTAAGTTTAGTCACTTTAAAGGGATCAACACTATCAAATTCATTGCTATAACTTACTGTTGCGCGAGCAGGAAACAATACCGAGCATAATTTTTATGACAGCACAGAATTCTAAATAGTACATGATAGGAGCACAAAGCAATTTCGTATCACGAGTTCGACGACGAGGAACATTGTAACAAATGTTTGAGACCGGCCCTGTTTAATAAAAGTTACAACTACATATTTGACAAATTTTGCTAACAAAATTGACAAGTGTTGTCTAAAAAACTTTACAATTAGGATGTAAAAGAAATACCATTAAAAATTTACAAATTGTACCATTGTAAAAGCTGTTTAGTAAATTTTTACAAGTGTAGAAAACGCCTGTAGACTTTGATTACCTTTTTTTTTTTGTTGTAAGTTACTATTTACAGGACGACGCTCCGTGGGTAGGCCCCCGACAAGGTGGACCGACGATCTGGTGAAGGTCGCGGGAAGCCGCTGGATGCAGACTGCGCAGGACCGATCGTTGTGGAGATCCTTGGGGGAGGCCTATACCCAGCAGTGGGTGTTATGTGGCTGAGACGACGACGACTATTCACATAGAAGGAAAGACGGCCTGCGATAAAGCCGGTTAACCAACTTTCGAAGCAACTTAAGCAACTAATGGTCGGTCAGGCGATGGGTGACCAAAAATCTGGCTTCATGCGCACGGCCTGTACTGGTGCTGGTTAAGCAACTTTTGTAATGGTTGGTCACGAGATGGCTGACCAAAAATATACTGGTTCGAGATCCACCGTACTTCGGAGGTCCCGGCTGTATTTGTAGTCGTTAAAACAAAAAAAAAATCGGACACAGGTTGAGTCTACCTGTCGGAATTGCCAAGGGCTTAATATAAAAATAAAATGAAAAATGAGATTACAATATTATTCCACTCGGATCCGAGTGGGCAGCAGCAGTAATAGCGCATACTACCACTCGGATCCGAGTGTTCGACAGTGACTGTGTTTACATTACTCACGTAATAGTCTTGAGTGGGATAACAAGTAGTCACTTTTGCGTCGACAGTAAAAGTGTTGTCGACATGGGCGGTCTGCGCGCCCACCAGAATGATGGACACCATGTCGTTCCGACCCTCAATCATGAGCTTGTTGTCACCCTGAGTGTTGTCTATGTTGAAGGTCCTCGGCTGCTCGACCGTGCCGTCCTCGTTTACCGCAGTGACATTGAAAATGTAGTTGACACCGCGAAGCAACTTATTAACAATGAAAAGTATTGATCAGGCGTGTTATGATGATAGAATAAAACACCGGTCAAGAGCGAATCGGGCTCGCGCACCGAGGGTTCCGTAGTAGGTATCATGTATTGTCCTCATCGCCATGATTTATTCCATAGGTCGTGGTCAGTTTACCAAAAGCAAAGAAGTATAAAATAATTTTTTTTTAGATTTCTGAACAAGTATTCTATTTAGAGACATTGTTTTATTTTTCCTGTACTTAATGTACAACGGGTGTGTAATGTATGACATAATTTTACATGAACTAACGATCAGTTGATATAATAACATTTCATATAATTAAATTTGACATACCGATCACATTACAGAACATACGAATGATATAATTTCATTTACCATAATTCCATTAGATGTAAAAATCGATTGGCCTAATAATTATTTGACCTAATCATATAATGCTCATTTTACATAACATTCATATAGTCTAATAAACATTTCACATAATTTTTTAAAAATTATGTCATATATTTTTAGGTCAAATAAAAATTATATCAAGTGAACGTTAGTGACATTGAAATTAGATCAACTGTTTTATGCCAAACGAATCGCACCCCTTTTGTCCATACTTGTGATATTTTTTGAATGTTGCTCGTCGCGTCCATACTATAGAATATCGGGATGAAAAGTATTTAATATGTTTAAATCTACTCTATAAACCATCTATGAGCTAAATTTCATCCAAATCCGTTCAGCCGTCTTTGCGTGATTTTTTATGAACAACAGGGGTCCTCCCTGATAGGCTATTTGCCAATGCGAAAAATAAAGTGTCAATTACTGTTATCAGTATAAATTAAGAGTTTAAAAATAGCTTTTTATTAACGTAAGTTGAAAATAATAATAAATTTATTTAAAAATCCGTAAATAAAAATGCATTTTTTAAACGTTTGTCACGTGACACAAAACGCTCCTGATTCATCGAGTTTATGATGACGTCACCTGCTTGTGAACCTCGTTTGCCTACGTATGTGGATTGTGGATGATATGCAGAATACAGGCAAGTGACGTCACCGACCCCATTGCAGCGCCATATTGTCAAAGTAGCGTTTTGGCGCGCTATTTAAATATTAAATATGTACCAGAATTAAAACAACTTTTACTGGGTTCCTTAAACTCTACTACATAATATAAAATGGATTTTCAAAACCTGTCAAATAGCCTATTGTCATCTGATGTTTAGTAATTATAAGACTGGATGGAAGAGCACCGCTCTCGGAATACTCAACCACTGAGGCTATGTTATCTCAAATTGCCGGAACACAACAATGTTCAAAATTTACAGACCAAGGGGTCCCGGGTTCGTTTCCCAACAGGGGTACATATTGTATTCGGTTTGGTTGGTGGAAGGACTTGTTGTAAGTCCGCCTGGCTAGCTACCACCATCCTATCTAAGTCTGACGCCATAACAACAATGTTTTCAGCATTGTTTTATTGATAAAAAATTTGTTCACTTTGCAACAGCCTGTCATCCATAGTCTACACTATATTCAACTAATTGGTGACAATAATTGACATAATTATAATGATCTGCATATTGGATCACTGGGGTCGGATTTCTAAAAGGGAAGCCGATGGGAATCGGTATGTATAAACCCTTCGCCACTGACAGGTAGCATTAATTCGAAATTCAAATCATAATTACCTCACTATTCTCGATTATGAAGACGTTCGGATCAGGTTGTGCTTTGTTCAGCTGCTTCTCTAGTGCGCGAACAGTTCTCCAAATCATCAATGTGATGCGCTGCGTGGGCGCATCGAGGGGCATCCACCGCACCAGCCATTCGATTCGGAGTCTTGGGTCAGCTGTTTGCAACCTATTAAAACCGGTCCGTTAAACACAATTGATGTATAAGTATCAGTATCGAGGAGCCCGTGGCGTTGTGGTTCGCCCGGTCGGACTACGATTGTCGAGTTTAAGCAACTTTCGTAATGGTCGGTCACGGGATGGGTGACCAAAAATTTACTATATCGAGCTCCTCCTTAGCTGCATTTGCAGTAGTTAAAACCCACCAATCCACATTGTGCCCACGTGGTGGGTCATGGCCCATTCTCCATATCCATCCATAAGGAAGGCCAGTGCCCAAGCAATGGGGACATTAAAAATGGCTGATGACGTAAAACATCGAATTTGAAAACACAACTATAATTATGGGTTTGATCTTTATCCCTTCAAAAGCCCTAATGTATAACTTTGACCCGAGAATTACAAAGCGTTCATTATTTGCAACCTCCGTGGTAGATTGGACGTACATTTATTATATTATTCTACACACAATACTTATATTATAATTATTTATATCCGTTACCCTAGTATCCCACAAGCCTTATAGTGCTAGGTTAATTGGTGTGAGTGTAAAAAAAAACAATTACGTAACTAACACTTGAAACTTTTATGGTCATTATCATTATCATTATCATTATGAGTTACTCCGTGTTAATGGCGCATGCAATTGCGTCGAAATATGAGGGACTCGCAAGTAAATACAAACATGGTAACAATGCCGTTTTCCATAATGATAATTAAGTAACTTATGAAGTTGATCCATTTTATATTTCTACCTAATTTACTAAAGGCAACGTTTTAGCCAGACAGGTAATCCATAATACAAAATATCATTTTTTGTCCATAAAGAGACAAATTGTTAGTATCGTTCTATCCTATTCTCGTAGTAGAAAAAAATATCGTAGCGCCTATTCTCGTGGGCATATTATTCGTAGCGCCTATTCTCGTTGCAGACACATTTTTCGTCGCATTTATTTTCAAAGCAGACAACTTGTTTGTATTGTAGCGCCTATTCTCGTAGCAGACAAATTGTTCGTAGCGCATATTCTCGTAGCAGACAAATTATTCGTAGTGCCTATTCTAGTATGAGATAAATTGTTCGTAGCGCCTATTCTTGTAGCAGACAAATTAGTCGTAGTGCCTATTCTTCGTAGGTGAATTTTTTTTGTAGCACCTATTCACGTGACAGACAAAGTGTCAGTAGCGCTTTTTTAGTACATAATTATGATATTGAATCTAAATTAGGGTCAAACCTCTAGGTACATACGTGATAACAGTAGTATCCAGTTTATCTAGAACTGTTTCTTCATCTTTCGGACATACGAACTGCGGCGCCAGAATCCGGAATTTTGATAAAGGTTCTGCAAACTTAAGAGACGATTTGTTTTTAGTTTCACTCTATTATTGAGAAACAGAATTTTGTTTATTGAACTAAAACAACTTTTAGTGATTGAGTAATGCGCTGTATAAATAACTAAATAAATAAATTAACACATTGCTATTATATTTGGTGTTATTCTATGTCTTTTTGGACTTTCCGAAGTTTTGGCCCTTTTTCGTCTTGTGGCCACGGGTGACTGTCTATTCTCCATAAGTCTACAATTTTATTAAAATATATTAATAAAATAACCCGAAATCTACAAGTAATGTTAACGGTGAAATAAATAATTGCATACAATCACACCATTTTACATTACGTTAAGTTTCACGAATAACTTGTGTTATGGATACAAGATAACGGATAAACATACTAGTTAATATTTTTTTTTTTTTGTTAATAGATAGGTACAGAATATACATATTAAACACCCAGTAAAAGACAAATAGACATGTTCATGCACATACATATTTGCCTTGTCTGGGGATCGAACCCGGGACCTCTGGCGCAGTAGATGGGCTTAGTACCCTTGCGCCAAACAGGTCATTAAATATATATCGCATTTTTCAATCCGTAAAAGTTGTTTAATTCTTTGATCAGCCTTCTGCATCTTACGCTCGAAATTAATAACCTATCTGTAGATATGAATAGTACTATCTGAGATAATTTCCTAAGACATATTTGTTAATATGACTAAAATAACGACGGTTGCTAGGCAACGAGCCCAGTATCATAAGCAACAATCTCAGATAACCCAATCCATAACCACAGATAGGTTATTATTTTGGGCGATAGTGTCTCCGCTACAGGAGCACAGGCGCGAAAAGCTAGTAAGATATATAAATCTATACATTAAACTTACGGTAACTATAGTCATCATCTCTATGAAAATCATGAATATTATGGTTTTACTAGAAAACATTTTATTTTCACTTTTGTATCTAGAATTTCAAAGAAATTCAGATATCCTCCGGACTCTGGACTCGTATAGCTACTATGACCTAAGTAAAGTAGTAGTAGTACTAAAGTAGTAAATAAATGTTAACCACATCACTGCAAAATATCAACTAAGCTATAAGTGTTAACGCTTTGATATTAGTTTAATTTATTTTTAAATCGTTTTAGTTGCTGATCGCGTCGCGTGTGAAATGGAAAAGATACCATCATAGAGTTTAATATTCAAAGCATTATACTGGCTCTACATACAAAATTTTAATATATGATTTTTCACCTCACACGCTCTGAAAAGGAGGTTTTGTCAATTAGTTTAGGCGCAGAAAATCGCTTTTTGCGGCCTAGCGCGGCAAATTACTTTTTTAATTTAATACCTAAACATATGTCATAATGCGTTCCGAATCGCACTATTGATTTTTTGTTACATTTTATTCTTATTTTAAATAGCTTTAAATTAATTATAATACTCCGTTTTGGTTTTATTATATTATTTTAGTTCATTGAATCAAAAAACAATAACAATAAGATTAAACTATTTGTTATAAGAATTTTATATTAGGCTGGGTGAGATTTCACAACCTATGGTTAAATAAATAAATGATTATGATTATGATTATGATTGGATTTCGGACTGTGTCATAAATCTTTATTTTTAAATTGTCTTTGTCTTGTCGTGTCAGTGTCAACATTTACGGAATCGTTTTTATTCTTATTAATAAATAACAATATTTTCCTACTTTAAATAACTTTGAATTAACTATAATACTCCGTTTTTTATTATTTTAGTTTTTTATATCATTAAAACAACGAGAATAAGGTATAATTACATTAAACTTTATGTTTAAAGAATTTTTTACCGGAAGTTGACCGCGGAAACAACCATAAAATGTTCCTCGCTGTTGTGAGGTGAAAAATTGTGTATTGCGCTCGGCAGAAAAGTTTTTAGCATCTTGTACCTTTGAAACCCTCGCTTCGCTCAAGATTCAATCTTTGAACCACTCGCTACGCTCGTGGGTCAATCCTAGAATCCTTCACTTGGTCAGATTTCAATAGAGGTAACTCGCCGCTAAATAACTAACTTTCCAGCCTTGCGTAACAAATAACTATTTCACCTCACACGCTCTGAAAAGGAGATTTTGTCAATCAGTTTAGGCGTAGAAAATCGCTTTTTGCGGCCTAGCGCGGCAAAGTACTTTTTTAATACCTAAAAATGTCATAATGCGTTCCGAATCGCACTATTGACTTTTTGTTACGTTTTATTCTTATTTTAAATACCTTTAAGTTAATTATAATACTCCGCTTTCGTTCATTGAAACATAAAAACAATAACAATAAGATTAAACTATTTGTTATAAAAAAAACATATTAGGCTGGGTGAGATTTCACAACCTATGATTGGATTTCGGAACGTGACATAAATCTTTATTTTTCAATTGTCTTTGTCTTGTACCTCATGTCAGTGTCAACATTTACGGAACCGTTTTTATTATTATTTATAAGTAACAATATATTCCTACTTTAAATAACTTTGAATAGACTATAATACTCCCTTTTTTATTATTTTAGTTTTTTATATCATTAAAACAACGAGAATAAGGTATATTTAGATTAAACTTTATGATTTAAGAATTTTTTACCGGAAGTTGACCGCGGAAACAACCATAAAATGTTTCTCGCTGTTGTGATGTGAAAAATTGTGTGTTGCGCTCGGCAGAAAAGTTTTTTAGCGTCTTGTACCTTTGAAATCCTCGCTTCGCTCAGGATTCAATCTTTGAACCACTCGCTACGCTCGTGGTCAATCCTAGAATCCTTCACTTGCTCATCTTTCAATAGAGGTAACTCGCCGTTAAATAACCAACTTGCATAACAAATAACTATTTCTACAAAAGTATAAAATATGTATCATTATATTCTTATTCTTCAGTTTTTTTTAGTATCACAGTTCCAAAGTAAGCACTGTAGTGCTTACTTTGGAACTTGGTGTATGTCTGTAGTGTAACATAATCCTACTAATATTTTAAACGTGGGAGGTTTGGATGGACAGATTGTAAAGAAGGGATAAGTAAAAGAGGGGCAAAGTAAGTTAGGAAATATATTTAATTAAAACGATATACAAACCGAAAGTAAGCTAACAGCAAGACGGACAGAACAGCAAGAAATCTCTCCTCTCTTTCAACAGTGAAGAGTTGAAAGAGGTAAATAGAGAGAGAGGCCACGATGAGGCCGTCAACCGGTAGCCGCACCAGCTTCTTGCAGGGTCGGCGAAAGAGACCCGCCGCGGTGGAGACCTCGGCCATCCGAATATTTACACAGATGTTTGTTAGGTAGGTACTCTTCCACGTAACACGAACGAAGTCACGTGCAATGAAACTATCTATCTAGCCCACGTTAAGGTTCATGAAGAACTTGTGTTTTGGATACAGATAACGGAAAAACATACTTTTATACATTTTTTTTGTAAACACATACATAATATACATATTAAACACCCAGACCAAGACGAATAGACATGTACATGCACACAAATATTTGTCATGTCCGGGGATCGAACTCGGGACCTCTGGCGTTGAAGGGGGGCGGGAACAAAGCTCTCTGTATTCACAAACGCATTCAATATTGTAATGTGACAAGGTTTATAATTTTGTATTTTTTGCATTTTTCAATGCTATTTTTATACATATGGTAAATTTTAAATAGAAAAATATTGGAAAAAATTAACTCGGCCACAAGTGAATTGTCAGACGGAAATCGAACCCGCGACCTTTGGAAATCCGGTCCAATGCTCTTGGACCATTGAAGACCATTGAAGCATTGGACCGGATTTCCAAAGGTCGCGGGTTCGATTACCGTTTGAGAATTCATTTGTGGCCGAGTTAATTTTTTCCAATATTTTTCTATTTAAAAGTTACCATAAGTGACAAGGTTTCTTAGTATTTCTATGTTATTGCACATGACTGCACATTCGCTTATGCAAGAAATTTTACACCGATGTTATTGTAACATGATAGTTCTAAGAGTTCTACGGCAATATCAATAGGTAGTTTATTAAGTAAAATGTAAACACGTTTTTTAGTTCACTTTTGGTTGTAACTGAGTATTAAAGACTGCGCCAATTATTATTATTGAACTTGAAAGTTCAAGGTAACTTTGCCTAGGTTATGCCCTGGTGTGTAAGTCACCTTTCCCATTATTATACTGGTGATTTAAACATTTGGCCTTAAATACATAGATAGTACATTGTTGATAGTTTAAGTCATGACTGAAAGTTAATAGGCATACAATTTTATAATTAACAAGCGGATCCTCGCGGTTTTATATCGGGGGAATATCGGGATAAAATGTAGCCTATGTCACTCGGAAGAAATGTAGCTTTCTAATGGTTTAAGAATTTTCTAAATCGGTCCAGTAGTTCCTGAGATTAGCGCGTTCAAACAAACTCTTCAGCTTTATAATATTAAGTATAGATAAGTACAGTTATGACTGTTGTCTAAACCAGAGTCTACATTTATAGTATTAGTACGTATCTTCTCCGAAAATCCGACACATTCATTTCATAAAACTGGTTTGTTTTCCGTATTTTGGTGCGCCTTAAATGTTTTGTAAGGTAATTATATGATACAAGTACCTATTTACAGCAAGACCCGCTCGTTTGTGGGGAAATTAAATTTTTAATAGGTGTAATACCGGTTAATGAGTCTTTTACCCGTAGGGAAAATAAGGCCTCACTTCGACACGCGTTACCGCTCACATATTATCTTTAGTACGATCTCAGCTAACTTTATTTAATGTTATGGTGAGACTCAGGTGCTTGTGTACGATTATTAATTAAATGTTTTTATTATTGCAGTCTCATGGTCATCGCCAGCCAATTTGATGTCTTTGGGGTCATGTCTGCTGGAGAATTGGCCATATTTAAGGAAGGAAAATAAATTGCCTTCCAAAGCACGGACATAATCGAAATAATCAATGTTTGGTCAACGCATCACGTTTGCGACCATTGCGAAAGTTGCTCAATCACCACAATCGAGTTATTCCCATCCGATCCCCTGGTGTATTTGTTTTATTTTCATTATTTTCTATTTCCATCGGATCCCCTGTGTATCAAGAATTAATATTAATATTTTATTCCCATCTATGATACTCTAGTACTTATCAGCTTACCTACCTTACCTTAATTAGAAAAACAATGAAGTAGAAAATTGGGAGTAGAAAATTATAAGGGGATCGGTTGGGACTTAAAATTCTCGGTGGATCAGTTACAGGGGATCAGATCAGATGGAAAGGCCGAATCAGCTAACTGTGCCATCGATCTCCTCCATTTTCAATAATAAAATATATTTTGACCATTTATTATAATATACCTAATCTTCAAATCATTCCGAAGTCAACGTTAAGCTATTAAAATTCAAAGTCAATTAGAGAAATTGTTTGTTTTCTAAAGCCGTGTCAGGCTCGAATAAAAAATCTTTCCCGGATTTGACCGCGCGCATAATTTTAATTTGTTTTTTTTTGTGTTTTTTATGATTTTGGAATAAATATTAAAACAGTGTGTAAATAAACGCGTGAAGAAATAAAGAAATGTTGTTTAATTAATGAACAGTGCGCGCCAAAATGATGAGCTTGTAGTAGACCGTACAAAATAATTAGAATTGCGATTGTATGGAAAAACATGTTGCTACTTAATTCATTAAACCAGAACCGGACACCGGTGTCCAGAGAACAATGGCATATCTATTGTGTCTCTTAATCCGGGGCTGCGCGAATGTCAGCCGAGGTTTATTGTTCTTGTTACCCATTCTTCAGATTCAATATACAGCACAGCACACATTCTCTTCATATGTCGCATATTTATTTAATCAAAGCAATATTGTTTTTAATATCTTTATTTTTTAACATTTTTCTTAGAATTTCTAGATGAGGAAGATATGAGGAATATCAATTGATACATTTGATTTATGCGTAAAATTTAGAAAAGTTTTACAAAAAAATATGTTTTTGGACATTGTTACTTTTATGTAGGTACTGTTTATTATTTTAGATGTATTTCTTTCAATCGAAAAGGCCCTAGTGGAAGGATCAGGCTAACTTTCACCAGTTATTTTAATTTATTACCTAAACTAATTCTTTTAACCGCCTCTGTGGTCTAGTGGTACAACCACCGATATCAAACCCCCCTGGGTCTGATGCCGGTGGTTGTACCAGCGGGGGTACATATTGTATTCGGTTTGGTTGATTGTTGTAAGTCCGCCTGGCTAGCTACCATCATATTATCTAAGCCTGACGGCAATACAACAATGTTTTCAGCATTGTTGTGTTCCGGCAGTTCCAGATAAGAGGATTCCGGGTGAGGCTCGTTTCCATCTTCAGCCTTAGAAATACTTAACATCGGGTATGATGAAGACTAAGAGTCTCCCTGTCATTCATAAAAAAAGGACATACCTAAGTAGTACTAAACTTACATGGTATTCTTATGTGGGGAGTAGCAGCTGACATTAATACAATATTTATACTACAAAAACGAGCTATAAGGGCCATTTATCAACTGGGTTCCAGAACATCTCTTCGGGAAAAATTTAAAGAAATTGGTATTGGTGGTTACACGATCGCAATACTAGAAATAGAAATAAACTTGTTATGCCTCAGTACCGATTAAAGAAGGTCCTTGGATCTTTTATAGGTATATGTATCTATAATAAAATTCCAGATAATATTTTGGATTTGCCTTTCGAAAAGTTTAAGATGAATGTAAAAGATTGTCTTCTTAAAAAAGGATATTATACTATAAAAGATTACTTGAATGACGAGACAGCTTGGTCATAAATATTTAGTTTTATTTTTTCGAAATTGTAGTGTCATTCAATTAATGTTTAGTAAAGTATTAGATTCAACTTTTAACACAGGTAACTTGGGTATGTCATGCTCTCTGTAAACATTTCTGCGGTGGTGTTGTGTGAGGCGGGTCGCTACGTTCCCTAAAATATGGTTGAGCGAAGCGATGGCTGGTTCATGCGTCATGCTCGTGAACGGGTGCTGCCAGCGGAAATGGGTCTACCTCAGTCTGCTTATCTTAATGCTGTGCTTAAAGCCTAAATATTTTTATCTAAAATAAATTGATACTGACCTGTATGTACCTCACAACTTGCAGTATAGTAATCTTGTAATGCGAGAAATTTTGTAATGTATGATAGACAAGTCTTTCTTTGTCAGTTAAAAATTGTTTACGGTTACAATAACCATAAAATTTAATATTTTAATTAGTATTTTCCTTTTGTGATGGAAATTGACCTTACTGATATGTTAAGGTCACTTTTCAATTTGACGACTCTGTATGAAATAAAACAGGGAGAAAAAAACAGCCCTTGACGAGTTTCTTGCCGGTTCTTCTCGTTACAAGGTCTCCCGCCGTAGGGTTTGTGAACCGATGGCGTAGCTTCTTTGACGTTCATAAGTGCTTGTAACAGCCTAGACTGAATAAATGATATTGACTTTGACTTAAAACTTTTATAAAAAAATGAAAACCGACTTCAAAAGACTAAAAAGCAAAAAGAAACCTTTTGGAATCGGTGCCAGCCAAGGTATTTTTTGCTTTTTAGTCTTTTGAAGTCGGTTTTAGTTTTTTTATAAAAGTTTTTATTTCACATTTTTTTAAGGTACAAGAGGTTCCGTGCCAAAGCTCATAACCTTACTCCTTATCACCTTTAACAAAATGCTGCTTTTCCCGGTGCAGAGACGTTACTTATTGAGGAGTTCTCCGGGTACTTCATCATCAGCTCCACTTCATCACATGCATTGAGTCGAGCATAAATTGCTTATGAACCACATTAAAGTAATCGTATCGCTTCCGTGAAATGCTAAGTATTTAATAGTTCCGATAACCATTTGTGGTCTTCATCATCAGCTCTACTTCACCAAATGGTGCTTTCCGGGAACATATAAGTCTCTAAAACTATAGAAATCTAAAACTATAGAAAATTTCGAAATCGCTATAGAAGTGTCTATAATATTTAAAGAGTTCACTGGATTTCTCCAGAATCCCATCATCAGATCCTGACATGGTGACAATGGGACCACATGGAAAGTATACCCTTTCGAACAAAAAAAGAATTACTCAAATCGGTCCAGCCATCTTCGAGTAATCGAGTAACATACCTTCATAAAAAAAAAAGATTCCGTCGAATTGAGAACCTCCTCCTTTTTTTAAAGTCGGTTAAAAGGACGTAATTTTCGGATTTACGAAATTTTCGTGCAGGACCCCCTGACAGTTTACATTGGTTTTATGTTTCAACATTACCAATTACTAGGTCAAACTAGCATACCTACTATACCCGTACAATCCCAAGCAGCAAAATTTTCCTATAATCGTTGGCTTATAAGATTAAACATCTTATAGCATACTTATACAGGCATAGATTGAGATCACTGATCTTATAAAAGTAGCCTACGATACGATTTGCACTACAAGCACATTCAATCCTATTACGTAGTCTTATAAACGCTTACAAGAACATCGTATAAAACTGTTAATGCTACAAGCGCTTTCGATCCTGTTACATAGTCTTGTAAACGTTTAGAGGATTTGATTATATGATTCTTATAGGTACTAGCAGTCTTATAAGTGCATATTATAATGATAATTAGCAGTGCTCCTATAAATACATTGGGTAAGACTATTTAATCTTTCTAACGTTTTGTTTTATTGTTCTATAAGAAAAGTTGTCCTGTAAACGTTTGGGTCTAGGCTACTATAGGTCGAAGATACTATAAGATTGATTTGTCTTTGACGTGACTGCTAATGGATCACTAGCACCGCACTTTCATTCGTGCTGCTAATATAGGTAAGAATTTACTTATACGTGTCCTGCATATGCTATTACTAGAGTGATTGGTTGTCCACAGCCATTTTGTTTTCATGCTGTGATATTTGTTAGTGTTTCAAAAAACTACATGAATAAATTTTTAAAAATGGAATTAAACGCTGTGGCAGTTATAGAAGAAGAGTTGCAAAAAATGTCTAGAAATGAAATCCAGGTCAGAGTTCGAATCGATAACTTCCAAGATTGAAAAAGAGTCTGGTAAAGTTTGTGATGGTTCCGTACAATATAATATGGAAATAGACCCAATAAAAAACTACGACGCTGATTCATCTAAATGTTATAATCAAGAAGATTATAAAAGTGATAGCAGTGATGGCGAATCTGATGACCATAACCGCACTGCACTGACTTTGATGAAAATTCTGAATTGCAGGAAAATATAAAACAATGGGCTGTTAAGAATAATATACCTATCACATTCATCTTTGACGGACTATCTGTGATTTTAAATAAAAGAATAAAATTTGCATTACCAAGGGATGCCCGCACACATCTCAATACTAACAGTAAAAACTATAATTACTAGCGTAAGTTACAACTCACAACTGCCAAAGGACGTTATTTACTTTTATGATTTTTTGCTAATAAACTAAATATTTTATTGATAGACCATAAAAGTTAAATTGTCAGTATGGATTTTAACAGAAACCGATTTACGAAAGCATTTCCATGGTCGTTTAAAGGTATAAATTAAGTTATTGATTAACATACATGGAAAAATATGATCAATTATATAAATGCATAACATTAATCTTAATAAAATTTTCAAAGAAATGATATTATGATAAAAATGTTTCAAAGTAATAATATTAAAATAATATTATTCATTTATTACTATAAGTACATCTATTCGCATACGTTTACTTCTGTTGTTTTTCTCATAAGGACCCCTAAAACAATAAACAATATGGTGTCCATTATACTCCTATAGTGACATTAACTTTGACTAAAACACATTATAAAGCTCCTGATAAATGCATTACAATATGGAGCCGATCCGATCTGATGACAGCTTGTATTTATTAATAAATTAATGAATAAACAAATAATAACTGTGATTACTTTTGAGGCGCTTAAAAATATGTTTATTTTCATCGATTACTTTATCAATAAAACTTATTTCGCAAGTTCATTTCTTTATATTACAGTGAAAACACAAACAGTATCAACCTATTTTACTATAATGAATAGTAAATAAATTACGTAACTTTTGCAAATATTTTATTTTCTTCTAAATTCAAAGTCACACTACACCATTACCAAACGAATGCAAAATTAACGCTCTAGTTATGGCATTACGCTGACCACTGTTGGATCAATTACGCTTGTAGTAGCATACGCCAGAACGTTACAGGACTAATCACGCTGATTCAGTGCATTTACCAGATCTTTATAGGACACCGTGATCTTGTAGATGCACTCAATAAAACAATAATAAAATCAATTTGCACATTACCGGACTGTAACAAAATTACTATAGGACGAAATATCCTATAAGGTGCGCCCAAATCCAGCCCTATAAACGTTAATATGATTACTATAGGACTAAAAAATATGTAGTCTTAGGATACTTATAGGATTGGATTTTGCTGCTTGGGATATTAGTTAAAGGTACGAAATTCTGAAAACGAAAAAAATGTGTAAAATACGCAGCAGCCAAGTTCAATACCATGTTTGATATGACAATCCTAATCTTAATATATATAAATCTCCTGTCACGATGTTTGTCCGCGATGGACTCCTAAACTACTTAACCGATTTTAAATTAAATTGGCACACCGTGAGCAGTCTGGCCCAACTTAAGAGATAGGATAGCTTTGATCCTGAAAATCCCACGGGAACGGGAACCACGCGGGTGAAACCGCGCCCGGCCTCTAGTAATATTATAAATGTGAAAGTATGTCAGTTTCTTTGTTTGTTTTTTCGTTTGTTGCTCTTTCACGCAAAAACTGCTTAACGGATTTGGATGAAATTTAGTATTTAGGGACTTCAAGTAGCGGACTAACACATAGGCTACTTTTTATCCCGATACTCCTATGGGAACGGGAACCACGCGGGTGAAACCGTGGGCGGCCGCTAGTGTTCGATATAGGAATAAACAAATCATTGAAATTACTTTACGAATGGTTTTTTTTTGTCATAGAAGCAAAAAAAAAAGAAGTTGGATAAACCGATTAGAACTTATGAGGACACGTCGAATTTTTCTAGTATATTCACCTTTCTACGGTGTTGGCCACCGTCGCTTCATCAATGAGAGAAATATCGTCGCATTCGAAAGAAATATCTTTACAGATGTTTGACTACCTATCGATTAAGATGAAACAGCCATCTAATTATATATTTTTAATTTTGCATTTTACAATGCTATTTTTATGTGATAAATATTAAACAAGAAAATATACTAGAAAAATTCGACGTGTCCTCATAGGTCTCTGTAGCATAATTTGTTAGTGCATTGGGCCGGACTCCCAAGGATGCGGGTTCGAATCCCGTCAGGGCGACATGAGACTGGTTGCTTTTTTATAATATATTTTCTTGTTTAATATTTATCACATAAAAATAGCATTGTATAATGCAAAATTAAAAAGTTACAATTAAAACTTACTAAGTTTTAAGCGGTAAGAAAACCGAAGCGGACTTCAAGTTTTTTATGACAATCCAACAGTTTTCTTACCATTTTCAAATGAGTAGGTACTTACCTAATATAATTAAATGGTATGGTAACGTATTAGTACGTTGGTAATAGTTAGTAATTTTTTTGTATTAGCTTGACAATGATTGATGAAATAATAAAAAAAAAAACTAAAATGGACTGCATTTTCTAACTTCCTGTCATGTTACTTTAGTACAAATATACCTATAAAATACCAAATGAAGCGGGCCCGCAAGAAGCTAAGAAAAATATTTGGAGAAGCACAAAGTAAATTGAAGCTCGATTGACATGGTTACGTGACTTGCCTAGATGCCGTAATGAATGTATTCATTTTTGTCCGTTTTTATGTAAGATATTTTTTTTGCTATTTTTGTAAGTAAATATTAAAGTTTTTATAAAAAAAGGTAACTAACTATTTTGAATGTTAATAAAAAAGTATTAGAATGGTACCTAGCTGACAATCGTATAAGTACTTACTCATAATAAAAAACATCCATTTAAATAGTTTGATTTTTCATTAAATCAAAAATATAATATACTGTAAGTATTTAAATTGCTAACAAATAAAAAAAAATAAAGCGCAGTTTCATAACAACACAATACCCGTTCTTGACCGTATTCGTGTTTATGAATCATAATTTATTTCAAGGTCATGTCGTAAAATTTCCCTTCCCTACTTTTACTCAATAATATTTTCACTAGTCGGAATTATGTAAATAGCCCTTGTATTACGATATAATCAAAGCGAGGGCCTTGTCGGCTATAGATTCTACAGTAGTTTGTTAGTAGACCGAACCGAAGGACTATAATTCATTGTCATAAAAATCGACGCACGACCGACGCATGTGCCGCTTTACCGAGCGAAGTTCGTGCGGGCCCGCTAAGCTTTGCGGGCCCGAGCCTTGCCGGCGACGCCCGAGCAGTACCGAGACAGCCGCTCAGTGGGGCTCACGCTCGCCCGAACTATTCATTATTGACCATTTCCTGCGACATTCCCATTAAAAATACGTTGCCTGCCGATAAAACTGCCCCAAAATATTAATAATAAGTGACAATACAGTGATTCAGTGACAAATATTATATTTAATGTAAAGTTAAGTAACTAGTACCACAAAGAGTTGTGTAATGGAAATAATACAGAGCACCTCGTCGCTAGCACCTGCTAATAGAATACGTTAATTAACTTAAGAAAGTAAAATAAACCGAGTGGTGAGCTCATTTGTTATATACAAATAAGCTGTTAATGAAAAACATACTTGAATAGTACCTACAACAAAGAAATCTTACTCAAGAAAAAAAAAATTGTTGTGAAAAATGCCTACATCGATACAAGAGAATATCGCCCTATTGAATATGATGTCTTCGGACAATTTGGAAGATGATTTGAAGAGTGTCCAATTACATTTCCCGTCGGACAGGCGGTTGCAGAGCGACGGCGCATGCGTGGAGGAGCGGGTGAGGACTTCCCGCGGGGACATCCTCGTGGCGGTCCGAGGGGACCGTAGCAAGCACGCCATCATCACCTACCATGACCTTGGCCTTAATTATGCCGCTAACTTTCAGGCATACTTCAATTTCGTCGAAATGCGAGCGATTTTAGATAAATTTTGCATTTACCACATCAATGCACCGGGTCAAGAAGAGGGAGCCCACTCGCTGCCCGAGGATTTCACTTACCCGAGTATGGATGCACTGGCTTCCCAAATCGACTTTGTCCTCGGTCATTTCGGTATTCGATCTTTCATAGGTTTCGGAGTGGGCGCTGGTGCTAACATTTTGGCGCGCTATGCCCTTACAAGCCCTCAAAAGGTGGACGCTCTTGTTTTGATCAATTGTACCTCCACCCAAGCCGGTTGGACTGAATGGCTTTACCAAAAAATAAACACGCGACAGCTCCGTTCGAGCGGAATGACACAAGGAGCGCTTGATTACCTTATGTGGCACCATTTCGGCCGTAGCACTGAAGATAGAAACCACGATCTCGCTCAAGTTTACAAAGAATGTTTCTCCCATCTGAACCCAATCAACTTGTCAATGTTTATTGATTCGTACCTGCGACGCAACGATCTAGGAATAGCTCGTGAAAATAATACAATAAAAATCCCTATTTTGAATGTGACTGGAGCTCTGTCGCCACATGTTGATGATACGGTGACTTTCAATGGTCGGTTGGATCCCGCTAAAACATCTTGGTTCAGCATTTCTGACTGCGGTATGGTATTGGAAGAGCAGCCTAGTAAAATATCTGAGGCGTTTAAGTTATTCCTGCAGGGCGAAGGGCTCTTCAGGTAGTTATGTTGCAAGAGACAAAGAAACGACCGCAGCGCTGCTATACGTAGTTCACAAGATGCTTACACGCGAGCTTTAAGACACTGTTGTAGTCACATGATGGATGTAGACACAAATGTTGTTCCTTGTTTTAGATATTTATCTGAATAAATTTTATTTTATGGCTTAATTCGTTTTTTCCTTAGCCCCGTTATTGAACTATATGTACCTTGATTGAAAATTTGATAGTATTCATAGCTACAGACAAAAGCCAATACGAACAAATAGTTTAGTACAGAGAGTTTATGACAAGATGCAAAAGCTTATTTAGAATTGATATTATGTTACGGTTACGTCTTATCTTTAGCGATTGATATTAAATTCGTTTGCCTAGAGCCCTATACCACGATACTAGATGACGACAAAAAATTACGAGATTTTACATTAGTTACATACAATATTATAGTCGTGAGTATTAGTAAATCTATTAAGATAAAAGCATTCCATTTTTAACCTTGATTTTTTAGTTCTTCTTCTTCTTATCGAGTGAGGATTAGTGGCCACCTCTGGTGTCAGAGTTTATCAAGCCACCTATAAGGCCTCTGATTTGGCTTAACGACTGTAATCAAATGACTAATGTGTTTACTTATAATAAGCAGCATCTACTCTAATGAGAAAATATTATGATTAATAAATCGCACACCAAATCCGACGCTGAATGAAACAGCTTTGACCTAATTTCCATATTCAATTAAACCAAATTTAAGGCAGCAATAATCCAAATTGGGTTTTGGAGGGAAAATTATGAAACTCTCTCGATTATAGTAAATTTTAAAGGCCAATATTTCGTTAATGTTCTGCCGATTTCATAATGTGTTTGTAAACTCCGTTATTTAATATTTACAGCGAAGGTTCGGTAAATTCTTAACAATTTCAACAAAATGTCGATATAAAATCTTTATTCTATAACAAGCTATTGTTATGTGTTTAGAAGGGTATTTCTTGCAATAACTATTATTACTAAAAACTCAAGTTTTTATATAAATATTTGCCGTCTAAATATTATAATAATATACCTATCATAAAAATCTATAACTATTTTTAAATTGTTTCTTCAAATACCTAAGTAAGTAGATAGAATACAATAGTTGAGAGAAATATTTTTTTACTAAATAGTACGAAGGTGATGTCTAATCGAAGATCTTACCGATCGACCAGTAAATTGTGTTGGGGACAGTAATGTGACTTATCTAAGATTCTAAGATACAAGTATTTGAAATACAGATATAAGATACAAAATAGGACGTATTTTCATTTTGTATCTAAAATACTCTTTTAGATAGGATTTTGTATCTTATATTGAAATACTTTTGTTTAGTATCTTATAAATACTTTTTCTGATAAAATACTTTTGCTGATTTAAAAAAAAATTGGTGTCATTTATAAAATAAATGCGTAGAACTGAACGTGCCTCATTAATGTGGGAAAAATTGATAGATGGCGACTCTTTCTTTCTACAAACTTCATCAGCTATTTATTATTGCCTAGTTCCGAATCACGACATCAGCGCTGATAATGCGAAAACATATAAATGCAGTAGGCACAAAAACCCTATTTCGTGCGAGATACTTTGTGACTACTAAATTTGGTCGGATTCTGATTCCTCTATTGCAAGTGGCGAAAACACAGGGTCTAATGCCAGCGCTGCTGACTTAGAAACACTGCAATACCTTAATAATAAAGATATAAGCCTAAAGAGCTTAAATACTTACCCTACATAAAAAAAATATTCTTAAAATACAACACCTGTTTGCTGAGCTCTGCCCCTGTGGAGCGATTCTTTTCTTTTGGGGGTATGATTAGGGTTGCCACCTACCTCTTCCTGACTTCAGGGCTACCAACGTCTAAAACACGGGTTTTTGTTTTGTTTGTTTTTTACGGGAGACAATAAAAACAGTAGTGCTTTAAGAAGATTTGTTTTTTTTTGCCTTTATACTTATTCTTTAAATAAACAGCTTTTAAACACTTTTCATAAAAAAACAATGTAAAAAAAATAGTTGCATGTTCAATGAAATTACACATGACTGATAAAACGGCAGCATTTGGTTTCGCCAGCCAGCTCTTGGCTGAATTAGTAAAAATACGGGAGTTTTATTTACCCCGTATTTTATTTTCTCAATTACGGGTTTCTGTATTATAAATGCCTGAAAAACTAGGTAACTCGTAAAATGGTAGGTAACCCTAGGTATGATCATGAGACCACATCGAAGGAAAATGACTGATAAGATTGAATTAAGATTGTTGAAGAGCTAGTTTTACTTAAATCAAACTTAAAATTAAAATAATTATTCTTGTAATCTATAAGGAGCGCTATACTAAAAAAAAAAACTTAAATTAAAATGTTATTTTCTTACAAAAGTATTTGTATTTTTATAAAGTATTTATAAAATAACTATTTTGTATCTAGTATTTCAAACACCTTTCTCGAAAGTATTTTGTATCCCAAATACTTTGTACAGGATATTTTGTACATCACTGGTTGGGGAAACGTGTTTACGAAGAGTGATCAGGGGTTAAGGCGATACTTAGGTACTCAGAAAATAATAATGCGTATAAACTACCTTTAACGTAATTTGCTTGTCAAAGCTGTTAAAATGTATGGAATTCATACATTTTTGACAAGCAAATTACGTTAAACATAATTTTTAAAATTCGTAAAATGAATTACCTACCACCAACCAAACCGAATACAATATGTTCCTTCGCTGGGAATCGAACCCGGGACCCCGGGGTCTGATACCGGTGATTGAATCAAGCTTTACGGTCTAGAATTAGTTTCTTGTCAGAGCCTTAACAGGACACTGTAAATAAACAGGCGCCAATTTCTCACAAAGTTGAGTAATACTGATATTTGCCGTTACTGCAAACAGGAGAGAGCAACACCAAAACACCTCGTGTGATTGCAGACCCCGCCAAAACGCAGGGTTTACACAGATCGGCACATTCAGATTCAAAAATTCAAAATTCAATATAATTTATTCAGTCTAGGCTTGTTACAAGCACTTATGAACGTCAAATAAGCTACGCCATCGGAGACCTTGTAATCGGCAAGAAACTCGTCAAGGGCTGTTTTTTCTGCATTACCACAAATAGCAGGCTAAAATAAGTAGTTACTTTAAATGGGAGGCGACTTATTAAAAATCTTTAAGTCGCAGTGACTTCAGTTCGGAATAGATATTCTTATCTGTAACAAATAATACTTAATATCAGTCCCGCCCGCTAAAATAACTAGAACGGAAAATGTTACAAAATACCTAGAACAAAGGCTACATTTTCGCGCCCAGGTATTATTAGAGGAAGAATTTAGGATTACAGTTCATGCGTGCCAAGAATCTCGATATTGGAATTTCAGAGGAATTTTTGTTACGTTTCCTTTTTACTAGAGAAATATTATCTCTGAGTAATAATGGCGATTAAGATTGAAAGCTACAGCCATTTAAAAAAAGAATGTGCGTTATGTCTTTATTTAATAAATAAAGATAGCTACTTACCTATTTCTTGTTATATAAATAAGGCTTAACTTTTTGTTTTCACATAAAATTATGGAAACAAGTTTTGGACTAGGTGAAATTCTTGATAATTAGTAGGTACTATAGGTACTCAGAGGATACGACATCAATAGGCTAAAAATGACAAAACTAAGTACCTACCTACTTTTTTTTCTTATATAATTTTATTATATACACTCATTTGCAAAAAAACGGGCGGTTTTGATTTTCATTCATCTTTAAAAAGATACAATACCAAAAAGGTTTCAATCGTTTGTACACGTTACTGGCCGGTTTTAAAAATGCTGGGTATTAAAAGTACGTTCTAAATTCAAATTTTCATTTGATGCTCATTTTTACAGAAAACCCCTTTTTATCCTACATTTTTGGCGCGAAGTTCCAGAAGTTAACAACGACTTTCATAACTTTTATTCAATTTTTATCGATTAATTCATATCCTTGACTGTCGAAGCTTTATTTATTGCTGTTTGGCTGTATCAGAAATGGTAGATAAAGTGGTAAAAGCTACCAAAATTATCGCGCTGCTTGAAGAGGGTTGCAGCCAATGTTTCGTGGCTAGGAGGCTAAATGTTAGTCGCTCGACAGTCCAACGGACCTGGCAGCGATATCAGGAGACTGGTTCCGTTGAGAGAAGGCCTGGTTCTGGAAGAAAACCATGTACCCAACCACGGGATGATCGTTTTCTTGTGAGTCGCGCATTGAGAAATCGCAAATCTTCGTATGTGGATCTTAAGAACAACCTCTAAGAAGTAAGAAATGTGCATATTAGTCTATGGACGGTCAGGAGGAGGCTCCTCGCTGCCAATATACGCAGTCACCGCCCGGCCCGCGGCCCCAAATTACTCCGTGAGCACAGAGTTCACAGGCTTAGGTTCGCTAGAAATTGTGAATCATGGACTCAAGAAGATTGGAATAGGGTTTTGTTCTCTGATGAAGCCAGGATATCTCTGTTCGGTGAAGATCGACGTCGGCGAGTGCTAAGAAGACAAGGAGAACGCTTTGCAGAGGCATGTTTCAAAGAAATCACACCTTATGGTGGGGGCTCTGTTATGTTTTGGGCAGGAATAAATTCAATGGATCGTACAGAGTTAGTCTTCATTGAAAACGGCTCACTGACTGGGCATCGATACATAACGGAAGTTCTAATTCCTCATGCACAACCCGCATTGGCCGCTCTAGGTGAAGACTCGATTTTTATGGACGACAATGCTCGCGCCCAACGATCCCGCGATGTTAATGCGTATGTGCAAGAGGTCGGCATTCGTCGTTTGGATTGGCCAGCTCGAAGTCCCGACCTCAATCCCATAGAGCATGTCTGGGACGTTCTGAAACGGCGTGTGAGATCAGTACACCCGGCTCCGCAGACCATCAGAGAGCTGAAGAATGTGATTACTGCGGAGTGGGAACGTATTAAGTAAGCTGTGATTTTAGCTAGAGGGGGTCACACTCGATACTAAACATTTATCTGCTTTTACTTTATTAAAGAAAAACAAACAAAAAACTTTTTTATTTTTACTTCATGAGTATATGCACTACTAGCGAACATACACTACTAGCGAGGTTTAGCATTAATTCCCATAAATTGTATCTAAATTTTATGAAATACCTACTGATGAAAACGATTATTTTCTTATTAATTTACCAAATTGTGAGGATAAAACTACCTATAATTATCAAACAAAGCAAAATTAACATTTGAAATGGTTCATTGCTTAGGTGCCCGTTTTTTACACTCTTAGCCTTCATCATACCTAATGTTAAGTAGCGATAAGGCTGAAGGTGGAAGCGAGCCTCTCCCGGAATCCCCAATCACCGAGGAACTGGATTTCTTATATTTAACTGCCGGAACACAACAATGCTGAAAACATTGTTGTTATGGCGTCAGGCTAAGATAAGATTTAATTCGCATTTAATTTTAATACTCAATTAAAATTAAATGTGAATTGCAGTTTTGTATGAAAAAATGTAATTGGCATTATTTTTTTACTAGGAAGATGTTTTAGATTATTTTTTAATAGATACCTAGATAAATACTGTCTTTAACCAAATAAGATCACAAGTACAGTCAATCATTCTCAAATTTTAAATTATTTTGCGATTACGTTTGTTTTGGGACTGATTTGTCGCGGGCCTGTTAAGGCCTTCCAGACACATTCGTACAATTCCACATTTGTAAGTACAATTTTTCTTTAACTATTTTCAAGTACAATCGGGGTACTTCCCGGTTGACCAGTAGAGTTTTTTTGAGAAACGTTTTCTCGGAAAGTACTAAGGTTGTATTCATATAATTTATTATTCAAATGAAATACCTGCTAATGTTCTATTATATATGATATAAACGTTTTATATATATCTTTTACTTTTTTTTAATATAGCTCCCTAAATAAACTCTACTGGACAACCGGAAAGTTCCCCGACTGTACCTATTTCTTGTATTCAGTGTTATTATTCGCAAGTCGCAGATCTCGCAAATCTGACATTATGTTGTTGGGAACTGGGGCCGTACCGCGCAATTGTCATCGGCATCGACATCGACTTCATTTGACAGATGGATGTGACATATTGCTCTTAGTCTTTGGTAAGTTTTCATTTATGTCAAAAAGAAGCAGCAATGTGTCACATCCATCTGTCAAATGAAGTCGATGTCGATGGCGATGACACTTGCGCGGTACGGCCCCACAGTTGTGAGACACTAAGATTTATGTTATTTTTTTTTACTTTTTATTTTTTATTTTTATAAGTTTTAATCACAGATTACTAGTATTTAATTTAAGTTTTAACTTTTTTGTTATTATTTACGTTATAATTAATTTGGTATATTCACTGTGTCTCGAGTCTATTTCTTTCTTTCTTTCTTTCTTATTTTAATGAAGTAAGTATTTATATACTACCTACCTACCTTAAGTGGCCACCTTTGCGTGTCTAACGGCATTAATAATACTAGCCCTTTCACCCTGCAAGGGGGTTTGCGTCCTTATCAATTTTGCCCTTTTTAAGGCCCCTGTTAGTGGAAAGCTACTATTTATGATAAGAACCGACAGCAGAGGAAATTGTTTTAGTATGTATATGATATGTCTTAGTATGTATATAAATCCTGGCGGCTTCGGTCTTTTTCACGCTAAACCAAAACAAGAGAAAATCACTTTCTTACTTCCACTACGAGGTACCGATTGTTTACAATGTTATTTTTATGTTTGAGTTTAATTTTCTATTTAAAAAGAAAGAAGATAATTCTCTAACATCAAAAATTACATGATTTTTTAACCGACTTCCAAACAGGAGGAGGTTCTCAATTCGGCCGATATGTATCATGTATGTACACCGATTACGCTTATATTTTGGTCCCATTTACGTGATTCTTTTTTCTGTTCGATGCGGAATTGTTGCCATTTGGGCCCATAATAAAATAATTCAGTTCGGCCCAGTAGTTTTTATTTTATGAGCACTTTTGTTAACTTGGAGGATATATCAGAATCAGAATAACATTTATTTTAGCATCACAAGACAAAGCAAATTACGTTACAAAACAATAAATAACTCAACGGGATAAATAAACACATTGTGCAACGTCGCGTGATGCCAAAATTGTGCTCAGCTCAGTATAAGCAGCAGGCTAGCTAGACTAGACCTGCTATACTGGTTTTCTGCTGAGCACATCAATGACATCAGGAACGAAGAACAGACACCAATACACAAAATACCAATATTAATAAAAAGAAAATCGATAAATAAAGTAAGATATGACAAGTAAAACAGTAAATTATAAAAACAAATTAAAAAGAAAAAAATACAATTTTAACTCAATAAGAATAAAAGCTGTAAATATGATCACATATGCCAAATTAAATAAATTAACATTAAATTTGTTTGCCCGTGATGTGGCATCTCTGTGGCTGTGACGTGCCATAGAACATCTTACATTACATGTATAGTTTGTGGACGAGGATGCAAAAACATGGAAGTCCAATACCTTTAAACTTGTAGCGGGGCTCTTGGTCCGGCAGCACTTTAGTCGCCGGGACGTCGGAACCGCCGCACTCATTTAGTAATTAGGAAAATTAATAAAAGTTCGTTCTACAGGCGACTTGTTTATTTGTAGAAATTAGAAATAAGGAACTGTAACAATATGAAAATACATAGATATTATAACAAAAGTCCTAGTTATAAATAATCTAAACAATGAGTAAAAAAGTAGGTAGTTATGCTTACCCCGATACACGGGTTCCTGATGTATTTATGAGAATTATATTATTAACACAACTTTAGATAAAAATGGTTAAATAAGCTCTGTTCAGCTTGATGTTTTTGTAAGATTCAGTCAAAATGAGCTGAACAGGGATCATGGAACGGAGAAAATTTGAATTTAGACAGAACAGATAAAAAATATAATTTTCACCTCACACGCTCTGAAAAGGAGGTTTTGTCAATCAGTTTAGGCGTAGAAAATTTTTGCGGCCTAGCGCGGCAAAGTACTTTTTTAATTTAATACCTAAAAATATGTCATAATGCGTTCCGAATCGGACTATTGACTTTTTTGTTATATTTAATTCTTATTTTAAATAGCTTTAAATTATTTATTATACTCCGTTTTGATTTTATTATACACTCATTTGCAAAAAAAACGGGCGGTTTTGATTTTCATTCATCTTTAAAAAGATACAATACCAAAAAGGTTTCAATCGTTTGTACACGTTACTGGCCGGTTTTAAAAATGCTGTGGTATTTAAAAAAGTACGTTCTAAATTCAAATTTTCATTTGATGCTCATTTTTACAGAAAACCCCTTTTTATCCTACATTTTTGGCGCGAAGCTCCAGAAGTTAACATCGACTTTCATAACTTTTATTCAATTTTTATCGATTAATTTCATATCCTTGACTGTCAAAGCTTTATTTATTGCTGTTTGGCTGTATCAAAAATGGTAGATAAAGTGGTAAAAGCTACCAAAATTATCGCGCTGCTTGAAGAGGGTTGCAGCCAATGTTTCGTGGCTAGGAGGCTAAATGTTAGTCGCTCGACAGTCCAAAGGACCTGGCAGCGATATCAGGGGACTGGTTCCGTCGAGAGAAGGCCTGGTTCTGGAAGAAAACCATGTACCCAACCACGGGATGATCGTTTTCTTGTGAGTCGCGCATCGAGAAATCGCAAATCTTCGTATGTGGATCTTAAGAACAACCTTCAAGAAGTAAGAAATGTGCATATTAGTCTATGGACGGTCAGGAGGAGGCTTCTCGCTGCCAATATACGCAGTCACCGCCCGGCCCGCGGCCCCAAATTACTCCGTGAGCACAGAGTTCACAGGCTTAGGTTCGCTAGAAATTGTGAATCATGGACTCAAGAAGATTGGAATTGGGTTTTGTTCTCTGATGAAGCCAGGATATCTCTGTTCGGTGAAGATCGACGTCGGCGAGTGCTAAGAAGACAAGGAGAACGCTTTGCAGAGGCATGTTTCGAAGAAATCACACCTTATGGTGGGGTCTCTGTTATGTTTTGAGCAGGAATAAATTCAATGGATCGTACAGAGTTAGTCTTCATTGAAAACGGCTCACTGACTGGGCATCGATACATAACGGAAGTTCTAATTCCTCATGCACAACCCGCATTGGCCGATCTAGGTGAAGACTCGATTTTTATGGACGACAATGCTCTCGCCCACCGATCCCGCGATGTTAATGCGTATGTGCAAGAGGTCGGCATTCGTTGTTTGGATTGGCCAGCTCGAAGTCCCGACCTCAATCCCATAGAGCATGTCTGGGACGTTCTAAAACGGCGTGTGAGATCAGTACACCCGGCTCCGCAGACCATCAGAGAGCTGAAGAATGTGATTACTGCGGAGTGGGAACGTATTCCGCAAGCAAGTATCCGGGATATGCTCGCTAGCATGCTCAGACGAATTCAAGCTGTGATTTTAGCTAGAGGGGGTCACACTCGATACTAAACATTTATCTGCTTTTACTTTATTAAAGGAAAACAAACAATTTTTTTTGTTTTTTTTACTCCATGAGTATATGCACTACTAGCGAACATACACTACTAGCGAGGTTTAGCATTATTTCCCATAAATTTTATGAAATACTGATGAAAACGATTATTTTCTTATTAATTTACCAAATTGTGAGGATAAAACTACCGATAATTATCAAACAAAGCAATATAAACATTTGAAATGGTTAATTGCTTAGGTGCCCGTTTTTTTGGCAAATGAGTTTATTATTTTAGTTCATTGAATCATAAAAACAATAACTATAAGATTAAACTATTTGTTATAAGAATTTTATATTAGGCTGGGTGAGATTTCACAACCTATAATTGGATTTCGGACTGTGGCATAAATATTTATTTTTAAATTGTCTTTGTTTTGTACCTCATGTCAGTGTCAACATTTACGGAATCGTTTTTATTCTTAGTAATAAGAGTTTCACCCGAGTTCTTTTCGTAATAACACGTGTTGTGAGGCTCCATTTTTAACTCAATCTACCGTACAAAACTCTCTGTTTATTACAAAATATATTTACTTGACATTGGCAAAATTCGCGTATTTAACGCGAGCACGCCATTAATTAAGAAAGAATAAGATCTTAGTAATAAGTAACAATATATTCCTACTTTAAATCCCTTTGAATTAACTATAATACTATTTTTTATTATTTTAGTTTTTTATATCATTAAAACAACGAGAAAAAGATATATTTAGATCAATCTTTATGTTTAAAGATTTTTTTACCGGAAGATGACCGCGGAAACAACCATAAAATGTTCCTCGCTGTTGTGAGGTGAAAAATTGTGTGTTGCGCTCGGCAGAAAAGATTTTAGCGTCTTGTACCTTTGAAATCGTCGCTTCACTCAGGATTCAATCTTAATCAATCTAATTCAATCCTAGAATCCTTCACTTGCTCAGATTTCAATAGAGGTAACTCGCCGTTAAATAACCAACTTTCCAGCCTTGCATAACAAATAACTATTGATTTCCATAGAGTGGAACTACGGAGTTTCCAGCCATTATGGAAGTTTTATCCATCCATAAGGCTAGAATGAAATGGCATCGTTACAATAACGGGGCGGCCGGCGCAAAAAAATCTTTAAGGATTTTTTTGTAATAGAAACAATATTGCAATTTTAACGATGTCGTTTCTGCACTTAACTTAATTTGGAAAATAGATAGTTAGTAACAAAGAAGTCTCCTTTATAGAAAATACAATAGTATTAACTAATTTAATGGATGTGCATGACAGAATTTTGAGTATATGAATGGTTTTTACAGTGAGAAATTTACACTAGGTTGGTTCCGGTTCCATATAAATACTAACATCCGTCATATCTATCAAAGTCTTAATTCATCAAGTTTTGAATTAGGTAAAGCAACAGTCAAGTAGAGAAATCTTATATAATAGAAGATATTTCTCATGACACCAACCCAGATAGTGCAGGCTTATTTAAATATGCCAGTCACCACCCGCTGGCTTTTGGTGATCATGTTCAGTGTATATGTGTGTGATGAATGTCATGTGTAAGTGTTTGTGTAAAGTGTTTCAAAAATTTACAAGTTTACTAACCATAATAAATGGTCAGGAAATAATGTTTTATCTCGTTAGAGAATATAAGTAAGTATCGAGTATAATAAGGTAATACTAATAAGTAAATTAGTAAGTATGTAACTTATTACGATAGTCGTAAATACGACAGTAATGTTTCAAATTTAGAACGTAATCATCTTATATGTACAGAATTATACATTAATAAGGTAGTTGATGGTTAGCCAAAAGGATGGAGGTGTATATAAAAACAGTACATAATTATACAAATCATAAGACTATGTGACATGCATCACGCTTAAAGTATGTAATAATAATGACAATAAATTAATAAGTAAAATAAAGAAAATATGCTAAACTAATGTGTAAGGAGATAGATAAATTATCTTAATTTCGGAATTGGTTTAATGTCTTTGACATGCCAACGACCTAATGGTTTATTGGACATGTCCGATAAATCATAAATAAGCGGTGAAACTTTGTTTGATATTTTACATTTAATAAATTTGGGTGCTAATTTTGCCGAAAAATATTTATCAGCTGAACTAATGGGGTAATTTCATTTCCAGATAATATCACCTTGGTTAAATTCTAATTGCTGGTGTTGCTTATTATAATAATGAGCATTAGTTTGGTGACATTTATAGAGACGAGCTTGAACCTCTGAAAATATTGGGCTAAGTAAACCAATGTTCTCAGAATATTTATCTTTCGGAGCTAGAACGGAATCTTCTGTTGTGTCGGTTTTGTAAATGGAACTGCATGTGACAAGTTCACGACCGAAAACTAGATACGATGGCGTGAATTGAGTTGTTTCGTTTACAGCAGAATTAATTGCAAACTGAATTTTATTAAGATGAATATCCCATGTTCTATGATCGTCATCGACAAATGAAGCGATTGCCGTAATTATGGTTTTATTGTATCGTTCTACTGTATTCACCTGTGGGCAATAGCGTGGAGTGTAGTGTACTTTATGTATATTGTAGAATTTAAATAAGTCTGTGAGTTCATTGCTTATCATTTGTGGGCCATTGTTCAAAAGAATTGTTTCAGGAATACCATATGTCATAAAAACTAAATTTTCCAGAATATGCTTTATGACTGAAGATGTAGCACGTTTAACAGGATACAATAGACAAAATTTAGAAAAATAACAAGTTGCTACTAGGATAAATCTGTTAAGTTTGCGAGATAATGGTAATGGTCCAATTAAATCAATTGATAAACATTGAAAAGGACGTGAACAATGTTTTGGTTTACCCATCAAACCAATTGTATGTTGATTTTGATGTTTGTAGGCTAGACAAGTTTCACATTTGGATATATATGTTGCGATTTTTTTATACATGCCAGGCCAAAAGTAGCTATTTTTGATGCGGTGATACGTTTTAAAAGTACCGAAATGAGCCGTTGTAGGTGTAGAATGGTTTTCGGCAATGATGGAATCTCGTAGTTCCAAAGGAAAAACTAATTTCCAAGAAAACTCAGAATGATATGGAGTGTTAGATCGTGTATACTTATATAAATTATTGTTTTTAATAGAATAATGAGGGATTGAAGATGGATTCGATTTACATTTAGATAAGATTGTATTATACCAATCATCATTGGAATTAGACATATTAATATTAGATATTAATATTGGATAGGGTATCTGGTACCTACTAGATGTTCTTTACCTTTTTTATGTTTTATATCAAAATTGAACATGGATAAACGAATACTCCATCTGGCTAGTCGACCTTTTTTTTAAGAGTGTTTAAACATCAATACATCTGTGGGTCGGTCTGCCGCCATTCAAATTGTTACCTATGAATTATGTCAGAAACAAAATGTACGGAAAAAAGAACACACACAACAATGATTACAATAAAGGACTACATGCAGAATGAAATTAAAACTAACCCAAGTCGGTGAGTCAACCAAACCACCACCTCGAAGTGAGGAAACAGCCAAGCCGCCCCAAGCACAGCATGTATCACAAATCGGTAAGTACCTAGCGATCAAGCAACTATGATTTCAAAGAGTGCTCTTTAAACGCTGTACTAAAAGCATGCAAGAAAAATAAAAGAAAGACCAGCACCGACTCCAAAAGGCTTATTTTTTTATGCTTTTTATTTTAGTTTTTGAAGTAGTTTTTTAACGCTGTTTTTTATTGAAATATTTCAGGCATACTCGTAGTATAAGTATACTTAGTGGTATTATTTCTTGCTCCATCTAGCATTGTTATTATAAGGTTATGACTACCGCCGTTCATAAGTAGGCATGTCGGATCCGATTTTGCCGGATCCGATTTTAGTTTTATATGATTTGTCGGATCTTCAAATCGGTTGCACGTGTGAACTCATTCATAAAAGTTATATTGTGACTAAAACCGGATCTAGCAAAATCGGATTTAACATGTCTCCTTGTGAACGTAGCGTGGCGTAGGAGCTTCGTTTCTACAGAACTCTCTAGATGTAATGTAGTCTTGAAGAAGAGTGGACCTGTCAAAATCATCAAAATCAATATTTAAAAGCTATTTGAACTCGACTGTACTGACTGTACTATTATTACTCTGTTTACTCGTAGCGTGGTCATACTTGTTTGTCATACCAGACGAGGATAAACATGTCCTCGTAGTCATACAATTTTTTTTCTTCTTTGTATTACGTTACCAAAATACTTACCAGGTTTATTTTCTTCGTAATACTTCTCTAAAGTACACCAAGAAAACATAAATATAGTAGGTAATTTTCTATATTTTTTTTATAAAGTATTGCTTAGGTGTTAAACAGATTATGATTATTGTAATACTGTACTAGTAAATATGTTAGTAAGTCAACATCTGTAAATATGTTGGTTTTATCCCTCAAAGTTGTTACGAATAAAAGACAACAACAAGGATTCCCCTAACCTACAACTACCTTGACCAAATCGGGGATCGAACCCGGGACCTTGGATTGTTTATGTACCTACATGACACTCGGCCATGGAGTTTGTCATATCCTGTGGAGGTAAGATAAGTATGTAAGTCTTCTGGAGGTAATTAGATTATTTCCGTTTAATAGGACATTCTGAAAATAAATCAAATCGTTACGGTATTTATCTTTATTTTACACCAACCGGATTTTGACACAGATTCTTATTTAATTTCTTTATATACAAGTTACAATCATATTGTCATAGAAACATTCAATAAAAATTGACTAGAGTACTGATAGATATCTACAAGAAATATGTACAAATTAAGCTCCGAATTAGATAAGATATTTAATATCAGTCTAACTATATATTTACAATATTTTCTAGATTTAACCCACAATATGTTATATTATTTGAGTGACCATTTTATATTATTATTTGTCCATTCCATTCCGATTGGCAGTTAACTGAATTGCTATAATGCCGGGATGGCATTCTCTTTGTATAATTCATAAGATCTAGTATCCACACCCAAGTTCGACCTCATCTACATAAAAATACACATTCGACCTTCTATCAAAAAGCATGTCCCATTGAATCTACCTCTATTTAACCAACTTCAAAAAAGAAGGAGATTATCAGGCGCATCAATTTTGTACGGAATTCGAACCTAAAGTACCACGGCAGCATAACTTACCAGGAGGTCCAATGGGCACCTTAAATATAATATTGTTCGACGAATTCGACCTTCCGAATGTGTCCTGAAAATTAGGTCCAGTGGGTAGGGTAAGGTGGGGCATAATGGAACGAAAAACGCATTTAGATTTTTAAAAAATATCTACTTTTATTCAATCCCATAGGGATGATCACTGAAATCTTAAGCAGCCTTTGTTTTAACATTTTACAACAAAAAATTATAATAATTATGGGCACTTTACCGAGATCAGAATTTTGTTCCGCTGTGCCCCAGGTCTGAGGTTGAGTGCAACACCCCTAGGAACAGTAGATCATACGCACTAAATCTAAAAATGTAAACGTGTCGTTTATAGTTGATGTTTGCTTATCCGTGACATTAATTTGAGGACTAAACCAAATTTAACTTCCTTCTGCGGTTTCTTACTATGTCAGAATGTATTCTGGAATAAAAACACAATAATAACTATCTATTATATCTTGCACCCTACATTGGTGAACTGCTGGGCAAAAACCTTCCTAACAATACAATTCCAAGTGGAAAAATATGACTAGGGGCAAAGTAGAACATGTTCCACTGTATCCCGTTCCACAGTGCTCATCCGATTTCATTAAAACATAAAAAAATAGTTAACCTTTTTAGGTTATGTTTTGCTCTTTAATTTATCACTATTCACATACCTAATGTTCTTTACCATTAGCTACAGTTTTTGATTAAATCGGAAAACACTACACGTTCATTTTAAAGAAATGAATGTCGAAAAACCGTTTTTCCAAAATATTAAACACGCTACACACACAATTTCAGTTTGTTAATTGAATTAATAAGGGCGCTTGCGGGTTTGATTATGCTGTCAATAAAAACAATCGAAATGTTATAAATAGACAGAGATATTACGGATGTTTCACTCTGCCCCGCGTTCAACTATGCTCTTACCCTACCTACTTTTTTCATTAGGGTCGAATAGGGTCGAGTGGGTACTAGTTCTTATGACTAAAAGAGATGCACTAATAGAAATTCCGAAAACTGCCTGGAAATAAGAAGCCTCGGGTCTCTAATCTTCATTAAACATCAAAATATCTTCATACATCTGTAGACATTTATGTAAATTCTAAAACAATTTTGTAAAAGATTAACTGGGTGGCTATTTATTATAGTGTTTATATATATAACGATATAGACAGATAATAAAATTGTTTTGTATACGGTTAAACATTAGTAGGTATTTCCTATGTTATGTATCTATGGCAGTCAGTTTGTAGGTATGGAATACATATTTATGGATAAGCAAGAACTCTCAATCATCACTACTGTTTCAGTTTGATTGTATTCTTGAAATTGAAACTACTTGCTCAAGTCAGACACGATTGAGATAGAAAGTTAATGACATTTTTTAGAAACTTTGTTAGGTAGTCCTTTGAAATCGAAAAATAAACTTTCTTTTTTACAATGCTTACCTATTAAGAATTGCAATAGGTCGCGACTTTATGTGGTGTTTATAGCTCATTTCAGTCCCACAACATAATTAATATACAGTGACGGCCACTTAAATCGCTTTCATTTCTTTTTGCTAATCATATAAGAATGATAAATGATTTATGTAAAACAGTTAAGATTTTGATCATTATTTTAACTTTCGGTAGGGATATTATGTAAGTACCCGTTATGACATTAATTTGAAAGAGAGCCACAAAGTGAGAGATGGATATTTTATTAAAATAAAAAAGCTACAAATAAATATTATACAAATATTATATTTAGTACTAATCAAACATTGGAATGAAAACTGCCTTAAACAACACATACTGCAATCGTTACCAAGTCGATGAAGCAATAAAATTCTTTGGCACACTAAATTATTAGATAGAAAAACTCAATCTGGGTTATATTACTTTAAGCATGCTCTTATTATGACACTGGAAACTAAATTCGTATTGACACAAGCTTCGCAGTGAGAAGAACTTCGCTTTTCCGAACAGAAAAGTTCCATTAAAAATGGTGCCGCGGTTTCAAAATCTGTATGCATAATTAAGTTTGTCCGACTGTCGCGCTCTGTGACGTCACGCTGATGGAATTTAAATATTTTTTGCAGTATAAGCCAATGATATCTCATTTGCAAAAGATTCTTCTATCTTTACACCAAAAAAACGTTACGAGTGTAAGAAAATTTGGCAGTTTTTGGCACTTACATTCACTTTAGGTATAAGTGTTTTTCTACAGTCAGTTTTACTTGATATAATAATACGGAAGTACAATTTTAAAGCATTTAGGTACATAATTGTGTATCCGTTTCTTGCAAATGATATTGCTTTCACACTTCATAAATAACGAACCTCGGCTTCGTTGTCTCAGTTAGTTTTAGTGCCATCGTAAAAAACTTGCAGTTGTCCGATTGTGTCTTCCCATTTTTTTAAAGGAACTGGTAGCGTTCGTAATATCACTATTTGCCTATTTTACGTGGTCAATTGCATCGCTAACACTGGTTCTGACTTATGTTGTTACGCGTTAGCTACTAATACTTAATAAATTCTGAATCACACTCAACCACGATTTACTCCAAAGGCCTTACCACAAGCTGTTGATCAATGTTCAAGTAATATTGTAAGCGTGAATGCGCTATACGTAACGTATTATCTCTATCCTTTCAATATTACTTCAAAGGAGAAATTCTCGCGCTGTGACATCTCGAATTCGACATTTTCTGGAGCAACAAATCTGTATTTAAAAAATACTGAAAACAATCTTCGACATCATAGGATTTTGGAACTAAAACATTTTGATAGTAATACTTAGAGATTTCACATAGGTAAGTATATTTCTTTTATAGAAATGGTTGGAAAAAAATGGATTTTGAGGGTTACTGACGTTTCGGACAAAATAAGTTCGGACACTTTTATCCTAATAGAAACTTTTTTATGGCGATTCGGACACCATTACAGTTAAGCGGATTTGTACAGTCAGACGACAATCACAAAGTATAAAGTAAAGACAATCATAAATTTTAATGAAAGTTTCAGGGCATCAAAATCAACTAACTACTTAATCAACTTAAGATGTTTTGAACTTTTGTACTCTGTGATGTTTTAACTTAATTTGTCCATAACATCAACCGATTTTCGAAAGTCGCAGAGTGAGAATAGCCCTGTATCGCGATTGCAGCTGCTTTGCTATTCTGTTAAGTACTATCGCAAAATCACTTTCGAATTTGCATTAGAATTTTCAATTTCGTATGACGAAACTGACATTTCACGCGCGAATTCGAAAGTGAGCTTGCAAAAGTACTTATCAGAATACCATAGCTGATGGTAGGGCCTGAAGTGAAGTCTATGTGCCTTCGGACGTGGTCCGACTGTGGTTGCGCCGCTAGCTGTGGTCGTGGTGCGTGCGCGGGGAGAGCGACCCGGGGCCGGACTCCGCGCTCGAGTCGCCCGCGTACACCTCGGAGAATCCGCCCCCGCTGCCGCCTCCGCCTGCGCTGCTACTGCCGCCGCCTTTGAAACGAGGTTACTATGAATATGATTATTTGAAACAGGAAAATAAACTTTTCTCAAAAATGCTTGGAAATATGAGGAGGATTAATTTGAGAACCTTCTTCGAAATAAATCGATATTGCTGTACTGGCCACATACAAGCGAGCAGCAGCCGGCAAAAGTTGTACGAAAACCCTTATCTGTCGTGTTTAGCGGACAAATAAATTACATAGTAAACTGTTTTATATGTTCGCAGGTAAACTCATATCTGTCGTGTAATTAAAAAATGGAACGCTCTTTTACTCCGTAATATGGCAACCAATGAGGTAACCTAGCAAAGGTTTTATTTAAATTTCGACTGACTTGCAAAAAAAAGTTAAAAAAAAAAACAACAAATGAACATTTTAACGTGGGAAAAAAATATTGTTGTTCGTTGTTCGTCCGATTTCGAAAACTGATTTTAATTTCTGCGCATTATTTGAGAAAAGTACTATACAAGCCTTGGCCACGACTAGGCATTGATGGACTTACGTATGTGTAATAAGTTCGTCCTCTTTTGCTAGCCGCTCTGCAGTAATGTAGGTACTAAAACTTTAAACTTTCATGGTCATAATCACTACCTTTAACTAATAGGTACAAAGACGGGAAATTGACCATGTTTGTATTTGATAAGTACTACTATTTGTTACAGCAGAATACTCCGTTTGAAATTTAAACTAGGTAAATATTTTCTTTCGAGTCCTGACTTGGACGAATTAACCATCGTCCAAGAGTCCTGAAGAACAACGGCTGGTAGGTATCAACATGTACAATTGAATAGAAAACAGTCAGCTGAATAAAAATAATATACAGTTACAAACTCAAATCAAAGCAAAATTTTCTTGTTAATATCATGCATATGTAAAGGTTTGCGACTCAACTTGAAATTCTCAATTCAGAAAATCGACCATTAGTTAACATCTATTGATACTTTTCTGTCCATTCAATGCATTGACTGAACTGAAACACTAATCTTTCAAGCTTCAAGCTATTAGCGATTGGCCACACAAGATCGGGACAAGTGGCGTTCTCTCGTATCGGAGGCTAAGATACACTGAGCCAGCGCGTAGGTATTAATAAGTACATGTGCTTTTTTATTTATTTTTTTAATGTAATGTTGCCTAGCTATGAGCGCGGCATTTCCTAAGGAAAAACTGCTGTTAAAATTATAAAATAAAAAAGCTTAGTGTAATGAACGAGATGATGTATTATAAAGAAAGAAAGAAATAAAACAATGATGATAAATTAAATTACCATGATGCGACAAGGGCACGCAATATGATGTAGCGGCGCAGTGTCGTGGGCGCACCTTCTCGTACCGGCTTAGCTGCTGCAACTCGCAGTCCGAATGGTGCTTCTCAACTAAACATTATATTATACAGTTTTAGCCAGTGTAGCTATACCTAAATTTAAATACTGCATAAGATTTTAATAAAAAAAAGTTGTACGATAAAATTTTAATTTGCATATTATCAAAACTAGCCCTGCAAAGATTTGATTGTTAAGAAATATACTTAGTAAAATTGCAAAAGAAAATCAATTTCCTTTTGTCAAAAATATTGTTCCATACAGAAGGGTAATAATTATTGTGCGGGCAAGTACCTAAAGTTATTACCCTACGCCCATCATTTTCAACCAGCCATTTTTCTCAATCTGCGCACCTAGTTTCTTGTTTCAATCTACATACCAGCACAAAATACTAAAATCCTATTCTAGCTATACGTGCTAATAGTGTAGTGGTTTGCGCGCTCGGTCTGCGATTGTGGTGGTTAGGCAACTTTCGCAATGGTCGATCACAGAATGGGTGACCAAAAATATTATCCCAAGTTTGTCCTACTTTGGGATGAAACATTAATTAAGCCGTGGGTCCCGGTGTTATTTGCAGTCTTTAAACCCACCAATCCGCATTTCTTATCCAACCATGACAAATGCCAGTGTCCCGTAGTGAGGGCATTAAAATGGCTAAGATACCTAGCTGCAGCAATGCAATCTTAAGCACCCCACCTTCACCTCTATCTCGATGCCTCTGCGGATGTTTCCTGCAGGGTCTGTGCGGTGGAGCGTCGTTGTCCCGGTGCCCAAAAGTCCTGAATTGCAACGTGTGGTCGAGGGTAGCAGCCGCTGTTTCTCCGCCCACGGCGAACGTCGCATATGGACTGATCTCGTATACGTCTGGGAGAAGCAATTGAATAGTAAGTAATTTACGGTTTCCTACCCAAAGGTTCCGGGATCGATTCTCACATGAGAATAAATTGTGAGCCGAGTCGTTTTTTCTATAAAAAATAATCAGTTATTATTCCTGCAGTAAACTTGGTTGTACAATCGAGGAGCTTCCCGATAGATCAGTAGTTTTTTAGACATTATTTAAAAAAAGTTAAGATTTTTATAGGAAATGTTTAATATCACAAATAATAGAACATTAATGGGTATTTTATTTAAATAATTATTTATTAATGTAACCGTATTACTTTTCGAAAAAACGTTTACCAAAAAACCCTACCTACCTACTGATTCCCGATTGTTAGTTTTTTCTATAAGAATATTTATCACATAAAAATAGCATTGTAAAATGTTATAATTAGGTGGCTGTTTCATCTTAATCGATAGTTTTAATTCGACGTGTCCTCGTAGGTCTCTGTAGCATAATTGGTTAGAGCATTGGGCCGGATTGCCAAGTACGACATGAGACAGGTTGCTTTTTTCTAGTATATTTTCTTATTTAATATTTATCACATTAAAAAAAGCATTGTAAAATGCAAAATTAATAAGTTATAAAAAGTTTTTTCAGTCTAGTTCATAGTTCCTAGATTTAGATCAAATTACGAAATACCTACACTACAGTCATTGATTACAAAACATTGATCACAAAAACAGTTGAGTTTCTATAGTATTTGTTGTTTGTGACTTGACGTCACGTCAAAAAGAAATCGGTAAAGTTGTTTCAGGAAAAAAGGAAGACGATGGCAAATCAAAACAGAAAGTTAAGTTGAGTTGAAGTTTGGCATGCTTTATCAGACAACTTGGGAGAAGTTCCAGATAGAATTTGTTTAGTTTGTGAGATTCACCGAGGGACTTTAATGTTGGTATGTCATGTGATAAACGCCATCATTTTACTTGAAATAAATGTTGTTAAATAATATTTGTAGAACGAAAATGCTTATTTTTATTCAACCTAAGTAGATAATTAAACATCGGAATCTTAGGAAAAAATATTGGAAGCTTGAAAGGTAGTTAGTACTTATAACTAAGAATAATTAAACGATAAAAAACCATCTTTGACATTGACTTAACCTTTTGGAGCCCTGCGTCAGACGTTGCATGAAATATTTTTAAACTGAATTTTAATCGCTTCGTGGAACAAACATCGGTCTGTTGCGTTTGCTCGATTATTACAATGACAATCAATTTCAGAATCAAACCTTACATAAACTAGGTAGGTAATGCTGTTGAGAAACCAATTTGAATAGTCGAAACTTACCTGATGCGGGAGACAGTTTGTCATGCTTGTAGTCATGCTGGCAATTCCTTATGTTCTGCTGCTCCGGACACACCGACTTGTCGGTGCTGGCTACGGAGTGGCTGCAGCGGCGCGTCTCCTCGTCAGGTTGGCCGGTACATGGCCACAGGGTACTAGTGAAATAGTTTTATACTCCCGTAAAATATTATATGGTTTTTATTCTTCAACCAATCGGGTTTATATTGAAATTCGGAAGAAGCAGGTACAGGAAGGTGGTAGGATTTTTACAGGTTGAAAATTCCGGGAGAGTCTAGCTTCCATCTGCCGCCTTATCAATACTTATTTTAGGTTTGATGAAGGCAAGGAGTCTCCCCGTCGGTCATAAAAAAACAATCACTAAAATATCACCAATCATTATTATAAAATTTTATGTCCAACACACAAAGAGCATGTATGCAAGTGCGAGTAAGTAATATATTTATTTATTTGGAGTTGAGAAACAATCAGCAGCGTGAGCAATATTTGTCAAATGTTCAAAGAGAACTTTGGGGCTAGGTTAATTGGTGTGATTGTAAGAAATATTTTATTTCTTTATTTAGAGTTCTGGCGTGTTGATTCGTAAACGTTGATATTTTACGGAACAACCAAAGGTTCTGCATAAATAAAGCTCTTTGAAGTTTCATCTTAATTTTGTCCTCATATTTGACAGAACATTCCTTACCCTTATTCATCCTTAAGGAAGGTCCGTGCCCCAGCAGTGGGAATATTAAGAATAGCTGATGACAAGAGAATCTATCTTCTACTTATCCATCCGTAAGGAAGGCCAGTACCCCAGTAGAGGGGACAATAAAATGGCTGATGAGAAGACATTTGACGGAATGGAGCGTTACCTGGCGGAATTGAATTCCTACCTTCTTATAGCAATGAGAGCCAGTAAGGGAGCCGTCATAGCCACCGTGGCGAGCCCGGCAAACGCGAGAGATACCACGCCGAGAAATCTGTCGGTACCTGTCCAAAATGTTCATAGAGAAGAGAATTTCCGTCAGGTGACGCTCGTTTCTGTCAAATATTAGGAGCAAAATACCACTCGCAGTCTTACCTTCGTTTAGCAATGAGCACCAGTAAGAGAGCCGTCACAGCGACCGTGGCAAGCCCGGCGAACGCGAGTGACACCGCGCCGAGAACTCTGTCGGTGTCTGCGTTGCTGCCTACAGTGGTGATTGGACCACCTTCCGACTGGAACGCGACTGGACGACGCAGGCGTTCTGATGACAACGTTGATGTTTTACGGAACAACGAAAGGCAGGGCTAAATAAATACTGAAGCTCAACTTTTGAAGCAAATTGGGCCTTGATTTAACTTGTTCACATTAATTATCTGTTATCTCTATTTTAAACAGTTCTCTTAAAGGAATGCATGAAACACCACAATCACCGTGGTCTATATTTTCGTGGGGTTGGCTGAGCATCAAAGGTGCAGCTTGAGAGTGAAATGTGATGTTTATCATAACCAAACCTCAACGATGCCACATTTGGTATTTTTGGTCCAAAAAATAAATAATTTCAAGAATATATACGTACCTCCAGAGTGAGTGGTAGTGGCAGCGTATATGACAGCCTGATGCCGCGCTGATTCAGTCGCGGTCCATAGACGGAGACCATACCAGGCGCCTGCGGCCAGTCCGCCGATCACTACCTACGCACGAAGTCGAGTTAAAAATTAGTACCTGCCATCAAATAATATAGAAGCTCTAGCGAGTTAAAGGTTGGCGTTCAAATAGCAGTGGGCGGGTGGCATCGCAACGGGCAGCGCCGCTGTGGTGCTCTCCGCAAATGTGATGCAGCCCGCCCCACCCCGATCAGTCGCTAGTAAACCATGATTCATACAACATTCATACAAAACACAAACAGGCATATTTTTGCGTTGCGTTGCGGTCCGACCCGGCCCGTCTAGAACTTCCTATCCTTCATACGAACACAATGCTGGAGAATTCGGGTGAGTAAATAAAAAAATAAACAAAAAACAGCGCATCCAGCAACATGAAGTGAACCGATTGCGAGTAAAAGCTTTATGGGCCAACGAACATAATTATCTCTCAGATGGCGTTGTTGCCAGATAAATGTATGAGAAATGTGAGCTGTAGGTACCTACTAATATTTATATTCTATAGTAAGTAGGTATTTGGTGCCATGGGGTCCCAATTGGAATATTAGATTTGGATTGAGCATTGTATTAGTATACTGTGATTTGGTGATTAAACATTGACGGCCTTACCACAAAATATTTTTAAACACTGTTTAATTTAGACAGTGTTTTAATGTATACTGTCTCTATCACACAGTATTGCCAAAAAGTGACAGCATCACATTTAAACACTGACTAGCTTAGACACCCGATAAATACTGTTTTGTGGTAAGAGCGTGAATAGATAGATAGATCTTTCAGACACGTGATCATGTCCAATGGCAAAAAACGCTCATCGCACGAACGTACCTACGCCCTACAAAGTTCCAACCCGGGTCCATTGTCTCAGCAGGCAGGATCAATACTGTTCCACCAAAAGGCTGTTTGTTATAATACCAGTTTTTGATGTCCAGGGAATTTAAGGCAGCGTAAGTGAGAGGGTATGATTTTATAATTTTACATATTTTTACTAGTAGGTAGGTTATCATCCTTACCAGACTAAAACCAAAAAGTACGGTTGATTTCACTAAAACAATTATCACTTTACTGATTTCCACACGTGTTAGGAAAATATAAGTATCTGCAAAGTTAGTTCTGTTGTATAGAACGTAACTATTATGGTTGCTCAAGTAAGAATTTAACCAAAGTTCTTTCTAGGAATTGGAGACCCTCCACTTACCTTTAGCAAAAACTTTTCTACACAACTTTCTGATTATTTACACATAAGCACACAATTCGTTGCTCCGAGCGAAAGTTCGTGTTGAATCGTAATAAAGGCTCCAATTTGTGACTTGTTTTTGCCGGTTCAGAAATTTGGAATGTGCCTGCCCTGTGGCATTCCTGCGCTTTGGGTCCAGAATAGGATAAATCGTTTACAGGATATAATAATAATAATAATAAATGATATATAAATTTCCCTTTCTAAGCAATGAATAAAGATGATTATTGAATTTTAAAAGCCATAATAATATTATAATGTGCATTAATTTTTTTTTTACCATTTCCTGCCTTAAACCACTTTTGCTAGAAGACATAGGGATATAGATTCAGGATGGCTATTTTTTGTCGCCATCATTTATGTATGGAAAAACTACGTATTTCACGTGAATGAAGCGCAAATGGAACACCTAGTCTAAGAAAAGACTTTCTGTGCTCTGTGCCTAGTCAAGTGCTGTGTCAGACATTAACATTCTAGTTTTTAAATCATGAGTAAAGTTTACAGATGAAATTCAAGTAATTTCAGTAATAAATTAAGAGCTCTTAAACTTTTTCACTCATGATTATAGAAAAAAAAACTGACTCTGGAGTTACGAAAAATTAAAGTATTACTCAGATCACCTATATTACTAGAAATGTGATCTTGTAAGAACCTTATTAGATAAACAATGTATCTAAATGTACTCTATTCGATAACTAATTATGCTTTTATCTCTATACAAAATTCCTGTAAAAACATTTGGGTCGCTAACGACCCACTGGGATAATATATTTTATATAATATCGACGCATGCTTTGTGTGCATTTTGATATTTTTGTTAGTTTCCGAGAATATGGTGGTAAGAGACTATGTTGGCCAAGTAGACGAGTATTTAAACCCGCCTAGTGATGGTCAGCAGTCTGACCTTGACTCAGGAAACTAAGAGTGTTCGGATAAAAATAAGTTCGGAAAAAAATTCAACCTCCTGATGTTGAAGATATGACTAAACCAGAACCCAGTAGAATAAGAAAGTCAAAATTTGTATCAAAATCTATAGGCTTATATGAAACTACTTCCGAAATTTGCAGATTCAGATTTTAGCAGACGCAGAAGTTTTCAGTATCATAATACCAAAACCTGACACTTTGGAACAGCTTTACCGGTTACTCCTGAGATTGAATATTGCTTATTTCCTTATTTTACGAGCATTCTTTTGAATTTGATGTAGTCTTAAGTTTTGGAAACTGAATCTAGTTTTCAGATTTTTTTCTGTATTTGTAGTAAAAGACGATATTACTTGCCAAATTTCATAGTTATAGGTCAACGGGAAGTACCCTATGAATTTTTATTCCCTTAAGAGTGTTGAAGTATACGTTTTTGCGGCATAAATGGCCTTACCTTTTAAAACGTTAATTTTGATTTTTTTTACGGCATGAAGAGATTGTTACCGTGAATCTAACGACTATATTTTTATGAATTAATTACAAATGTAAAGTTTTAGTGTCAGGAAACACAGATTCAGGCAAGAAGTTCCACTCTTTGGCGGTACGGATGAGAAATATCGAGTCAAAACGCTTAGTGCGACTCTCGGGTATATCAACCATATATTATTTTATGTGGCACCTGTTTGTACGTCTGGTTGTCCGATGAAAAAATGAGGATGGTAGAATGAGGCTGTGCAATTCTGCTGCACACTCCCTGAAATGTAACCTATAGATTACGGAGAGACCAGCAACCTGCCGTCTATTTTGAAGGCTCTTTAGTTGAATATACATTGCCGATGCTCTTCACGGCCCTCCTTTCAATGGACTCAAGCGTCTGGAGTTGGTATTGGGCAGAACCATCCCAAACATGAAAACAGTACTCCATACACGATCGAACTCGCATTTGGTAATGATTGAGCAACTGTTCCGGGGTGAAGTACTTTGTCACCTTTGCTAGAATGCCAAGTTTTTTGAGGCCAATTGAGCTTTACTCTCATTAAAAGAGCCAAAACTGAAATCGGAGACAATGTAATGCCGAGAAGCTCAATTTAGTCAGTAATCGGCACGGAAACATTTCGGGAAGTAAGAGTTAAGTGAAAAAGGACTCCTTTTCGCGGAGAAGAGACACGCCTGGGTCTTTGACGGGTTGAACCTGACCAGATTGGCATCGCCCCATTCGGAGACTGCTGCTGCTTAGCACTGGCACGTGCATCAGACATAAAGCTGTCTACAACAGTGCTTTCATCTGCGTATCCCAAAATACCGGGCATTAGCAGGTCATTTATATGAAGCAGAAAACAGCAGCCGAACCCTGAAGGACACCGGCATGAACAGCTAACTGGTCCGACGAGCAACCATCAATGACCACTCGTATCGAACGATCCCTCAGGAAGTCCGATACCCAGACACACAAGCCAGTGGGAAGTCCATATGACGGAACGTTGCTAATAGAACTATCATATCATTCATGCCTAGGATGTAAATCATTTGCCTAGAAGATAACTATTCACTCGTGAATTGAAGACCCCCAAAGTGACCAAACGATCTGTCTGGTTTCAGCAGAGGAGGCAGTAAGGTACGGCAGAAGTTGGCCTCGACCAACTTAGCCAGGGACCTGACCGACCTACCCGACGGGTAAGAAGCAAGTTTTTTCCCTATTCGGCTTATGTGGTCGGAGCGAGCTCGTCTAACAACCTTTTCGCAGGACTTGGCGGCTTTGTTAAAGGCTTTCTTCTTTTCACGCGTGTTTCGAGCTTTGTGAGCGCGAGCATCAACCCAGGCCAAATATACCAGATGTTTTGACGCCATTGCGTCACGACATTTGGCATTATAACACGGGCGAGTTTTGCTGGACAGCGGTACGTCAGAGAAGGGGCTAAAGTACTCCATACCCTGACGAAGCACATTGGTCACAGCATCCGCGCAAGCTGAAGGGTCGCTAGAAGAAAAGCAAACCTGCCGCTATGGGTAAGATGCAAAAAAGCAACGCATCTCTTCCCAATCTGCTGATTTGTATCTCCAAATCCGCTGAGAGCCTTTTGGGCTTGGGTCGGGCAGAGAGTACACCGACATCGATTTCACCACACAATGGTCAGAAGTACCAAGGGGTGGTGTAACCGAAACCGAGTACCTCTCGGGGCAGCCTCTGTCAGCAGAAGGTCCAAACAATTAGGGGTATGCCCGTCAATATCCGGCAATCTAGTGGCTTCCTGGACCAGCTGGGTGAGGTCCAGTGTCGAGGCTAGCTTTCGTGTTTCACGACCAGCGTGGTCGGATTGTTCATAAGGGAACAGCCAGTCCTCCTGCGAATAAAGTATTCTATTGTTTTCTAAAGTTAGATCTAGTTTGTAAATCTGTCGTCTGAAGAAGCTTCCACAAATGCACAGTAGGAGGAATTTTGGATTGTGGGACATATCTGTTTGATTTTTGCAGCGTGCTAGGATTATAAAAGTTAGTCTTCCGCTTAGTAACCTAACCACAATAGCTTGGCCTATCTCCTCTAGGGATACCTAGATGAGATAGATTATTTGAAAATGGCAGTTATAGCTATTCAGTATTTTACGGTCTACCTACGCAGATGATGTACTTTTCGTTCGCGCTATGAATGATATGATCTTTATTGCATAGTAAATTTGGGTGATCTCTTTTAATACGCACGCAATTAGAATTTTACTTCCTTTTCGAATGATCAAGCGCCGAAGAGTGTAAAAAGTACACTCTAAAAGATATAAACATCTTTTTAACTTGACTCTGTTTAGTTTTAACTAGTCTCACCTCTCGATGATGATGCAAGGACGTCAAATCCGCGTCCCGCCAGGAAGCCGACCCGCCCGCGTCCATCCGCCGCCACTGGAGCCGAACGAGTCGCGCGCCGCACCGCACTGCCCTCCGCGCGTCGATAGCCAGAGCGCTGCTGTTGCTCCACACAGCCGCCTCGGCTAACTCGTCGTAGTTATCTGGCTCCCCTCCCCCCTCCCATACTAGCACTGGTGTGGAAATTATAGAGACGTGAGGATTTCAAAACATCATTTTTTTGTCGGAACAACGGAAATGTTTAATTAAGCACAATTTATGGTCTAAACATAATTTCTGTAGGAACTAATGCAAAAAATATTGTCATTAAGGCCAAACCAATAAAAATTTAAAAAGAAATACAATTAATATCCCAGAATGTTACTAAAAATCAGCGTCTGTCCAAGAAGCCGACCTCCTCGCTTCCTTCCGCCGCCACTGGAGCCGCACGAGTTGCGCGTCGCACGGCCCCGCCCTCCACGCATTTATAGCCAAGGCGCATACATCTCCAAATGAAGTACTTAACTAACTCCGCAACCTAAAGCAACACAGCACTGGCGGCTTTACCTTCTCGTTTCCAACCTCATTTCTTCATCTCGAAGATTCGCTGGTGCTACTCCCTTACTAACCTAGGTAGTACACAATATAGTTTACTAGATTCTATACACCAACTTATCCGGCGGCTTTGTGCTAACCAATCGCGGTGTGGAAGGAGGCAACTGCCCCGCCCGAGAGTGCGCCACAACCCTCACTAAGTATGTGGCCCCACAAGCGAATGCCCTCAACCCGACTCTGGTCACTTCACCCTCAGCCTCTAACCTCGTTGCTTCATCTCGAAGGTTTGCCGGTGCCTCGAACTAACCAGTATCATCACGAACTCACACCGATCACCCAGATAGCATTCTAGTTCATAATATATTCTAGATTCTTGTACACCAACTAACCCGGTGGCTTCGTCCTGACCAACAATGGCGTGGAAGGAGGCGAAGGTCCAGCCCGAGAGTGCGCTACAGCCCTCACTGAGTAAGTAGCACCGCAGGCTAAAGCCCTTAACACGACACTGGCCGCTTCGCCCCCGGCCTCCAACCTTCTTTCTTCATCTCGAAGGTTCGCTGGTTCTACTCCCTCGCCGGTATCATCACGGACTCGAACCCACCAGATGGTGAAACCTACGATGTTATTATTTTGTATCACATTTTGTCCAAAGGTTGACAAATTATTTAAATGCGTAATTTTGTTATTGGTCCGTTTCAGTACAATTTCCCACGTCACACGTACAAGTCTATCAGAGAGAAGGTTTTCACTTTTTGCTATCTGACGTTTCGACCAATCAAGAGAATATGTTGTCGTTCGGACATTCATTACGAATGAAAATGAAATTACCATTCCCAAAACTAAAAAGTCGCTAGCAGAATTTTGTAAATAAGTTTTTTTTTATATAAAATTAAACGACGTGACGTCCCGCACTCTGCGCCAGAGGTTCCGGGTTCGACCCCCGGACAAGAGTCTTTTTGTCTTGGTCTGGGTGTTTAATATATATTTTATGCATGTATGCATTTACAAAAAAAAAGTATAAGTATGTTTATCCGTTATCTAGTCTCCATAACACAAGTTCTTCATAAAACTTGACTTGGGCTAGATAATTGGTGTGATTGTGTGCAATTATTTAAATTTTATATTGTAATACAAATTCTCATTTGTTTATCTCATAATTGAGTGATAGCTACTTTTTTCCTATAAACTTTTTCATTCCGACAAAGGTGGCAATACATCATCGAATCACTAACCGTGAGGTGGCGCAGCGGGGTGATGCGAAGTCCTCCAAGTAAGTCGTGCTTCCTTATGAGCCGCGTGGTCCAAGGCAAGGGCGGGAGCGGACGGCGGCGCGGCGCACTCCACTCGGTATGTCACTTCTTCAGAGCCGAACGCATTGCGAGCTGAACAAGTGTAGTTCCCACTTGTTGATGCGTCTACCTCTGTTTGAAATTGTTTTTTTTTAATCCTAGCTCGTTTTAATAGGGATCAGGAACTATGCTAGTAAATGAAATACAGTTTTTTTTTAATGGTATGGTAACTAACCAATTGTTTTCGAACCTATCGATAACCAATCGATTCTACAAAGCCCGAGTATATTATTAATTTTTATTTAAATCTAAACTCTTATAATATTAGCATAGAGAACGTGCCTCCTTTTTGGGAATCGGTAAAGTGGTAACTTGCACGTAAGACTGCATAAGCCAGTATAATTGCAATGTCTGAAATACCCTAATTCCAAAGCCAAATATAGTACAATTTTGCACTTAGGTGTAGTATTTAACTTTTAATTTATGGATAAGCATTTTTTTTTATTACACTACGGGTAAGCGCTTAGCACTCATCTTACCCGATGTTAAGTAACGAAAAGGATTAAGGTGATTGAAAAGCACTTTTCCCTATATCTTCACTCACAGACACCACAGACCATTTATCAAAAAATCGGCCAAGTGCGAGTCGAACTCGCACAAGAAGGGGTTCGCCTCTCACCCGAGGTTACCTGGAAGAGACTGCTACGTAGCTATAAGGCAGCCTATTGTGTGTTCCTAATTTTTGACATTTTCTCTGTATGTGTTTGTTTTTGTATCGTGTGCAATAAAGTTTCTATTATTATTATTGCTAAAATGCCATTATAATTTTTCGTCTGCAAAAATAAGTTTGTTTGTCATAGTGTTTGTATGAATGACAAAGTTATATTTGCGCTCCGAAACTACTAAATAAATTTCGTTCAAACCAAATTTCGTTAAAAGTTTTTATAAAGATCTACATCAATTTTTTTTTTTTACTTTCTTATTTTAAAAGTTAGAGGGGGGGGGGGGGACACACATTTTTCCACTTTGGAAGTCTATAACTTTGAAACGGTTGACTTTGAAAAAAAACTGTTTTAGAAGCCTCAATGTAATTTTTAAAGATCTATCTAATGATATCCCACACGTATAGGTATGATGAAAAAAATATTTCAGTTACAGTTCCATGTATGGGGAGCCCCCCTTTAATTCATTTTTTTATTATTTTTGTGTAAAAACCGTAAAGCGGTTTACAGAATACATCTACCTACCAAGTTTCAACTGTGTAATCCTCATAGTTTTGGAATAAAAAGGGTGTGACATACATCGGTTTGGCCGTATCTATAAGGGTTTCGTTTTTTGCCTTTAGGCTTCGAAACCCTAAAAAAGGCTAATGCCCAAACACTTTCCAAAATTTGACTACGTTTCAGATACTGTTTCCTAACATAAGATTTATTATTATAAGATTAACTTCTCACCATGTATAGACAGATGACCATGCGGCGTGAGGTGGGTCCGCGGGTCGTGTGTAACGGGCCGGTCGCCGCGTAGCCACCGCGCCCTCGGCGCTGGTTCCCCCCGCCACGCACACACCAGCCTCAACGAGTGCCCGCATTGGACTCGAGCCCAAACTCCGAATGAGAGCAGTCTTGCTCCCGCTAAAGGGTTAATATTATACTTTCATGGATCAGGAATAAAGTTAAAGATAAAGCTGTGATGCAATTAAGAAACCGAAAGGCGAAAGAAAAGATAGGTTTCTTCTAGGCAAGCGCGTTACATCCTAGATCGCATCTTCGCTTTCCATCAGGCAAGAAGGCGGTCAAGCGTTTTACCTATCTAATAAAAGAAAGAGTTTAGGCGTATTGTAAGCCGCTTATTTTTCAGTGATAGCTGCTAAATTCAATGTGTCACTTAGGAAATGAGTCATATTTTTAAGTTATGTGTACCTGTATATTTAATAGTTAGGCTAGGCTAGTTTAAAATTTTTTATGTATCTTATTTGTGAAGACCTGTAAATGGCTTTATGTTTATATTTAAGTTTTTTAATGTATTAGGTTAAGCAGTTGGTTTTCCAGTAAATAAATAAATAAATAAAAATTAAGTGAATCGATTTGTTTTTGTTCTTAGGAGATAAAGTCAATGTTTTGTTGTCGACTAAATGCCAGTAAGTAATCATGTAAAAAATGACTCGTGTGATCAGTGCAAATATAAAACCAAAAATTTCATATGTACTTAGTTTAGGATTAAAAATCTATTAAGGCTATTCCAAGCAAATATGAAAGTCGAAGAATCTACAACACCGTATCGCAAAACCCGAACTTACAAAAAAAAAAATGTGATAGTGTGGTTACGGTGTAATGTTGCATGTGATTAATCAGATTACCTCTGGATGTTGTTGTAGCAGGTTGTGGTGCTGAAAGCTCTCCTTCTCCAGCAGCTGAATGAGCTGCCACCCACGCCTCATATGTAGACCCTTCAGACAGCGACCGGAGTTCCGCAGACCCTCCCAAACCTACCGCCTGGTCACCGTCTTCTGGTTGGACTGTGGTCGTTTGTGGAGGTCTGTCCCTACAAAGTAAGTTTATAGAAACAGGCGTAGCAATAGGATCATTTCGGTACATGAAGCAAATAAAAAAATACCTACAAATTCTATGAATTCAGCACATAAGCAAAACTAAACTGAAATTAATTTCATCTGTAAATTTTTTTAGGCATTTTTATCGAAATGATTATGTTTTAACATAAAAAAGAAGCCGTCAAAGAGATGAACTAACCTCCCAAGTTCGCGATAGAACACAGTGTAATATAGAATCGGTCCATTGGGGCGACTTGGTGGTAACCAGCTCACAGCTAAGGACGTCACGGATGTTGCTACAACTTTGACAGCCGCTGGAGGACCTGGCGCTATTCAAAAATAAAATATTTTTTTTTAAACATTATATTAAATCATTGAATATATCAATTAACTTTATAGGCATTACTTAATTTTTTTTTTTATTAACGTTTAAAAGTTAAACAGTGGTGTCAGTTTCACCACCGACGGGTAAGCTTATTTGGCAGATAATTTAACAATTGTAATATAAAAAATATGTCAAATTATCTGCCCGATTAGAGTTCCTGGACATATCCATCCACACCCATGCCATGTTCCAGCGTTCTAGTGGTGAAACCGGCCCTTACTCTCACTTTCTATGCCATAACAAAAGCTAGGAGATCGAAAGTGACAGCAACATACTTTTATGAGTAAGGCCGTAAGGCCCAATATGTTAAAGCCACGTTAAAACTGACCATCTTGTTGCGTGGTGCAATGTATAGGATTGGCGGGTACGCCGTCCCCCGCTGCAGTATACGCGAGCGCTTGTAAAGTGTAATTGGTGTGTGGTCTGAGTGCGAGTAGGAGCGTTTCCACGCCCGCTACCCGCTTGACCTCCGCGCCCGCACCCGCTGTCACTCCGCCCGCACCCCGCACCTCCCACTCCAGCCAATCCGCCGCTGCCGACAAACGACTGCCATCACTCAGTTTGGAATTGGTAATCTACATTGAGTTTTGAGAATGCGAAAATAGTTTCGGAATTGTTTGTGATTTAAACTTGAACAACGTATTTATCTACGTTAGTAGTATTAGGAAGAATCGCGTAAGTTTGCAATGCAATTTACTTTCTACTACCAATTTTAAACTTTTGCGTAACAAATAACTAAAACTAAATTGTGCTAACTTCTGTCACGATTTAACGGCAGTTTAAAGGTCAGCGAATATTCGATAACTTAAAGATAATAAGTGTTTAGTTAAGTTTCACAAGTAGATCTTGAGAAAGTTGAAAATGTTGAGAAAGTTTGTGAGGAAATTCGTTCAATATTGGAAAAACGCTTACATAAAATATGAAGGTACCTAAACTATTAACTTCTAAATGTAGTTTTTAAAGAAAATCAAGACTATATAAGAAAATCTTGTAAATGACGATTTTTCAGTACGGAGCTTTTGCGATCATAGCTTAAAATTAAAGAAAGCTTTTTTATATTTTTTCTAATCCTCTGAAATATTTGCTGAGTTGTTCTAGAATGATTGCTATTTAATCACGCGCTTACCTACAACGGATTTGAATGAAAGACACACATTTTCTTTCTTTGATTATAACACCGGATATATTTGATCCTGATATTAAATTATTGATTATTAAAAAAGATCGATATCACGGATATTTGATGAATAATGACTAATAAAGACTATAAATATTATATCTCATCATTATTACCGCGACGCCCGTCACAATAAGTCTGTTGCAGATCGCGCGCACTCCCAAAATCTAATTATAAACATTATTTGCTGTCTTTTTATGCCAACTTAAGTAATTTATCAAAATAACGTTAATTATTTAATCCGTGAAAGCTGCTTAAACAGTACGCGCTAAACTTACGACGAACTTGGTACCTAGTTCAGAATATGTTCCGTACTCACTGTGCTCCGGGCGATACAGTAGCTTGTATCCGAGCAGGGCTCCCCGATGCATGTGCGCCGGTGGCGGAGACCACTCCACTTTCAAGCTTTGGGGGGACACTGCCCGGCAGCGCACCGCTCTTGGGCCTTCCGAGGGAACTGTATGGAAACGATTAGTTCTAAAGGTTGTGACCACTTTCAGGCTTTGGGGGACATTGCCCGGCAGCGTACCGCTCTTGGGCCTTCCGAGGGAACTGTATGGGAGGAGAGCAGTAGGCCGGATATCCAAAGGTCGCAGGTTCGAGTCCTGTCTAAGATTAACTTGTGTAATTCTAATAAGTAGGTATATAGCACATAGTATTGAAAATAATAAATATAATTAACGTAAAAGATTAGTTTTAAAGGCTATGACCACTTTCAGGCTTTGTGGGGTCACTGTCTGGCAGCGCACCGCTTTTGGGCCTTCCGAGGGAATTGTTCGGTAAAATTAATCGTTAAACATCTAAAAAAAAATTTATTACGAATGCAAGGATATTCCTAGCATTGATGTGATAACGCAGGCTTACAACGTATTAAAAATATAAAAGTATTGGAGAATTTCAACGGTGGTCCGCAAGTCTCGGTAGCTCAGTGGTTAGAGGAGTGGACCGGATTTCCAAAGGTTGTGGGTATGATTCCCATCAGAAAATTCACTTGTGGCGGAGTTGATTTTACCCAATATTCGGAAAAAGTTAGTTTTAAAGGTTGTGATTTGGGACGCTGTTCTTGCCTCAATAAGAATACAAAAATGCATTGACAAAGATAATTATAGAGAAACAAAAAAACGTATGAAGTATAAGTAGTATTGTATAATAAGTATATTTATAAAGAAAAGAAAACTGTTGAAAGGCTATAAATATAGAGAACTATTGGTGTTGGCAAATCACATAACAATGTCTCCGAAAATAATATCGATTTCAAACAGGTCAACCGTCACTTCACATCGTCTGTGCCTATGGATGGCACTCATAAAACCAGAACTTTGGAATATCTTTCTAACCTGCCAACCCATGAATCCTTTTTTGTTTTAATCAATTTGCAGATTGTGATGTAAGGAGAACTATCCAGTCATACTACCCATCCTTGACATCGTTACTCCTGTTATTACCCACATCCTAAATACATCCATTTCCTGTGGAACGTTTCCTGCATCCTTGAAGGATGCTAATGTTATTCCGCTCCCTAAAAAGTCGAAACCGACCGTGTTTTCCGACTTTCGCCCAATTTCGATCCTTCCATTCCTCTCTAAAGTCCTCAAAAACCTTGTTCATCGTCAGCTTACTGACCATCTCAATAACAACCATATCCTTAATCCTTTTCAGTCTGGCTTTCGTAAAGGCCACAGCACCTCTACAGCCCTTGTGAAGATAACGGATGACATACGCCGGGCGATGGAGGATCGTCAGCTTACGGTAATGACACTACTCGATTTCAGTAATGCCTTCAACTCCGTTGATTTCGATATCCTCCTTGGTGTTTTACGTTCTCTGAACATATCTCCAACTGCAATTGATTGGTTTCAAAGTTACCTGCTAGGGCGACGGCAGCGTGTCCGCGCTGGAGATTCTTTCTCCGAGTGGTGCAATATTGCTGCCGGTGTTCCTCAGGGTGGCGTCTTATCTCCTCTACTTTTTTCAATATTTCTAAATTCTGTAACTAAATCACTTTCTAGTTCCTATCACCTCTACGCCGACGATTTGCAGATCTACACTCACGCACCGTTATCTGAGCTTTCACAAGCTATCACTGCCACTAACTTAGATCTAGCCCAAATAAATTCCTGGAGTAAGTCCTTTGGTCTTACTCTTAATCCATCCAAGACGCAATGTATTATTATTGGTAGTCCTCATTTCGTTACAAGAATCGTTTTTGAACATCTTTCGGTGATTTCTTTGGATATCCCGTTCTCCACCACTGTTAGGAACCTTGGTGTTACTATGGACCAGCATAGCGGCCTAGCGCGGCAAAGTACTTTTTTAATTTAATACCTAAAAATATGACATAATGCGTTCCGAATCGCACTATTGACTTTTTTGTTACATTTTATTCTTATTTTAAATACCATGAAATTAATTATAATACTCCGTTTTGGTTTTATTATATTATTTTAGTTCAATGAAACATAAAAACAATAACAATAAGACTATTTGTTATAAAAAAATATATATGCTGGGTGAGATTTCACAACCTATGATTGGATTTCGGATTTAGTTTTTTATATCAATAGAACAACAAGAATAAGGTATATTTAGATAAAACTTTATGTTTAAAGAATTGTTTACCGGAAGTTGACCGCGGAAACAACCATAAAATGTTCCTCGCTGTTGTGAGTTGAAAAATTGTGTGTTGCGCTCGGCAGAAAAGTTTTTAGCGTCTTGTACCTTTGAAATCCTCGCTTCGCTCAGCTTTCAATAGAGGTAACTCGCCGTTAAATAACCAACTTTCCAGCCTTGCATAACAAATAACTATTTTTTATGTGAAAGTGTAACTGTATTACGATGCTTGAATATATAAATAAATAAATAAAATGTCATCAACATACCGCTTTCCTGTGTCAATGTGTTTACAGGAGTGGTGGCGGGCCCTGCTCCAGCGCTGTTGAAGGCTCTTACGCAAACAGAGTACCTAAGGGACAGTTTGGAACACTATTATTAATAAAACCATAAAATTATTATCATAATTAATTAAAAGTGTACTACTCAGTCAAGTGAACTTGGTGACACCTGCCTCGAAAGATTTTTGTGCAAAATAATGTGCCTAGAAGTTTTTGGCAGCGGCCAGGGCAGTATTTTTTTAAAGTAGAGCCTTCTTTTAAAGGTTAGTAACTATTGACAATATTTTTCAAAGTTCAAATGACAGAGTAGTAGAAACAAAATTTTTCATGAGAAGAGTAAGGGAAGATTAGTTAAATAAATTATATAATTTTATTGGATCAAACAGCTCATGAGTGGTATCACAATAAACATCACTACTATAGTCTATTTATTCTGTGACTATAGGCAGAAAAGGTTTCAGAAAAGATGAACTGAAGATATTTTTCATTTCTTTTTCAAGACTAATGCATTGTTTTAGAAATTGGAAAACAATAAATGTACATGGGCAAGCTGAAAAAATTGTTATTTTTATTAATTGTTTCTCCCTACAGTCAAAAATATAACAAACAGTGCTGATATAGAGGTTATTAAAGTTACAAACCGAAGTTCGGTCTGAACCTTGTATTGAAGGGGATAAAAAGGTTGGCATAATCACCGAGTATAATGCTCCAAGCTTTCTATGGTTTATTTGGTGACCTGGGGCCCAATTCTGCTATTTGACAATTAGCGACCAACTATTTCCATTCCATCGACATCCTACTAACATTACAATTCCATTGTGCTAAATTTTGTATTCTGCTAAAAGTTTTTAAAATCTCGATGTAATGTCGATGGAGTGTCAGTTCAATGGAAATGGAATGGAAATGGACTGTGAATGGAATGTGAATTAAATACGTTTTAAGTACTTTTTTGTGAATTTTATGTATTAATATCGACAAATTATATTTTTTTTACGATATAAATATCAACATCTATTAAAAATACTTGTTTATTGTTAAAAAAGAAGATAGAAAACAATTGCCCTTACCAAAAACGTGTTCGTCAATGACATCAATGTCTTCATGAAGTTTTGAACACAGTTTGAAAACTTTGAAGAAAATTATTTGTGTAAACAAAAATTGTATTTTAACAATGCAAGTGTTGAGGAACCCGGTTCGTGCGCTCGGCCTGCGATTGTTGAGGTTAAGCAACTTTCGCAATGGTCGGTCACGGGATTGGTGACCAAAAATTTACTATCTCGAGGTTCTCCGTGGTTCGGAAGGCACATTAAGCTGTTGGTCCCGGCTGCATTTAAAACCCACCAATCCGCATTAGGCCACCGTGGTGGGTCATGGCCGGTTCTCGTCATCCATCTATAAGAAAGGCCATTGTCCCAGCAGTTGGGGTTTAAAAATAGCTGATGACAAGTGTTGAGCAATTAACTGCTCTTAGCTTGACCAGTACTATAATTTCTGTAAACATGCCATTTACTAAAAGTCAATAGTTTTCGATTTTAATCAACAAATCCGGAAAAAAATAGTTTTTTTTATTTTTATTTTATTTATTTATTTATTTAATACATACACATGCTAGCTTACAGAAATGCATTTCCAACACACCAGCAAGTCATACAGTAACAGTTAAGATAACAAATTACTTTAAATAAATTCAAAACAATAAAAATATGATGTCATTACGAAATTAAAGAAAGTCAAATTGCTAGATAATAAAGTAAATTAAATTAAGTAAATGTCATTGGAAAAATAATAATAATCTAAAACAATTTGATACATACAAAAAAATAAAGAAATTACAATACAATAAAACTTAAAGGAATAATATCAGATTTTTATAATTGTCATGTCATAAGATATTCTAATTCTAAATATTTACTAGCTTCTTTGCTTTATTTCGCTTTCTCAATGTTCCGTCACGATTTTTTTAGCAAATCTCACATTCGATTTCGGTACCCCAAAATAAATATAGAATCGAAGCAATAAGAACTAGTAAAAACACAATTTGACTCAATTACAGGTTAGTTTAACCAATTTCAAAAGAAAGGTTTATAAGAAATAGATATATTATTTTTACAAACTTGCCTTGTGAAATTAATATGATATAAAGACAAATTTAGTAAAATAAAGAGAAATTTTATCGAATAAAGCTCTAAAAAAGGTGTCGTTGTTCGATGGCAGTTCAATGACCAAATGACAACTGAAAATCCATTGATAGAATCGTTAAATAGTGAAGAGAATACAGGGGCCCAAGTCTGCTAAATAAAAATACACCAATGGAGTCTCAATAGAGTGTCGATAGTGTCTCAGTTGAATGGTTTTTGGCATTTGGTATTCTCTTACTGTTTAAGTCCGAAGCCATTCTATCGACACTCCACCGACACTCCATCGAACTACTATTGATCTTTTCGGTAGTCTGCTATCTATTATATTTGAATGGAATTGTAAGTGTTGGTGCAAACGGTATTCTCTTCACTATTTAACGTTTCTATCAATGGACTTTCAGTTGTCATTTGGTCATTGAACTGCCATCGAACAACGACACCTTTTTTAGAGCTTTATTCGATACAATTTATCTTTATTTTACTAAATTTAACTTTATATCATATTAATTTCACAAGGAAAGTTTGTAAAAATAATATTTCTATTCCTTATAAACCTTACTTTTAAAAATGGGTAAACTAATAAGTCAAATTGTGTTTTTACTAGAAAAGTTTTGGGGTAGTTCTGATTTCTTCGATTCTATATTTATTTTGGGGTAACGAAATCGAATCTGAGGTTTGCTAAAAAATCGTGCCGGAACATTGAGAAAGCGCAAAATAAAAATAAAAACACTTATTTTTTCCGGATTTGTTGATTAAAACGAAAACTATTAACTTTTAGTAAATGGCATGTTTACAGAAATTATAGTACTGGTCAAGCTAAGAGCAGTTAATTGCTCAACACTCGTCATCAGCTATTTTTATGTCCCAACTGCTGGGACACTGGCCTTTCTTATAGATGGATGACGAGAACCGGCCATGACCCACCACGGGGGCCTAATGCGGATTGGTGGGTTTTAAATGCAGCCGGGACCAACAGCTTAATGTGCCTTCCGAACCACGGAGAACCTCGAGATAGTAAATTTTTGGTCACCCATCCCGTGACCGACCATTGCGAAAGTTGCTTTACCTCAACAATCGCAGGCCGAGCGCACGAACCCCTGCGATACGGGTTCCTCAACACTTGCATTGTTAAAATACAATTTTTGTTTACACAAATACTTCTTCTTCGTCTTCAAAGTTTTCAAACTTGTGATCAAAACTTCATGAAGACATTGATGTCATTGACGAACACAGTTTTTATTAAGGGCAATAATTGCAATACAATCACAGCCATACTCTTCCAATGTTTTCTATCTTTTTTTTAACAATAAACATGCATTTTTAATAGACGTTGATATTTATAACGTAAAAAAATATAATTTGTCGATATTAATACATAAAATCCACAAAAAGTATTTAAAACGTATTTAATTCACATTCCATTCACAGTCCATTTCCATTCCATTTCCATTGAACTGACACTCCATCGACATTACATCGAGATTTTAAAAACTTTTAGCAGAATACAAAATTTAGCACAATGGAATTGTAATGTCAATAGGATGTCGATAGAATGGAAATAGTTGGTCGCTAATTGTCAAATAGCAGAATTGGGCCCCAGTTTGCACCAACAATTACAATTCCATTCAAATAAAATCAATAGCAGACTACCGAAATGATCAATAGTAGTTCGATGGAGTGTCGGTGGAGTGTCGATAGAATGGCTTCGGATTTAAACAGTACGAGAATACCAAATGTCAAAAACCATTCAACTGAGACACTATCGACACTCTATTGAGACTCCATTGGTGTATTTTTATTTAGCAGACTTGGGCCCCTGACCGCGTACAGTCAAACTCCATTACGGATAGGCCATCCCCACTGGAGCCACCGGCCAGTGAGCCCTCGGCGGACAGACACCACAACACCGTGTAGCCGAGGAACTCGATAAAAAGGTTGATATAATCACCGAGTGTAATGATCCAAGCTGTCTTCAAGCTTTCTATGGTGTATTTAGTGACCTAACCGCGCAAAGTTGCAAACTCCATCGGATGGATGCGGATGGGCTATCCCCATCCATTCGATGGATGCTAATGGGCCATCCGCACACTGGAGCCACCGGCCAGCAAGCCATCGGCGGACGGCCACACCGTGTAGCCGAGCAGCTCGCTGTTCCAAGATGATGACGAATGGTGCTACAAATCGACGATCTGTCTAAACGTGGTATAGAACTGGATAAAAAGGTTGACATAATCACCGAGTGTAATGTTCCAAGCTTTCTATGGTGTATTTGGTGACCTGGCCGCGCACAGTGGCAAACTCCATGCCCACACTGGAGCCACCGGCCAGCAAGCCATCGGCGGACGGCCACCACCATACCGTGTAGCCAAAGAGCTCGCCATTCCAAGATGATGATGGTGGCGCCTATGGTAATACGAAATATAGGATATTTTTTATTCAGTGTGCAAATTTCAGTTGATGGCACTACTCATAGGCACGAACAATTTTTAAATTTCCATACTAATTGTCGTGTAACCTTCTGGGCCAAAATGCCTGTAACAGCAGTTTTTTTTGTAATAGCCCCCTAGTAAAAGGTTTGTATCTTTGAATATCCTAAAACCTAAAACTTTGAATATCTTAAAAAAAATATCCAATAAATTAAATTATTTCTTAATAGTGTAACCATACCAATCTATTGATGGTGGAATGGTTTAGTCGGCATCGATCGATAGTTTCTATCAGACTTCTATTCTAATCCATCCCATCGATCAATTGATGGTGAACGTCAATCCTTGAACGACGACCTGAATATGCACAACAGGCGAAACGGTTCAATTTCGATTACATTATAGTCAAATGGTACGAAGACTAAGTGTTTGGATGGTTATCCATCGCTCAAGATTTGTATCTGATATCGTTCTTGTAATTACATTCTGACATTGAAGAGTGGATCGGCTTCCTTAGGTATTCTATAACGCTGACAGCTTCGATGGGTAACCGAGTTTGGCATAAGATGTAAGTCACATTGGTTGCTACAATAACAATTAATGTAACGATTCTCTATAAAAAAACAGCAATGCACTTTTTACTATGCCAAGCTGTAGAGACTTACAGAAAAAGGGGACAGATCAACTCTTCAATGTCAAACTAATGTAATGGGGCTGATGTAACTGGGGTTATGAAGGTAACTTTTCACGTAAGCCTATGAAAAAGGCTTCTTTCTTTAGAACGCTGTGACTAATCTTCTGCTTTACCATATTTTATAAAGAACTACGGGGAAGTCGCTTAGTCTTCATCATTCCTGATGTTAACTAATGATAGAATTACTGAAGTTGGAACCGTGCCTCGCCCGGAATCAACCAATGAAGAATCGGCTATCTTATTTCTAACTTCCGGAACAGAACAATGCTGAAAACACTGTTGTTATGGCCTCACACTTACTTAAGATGGTGGTAGCTAGCCAGGCGGATTAAAAACAAGTTCTACCACCAAACAAACCGAATACAATATGTACCTACCCCATTGGGAATCGAACCCAACATATCTGAGTCTGTTACCTACTGGTAGTGTTACCACAAAAGAGGTGGTTACACTTTATTTAGGTCCCCTTACCTGCCACGCTAGCTCGATAGTAGACGGTCTCGGTGCAGACGCTCGAAGACTAAGCGGCGCGCGCGACGGTGGCTCGTGTAACGTTACCGCGAGCAACGCTCTAGTATGTGCGGACGCAAACTGCGCTGTTACAGTACGCGCCCGCACTAAATAAGCCGTCGCTGGTTCCAATCCTGATATGGCTGCACCTTCGATTCTGTCGTAGAAATAGTGGGTACTTTGAGCAAGTTTTTAGCACTCTACAAAATTATGACTCTTTGTATCTCCTATTTTTTTTTTATTAAGCTACTGCTGGTTCCAATACTGATATGGTTGTACCTTTGGTTATGTTATGGAAATAGGGGTTTAGTTTAAGCAAGTTCTTTAGCATTCAACAAACTTATGACTCTTCGTATCTTATAAGTAGTTAGTTCTTTATAGAAGTTTGGATTTCGATTTAGGGCATAGCTTGACTTGGAAAGCTATTTCTAAGACTCATTAAATTTGCTGGCGAGAAGGCTCGATATTGCAGCAAAGAGAGGGAAAACGACTGGAAACAGATCATTGCCTATTTCAAATAACGGTCAAAGTATGTAAAATCGAAATAACGTATCCAAACTTACTCAGTGTAAGTATCAATTTGATGTAGCCCAACAGACACGTTGTGGGTGTGTGCGTCCTTCCAAGAGTCTATGGCATTAGAGTCGTGTTTCCTGTACTGCACCACGTAGCCCAGAACTGGTGAGTTGCCATCGTAAGGGCGTCGCCATTGCAGAGACACTGAGCGGGACGTCGTCTCACGCACTCTGAAGTTCAGTGGAGGTTCGGGTGGCTCTGATTAAAGGAATTTTCCTTCATTAAAGAATCAAGATTTTAAATCTTTTGACAAATTTAACCATGGTATGTAAGGCTAAGTGTGATGTTTGTTAAAAAGTTTAAAAGTCACGATGCTTTTCGACAAGCTTTAAATTAATGTCTAAAGGCGCAATTGCGGCACTGTGCCGCACACTGGTAGAATTGCGTGAATACAGAGTTCTGCACAAATGTTCTTCGGTGAACTCTCTTCAGTAAACATTTACAAAATGTGCGTGCACTCGTAGCTCTTTCTTTCCGCTGTTATAGCGAAAACATTTATTTGATCACACACATGTTAGTTGTGCAGCACTGTTCGCTTACAAACATTACCCAAAACATTAGCAGTGGACACATTTCAGTTTGTGCACGAAACATGTGCAGCACATTATTGTGCGGCACACGCTTTTGGTGGAATTCGACCTTAAGGTTAACAGGACTTCCTGTAAAGCCACACCAGAGACATACGGATAAAACTCTAGTAGAAATATACTTTCACAAAAGAGAAACGAAAGTTTAGAATAAAACTGGCCAAGTGCGAGTCGGTCTCGCGCACTGAAGGATCCGTTTAAAATTTTCAAAAAATATTTTTTATTATATGATGTAACTAAAAATTTACGGTTTTCGCAATTTTTCCTTTTTTGTACTATAAGACGTTACTTCGTACCAAATTTCAAGATTCTAAGTTCACGGGAAGTACCCTGTAGGTTTTGATTCCCGTGCGAGTTTCGAAAATTTGCGGCATAAACGGCTGTATCTTTTGATTGCTTTGGCTTAGAAGTTTGATTTTTTCACAGCTCCACGGGACAGTAGACCTGAGTATTAGATATAAATTTCAGTTTGATACATCCACGCGTTCCTGAGAAAAACGGTTTTGACAGACGGACGGACGGACGGACAACGAAGTAATCCTATAAGGGTATCGTTTTTCCTTTTGAGGTACGGAACCCTAAAACGAATCAAGTGTCATGGTATTTGTTGTAAGACTTACCTTGGACAGCCAGGTGTACAAAATGGTCAGAACGACCGTATGGGTTGGATGCTTGGCATCTATATACACCTGAATCTCTTCTATCTGCACGTTCTATGACTAATTCACTTCTTAATCCCTCTGCGCTACGTGTCTCTGATATGCTCATTCTAAAACAAAATTTGTTATAAAATAAATAAAGTTTACACATTAGCTAATATTTGCCAGGTGTCTATGATATATAAAGATTATGTGGAGCTAAAGGACAATTTAATAAAACTACTATGTTAGAACAATATCAAGTGTTGAGTAAAGTTGACTGTAAATAAATTTGACCAAAAAACGATTTTGAACGATAAATACCCAGTGCTAATAAATAATATGTAGTTTGGGTAACATAAGAAAAACATCGAGCACCATCCACCATGTAGGTATTTAATATATTTTTTATTTAAGTTATTTTTTTTATATAATGTATGTACCAAAAAATTCAATCTTTTTCTTTGTTTGGTCTCAAGTATTTCCTGAAGTAGTCTGTCAATAGCATTACATACTAGTATACATGGGATATATATATAAAGTCGGAGCGGGTCACTATTCTCGGTTACCTATAGTCAGAATTGGGCAAAGCTCGCCCAGAGTGACTCCAAGTCGTCGACAGCGGGGAGTCTCCTCTGGCCACACACGCCAGCCGGACTGTGTCCCCAAGCTTAGCGGTTACGTTCACTGATGGTGCTTCAAATCTTGCTGGTTCTACATAAAAAACAAATTATATTCAAAAGACGACGTCTTGGTTAAGGTTTATGTGTCAGTTAATTTAAATTATTATTACAAAACTGGACAGACAGGCTGCCGCCAGTCATAGGGGTGGGTGCCGCAAGGGTCCCTCAGGATGTATGTTGAAGAGAGGGCAAGTAGTGAGGGATTTAGATGGTACTGCCCCCTGCTGCTGGCCCTCCACTGAGTCCTTCGAGATTTTCCACTAAACGGTGGTCCGTCCCTTCTTCCTGAGAGGAGGGCCGGGAAGGGCGCCTACATAGGGGAAACATTACCTAGGGTATTCTCTAAGACTTAGAGCAGAACACTTAGAGTCTCAAGTGTTCCTCTCAACTCAGTCCACTTACCGTTCACATGTATGGTCAAAGTCTTAGAGAGTGGAGGCGTTACTTCGTTGTCCGCTCTGTATCAGTTCCGGCCTGAGTGCTCTGCACGGGCCGATTCCAGTCGCAGGGACCCATTGGTTAACACGACTGGGGCTGACACGCCACCTAGCGTATTCTCTAAGTTTTCTCCTCAACACAGTCCACTTACCGTTCTCATGTATGGTCAAAGTCTAAGAGAGTGTAGGCGGTACTCCTTTGTCCGCTGTGCATCGGTACAGGCCGGAGTGCTCCGTCCAGGTCGAGTCCAGCCGTAGAGACCCATTGGTTAGCACGACTGGGTCAGACACTCCACCATGCGTAGTCTCTCAGTATTACTCACAATTTAATAAACTTACCGTTAACATGTATGGTCAAAGTCTTAGAGAGTGGAGGCGGTACTCCGTTGTCCGCTCTGCATCGGTACCTGCCCGAGTGCTCCGCCCGGGCTGAGTCCAGCCGTAGGGACCCATTGGTTAGAACGACTGGGTCCGAAACTCCGCCTAGCGTAGTCTCCGAGTTGCCTAAGTAAATAAGAGATTTCGTAAATAATTATCAAATAAAAAGAAACGACGAAGAAAGTTATTTCATTACATAATAATAAAATTATTTCTGTTTAAGATTTCTGCATTTTTCAATGCTATTTTTATGCTTATGAAAAAATTTAAATAGCAAAATATTGGAAAAAATTTACTCGGCCACAAGTGAATTCTCAGATGGGAATCGAACCCACGACCTTTGGAAATCCGGTCCAATGCTCTAACCGCTGAGCTACCGAGACTTGCGAACCGCCGTCGAAATTCTACAATACTTTTATATTTTTTAATACGCTGTAGGCCAGCGTTGTCACATCAATGCTAGGAATATCCTTGCATTCGAAAGAAACATCTTTTCAGGTGTTTAACGATCGAATAAATAATATGATTCACTCGTAGAATAAAGCTCAGCATCAGAGTTCATTGGTCGATAAAATTAAAAAGACAACTTTACTTGAATCAGAAGCAACAAATACACTTCACTTCTTCACAAAAATAAAAACTTCAGCACTGAAAACACATCATTATGCCTTTTCTTTGTATGATGAGTAAAAAAGCTGCACTGATAGCATGTGTTTACGTTATAGTTTTATTTTTGTGAAGAAGTGCAACGTATTTGTAGTTTCTGATTCAAGTAAAGTTGTCTGTTTCATTTTACTTACACCTTACGACCAATGGATTCTGAAGCTGAGTTTTATTTAAGTACACTAACACTAACACCCAGTCAGTGTTGGCAAAACAGTTAATACGATTAACGCTTAAAGATTTACGATTAAGAAGTTAATCGCGATTATTGATTAAAGATTAAAATTTTCAATCGTTAATCGCTATTATCGATTAGTTAATCCTAATCGTCAACCATTAATCTAGATTACGATTAATCTAGATTACGATTAATCTAGATTACGATTATGTCAGTTCTTATCCAGATCCTGTTCTCACCTATTTTTTGTTACCCAAAAAAAGAAAGCCTTCCTGTGACACTGATTCCTGTTTGTCCATTCTAGAGATAAGTGTAAAGAAAACAGGCATAATGCTTTTTTACAAAGGTTTTTGATTCACTCTCGGTAATTTAAAGGTTTTTATAAAAACACAATGAAACAAACGAAATAAATGATAATAAATCTATGTAAGCACATAACTTCCGATCGACTGCACCAAATTGGATATTGTTTTGTTGTGTTCGTTATTGTCAGGACAAGATTTGTATAGAGGTATAAGATTATTCACACGAAAAAGGGGAAACACGCGGGTGGAATCATGGGCGGCTTGTAATCAAATAAAATTCAATCATTTAATCTAACATTTTTGCTGTCTTCAGTATTTAGAAAAAGTGCTTTCCCTCCGGGCCGCCGGCCGGGTGGCATTGGAGGGTTCCACATTGTATAATGGTTATTTTTTGTAAAATTATGCATGTCTTCGCTTTCTATTTCACTATACATGATCTTTTTCAACAGGTAACTAAATCCAGTCAATATGATGTATGATTACTTTTGACTTATAAATCATAAATCATTTATTTGCTAGAATATGGCACAGTATAGATTTTAAGTACATAGTTTCCGCATATTCTACCGAAAGATTCGATGTGCAAATACAATAAATGTCCAATGTTCATTGTAAAATCATGAGATCTGACCAAAATATAATTAAGTAAAAAATATTGAATTAAACTATATAAATCAAACTAAAATTACAATGTCATATCAAATATAAAAAAAAAACAAAAACATTTAATGGTCAAAATTCTCTAAACAGCTCAAATTATACAAGTCAAATTTAAATAATAATTAATTAATTAATTTCATTTTAATGTTTTGTCATTTAGATATTCATTAATGGTATAATAATTATTTTCTTTCAAAACTTTTGATAGCGCACCTTGAAACTTAGTTAGTGGCAGTTCCTTCATTTAATTTGGTAACTTATTATAAAGACGTATTGCCATACAGTATGAATTATTCGAATGCAATTTTAGCCTTGTCTGAGGAATCAACAAATTATTTCCCTTTCTACCTCTGTAATTGTAATAATTATTTGTTTTGAATAAAAGAGGGTACTTCTTAACAAAGGTACAAACCTCGTATATGTAAAGGCATGGCAACGACAACATATTCAAGTCTTTAAATAAAGGTTTACAACTGTCAAAATAACCCGCACCACAAATTGCTCTAAAACATTTCTTTTGTAGTTTGAATGCCCGTGATATTTCAACTGAGTTGCCCCATAATATTATGTAAAACAAATCAATGTTTAATAAAATAAAAGTAATCTTTAATCGGGATAATCAAATTAACGATTGACGATTACTTTGGGTTAACCGTCAATCGATTAAAATAATCACGATTAGTTTTAATCGTGATTAAAAATCGATTCAGTTTTAATTGATTAAATAAATTAGTCGATTAATGCCACTGCTAACCTGAAAACTTAGTCCAGTATATCGCCGGAGTGGGATGCCCCCTCGCTTCGCAGCTCACAGTCAACGAACCGTTCAGAAGCACAGCCGCATCCACCGGTTCGATTTGCCAAAATGGAGGCACTGAAATTATTATTACTATTAGTTATTGCAAATGTTCAAATAGTTACTTAGTTTTTTTATAAACAACGGGGAGGCCCTTAGCCTTTTTTTATGTACGACAGGGGGACTCTTAGCCTTCATCATACCTGATGTTAAGTATTGATAAGACTGAAGATGGAAGCGAGCCTCTCCCGGAATCTTCAATCACTGAGGAACTGGCTATCTTATCTCTAACTGCCGGAACACAACAATGCTGAAAACATTGTTGTTATGGCGTCAGTCAGACTTAGATAAGATGGTGGTAGCTTGCCAGGCGGACTTACAACAAGTCCTACCACCAACCAAACCGAATACAATATGTACCCCTGCTGGGAATCGACCCGGCACCCCTGGGTCTGATACCGCTGGTTGTATAACTAGACCACAGAGACGGTTATCATCATACCACACTGAGTTTATGTCAGCCATCTTAAATCAAATCGCGATTGATTTAATTTAAAATAAAATGTTTTTTGCAATTAATAAAAATGATCTCCGTGGTGTTGGAACCGTTTTACGGCTGTGACGGACCCTATTTTCACGGATTCAGTAGGCTTATTACGAGTTTGGCAAACTTCACGCTACAGTAAACGTTAACGTAAAATGTAGCTCTGTCTCTTTCATATTTACCGACTGTTTTACCGACATGAGCAGTGTATCCGATAGTCTACGCTAACGAATCCTGTAAATGTCATGTTAAGCAAACTCGTAATAGGGGTACAGATCGGATTCCGAACGGACGTATAGTGCGTAAGCGCTCTCACGGGTACCTATTGCATTTTAACTTCACTTACGAACGCCAATAATAAAGAATTTTGCGCCATTAGACTCACAGTGACATAGTGCTAACACTCCTTACCCTAAAGGCCTGTACACACCAAACATGCCGCCGGAAAGGTGCGTAAATCGAGCCACTTCGCAGGCAAACTTGTCGGCCTTGTAAGTCATACAAGGTGGCCGATCGGATCATCAGGCAAATTATTATATCGTTTAATTTTTCTATAGCAACAGGGTAAACAGCTGGGGTTGAAGTCGGTTTGATGTGTATAGGCCTTAACAATGCAATGGAGCGTTGGTAATAATATTTAGAAAACTGAGTAATTTAGAATACTGCTTTAGGTAACATACTGTGAAAATGTAATGGGATAAGTTGTTAAGCATGTATTTCTAATTAAGTCGTAGTCTTAATTGGTTTCAGGTACCTTTGATAGCCAACTCGGCGGAAGTATTTGCTTTGCCAGCTGTGTTTGTAACCACGCAGGTGTACACGCCACTGTGAGCAGCAGTCAGGCTTTTGAATATTAACATACTGTAGAATTCGGCACCGCGCTCTTCTACCTAAAGGGAAATATTTTCATTAAGTAGACAATTCTCGCGTACTTTGAAGTTTAACATTTTGTTAGGTTTTTTTAATAAATTGTGATAAACAGTATAAATAATTGTTCTGGCAACACTAAAATTATGGATTTTACTCGGGCAACTTTATTGATCTGGCAACACTGAAGGCCCTCCCCTTTCGCCCGGGTTTCGGGCGGTTGTGTAAGGTGATGTGGCGGAGCATTCTTGTTCGAGCCTTCATCGTGAGCGGTTGCCTCTAAGCTTAGTGCGTAGAGCGCGAATTATTGTAAAGTGGTAGCAATATTGTAAGGTGTGGAAACAATAAAAGGGTATTACAAGTACAGTGTTTCAATAACAATTTGTTCAAGAGTCACAACTCGGTTCGTTACAATCTGGGGACGTACCATGATCTCATTTGCGATTCATTTTATGTTATTTTCAGGTTCTCACTGTTACAACCTGACAATAATAATAATAATAATATAATAATAATTAATAATTAATTAGCTGAAGGTTGATCAGACCTGAGGTTCATCATATCACAATCACATACTTCAGAAAGACAACAGAATTTTTAATCAAAGTTGCTTAAAATTCATTTAATTAAACGAATTTTCTTATTTAGCTTAACATGATGCCTGATGTTTCACCTACCTGCAGTATACTGGAAATCGGCATTTGGTCCTTGAGCCAGGAGAAATACACGGGCATATCGCCTGACGTGACGCTACAGGTCAGTTGTGCCCTGTCCCCAGCCCTCAGTCCTGGCGGGAAGACCACGGGAGACAGGACTGGAGGGGACACGACGGTAATCATCACCTGATGAGTTTGGAAAAAGTATGACTAGCTGATATCATCTCCTGAAGGTACAGGACTCGTTGCTTATTAAAGGAACAAGACTCTCCTTATAGAGAGATTTCTATCCTTATTTTGAGAGTATCTACCACGCTTAGGTAGGCGAGACAATTAATTGAATCATTGATCAAACTTTTCTGTTTTGAATGAATTTTACAGTAGGTATTTTTTTAATCTGATTTGGAAATAAGAATTATTTATTATTGAATGAACTCCTTTTTTGTACTTAGTAATGCTGTGTCCAAATTAATACAGGCATTTGATGGACTATAAGAAATATTATAAAACATGAACCATAAACAGTCTTATCTTTTGTTAATAGAAATTTTGTGATTATCCATTTGTTTCCATCCATTCCTTATCTTTTGCTCTTCGCTTCATATCAAAATATTACTAATCTTGTAATAAACATAAATGAAGGTGAACCTAAGCCAGACTCACTACAAGATATATTAAATATTGATTCAAAGTCCTTTTTATACCTTTTCCAGAATATTATTATATCGAAGATATCCTAAAGATAAGGATAAAAACATAGAGGTAATATCTCGTACAGTCCAGTTAACCAAAACCAATTTTTCGGTCCATTTAGTTACGGATCCACGCCGGAGAGCGAGGAACTTTATCGTGACGTCCACTGAGCTGGGACGTTATGTATTCTCATTATTTTGGTTAGCCTAAATAAAGAGAAAACTATAATAAATACGGTAAGTAGGTATATCATACTTCGATGAGAAGTAAAGGTAGGCAGATGTTTTACTAATTCGATTGGAGATATGATTTCATTTGGCTATAATTATAGATATAAATATACAGGTATTTCAAAATACACATACCTACATTAATTAATAGATATAAACACCAAGACACGAAAAAAACACAAACACTCGTTACATAAATGTGTGCTATGTATACCTAACTTACCAATCCCACATGCATATAATATACATGTATGTATTTCAGCCTAATTTCTCATACCCCGGATTATGACACAATAGACATTCCTGTGTTCTCTAGACAATGGTGTCCTGCTAGAAAAATAATAATTAAACAAAATAAATGGACGAATTAGTTTTTCCAATTACTTAACTCGTCGTCAAACACATTTACTTTCAATTTGCCAATTTGTTTTCAAGTCATTATACAAATACAAATACAAATACAAATAAATTTATTAAAATGCCAAAATGTTTCATCACAGCATAAATTATCAAGACATTAACGACTATTTATATAAAAACATTATGGAACCTTATATAAGTTTCACAGCGGTCTCTGCACTAGACTCTAGGCCTGTATCGCAGGGGCCAGTTAACGATTGTAATGCACAATTATAATGGCGGTTCAGATCAAGTTATAAAAGAAGAACATTTATACCTAGGTAACAACAGTTCTTCTAAAGACGAATGCATCAATTTAGGTCTCTGTAGCATAATTGGTTAGTGTATTGGGCCGGATTAGGGCGACTTGAGACTAGTTGTTTTTTCTAGTATATTTTCTTGTTTAATATCTATCACGAACGCATCTGCTACCAAAGGTCGTCGTTGCGGTCGTCTAAAATCGACTTTTTAACCGACTTCGTTATCAATTCGTCGCATAAATATATTTTTTTAAGAATAAATCTTGAAAAAACTGTCGTTTTATCGGTCAAACGGTTTGCCACAAACTTAGTGTAGGCAAGTACGGGACTTATTCTAACTTAAAAAAAAGTGAATTAAAAACTTTTTATAAAAAATACGACTTCATAAATCAAAAAGTAAAAAAATAAGCCTTAAGGAGCCGGTGCCACCCGAGGCATCGATGGTGCATTATTTATATTCTACATTGCACTTCTATGCTTCTTGCCTTGGCTGGCACCTACTGCAAAAGGCTTATTTTTTCACTTTTTGATTTTACAATCGGTTTTTTTATAATTTTATCTATGTTTTAAGTTGAGTTTTCCTAGTCGTACCTCTCTCTCTCTCACAGAGCAAATTCAGATCCCCCTGCACCTATTCCATTCCACGTATTCTACTTCTAATGATCGTTGCGCCTTAAAATCGCCCTTCCTGCTTATATGTTTAAGGTTAGTTTTTCTGGTCGTACCTTTCTTTTAGCCAGCTCCCGGATGTGAGCACAGAGCAAGTCCAGATCTTCCTGCCCTATTCCAGTCCACGTATTCTGCTACCAATGATCGTTGCGCCCTAAAATCGTCCCGTTTATAAGTTTAAGGTTGAGTTTTCCTGGTCGCACCTCTCTCTTAGCCAGCTCCCCACCAGGTGTGAGCACAGAACAAGTCCAGGTGCCCATGTCTCGACTCCTGTCCACGTTGGTGATGGTGAGCTGGCCATCAGCCTGCTGGTACCGAGGGTCGATGCCTGCTCCTCCTTCCCATTTTACTGACCTGATGTAAAGAAAAAGTACTTATATCTAATCATTTCTTTCTACCTACGCAATAAGTCCTTACTTTGAATCAAAAGTATTGTTATAAACTTATTTAATTTAATTAAAAAATACATAGGTACATCAAAAGTGTCTAGGGATCAATTATACGCTTTACTGTATCGGTGGTCAGGTATCGCCGCTATCTTAATCCTAACTAATCCTAAATGATAAATGCGAAAGTGTGTTTGTTTGTCCCTTCTTGACGCCCTAACTAAGCAACCGACTTGATTTTTGGCATAGAGTTAGTTATATAAATATAAATTTTGACGATTGGCGTGAAAATAGTACTTAGTACTTACATAAGTTAAAATTACTGTTGAACGCACCTAGTCAGCGAGAGTTTTGTAATAACGCCTAAAACATGATCTTGACCACTGGGTTAAATTTTGACAATTGGCAGTGAAAATAGTACTTAGGCTTACATAAGTTAAAATTACTGTTGAACGTACCTAGTCAGCGAGAGTTTTGTAATAACGCCTATAGAACAATGCACAAAACGTCCTCAGCTTGTAGCACTTTGAAAACTGTCTGAATCGAAGAACAATGACCTGCTCATTATTTTATTGTGTGACAGCAAAATTGAATTGACTGTCCGAAAAAATCATATCCACATACATGTTCCTTATTACAAAAAAAAATACTTGGCATTACCTTACCATTTATTTTATAAGTGTTTCAACACTTTTGTAAAGGGTTGAACGGGATATAACGACTATTATACCCTTCGATTAAGACCGTTTTCAAAGTGCTACAAACCCGGGACGGTGTCCATAAAATTTTGTACACTGTTCTTTGTGAAATTCTTTTGAAGTTATCACTACCAATTTTAAAACTTTATTTTGAATAATAAGTAAGTATGAATAACACTAGCGCAATTTTTTAGTGCATCTAGCGCGTCAAACATAAGACAATCAACAAAAAGAATAACAGACACGAAATGAGGTTGGATACCTAACGGACAGTGTTCAACCTGCGTGGCCTTAATTAACTATTATTGATCAAGTCATTTAAATTTTCTTTTTTATTAAATTTTTGTTTGTGTCAAACTCTTTAATTTAAGCATTGACTGACGCATATTAGGGCGGACCGCACCGCATCGCATCGCATAACAAAAATCCTCCTTTATAACTATCGTACATTTCATAATTAACACTAAAGGCGGGCCGCATCGTAACGCGCCCACCGCGGATCACTATTTTGTATTTATAAGATTTGGAGAGTAAAAGAAATTTCGAGTTTTTCACCAATATCGTAAAAAAACAAAGTTATTGTACAAAATAAAAATATAAGGTATCCAGTTAGTAAAAAAGTAAGATAACTTAATAAAACGTAAACTTTGAACCAACTTACCAAAAATGGTAAATATTAGATTCTTCCTAAAAGTGTGTAACAAACCAAATATCAAAATCGGGATAGGTTTTCCCACAAACTTTTATTCACCAACGAAGTTATGAGAATTCAACATAAAAAATTACGAGGTAACAAAGTTTTGCTCGAGTTTGTTTACGTAGCACCAAAAGTTATAAAGTAATGTTATTTTCATGTTCCTGTACAAAATTAATGAACGAAAAAGTTGAGTCGATGGAAAACAAAAGTGAGTGATTTACGCTTGTATGAAAACTGTCGCCCGCATTGATGTATTGTGCCGTGTCTGAAACCTAACAATTATTTGCGTCCGGTGATTTGTTATGTGCGATGTGTTTTTGACACGGTGTTTTTTTACACACAACGGGCAAACGTTTATCCTTCACTAGTAGATCCTCGCGGTTTTACCCGCGTGGTGCGCGTTCCTGTGGGAATATGGGGATAAAATTTAGTCTATGTGTTTCGGGAGAAATGTAGCTTTCTAATGGTCTAAGAATTTTCTAAATCGGTCCAGTAGTTCCTGAGATTAGCGCGTTCAAACAAACAAACTCTTCTGCTTTATAATATTATTAGTATAGATTATACCTGATGTTCAGTAGGTACAATCGGGGAACTTCCCGGTTGATCAGTAGATTTTTTTTTGTGAAACGTTTTCTCGGAAAGTATAATGGTTATAGAAACAATTCTGCAATTTTTTTGTCAAAATTGTCTCTCAGTGGTGTTTTTAAATGGTAGTGTTTATTTACACTGTTGTAACAAGAACTGTGTAAAACAGGGGCCCAATTCTGCTAATGCTTAGTTACAATCGTATCCCAGTGGTGTTTCAATGGTAGTGTTGTTTTACACAGTTCTTGTTACAACAGTGTAAATAAACACTACTATTGAAACACCACTGAGAGACGATTATGACAAAAAATTTGCAGAGTTGACCCCCAGGACTATCATTGAAACACCATTGGAATACGTTGTGACTAAGTATTAGCAGAATTGGGCCCCTGTAAATGTTCTATTATTTGTGATATAAACGTTTTCTATATATCTTTCACATTTTTAAATAAAGCTCTCTTAAAAAACCTCTACTGGTCAACCGCGAAGTTTCCCGACTGTACTAGTGGCGATGGGTCGAAATATGGCGAAAGTAAACGACCAAAAAATTCTCCAAAGGTTCTCTGTTCGGTGGGGTGGGATTTCTAAAAGGGAAGCCAATGGGAATCGGCTTGTATGGACGCTTCGTACTGGTAGGTATCTAAAATAGAAATGAAAAGACTGAGGGAGGAATCATGCTACTCCCAAAATTCTCAACCACTGAGGAACTGGCTATCTAATCCGAACTACTGCATACGAACAACACTGAACATATTAAAACGGTGTTGCTGTGGTGACAGACTTATCCCCGGGCCCTATATAAATAATTGCATACAATCCTACCTATTATCTAGCCCACGTTAAGCTTTATGAAGAACTTGTGTTACTAGATAATGGATAAACATACTTATATACTTTTTTTGTAAATACATACATAATATACATAATTATTAAACATCCAGACCAAGACAAATAGACATGTTCATGCACACAAATATTTGTCTTGTCCGGGGACCGAACCCGGGACATCTGGCGTCATATTCAGAAACGATTCGTTTTGGCTACGGACAGTTGTAATTTCACGTATTTTTTTTTGTTATAATAATGTTAAAATTTAACTGTCCGTAGCTAAACGATCCGTTGATAAGTTATAGAAACCGGAATAAGATGGTGGTAGCTAGCCAGGCAGACTTACAACAAGTCCTACCACCATACCATACCGAATACATTATGTATTAGTAGGGCTACCCCAGTAGGTACCCCCATTGGGAATCGAAACCTGCTGCCCGATTCACAATCGATCGACAACGGAATCTCATTCAAATTCTATGCTGTGTCTTTCTCTATTTTGAAGTGCGACAATGACAAATGCATACATTCCGCTCTGGGAAACGTTTCCGAAGGTTTGTGAATAAGGAGGCGGGAGTTCTGGCGCTCTATTTTTGATTCGAGCGCTTAGCTTCTACTGATTTGCGTTCAACATACGAATTTCCATATTTTTGAATCGCTCGATCGCAACGAGTGCCCTAACCGTGAAGCGTGCGACGCGTGACTTAAGTCGCATGCGTGTGACTTATGAGCGTTTCAAAAATAGAGCTCCTGAGTCTATACTGGTAGTGTTACCACTAGGCTACAGAGGCTGTTTTTCTTGCTAGTCCCATGGAACTCATAAATGTACTTACTCGACAGGAAATCCATAATAGGGACACCAGATTGTGACTTCAGAGCCAGCTACAGCCTTTACGGGTGGCAGCGAGCGGATATAAGGAGGACCTAAACAGAAACAATACTAGGTTTAAAGCTAATGCTAAAGATTGTTTTTTTTTAAGTATATGTTAATATACATAGAATACTGAAATAGCGGAAGTGGAAGTAAGCTAGGATTTTTTGTTTTCATGGTTAGTAATGCCAGGTAACGCCTGATTCTAACAAATACTTAGAGAAATTAGGTTTTAAGGACCTACTTTTATGTTTTAAATAAAGGCGTGATGATTTTGGTTATATATGTACCTGTATATTTATTACTTGTCTCTAGAATATTATACTTAAAACTTTATTCAACTTACTTATAGATGAGTTATACCTACACAAGAATCTCTGAAATTCTTCATAAATCATAAGAAAACAACAATTCAATTTTAACATCCCTTAATAGCTTACGTAATAAGAGCAATTTTCATTATGAATATGTATAAACAATTTCATCCACGAGGCAAACAAAATATTTAATCATAACATAATGTATGCAGGATTGAAAATTTTCGCGGTTAGGTACCAAATATGAAAATTGTTGCAGTTCGATTTGGCAAACCGTTTCCGAATAATAAATTTCCATATTGGAATATTGAACCGCGGCCAAATCTAGATCAAAACGTTAACATCGTTGTGAGAGTTGATACGCCTACGGTTTATCAATACAAAATACAAAAAGAACAATGTAACTTGGATTTAGGAAGGTCTTGTGAAGATTTTGAATAAAAACAAAATCATCCAAAAACATCTATAGTTATGTGTTGTTTGCACTTTTGACACCATCAAAAACAATCGTATTCAACTCGTGATAGTTAAAATGGTCGTTTGTGTTTACTATAAAGCTACGGAATGATCTTTTAATTTAATACATAATTTTAATACTAATACATTTTTTTTAATTTTAAATACATAGTTTTAGTTTGGCGGAGATACCTGCAACTTCATGCGGCCTACGTCAATTTTTTTTTTAGATTGAGTACCGTAGACATTGAGTCCAGCCACGTGCGCGACGGTTCCGTGCGCATGAAGACAGCATGTAGTTGCTGCTCACGCCTATAGTGACTTCGTGCTGTCTCTATTATTTATGATAATTAATAAATGAGTACCATAGACATTGAGTCTGGCCGCGTGCGCCACGGTTCCCTGTGCGTTGTTCGCGCGACATTCGTAGCGACCTTTCTGGTCAACGCTCGCGCTGCTTAGCGACAACGTAGACAACACGTAGTTGCCGCTCGCGCCTATAGTGACTTCGTGCTGTCTACATTATTGAAGATAATAAATAAGTGAGCACCGTAGACATTAAGTCTGGCGGCATGCGTCACGGTTCCATGAGCGTTGCTTGCGCGACATTCGTATCGACCTCCTTGGTCAACGCTCGCACTGCTCAGCGACAACGTAGACAGCATGTAGTTGCAACTCGCGCCTATAGTGACTTCGTGCTTTCTACATTATTGAAGATAATAAATAAATGAGTACCGTAGACACTAAGTCTGGCGGCATGCGCCAAGGTTCCGTACGCGTTGCTCGCGCGACATTCATAGCGACCTCCTTTGTCGACGTTCGCCCTACTTAGCGACAATGAAGACACACGTAATTGTTTGCCTGCCCCTATAGTGATTTCGAACTGTCTAAAATTCTAAATTATTAAAGATAATAAAATTAAATGCGTACCGTAGACATTGAGTCTGGCGGCATGCGCCACGGTTCCGTGCACATTGCTCGCGCGACATTCGTAGCGACCTCCTTGGTCAACACTCGCGCTGCTTAGCGACAACGTAGACAACACGTAGTTGCTGCTCGCACCGATGCCTGCGGGGCTATTCTCTCGGCCTTCTGTGATCGCCACCCTGGGAGATGAACAACATCAGTCATCATGACATCAACATGATTTAGGTAAGTATTATTAAATAAAAAGTAACAGTTTTTTTTTTAGATTAGGCTTTAATCTTAATTTTTCGTATCTTTTTATAAATATGATATTATATCCTAGTAGCCACGTAATGCACTCGCTACATTATTACTACATCGACGAATAACAAAAAAATTTGGATGAGCAATAGTGCAATTGTAAATACAACGTGTGGACGCGACGTCGCACTTACATCAAGACCTTGCTCGGTGGAAGTACTTCCCTTTTTGGTGAATAAAATGGTGAAAAGTCCTGCCTCAACATGATCAAAAACATGTTTTAGCAATAATAGACATTATGTCTCTAGCGTTTTGAAATTATTAGTCGACTTTGCCATGTTAAATTTTAAATAGAAAAAATTTGAAAAAATTAACTCGACTTAATGTGAATTCTCAGACGGGAATCGAACCCGCGACCTTTGGAAATCCGGTCCAATGCTCTTGAGCATTGGACCGGATTTCCAATTTACCATAAGTATAAAAATAGCATTGAAAAATGCAAAAATTACAAAATCATAGACTTTGCCATGATTTTTGATAATCAAACATAATATTGCTTTTTGCAATTAAGGATCAGTTGCAGGTTTACAGAAAGGAAATTGAATGAAACGATATATAGAAACCTACAAAGGCTACACATATCGTATTGGTCAGTATCAGCATTATAAATGCATCAGCTGGATTCTCAGAAATGTAGTTGGAACCTACAGGCATCAATATCTATTGATAGATCTGAATACAAAGCGTATACGTGTAGGTAGGTAAAGGTAAATGTAGGTAGTTTGATATATATCAGGATTTTACCTATGCTGTATTGATCGCAGACCTATTTCGAGATAGACGATTCAAACTGTATGAGAACCTAGCGTGTCGAATTTTTCGTACCTACGATGACGTCACGAGCGAGATAGTGATGTGGAAATGTTATTGACGATCACTTGCAAGAAATCACTGCACAAATAACTATTTTCGTTTCTGAGTGACGCGTGTTTTTTATGGTAATGGTCTAAAACGGACTGACTTAGGTCGGAAAACTTTGACCGTGGATCAAACATTTACATGCAAGGTAGGTAAACTTTTACCGTCTATGTCGATATAGGTCTGACCTTGCATGAGAAGGAACATAAAAGTCTAGACTTTTTGCTAGTTATCACTGATCATCATCTTAGAGGAGCTCGGTGGCGAAGTGTTTCACGCGCTCGGCCCGCGATTGTTGAGGTTAAGCAACTTTCGCGTCGGTCACGGGATGGGTGACCAAAAATTAACCATCTCGAGTTCCTCCGTGCTTCGGAAGGCACATGATCCCAGCTGCATTTGCAGTCGATAAAATCCACCAATCCACATTGGTCCCGCGTGGTGTCATGGCATGGCCCATTCTCCTTATCCATCCATAAGGAAGCCAATGCCCCAGCAGTGAGGACATTAAAAATGGCTGATGATGAATACTGTACTATCATCATGTCAAGCAGTGGATGATGATGATGACTGATCATCATCATCATCATGATGACCCATCACGAGGGCTGAATGCGGATTGGTGGATTGGTGGACTGCAGATACAGCCAGGACTAAAGACCTAACGTACCTTCCAACGTACCACGGAGGTGAGCGACACAATACGTTTTTGGTCCATCTCTTGACTGACCATTACGAAAGTGGCTTAGCCGCAACAATGGCAGGCCGAGCGCGCTAACCACTGCGCTACTAACTCCTCTTTGTCATTACCGATAAAGCTGTTTAAATATGTAATGTCCATTAGAAATCCTGTGCACTATAAGGGAATTCAACGTGAGCACGAATTCTGTTTTCAAGAAAGAAGGAAAAAATGTCACGTGCCATTTTAGATGAATCTAAAATGTACATGAAAAAGCGCTGGCTTGCCAACTGGCGCGGGCAGAGTATCGCATCGCAGCGGATTTTCAGTGCCAAATCTAGATAGATGAGTTTACAATATACAATGACGTATGTTCTGACGCGATTACGGATGAAATATTGCCCCTTTTTATTGGACAAGACTTGACGTCAATACTATTATGATTAAGCTGCAGAGTAGTTGTGAACGCTTTAGTCAGGAGTCGGTAGAAAAAGGTTTTGGTATCCCATGTAGCATATTTTAACTGACGATAGCCTAATAGCTAGTCGTTAGGTACCGTTAAGTACCTATATTTAATTAATTTATTTGACAAAATCATGTGTTAATTTTAAATGACATTCGCTTTAACGATTCAATTTGTTTTTGTTTCATAAAGAGCCGTCGTTGTTGACTTACCCATGGTGACTAAGTATAGGCTGGCCGTCTAGCAGGCCTACCTGGCCTGCGGCTCCCCCACCGCTGAGCACTTGAGTGCCACATGGGCGCCCGGCTGGACCGCCTACCTGCTCAATGAACTTATCACCAGCTCCAATCTTCACTATCGAACTCTTAACAAAGTGAGTAATATTTCAGTATTAGGTTGTAGACTTACCCGTGGTGACTGGGTATAGGCTGGCCGTCTAACAGCCATCTGAACCTGGCGGGTGGCTCCCCCACCGCTGAGCACTTGAGGGCCACTTGAGCGCCCGGCTGGACCGCCTGCTCAATGAACGTATATACCAACTCCGGTCTTGAATCTGTACAAATACATTCAATGTTTATGTAGCAGTCAGATAGCCTCACAAGTCAAAAGTACTTTTGGCTAAGAAAACTAGTCAAAATACTACATCCTAAATATTTGTTCATTAAAATATGAAAATAAATGCGCACGTTTCGAAAAAGTATGTAGACAGAGACTTTAGACAAGTACCTAAATAAGATCATTTAATGTGTAATAAAATAATATGTGATGTGTATATGAGATAAGAAATACTTTACAGAACTTTAGGAAACAGTTACTAAAAATAATCGTACATCTATTTAATCACTTAAGGTCAATAAAGATGATTCAACAATATTGAATCATTAAAATGTAGTTGTATCCCTTTATAAGGATAGATATTTTCCCCGTTACAACATCATCAAACTCCTTTGATCAGCAAATATACAAAAAGGTAGATATCTACAACCAAAAGCTAACAAACGCGACCATTATCTCTCGTCAGTATCCAATACTGCTTTCGTAAAGACGTTTGCTGTTTTGTCATTATAGGAAGTCAGCGATATGTGTTAGAAAAAGTGGAAAATGCAAGGAAAATACTCACCTGAGGTACGTTTTAACCGTTTTCGTTTGAACTGGCGATATGCGACGGTTTTCTTCCCTAATGAGCACCACATAACTGGAAACGGGAATGGGATTAAGTAAAGAACGAAGTAACAAGCTATATGTTAAGAGCGGTGAATAAAGTTTTTAGATTTTTCAATAATAAGGTTGAGTTTAGAGCTCTAGAAAAATAATGTGAAAAGTATCCTGTTTTGGGGCTTGTGAGTTTTGAATTTTGAAATTGGATATTATTGATAAACATTTTGTTTGATCCTATATAAACAAAACACAAGGCGTACCTATTTTGCATTTCTTCACTACGTATTCATTAATGCTTTTTTTTTCAAGATTATTCGATTTCACTTGTCTCGACGATTTATGTTAAATATTCATACCTACTTAGTGATATTACAGTGAAATAAAACTATCTTAGGTATATCATAACGTTTGACATGATTCAGAGATGATGAGACCTACAACGGTTTTCTCAAGTATAAAAAAACACAAATACTTTCATTGATATTGAACTTTTTATTAGATTTTCAACTGAAAATTCAACAATTCCACTGTATAGTAATGAGCATATCAAGCATAGTAGTTTCACTAAAGTTTCTCTACGGAAATTATTTAGTCATAAATAGCGTATAAGACGAACAGGATAAAAGCGCATTCAAAGTCAACATGTTAAGCTTAATTAAACAAATATATGAATAGAAAACAATATTTTATTCGTTCAACTTAACATTTAAAACAACCTGCTGTCGACTGTACTACATAATGAACAAGTGAATAACGTTTTAGTGCATCTTTCATATTTATTGTCCCCTACCTATATGTAAAACTTTTATACTTATTTACATCTAAAATAAAATGTGCAATCGCTTTAACTACATTACATCAAAGAATTTGTAACGAGTACTAGAAATTAATTAAGTACTGTAGTTTTAGAAGCAAAATAAAGCTAAATATTTTGATCTTATGGACTCAAGGGAAGTTGATCAACAGAAAGTTAATAAATAAGTGCCAAATAACCCGAGAAATCAGAAGAAAATTTATTCTTTCCCACAAATATGGAAACAAACCCACATCACATCCCTAAAATAATAAAAAAAAAGAGTTATAACGCAATTTCGTTGTGGAACAGCTTCCAAGTTGTTTTAAACAACAAGTTCTAAAACGTCCACAAAAATAGATTTTTCTACAATCGGTAGACACCCTAACCATTTTTTTAGTTAAAAAATCTCTTCCCAACCAAAACGAGCGAGCGTTAGGCCCTTATTGAAAAAAATCGCCCCATTCCCGTTCCCAAAAGCTTTTACAGTAAATAAAATGAAAAACTGCAGTCTTGGTACTTTACGAGTGCGCAATAAAACTGGCCGCCCGTACGTACATAATATATAACACATACACGTATAAAACGCGTAATAGAAAAATCACAAAGAGATTGATTTTGTTGCTCTTATGAATAGGACAAATATTGATATTAAAAATATGTGTTATAAAATGGCTTGACCCCCGTACTGGCAAGCAAACGTATAAATTACTATTAAAATTCTATATTGTCTCGTTCACTGTCAGCGAAAGTGATTATATTTGAGACACACATTAGTGCATGATCAGAAAAAACCTAGTTCTACATTAAATTCAGTAGAGAGTCAATTAGCTTCACAACGCAGGATTCGCATTTTGTCCTGACGCGACTTTAAAAAAAATTACCTATCCCAAAAATACTCCAATGTCCAATACGCCGCTAAAGAAGTTTTCACTTCAAAAATAACACTGACTATTCACATACATTTTTATTTCAAATATTGGACAATATATTTTCCCCACTTAAATATTACTATACCGAAATTGCATTTATCCTACCGCGTGCTACAACAATAAGTTGTAAAAAGCAACTGCATATTTGTTCATATAATATTATGATTCATAGGCTTGAGAGTATGGTAAATTAGATGACATATGTATCATTTTTAATTCATTGGACAATTTTCATGTCACACCATATATATAAATATATATATATATATATATATATATATATATATATATATATATATATATATATATATATATATATTCAAGCAAGCATATACTAGAGGTATCGCTGAAAAATTCACTCTACTCCCCGGTTTACTATCCGCATTCGTTCAGAATTTATACCGCCGTAAATCGTGTTGGAGAAAAAAAAATTATAGCCTTGTGAATTGACGTGATAAGAAAAGACGGTGTGGCCAGAGCTTATCTTTACGCGAAAACAAGGTTATGGCTTTCTTATATACTTCGTTTCGCTGTGGACAGTTTTTATGGTGTCATTAGAATTATCTAGTAAGTTTGTTACTGTTATAATTTGGAATTCTTTTGCTAAACAAAACAGTAAAGTTTGGTAAAAATTGTTTTTTTTACTTTTTATGTTATAAGTAACATTTGATTGGAATAAATATGAAATAGGTTTTCTTTTACGTAAATAATGTATATTATGTGATACTGTATGTGACATTATCAAATAGTTTTATTTATTATTATAATAATCTTTCACAACTTTCCGTAGTAAACGGAACGGCGTCTGTGGGGATCCTCTACGGATGCCTATCGATTCTTCAAATCTCAATCAATGATGACGTTTTATAATTTATATGTGACCTTCATAGTAATTTGCGTTGAAATCTGTGACGAAGACTGCACACATTGACAATTGACAAGTAGGTCAAAAGACACGCAAAACACCGAAAATTAAAGAGATAGCAAATTGAATCGGATCCCATAACATACCATATAGACCCATAATATATAGACATATCTACTTCAAGTATATCATTTATCTCAACAATATCATATCATTGAAATAAAACAACTTTTACGGATATCAAACGCGCTATATTTCCACGAACTAAGTTGTAATTGTCCGTATTTTAGGTTTTTATTGGTTTTTTGATTTTCCCGACGTATCGGCACCGTTACAGCTGCCGTGGTCACGGGATGACGGACAATTACAACGTAGTTCGTGGAAATATAGCGCGTTTGATATCCGTAAAAGTTGTTTTATTTCAATGAACAGTGCGCGCCAAAACATAAGATGTACGTATAATATCAAATCATATATTTTTTTAAACAATAAATAAAACATCGATGAAACTAGACCCGAAATATACATGGGTTGTAACTCCCCCCTTCCCCACCTAGACGAACGCCAGAGTGGTGGGAAACTATTCCAATTTGTAGAGTTTCATCTACCGAAGCCGCCGCACTTGGTTGCCGAAATGGACACGAAAAATTGATTTCCCAACACTTCGGAACTTCATTTCGGCTAGAGGGCGTGTGTTATATATATGCTAATATTGGTTATTAGAAAATCTTTACTTTTATAAGCGTACTTGTATAATATAGCGGAAGAGGTTGTTTGGACGCGCTCGTATCTGAGACCACCATCGGATTTGAAAAAAGAAACCTTAGGTTATTTTTTTCTTGTTATTCACTACTGAAGTAAATTGTACAGACTATAATAATAGCTCAATGTCCCTCCAAATAAACTACCATAAATGAAACCATTTAAACATCATCAAGATTATTTCAATGGATCAGAAGGGAAAGTCTTTGCCAGAATGAATTTTGTTTTCTGTAATATTTATATTTTTTAACCGTCTCTGTGGTCTAGTGGTAACAACCACCGGTATCAGACCCAGGGGTCCGGAGTTCGATTCCCAGCGGGGGTACAATATTGTATTCGGTTTGGTTGGTGGTAGGACTTGTTGTAAGTCCACCTGGCTAGCTACCACCATCTTATCTAAGCCTGACGCCATAATAAAAATGTTTTCAGCATTAGTTCGATATAAGATAGCCAGTTCCTCAGTGATGAGGAATCCGGGAGAGCCTCGCTACCATCTTCAGCCTTATCAATACCTAACATCAGGTATGATGAAGGCGAAGAGTCCCCCCTTGTTCATAAAATAAATAAATAATAATACATAGATTATACCTATTTTCCGAACACAGTAAGAGCCAATTTCACAACTGTCGATTGTATTAACATCGCTCTGACCCTCTAACATTCAAACAAAAGACTGATATGCAATGATATAATTTATGTCATTGCATAAATATTTAAGTAAGTCAGTTGGTGGAAATAGGGTGTAGTGTTTAATTGTTAACTTTAAGTAATGTCTAACTTTAAGCATTTTTAAAACATCGATACATAGTAGATAATTCAATAAAACATACAACGAAATTGAAAGCCTCCTCTTCTTTTTTGAAGTCGGTTAGAAAGAAAATAGACAATGTCAACATTACCCTGTGGGCCAACTCCCTACTGAATATCGCCGATATTTCCAATAGAGGAAATAAAAATTGCGAATGGAGCTCGCCCGCCATTTCGAATTGCAAAATTAGGTTCACCAAATTGATTTTGGGTACTGCAGTTTGGATTTGTATGATATATTGTCTGAAAAGCGGGTTCACTTCCTAAAACTATGATATCATTTTCGTTTTTTTTTCCTCAATGCCCTGTGTATGCATTCTGTAGGCACTGGAACTCTAAAAAAAAGACGGGTTGCACTCCGGGAGTGCCGGCAGAAGTGAAAACTTGATTATTAACGTTGAGCATGTTTGATATTTTGGAATGGTTAGGGAATAATTTTGCACCAATTGCTTTATCAGTATAAAAGTACTATCATTTATGTGGTAGTATACAATATTCATTTATTGCGCTATCGTACACAAACATGACAAACCATATTAAAGTGAACGTTAAGTTAGGTAATAAGATATAAGAAAACATTAGTTATTATAGAGAATCGAAAAATATATATTGACAATAAAACAAGAGACAAGTAAAAGACATTATCAACAGTCTGTCGCTAAGCAACCGAGACCATAGTCAACCTGTCACCTCAACATTCTCCATCCGTCCTACGCTTTTTCGATCAGGTCACGTGTCCTGACGCGAGTTTAAGATTTTATACCCATTACAGAAAAAGTGCTCAACGCCGCTAAAGAAGTTTTCACTTCAAAAACATATGTATGTGGAATAGACAAAATTGGTTGCGAAAAAGTTCCGTCTAACACTGGATAAAACTGTAACTATTCGGTATTTCAGTATTTCATATTGAACGAACCTGTAAATATGTCTTTACTCTTTACATACATAATTACCACCCCCAACGATTTTTTAAAATACATAGTAAAAGTTTGTGAAAATGTTTTGCGAAAAAAGAATTGTCATAACAACGTTGCTCATAAACAAATTATTACTATGGAATATAGAACTGTGATGCCAGATTACGTTTCGTTTCACGAGGCAAACATGCATCGTTGTGCTGTTCGCGCCACTGGTTGCATAAAACATTGGATCAATGCAGTAAAATGACTTCAAAGATCCTGCCCCGAAATTCTCTAATTTAAAATCTATCACAATCCCTTTCAGAGGTATTGTGGTTGTGATATTTTCGTCTGTCATATTGCTTAGACAGTTCAATTTCGTTTATTCCATACCTTTTAAAACGCGTCCCGATCACAGTCCCTTTCAAATGTCAAATAGTGACGGCCTGAATAACTTTCAAATTAGGAATTGAAAGGGATTGCGATAGATTTTAAATTAGACAATAAACCTCTTGGCTTTATTTATTGCAATGGAACATAATAAAGTATTAATCATTCGCGCAAATAAGAAATTATGCCCTGAGAAGCTTAGTTGCCCAGTGGCGCAGTGGTTCGCGTGCTCGGCCTGTGGCAACTTTTTCAATGGTCAGTCACAGGATAGGTGCCCATAATTTATTAGCTCGAGATCCTTCACGCTTCGGAAAGCACGTTAAGTCGTTGGTGCCGGCTGTACCTGCAGTCGTTAAAGCCAACGAATCCGCATTGGACCCGCGTGGTGGGTCATGGCCTATTCTCGTTATCCATCCATACCATAAGGAAGGCCAGTGCCGGTGGGAATCGACATTAAAATGGCTGAGATGAGATAATTCTCGCAATTAAATAGAAAAATTATAACTTTGTGCACTAGAGAAAAAGAGATAGTGCATTACCAGTAAAAGTAAGTATTTTTTGGCATTACAGCGAGGTAATTTACAATTTCGACTTTATTTAATAGTTTTTTTTCTAATAAACATGCTAGTGTGCAGAATGCGCCTTCTTAAAAGTACCATCATTGTAGCTGGCATAATCGGAAATTAAATTTTGTGTTCTTTAATCACTTGTTACATCTAAAATTTCTCGCATAAATTTTAAATAGTACTTTAAAAATGCAACAACACCGCACTCACACAAACTTATACTAGTACACAAATAGTATATGCTAAAAAGGAAAACCAATCTTACGATCCCGACGAAGATAAACAACTTTACTGAAACGTCAACCATACATAAAAGATTCACTTAAATTTCCTTTTGTATGTCCAACGAATGCAGGCCTCCGAGGCGTGTTCTGCGTAGCAAAACATACGTTTTGAACAGCCAGTTCGGCTATTTGTATCGCGTGACATTAGTATCTTTTGATCTATTTCATTTGATTAAAAACTTCGCATGAAATAAATCAGAAAAAAAAGAGTATGTTCTTCTTTTGTTTCTGAATTATTATGAAGTTTGGCATAGAAAAGGTTTGCACGTTTGTTTCAGCATTTTCTTCCCAACACAATGCATGTTGTGCTAATGCTTAATCATTCGAATAAATCTAAAACTAGATATGAAATACATTGTCACTAGATACACAATTTAAATTGGAAGCTTTTCAGCATTCCCTTTTGGGGTTTTTGCACGTAAAAATTGCTACAAATTCTCTTTCATTTCTGCCGAACAAATATCCAATTACATGCAAAATAAACGGTTCTCCATTCTGCAACTGAAAACCATCGCGTTCCGATTGACTTTACGTTTTATTGGGACGGATCGAATGCAAATAGAGAATAAGCTGAATACTTGGTAAAGGCACAAGCGTAGCATTTGACGACTGTTTGACGCAAGGGTATGGATGGATACCTACCTCCGGTGCTGAGGTCATGAGTTCGATTCCCGCACTAAAGAAAATTGTGTGTGTATAAAAATGTCTATTTGGCATTTGTCTGGGTGTTTACTATGTTTACTAGCCTTTGACATAGTTTCTTGCTGGATCTTAGTCACATACAAGGTTTCTTTGGACTATTTTATTTATTTATTTATGTCAGGCATCTAGGCCCATTTAATATATACCTAACAGACTGAGGTCCGCTTGCAGGAAAACTGGCTATATCTCGATTTTTGTTAAATCTAGATTTAGCCCTCCTAACATGTCAAATATTTAAATCTAGACTTAATCTTTTGACATTTTCGTATGGATTTAATTAAATGGAGATATAACTGGAGATATAACATTTTTTGCTGCAAGTGGACCTAACATACATAAATATTTAAATGACATTTAAAACAAATGTTGTTAGTAATTATAACTTAAAACTAGGTTAGTAAAAAAAGTCATTTTGACACTTTCTGTGTCGAGTCGGTGGCACACGGCAACGTCCCTCTTCTGAAACGCCTGTACACCACGCCCTGCGGCCAGAAATCCTCCTTCATGTAGAACTCCAGCCTTGATGTCCTTAAAATTGGTATTATGGCGCGACTTCAGTGGCAGAACTCTCAAGCAAAAGTTGATTTTCTGCTTGATGTATCACGTCCTGCGCAGTGGTGGTGTAGTGCAGGCGAGATAGATACACGGCCGTGGTCGGTGTGGCAGCTCGTAGCAGGAAGTTGGGCCCTGTCAGTGCGGTACCATGACGATTCGGGCTCGCTCGCTGACGACGTCGCTTTTTGTTTCGAACCTCGATGAAACCGTCTTCATCTTTTTCTTTTTTTTATAACGACGGGGAGACTCTTTGCCTTCGTCATACCTGATGTTAAGTATTGATAAGGCTGAAGATAGAAGCAAGTCTCTCCCGGAATCCTCAATCACTGAGGACTGGCTATCTTATCTCTAACTGCCGGATCACAACAATGCTGTAAACATTGCCGTTATGGCGTCAGACTTAGATAAAATGGTGGTAGCTAGCTAGATGGACTTAGAACAAGTCCTACCACCAACTAAATCATCTCAGACCGGTATGACGACATTCTGCGAAAGACCTTTTCTGTCGAAGAGTGCTAGCTGCTGCGTCCACGCATTAGTGTTAGTTGGAGCAACAGCAGCAAAGTTATGTTGACAGCTGACGGGCACACGTGGCGCAGGCGCGCGTGGCGTGTCACCGAGGTAGAGGGTGGTGGCGGCGGGGACGCGGGCAGGCGGCGCGGGGTCGGCGCTCGCGGCCAGTGTTTGCGGCGGCGCTCGGGCTCTGACGGGCCGTGGCGTAGACGTAGTCGAAACTGCAGACTTGCAACTCGATGACGATGTATCGAGGCAGGCCCCACGTCGTATGTTGACGTTCGAGCCTGCAGTTAGTGTCCTACTTACGGCGAGTCATCCACGTAAATCTTCTACTTCTTTACGCAATACACTCACTCTACGTTCTCGCTCTCGCCACGAACGTCGGCGCGTCATCGGGGTCGGTTTCCTTGAGCAGGTTGATGATCTCCTGCAGGCTCTTATATGTCCCGTCACGCCTCCGGGACACATCTGGTCACTCTTGTCTAGAGACTCGTATAGCAATTTCTTTGCTGCGGCTACATCGTCCTCCCTGAAGTTGGACTTGCAGATTTGCAAAGCGCTCACCTCATCCATGACGTCCAGTTTTTGTTGCAGGAACGCCAGGAGTTCGTTGGATACAAGTTTGTCGCTGATGGTTCTAGCAAAACAGCGGCACTTGGCCGCGTTATGCGTTATATAATAATTAGTTTAGCATGCGTCTGCACCGATCCGCATCGCACACACGAGCGACTGTTATGACTATGACGTAGCTTCTATAACATTTATAGGATATTCGGATAATTACGAATATCCTGGCTATAAGCTTAAAGTAAACACCGAAAACAGCTAGTTCAAACCCAACAATATTTTTTTTATGATTTTTGCAATTTTTCATTTTTCAATGCGATTTTTTATACTTATGATAAATTTTTTAAATAGATAAATATTGAAAAAAAACTAGGTTAGTAAACAAGTTGTTTTTTCCAATATTTTTCTATTAAAAAAATCCAACAATAAATATTAATGATAACATAGGTACTCGTAATCTTTTGAAACCTCAAATAGTTTGCCCTCGTAATCGTCCCACGCTTTGTAGATATTACAAAACTGTTATAATTGCGCTGACCCGTCCAATATTTGACTTCTGAAAAGGTTGGGATCACTTAACCCAAAGTGATTTTTAGGTGTTGACTCACATTATTCCAATAAAATACTTTTTACATTTTTCGATGAGTGTATCTGAGGTTTTAAGGAATCAACATCACGATTGTTTATAGGTTTTTTAATACTAATTAAAATAAAAACTTAAAAAAAATTGTAAAACCTCGGTAAAACTATGAAATTTATAATATGAGTGTCGCGGCGTCCAGCCTCCTTTGGACTGACTGACTGGCGATAGACAGACAGACAACTATGACAAATGACAGTATAGACTGATGACAATCAACGACCAGACGGAACGGTTGATTACCAAGTTTATTGCCTTCGACCTGACTCCAAGAAGACCAGACAAACGACCAGACAATGAGCTTTCTTGAATTTGTTTCATAGGATTTTTATACTTACTATATTTTGCGACAAAAGGCAGCTTATATGTATACAAACGTAAGCAAAATTTGAAATCGCTAAAAAGCACGCAGCTGCTGGTTTATACAATAATAATTTATTTGAACAAAGAAATATGATTTTTATACATAATTAGATGTAGTGGTACAGTCAGCTTTGTAAAGATATGAGGTGGCAAGATGGTCAAATACATGCCATTCAATTCTATTTTTGCATTTAAAGTTATCTAAATATTGTTCACCACCAACCAGTCATAGATTTCTTCAGATCATAAGTCTCCAATTACATATACACGATTAGATAATTATCTCTTATATTTACACTTCGTAACTGTTCATATGTATCAGCGTCCAGAGTATCTTATATATCTTCACTTTCATAGATTATTCAATTTCTAGTACATGAAACTTCCAAAAAGCAACTCAAAAGCGGTAAAAGTAGCATGTCTGTTGTGGCCCGAAAATCTATTTGTTAATATTTATAAGCCATAGAAAATACCTAAAATAACTAAAAAAACCGTAATACCCTAGATTAGCGTTTACTTTTCTTTACTACCAAGTTACGTGAGTGCTTAGATACCATAAATTAGTTATTTGCCAATATATTATTGGTCATCTTAACACATTACATAACATAGCAATTGTGTTGTTTAGATAATATAGATCACTCTGGACGGTACAACAATGAGATAATCTAACAGCGTATATAAAATTGAATCTTTGTCTCTTAAATAATTTTGATTAGTCTTCACACTTCGATCTTTATAAAGCTGACTGTATCTACAATAACATTGTAAATTAAGATGACGAAACAGTAGTAGAAAGACGAAATAGTTGATTTCCCTTTCGCGATTGCTGAGTTGCCTTAAAAATAGTGTTTCTAAAGATCAATCTTACAAATGTTTTTGGGTTTATGATTAGGGCAAAATACCATTGTGAATAACAAAAATCATCAAAACAAGCGCATTTGTTCAGGCGTAAAAGATTACAAGCAGACATCATTCATTTACTGAATAACGGGGAAACGTTTAGCCTTAATCATACCTGGGGGTCAATTCTGCAATTTTTTTGTCAAAATCGTCTCTAAATCGTGTTTCAATAGTCGTGTTTATTTACACTGTTGTAACAAGAACTGTGTAAAATAGTACAACAATTGCAACAAGAATGGAATACGATTGTGACTAAGCATTAGCAGAATTGGACCCCTGATGTTAAGTAATGATACGGCTGAAGGTGGAAGCGCGAATCTTTCGGAATCCTTAACCACTGACGAACTGCCCCCTAATTGTCTAATTTAAAATCTATCACAATCCCTTCAGAGGTATTGTGATATTTTCGTCTGTCATATTGCTTAGACAGTTCAATTTCGTTTATTCCATAACTTTTAAAACGCGTCCCGATCACAATCCCTTTCAAATGTCAAATAGTGACCGCCTGAATAACTTTCAAATAACGAGTTGAAAGGGATTGCGATAGAACAACTTTTACGGATATCAAACGCGCTATATTTCCACGAACTAAGTTGTAATTATCCGTATTTTTAGGGTTTTTTAGGGGGGGTTTTTGATTTTCCCGACGTTTCGGCACCTTTACAGCTGCCGTGGTCACGGGATGACTGGCTACTTATAAGTCTACCCTCGAAAAGTTAATTTATTAGTTAGACATTTACTATGGCAAAAATTATTATTGATTTGATATTTGATTTAATTGTTATTTTAATTCTTTATTATTAAGAAAAGAAAAAGAAAACTAAAGACTCTACTGGCAGTTCACAAATTGGGAGGACCTTCGAAGAAAACTTCGAAAGCGGGCCGACCTCCACCTTTATAAAGAAAAGATATGTTGTCTCCACCTTTACTTTTTTATATTTATCTACAAAAAATGCGTTTGATATCCGTAAAAGTTCTTTTATTTCAATGAACAGTGCGCGCCAAAACATAAGATGTACAGATTGCGATAGATTTAAAATTAGACAATTAGCCCCCTGGTTATCTTATCTCTAACTGCCGAAACACAACAATGCTGAACACATTGTTGTTATGGCGTCAGACGATGCGAGTTTTCACGTACGTGGAGCTTGCAGCATTTTCGAAGACAAAATTGACCTGTAGGTATTCCAGAACGTGACTCAAGCAGTTATCTATACTTAAGAACAGTTAGAAAGCGACGTCCTTTTCTAATTGTTCTCAACTGTTTGGGTTACGTTCTGGCTTAGAATAGAATTAGTGTTCGTTTTTATTGTGTTTGTTCGTACGCATGCGAGCCTTCGAGAACCATCTACCCAATGCATTTCACGCACGAGAAGCATTTCAACCAGTCATTAGAACTGGTGGTAGCTATTGGTTGTGCAAGCATTATTTTGACGTGCAGCTTAAATTTCGAGAATGGTTAACTAATTTCTATTTGATTTTATCGTCTTGTGCACCTTCTTCTCGTCACCGTATAAGCCAATTCCACGACAACCTTCCTGACGTTCTTAAGCCTCACTTTGACACTTGTAAGCGTCGACCCACGGGAAATCTCTTATCCTATGGCTTTGAGCCTCGAATTTAATCAGAGAAGGAATATAAAACCGTTTCTAGTTTATTGATATCATTCCACGGCTAGAGTGATACTTGCGTATTTTCAACATTAAATAAACATGATAAATATTGGTAACGTACGATTTTTTTATATTAATTCATTATTTTATTAATGAAGAACTACTTATATATTATGAACTATATGGTGAGTATATTGTTATCTATACTATATATAATATTATAAAGCTGAAGAGTTTGTTTGTTTGAACGCGCTAATCTCAGGAACTACTGGACCGATTAAGAAAATTCTTAGACCATTAGAAAGCTACATTTCTCCCGAGTGACATAGGCTATATTTTATCCCGATATTCCCACGGGAACGGGCACCACGTGGGTAAAACCGCGAGGATCTGCTAGTATAATATAAAATAATTGAACTTGTAGCTTACTTAGCAATCCGTCAAACTTACGTTACTTAGCAAACTTTTTAATCTGCGTATTAAAATTACCCACGTATAAACATAAGTATGATCTGGAGGAAAGATCTGTTTTTAAGTAAAATCTGCTTGGTTTTAGTCACGACAATTCTTGCTGTATAGATTAGGAATTATTCAAAACAAGCTGTACCATAGTCATACCACCCTGTCGTGCGCGCAAAATAGATTTTTGTGTGAAACTTCATTTATATCAGTATTGTGGGTGTGAGATTTATTACAATATGTTAAAGAAGGGTCCATATTGGGTTGCATAAATCAAAAAGGCAGACGACATTATAACTAAAAACATTATGCAACCGAAATGGCACCCGTTAAACAATATCCTCTTCGAGTCAATCTAGAACCACTTCAGTGTTTGTGATAACAAACACATATCAAGTACACTTCCAGACGTCTTTACCACATATTTACCTACTTCACAGTTCAAACAGAATAAGCCGCAAACGTCACATACAAAATGACCCCAGGGTTGATGTGATAAGAATACGCTAATAAGATTTCTTCGCACCAATTTCATCTGAGCTTACTAGACCTTATTTTTCTCTTTGAGTGAGTACGGAATTTATGGGAGACCCCAAAGCAATAAAATACCTTGCGAGAAAATGAAGGAGCAAATCGCAATATATTTGTTTCTCGGTGGCTAGAGGAAAACCATTTCAGCCATCTGCAGATAAAAAGCAATTTATGGTAAGAATGTTCCTTTTATGAAGTCCATTCATTATTGTAAATCAAATGGAAGGCGAGGTCAGCGGTTAGTTAGGTACATACTGCAAAGTGGCGGAAATATTTTAAATGCATTAGTGGTAAAGAAGGGTTCTTTGACATTTCGGATATCTTTAGTCCCAAATATTCGAATAAGTTTTGCGACGAGTATGTGCCAATACTAAGGACCTTGGCTTAATCATTTGCAGTTCAAGCATTGTAGTGTTCCGGCAGTTAGAGATGAGATAGCCAGTTCCTCAGTGATTGAGGATTCCGGCAGAAGCACGCTTCCACCTTTATTCAGCCTTATCACTACTTATATAATTAACATTAGGTATGATGAAGGCTAATAGTGTCTCCTTGTCCATAAAAAAATATGTGATAGCAATATACTCGTAGATCAGGGATGCACAGACTTATTAAGACTAGGGGTTACTCGGGCAAATCATGAACTGATGGCGGGCCGCCAGAAGTATAGGTAATTAAAGACAATAAAGAATTGATAATAATGTATTAAAATTGAACTTAGCAATTTACTACTAAGGGAGGTGAAATTGTTTGCGTAATAGTTACGTAAAAGATATTGATTTTATTCGTCATGAAATAAAGATCACGAAATAAAACAACTTCTAACAGATATAAATTGGGACTTATAACATCGGCAGCATCGCGTTTACGGGAACGTTTAAGACAAAGGAGCACAAAATCTTTTTCTTTTAACCCAAAATTACCTCTTGGCCCTTGAATAACCCGCAAGTTTTTTACGCGTTAGAGTCTGGAGTGAATAAACTTTACATTCTGTGAGATATTTATACTAATGCTGTAACAAAATCTAATTAATAGGCTTTTAACTTCTATATTAAGTTTATTTACCATTTTTACATTTTATAAATATAAATAATGTTATCTTTATTAAGTTTGGTGATTTTTAGCAATTTTTTTTTTCAGACAACATACTAATGAACACACACAATATGTGTTCTATCTTGCCTGAAGTTTTTATGACGTTGATTTTTTTGGTATTGAGTAATTAAATTTTTAAGGAAACCTGTAATTGGTCTACTATGTGTACCTATACCCTTTTTGTTAATTATATTTGTAACAATGTTGGTTTTCAATTTACAAAATAAAAATAAACATATCTGACATAAGCTTGAAATTGTTGAATTGTACCCTTGCATATATTCGTGTACCTATATTATACACTTACTAAACCCCCTATTGCTACCTACTGTATTATACACTTTATAACTTTCGCGTAGCATTTATAAAATGTAACTTGGCCAAAACGTCGGGAAATTTAAGTAGGTGAAATACGTTCCACGTGTTTAATACCCGTTTAATTTTCAATATTCCTACGTATTAGTTGCATGAGAAAGAGAATTGATTAGAAAGAGACACACCTTTCCTAAATCGAGAGTCAGTTCACCAGCAGTAACTTGTACTCTTGGAATTTGGTAAACTATATTCGATATCTAATGCTATCGCTTTGTCTCTTTCATATCCATGGGTGAATTCTCCAGCAGAGGGGGAAGGCGGCTTATCGTCACCCCGGGCGTCGGACCCTCGAACCTTCCTGTGCGCTTACAGTACCTGTTGAGTTGACTTATCGTCAACTGCTTGAGATCCTCTTCTTTTAGCTTGTCCGCTTCAAAGAGCTCCCAGCGCAGCAACAGCAATGCATACATTGGGCATTCTGCCATGAAGTGGTAGCTTGTTTCTTCCTTTTCTTTACATTGTGGACATATGGCATCCTTTGTTCTTTTGATAATTGAAAAGTGCCTGTTCAGTGGACAATGTCCTGTCAGTACTCCTACTATGTTTCTCCTACTTAGTTTCAGCAGCTCTCTAGTTTACTTCTTATCAACTGATTTGATAAAGATCTTTGACTGTCTGCAGTCCTTTCTTTTTACCCATCTTTGGTTAGTTTCTTTAATTATTCTAATCTCGATGATGTTCTTAGAGATTCTATGTGAGATTGGCAATCTTGGTTCGGGCAGAACGTTACTGTACGGTTCTGATATTTTTTTCTAATTAGAAAAGGTAGTTACCTATTCGAGGCATGCACAAATATTTATTGATTAGGATTACAGTTAGTTAAATTAAAAAAAGGCAAAGCCCCAAATTTATCATATCGGTGTCTGTCCCTATAACATGTACCAATTTAATTTTCGCCTTACTACAAAAACTATAACTTATTAAGGTTTATGGCTGCTATTATTTGAATCGTTAATAGTGATAGTATTCCGCAAATGCAATTGTATAATAATATGTACCCAGTTTACTAAACGGTAAGTAAAATGCTTTTGTCCCAAAAAATTATTTTATTTCAGTTGTAACACTTTTACACTGTAGTATCACTTCACAATAATCAGCTAAAATACATTAAATATTTAATTTTTTAAATAAATATTTTGTTACAATAAAATAGGTAACTGAATTGAAGTGACAATTGTTAGTTTGCGTTATGTTTCACATGCGTTTTGTTCGATATTGAGATCGAAACTTATCTTTTAAAGAAAAATATAACTTGAATTATAAAACATTAATGTATCAAAACTAATTACTAACATTCTCATAGATTGAATTCATTGGTATTTCTATCCAAGTAACTAATCAATTATTATAACTCAAAGTTAAATATTGTTTCAAAATTCAAATTTTAATTCTAATCTTAAGAAATAAATCTAATATCTGTAAAACGTTCTAGTCTACCATTTTGAGGGTTGTTTTGTTTTCTCCAACATCTTTTTGTATTTTTGATTGTCATGATTATTGATCAAATCGATTAAATCAATTATTTCAACCATTTTGAGGGTTGTTTGGTTTTCTCCAACTCCGCAAGTCTCGGTAGCTCAGCGGTTAGAGCATTGGACCGGATTTCCAAAGGTCGTGGGTTCGATTCCCATCTGAGACTTCACTTGTTGCCGAGTTAATTTTTTCCAATATTTTTCTATACAAAAATTTATCGTAAAAAAATAGCATTGAAAAATGCAAAAAATCATAAATCTTTTTGTATTTTTGATTTTCATGATTATTGATCAAATCGATTATTTCAATCATCAGCTGTATAGCTTTGAGTATTCGTCTATACCTTTGTGAAAAACTCCTGGCGTCGTACAACGTTCGTCATGTGAGGTGTAACATAAAATCCTCCAGGATCTGATTTTAAATAGAGCTTCGGCCCATTTTTCTAATTTAAATCACGTATGATTTATTCGCAGTTTATTAAGATATTTTGATCTCTATATATATATATAAAATTAAATGTCCTGACTGATTTATTCACTGACAATCAACGCACAGCCCAAACCGTTGGGTCTAGAAACTCCAAATTTGGCACATAGGCTCCTTATGAGGTGCAGGGGTGAACTAAGAAAGGATTTTTTGAATTACAACCTTTAAGGGGATGAAATAGGGGATGAAAGTTCGTATGAAAGTCTGTCAGTTTTGAAGATAGAATCTTCAAATTTTGTACTTAGGTTGTCAATTAAAAATGAACATTGACCTATCTCAACGTTTTCGAACATTCTACCCGCAAAGAGGTGAAGGTCTAGGACAAAGATTGAATCCTAAGCGAAGCGAGGATTTCAAAGGTACAAGACGCTAAAAACTTGTCTGCCGAGCGCAACACACAATTTTTCACCTCACAACAGCGAGGAACATTTTATGTTGTTTCCGCGGTCAACTTCCGGTAAAAAATTCTTTAAACATAAAGTTTAATAAAAATATACCTTATTCTAGTTGTTTTAATGATATAAAAAACTAAAATAATAAAAAAGTATATAGTTAATTCAAAATTATTTAAAGTAGGAATATATTGTTACTTAGAAATAACAATAAAAACGATTCGGTAAATGTTGACACTGACATGAGGTACAAGACAAAGACAATTTTTCCGAAATCCAATCATAGGTTGTGAAATCTCACCCATTTTTTTTTATAACAAATAGTTTAATCTTATTGTTATTGTTTTTATGATTTCATGAACTAAAATAATATTATTATAATAAAACCAAAACGGAGTATTATAATTAATTTAAAGCTATATAAATTAAGAATAAAATTTAACAAAAAGTCAATAGTGCGATTCGGAACGCATTATGACATATTTTTGGGTATTAAATTAAAAAAGTACTTTGCCGCGCTAGGCCGCAAAAAGCTAACCTTAAGAGCCTTTAAAGCTAAAAAAATTCTACGCCTGTACTGATTGGCAAACCTCATTTTCAGAGCGTGTGAGGTGAAAAAGTCATTTATTTTTTTATTAGGCTTATGGTGGGAAATTAAAAATAAAAATCATGCGCTTATATTATAAATGCTAAAGAAAGACTGCACGTCTGTCTAGCTGTTCCTTTTCACGCGTAAACCGCTGAATTGATTTTAGTGAAATTTGGTATAGACTTAACTCGAACCGTGGAGATGGACATAAAATACTTTTTAATCTGATAAATGGTACACTTACGGTAGAAGGTGAAACATGGTCACTAACTATGGGTCTGATAAGTAGGCCCAAGATCACCCAGCGTGCAATGCTATGCCCGAAGAGGGAAATGAGGAGATCCGTAGGAGAACTAAAGTAAAAGACATCGCACCAAGGATTGCTCAGCTGAAGTGGCAGTAGGCGGGACACATAGCGAGAAGAATCGATGGCCGTTGGGGCGAAATGGCAACCGCGCACCGGCAGACGCTCCTTGAGTAGGCCCCCCACAAGGTGGACCGACGATCTGGTGAAGGGCGCGGATAGCCGCTGGATGCGGGCAGCGCAGAACCAATCGTCGTGGAGATCCTTGGGGGAAACCTTTACCCAGCAATAGGTGTTATGTGGCTGAGACGACGAATTGGCACCACCACGCGACATCCTAAATCCGCGCGATAACCTAATTCCTCGTGGACGAAGTCGCGGGCGGAAGGCTAGTTAAGTATAAGAAAGAATGATATCAGGAAAATCAATAATACAAAGTCAATAATAAAAAACCTAATAATAAGCAATCACACCGAAATGATAAGAAAAATCGACTTTGTCGAAATTCAACCCCACATACTGCTTTATCGACACGAGTAAGTGCATCCGATAGTTTTCGATAACATTGATAGTAATTGTCAACTCGGACTAAGCGTAAAGATCTCGATTTCACTCATTACCTCATTGTACCCATTTGCACTAAACTTAAGAATCGCCTAGGCTATTCTTATCTATTTAAAAACATTAATATTAAGAATAGCTTATACCTTAGTCGCTCGATATTTGGCCCGTAAGTTAAGGCTAGCCTTAGTAGATTTAAGAACTTCTTAAAAGTTTGGTGCAAAGCAATTTTTATTATTAAGATAAATATGAATAGCCTGAAGCGATTCTTAGGTTTAGTGCAAATGGGTTTGTTTCCCATCCCATATCTTTCAGAGAAAATATCAAAACAAATAGTCCAGAACGCCCGCACATATCGTCTGAGGCCATATTCGGTAAAGTTAACAAGAACTGATGGCATGGCACCATTACCCCTATGTTTATGCTCGTACTTTCACACCTTTGTATTACAATTCAAAAGAAACATCCAGGCTATTCCAAAAATAGCGTTATAATAGTGTATCAATCAGCCCATTTCCTTACCTGCCAAGAACCTTCATCGCTTTGTGTAACTTACCTTTTAAATTGCAAATATTGCGAATACATTTTCTTTAGAAAAAATTTCAGATGTGACATTATATAAAGACGTTCTTTATAGTTCTTTTTTACAGACTCTTTATAAAAATATTTTTGTATAGATAAAAATATAAAAATGCAATGGACTTGAGATAAGGGTGAACCCGAAATGTAGCAACGTCTTGGCCTTGAGAGCCCAAAAAACAAAAAACAAAACCATACAATCAAAAACACTCATTCTATTATTGTTGTTAAGTCAAAATTATTATTGATCGGTCATTCTCAGCGGACGGTCATTTTGTCTTTAATTTTACGGGGCTGTTTTTTTTTTAGATTAATTCTAGCAATTTATTTGATAAGATGTGGAATTATATACCCTTAATTTGGTAAAACATTTCCAAAATATTATTTTTCAAGGTTGTTTTCCTAATTTCCATTCGCTGTCTAGAACCCAGAATGATACGTTCTACTTTTAGTAGTTGCAGCTATGATTTTTACATTACTGTGTATATATTTTGAAAGTAAATTAATATATTTTTTATTTAGAAAATAGCATCAGTTTAACAAATGTATAATAGAACCAAGAATATCTTTGTCCGTTCATTGTACGTAATTTTTGTCATTGTTAAGGAATGGCGAATACCTCACTAGCTGAGTAAATTATATACGTTAGTCACTAGTACAGCGGCAGTCAACCGAAGCCGTCGATGTCACGTATGTACCTACGTGTTACGCTGTCACAGTAAATAACATAAGTATCTATTTCCGTTCGCATGGTTTTTTTTTTTATTTCTCTAATTTCCGTTCGCTTATTTAATTTGATTCTTATGGTAAATTTAAAATAGAAAAATATTGGAAAAAAATCACTCGGCCACAAGTGAATTCTCAGACGGGAATCGAACCCGCGACCTTTGGAAATCCGGTCCAATGCTCTAACCGCTGAGCTACCGAGACTTGCGAACCATCGTCGAAATACTCCAATACTTTTATATACATTATTTTTAATACGCTGTAGGCCAGGACCTCTATTTTTGAATCTCTCGTCGCGCGAGTGGCGAGGCGAACGAGGTGGCGATCAGGCGATTAGCGACCTTGCTAGCGTAGACATAGCACGCTTTTCGCATTGCCCTTGCGCGATCGTGTTGGAAGGCGGTACTACAGGCAAAAAGCGAATCTATGTATAGTACGTGCAAGGTCGCTTTTACGGAATACGGAAACTCAAACGTCGCACGAAAATCAGTAGAATCCTCGAGACGAGTGAATCAAAAATAGAGCTCCAGCGTTGTTACATCAATGCTCGGAATATCCTTGCATTCGAAAGAAACATCTTTTCAGGTGTTTAACGATCGATGAAGATGCAACTGCCAATAATTTTTCTTATTTCACACAAGCAGTAGTGTTTTATTTTTGCCATTTACGTCTGAAAAATTACGTGTATTCTGATTATGTCTATGTAGGTACGTCTTTTTTAAAATAAATTCAAATTTTTTTAAGCAATTGTTAAATTCTCGCCAACGTGAAGCTAATTTTCGTCACACACAAAAAAAATATCGCTTCATAAATCCAAAATTTAATGGTTTTTTGTAGTGCCAAATGTACCAATTTATATAGTTTAAGGTGATAAATATTAAACAAGAAAATATACTGCAAAAAAGCAACATGCCTCATGTCGCCATTGCACTATCCAATTATGCTACAGAGACTTATGAGGACATTATGGATTTTGTCTAGTATTCACCTTTCTACGGTGTTGGCTACCGTCGTTTCATCAATGAGGGACATATCCTCGCATACGAAAAATTTTTTTTTACAAATTTTTAACTACCTATCGATTAAGATGAAACGGCCATCTAATTATAAATTTTTAATTTTGCATTTTACAATGCTATTTTAATGTGATAAATATTAAACAAGAACATATACTGTAAAAAAGCAACTTGCCTCATGGCGCCCTGACGGGATTCGAACCCGTATCCTCGGGAGTCCGGCCCAATGCACTAACCAATTATGCTACAGAGACCTATGAGGGCATGTCGATTTTTTTGTATATTCACCTTACTACGGTGTTGGCCACCGTCGTTTCACCAATGAGAGAAATATCCCCGCATTCGAATGAAACATTTTTACAAATGTTTGGCTATTGATTAAGAAGGAACTGCCATCTATTTAAAAAAAAATATTTTGCATTTTACAATGCTATTTTTATGTAAAATAAATAGTTATTGTCTTATGTCTGGTGTACTACTGCAACACTTTATTGAAAATAACAAATCAAAAAAATTAGAACCTAATTAAATATGATAAAAAATCTAAGTTCCTAATTTGTTTTTTTGTTAACATCGATTAATATGATTATTTAATTTGAATGCGTAATATTATACATTAATGACAATTTCTCATATGTTTAATAAATTAATAAAAATAAAACATTAAATATAATAAAATATTAATAAGTATCCGATTTTTTTTTATTAGTGATATTGAATTTGAATGTATAATATACAATAATGTCAATTACTAAAAAAAAAGTATTGAATTTTATCAATAATGCATGACGTTAAATGCTTAGAATTCCACCCGTGAGTATGCGCCGCTGCGTTGGTTGGACTAGGCAGGTAGAAATATTTACGTTGTATTGTAATAATGAAAATTATAAATGCATTCCCGACAAAGAAAAATATTGATTGATATTTAAATTAATTATAATAATGTTGTATTCTATGTGAACAGTTTCACAAAACCTAAACAGGTAATTGTGAAACTGTTTTCATGTAATATTATAATGTGTTAATATTGTTCAAATCCTACTAATAAAAACAATGCTAAACAGATTTAGATGGAATTCGAGACATATATACTTAATAGCCTGGAGAGCGACATTGGATACTTTTTGTCGCGTTAAAATCCCTCAATCCTACGGGAAAGTAAGTACAAAAATTAATGCGGGCTAAAATATATGGTGCCACATAATCTTAGAAAATTTACTATCCTACTTCCTACTTTATCATAAAAATGTGAAAGTTTAGATATTTGTTACTCAATCACGCAAAAATGGTGAACGGGTTTGGATGAAATTCGGGACGCAGATACCTTATAGCGTTGAGAGGTTTTCCTCTCAAGGCTATAGATTACATAGCTTACTTTTGTCGCGTAAAAATCCCTATTTTCTACGGGAAAATACACTACGTCGCAGTAGATGGCGTAAGTAATATTTTTTTAAAGATGAATTTTGGAATTAGGTTAGGAAAAAGAAATATATTTCTTTCTTTTACTAAGTCTTTATGGACCAAATTCTAAAGACCACGTGGACGAAGTCGCGGGCGGAAGCTAGTAAATAATAAAATACTAAATAATGTGATAAATATTAAACAAAAAAATATACTGGGAAAAAGCAACTTGCCTCATGTCGCCATGACGGGACTCTAACCTGCATCCTTGGGAATTCGGCCCCAATGCACTAACCAATTATGCTACAGACACCTATGAGGACATGACGAATTGATCTAGTATATTTACCTTTCTAGGGTGTTTGCCACTGCGTCGTTTCAACAATGAGAGAAATATCCCCGCATTCGTTTACAAATGTTTGACTATCGATTATGATGAAACAGCCGTCTAATTATAAATTTCTAATTTTGCATTTTACAATTTGCTATTTTTGGGTGATAAATATTAAACAAGAAAATATACTGGAAAAAAGCAACTTGCCTCATATCGCCCTGACGGGTTTTGAACTCGCATCCATGGGAATCCGGCTCAATGCTCTAACTAATTATGCTACAGAGACCTATGAAGACATGTTTATAGTTTAACGTGTTTTTCAAGTTTATGATTTTGTATTTTTTGCATTTTTCAATGCTATTTTTATACTTATGGTAAATTTTAAATAGAAAAATATTGGAAAAAATTAACTCGGCCACAAGTGAATTCTCAGGCTGGAATTTCGACGGTGGTTCGCAAGTCTCGGTAGCTCAGCGGTTAGAGCATTGGACCGGATTTCCAAAGGTCGCTGGTTCGATTCCAGCCTGAGAATTCACTTGTGGCCGAGTTAATTTTTTCCAATATTTTTCTATTTAAAATTTACCTTAAGTATAAAAATAGCATTGAAAAATGCAAAAAATACAAAATCATAAATTATTGGCAGTTGCATCTTAATCGATCATTAAACACCTGAAAAGATGTTTCTTTCGAATGCAAGGATATTTCCTAGCATTGATGTAACAACGCTGGCCTACAGCGTATTAAAAATATAAAAGTATTGGAGAATTTCGACGGTGGTTCGCAAGTCTCGGTAGCTCAGCGGTTAGAGCATTGGACCGGATTTCCAAAGGTCGCTGGTTCGATTCCAGCCTGAGAATTCACTTGTGGCCGAGTTAATTTTTTCCAATATTTTTCTATTTAAAATTTACCATAAGTGTTTTTCAAGTTTTATCGTCGGTACAAAGAATATATTATAAAATAAAAATCGTGACGGAAATTATACGAAGAACGCCTTGTCGTGAGAATGATCATAATACGTAATTAACCGACTTCAAAAAAGGAGGAGGTTCTCAATTCGACGGTTTTTTTGTTTTTTTTTTATGTATGTTTTACCATAACTTCGCCAGTTGTTAACAGATTTTTATATTTTTTTTTTATTTGAAAGAAAATGGTTTATGTGTGGTCCCATATAATTTTTACGAAGATCTGGCTAGTAGTTTTTTCATAATCTTGACAAATATCAACACCTTTTGGCAAGTAGTCGTTTACCTAGATGACATTGTTGTGTATGGGCTGATTTTTAGTGTAAGTAACGGCACATGATGTAACTAAAAAATCTGAAATAAAAACATTTTATAAAAAAAATTCAAACCGACTTCAAAAAGTAAAAAATAAAACTTTTGGAGTAGTTGCTAGCTAGCTAAGGCCAAAAAAAAATATAGTTAATAGAAGTGCAATGTAGAATGCCCTGGCTGGCACCGACTCCAAAAGTTTTATTTTTTACTTTTTGAAGTCGGTTTGATTTTTTTTTATAAAATGTTTTTTTTAATTAAAAATGTCGAGTAAACGGCTTTCTGTTTGGGTAAGCCGGTTTACTGAAAATAATCGGTCGTACGTGGATTATGGTTGTAGTCATCGCTTGGTCTATCGTTGGACTTGGTCCTTGCACTAAATATTTATGTTTTGGAGATATCACGCTCCGACTGCCCAACTTAGGCGATTTACACGGGTCAAGTCGGTACAGGTAGGTGAGTGACAAGCGCCTGGACAATGAATCAAAAGATATCAAAAGATGTAACTATGGACTGTCAACTTCAATGGAGTCCGCATATTGCAATACTAGCTAGCAAGCTTAGTTCTGCTGCCTACGCTGTTAGAAAAGTCAGACAACTGACTGATATAGAAACTGCTGGGACTGTGTACTTCAGTTATTTTCACAGCATCATGTCGTATGGTATTATTTTGTGGGGAGTAGCGGTTGACATTAATACAATATTTATACTACAAAAACGAGCTATAAGGGCCAGTTATCAACTGGGTTCCAGAACATCTCTTCGGGAAAAATTTAAAGATATTGGTATACTGGCAGATACGTCTCAATTCCGTACAAAACGAATACAATTCGTTTTGTACGGCGTATTATCAACCTGTAGACCAAACATGGTGATTTGCACGATCGCAATACTAGAAATAGAAATAAACATTATGCCTCAGTACCGATTAAAGAAGGTCCGTGAATCTTTTATGGGTATCTATAATAAAATTGAAGATAATATTTTGGCTTTGCCTTTCGAAAAGATGAATGTAAAAGATTGTCTTATTAAAAAAATATATTATACTATAAAAGATTACTTGAATGACGAAACAGCTTGGTCATAAATATATAGTTTTATTTTTGCGAAATTGTAGTGAAATTCAATTAATGTTTAGTAAAGTATTAGATATCAACTTTTAACACAGGTAGCTTGGGTATGTCATGCTCTCTGTAAACATTTCTTCGGCGGTGTCGTGTGAGGCGGGTCGTTACGTTCCCTAAAATATGGTTGTACGTAGCGATGGCTGGTTCATGCGTCATGCTCGTGAACGGGTGCCGCCAGCGGAAATGGTTCTACCTCAGTCTGCTTATCTTAAGGTTGTGCGTAAAGCCTAAATCTTTTTATCTAAAATAAATTGATACTGACCTGTATGTACCTCAACTTGCATATTGCATGTATGATAGACAAGTCTTTCTTTGCCAGTTAAAAATTGTGTACGGTTACAATAACCATAAAATGTAATATTTTAATTAGTATTTTCTTTTTGTGATGGAAATTGACCTTACTGATATGTTAAGGTCATTTTTAATTTGACGACTCTGTATGAAATAAAACAGGGAGAAAAAAACAGCCCTTGACGAGTTTCTTACCGCTTCTTCCGCCGTAGGGTTTGTGAACCGATGGCGTAGCTTCTTTGATGTTCATAAGTGCTTGTAACAGCCTAGATTGAATAAATGATATTGAATTTGAATTTGAATTTGAATCGCCCTGATTTTATATGGATCCAATTGCGAGGCAGCTTGCAAGCTAAGTTGACGCACCACTGTCTGATCGTTCACACCACTGTATTTACTTACCGTACTTACCAACATCGCTAAAGACTTGACCCGAGTAACCCGGGCATAAAATACAATATATAAGTCCTAGTTTTGGAGTAAGGAATCTAATAACAACACTGAGATGCTTATCATTCCTTATTCTGCACCTACTTTGTTACAAAATGTGAAAAAAAGGTTCGCGCACTCACCACAATAAACTTTTTGATCTGTAGCACTACCCTAAGTATGTGACAGTCATTAAGCTGTGGTTCCACTAAACAACAGTTTGCGGCGACAGTTTGCCCCCCGTATATTGTTGGAGCGTTCACAAAATACATTTTAGATTCCGTTAGCGGCAGCCGTCAATCATTCGGTCAACAAACAGTTTGCAGCAAAATTTATTGCCTGAAGCGTACAAGCAAACTGTCAGTCAGTTAATGACTGCACTTTTAGCTTTGCGGTACTTTTTATCGCCTATTTACAATGTGACATGTCTTATCGTTTATTTAAATGAAGTAATTTTTGAGAAAAGTAGCAATTTTTTCGCAAAAACAAAACTGGTTATCGCCTACACTCAGCATTGGGAATGATAATTTAACGCAGGGAAATCCACAAACTTATTCGACCACACAGAAGAACAGACGGTTTAAACAGAGGGTGTAAGGGTTTAAGGCACTAAAGCAATTTTTCTAAGTGAATTCCCTGACAGTTAATTTATTTGTTTATTGCCTATGAAATTTGCTTTAATAACTCTTGCCTTCAAAAAAAGCAAATTCTGCTACACTGACCCTGACACAGTTCTAAATTCCATAGAAAATTAACAATTAAATGAATTGTTATGAAATTCACTTAGCAAAATTGCGTTAGCGCCCTTTTTAGACCCTCTGACTAAACATGCAGCCGATGTTTAGATTTTGCAAAATATTACCTACGTCGCGTCGTAAACGAACATGATGAAGTAAAATCGAAAAGTCATGTGATAATATACCTTTAACTTCTACACTCGAGAAAGTAATCTCAAGTGAATAGAATAAGGTAGAGGAAACAGTTTCGGTTGCTATTTCTCTGAGTGGGTAATACTTTACCGGGCGGCGCGATCTAGACCAGATATTTATAGCCCGTCTTATTATGAAGCGAGGGCCGTATTTCTGACCTAGCTTATTGCATTTCATACTGCAGTCCCATTTCTAAATAACTGCTTGACCTCTTGAGAGTAAAGCACTGATGTACTTTTACAACTCATTCATTTCAAATTGTAGAGTAAGGGCGCATTATATACCTACAACTTTTAGTTGAACAACTATTTTGTTGTGAATCAATGTTTATATGAATATATGAAGCGTGTGTGAACTCGATAGTTGTTCGACAATAAGTCGACATCGACTTTTCCATCAACTACTGTTTTGATGTGTGGAATTCGCAAGAAGTACACAACTCGACAAAAGAGTTTATTCGATGGAAAAGTTGTTTATATGCGCTAGCCTTTAGTGTTTAGGTATTCAAAAGTATCAGTTTCATAATTCAATCTCTTATGAGCCCTCTCTATCAGAATAGGCTATTTGACAATGCGAAAAATAAAGTGTCAATTACTGTTATCAGTATAAATTGTGAGTTTAAAAATGGTTTTTTATTAACGTAAGTTGAAAATAATTATAAATTTATTTAAAAATCCGTAAATAAAAATGCATTTTTTAAACATTTTGTCACGTGACACAAAACGCCCCTGATTCGTCGAGTTTATAATGACGTCACCTGCTTGTAAACCTCGCTTGCCTACGTATGTGGATGATATGCAGAATACGGGCAAGTGACGTCACCGAACCCATTGCAGCGCCATATAGTCAAAGTAGCGGTTTGGCGCGCTATTTAAAAATTGAATTTTTAATTTGATATTTTTCAGCAAATATGTACCAGAATTTAAAAAAAATACTTTTACTGGGTTCCTTAAACTCCACTACATAATATTAAATGGATTTTCAAAACCTGTCAAATAGCCTATTACTTTTTCGCTGAAAGACAATTCCCGTTGGATGACATGAAAGCAAGGTGCCTAGATAGCCGAAAGACAATTCAGCTACATTACATAAAAGCAGAGTACCCAGTCAGCAGAGAGTCATCTCAGCCGGACGACTTATAAGCAGAATGAGCTAGTAGCAAAACGTCTGGAATTGCGAATAGTCCGCATGTTTAGAATACCTTATTAGCCGGAAGTCAAATTAGTTGGATGACAAAACACAGAATGAGATAGTAGTAAAATCGTCTGGTTAAGAAAATAGTCTGAATGGTATGTCAACTACCGTCTCTCTATCAGAATGACCTTTTCGCTGGACGACATGAAAGCAAGGTACTTAAGCAGAAAGACAATTTTGCCTACTGTACCATTAATTCTGGCAACTTTACCATGGGATGGGTTGACTGCCACTATTCATAGTCATCCAAGTGTAGACGAATTATCAGAATTAAAAGAAGTATAACGTTTATGGTTCTGTAAAACCTACAAACAAAAGTACTACTATTAAAACAAAAATCACTTATTTTGGCATTAAACAAAATGAATTTGTCATTTTTAAAGGAACCATTGATAAAATATAAATTGTAAAGCTAAAACAACACTTATGGTGCAAGCCACTCTTACGTTGAATCCTTAAAAATTGTCCCCGAATATGACACGCTTAATGTGACCTATGTATTTTAAAAAATGTATGCTGTGATTTTTTTTCGTTATGTCCTTTCTATCAGGTATACATTTTATTTGATTTGGAGTTAACTAGGCAGGGCCATCGATTGCGCAGTGGTTTAGCTCCTGGCCCAGCGATTGCGAAGGTTGAGCAGCTTTCGCAATGGTCGGTAATGGGATGGGTGACCAAAACATCATTATCTCGAACTTCTCCGTGCCTTGGAAGGCACGTTAAGCCGTTGGTCCCGGGTGCATTTGCAGTCTTTGACACCCACCAATCCGCATTGGGCCCGCGTGGTGGGTTATGGCCCATACTCCTTATTCACCCATAAGGAAAGCCTTTTCCCCATCAGTGAGGACATAAATATGGCTGATGTTCATAGGCACAAAAAAAACAATTAATCTTTATACAAACTCAGCATCTATAAGAGCATTTAGCGTTCATTTCTATTTAGTAAACATTCAAATATCAAGACGTTTTGCTACTATAGTATTTTGAATCACGACATATAAAAATCCAGACGTTTTGCTACTAAGCCGTTTAGCGTTCATGTCTATTTAGTAACAATGGCGTTTTAATATCAAGACGTTTGGGTGATATTGTAATTTTACAACGTGGGTATTCTGATAGTGACTCCTTATGAGGACCTAATATATACAATATTACTTCGATCGTAAAAAGTTGTATAATAGTACCTAATTATACATCATCTTTATGTCCGACAGGTAGGCAATCCATGGAGCCAAATAATTACCTACCATTTTATTAAGTTGTTGAATAATCAGTAAAAATCAAACACGGTTAACCAAAACTGTGACATCCATCTCCAATCAGTTTAAAACAATTTTAAAGTTTGAATTGGTTTCAATTACTAACTGTACTGTTGTCTATAGTTATAATTGAAATAAAGCTGTCACTTTCATTCGCTTAGGGACAGAAACGCAAAAAAACAACAGTTTTAAAGTACATAACGCTAACTTGAGACCACGTATTGTAGTACAATAACAATATGAAAAAACAAAATATAAGATAAATCTAATAACTCACGATATTGTTTGATAGGTGGCTGCACGTGATCCATTGCGTAGCAGCCGAATTCGCGATTCTGTCGTCCGTTGCGAAACACAGCATCGAAATTATTCCTGCAAAAGAATGAGTACTGTAATCACTTCTTAGATTTAATTATTTTGTAACAAGATAAAGGCAGATGACACAAGCCGCACTTGGGTAAGCTTATAAGTTTATTCTTTGCTTAAGGCCCAAATCTCGTGCAAATGAAAAAAGTTCACTTTGAAACTTTAAAAAAGGTTTAGTGTCAACTTTTTTTAATTGCATGAGAATTGGGCCCCTGCAACCAAATATAACTATTATATACATGTCTAGTAATCTACTCCCGAAATAGTTTTAAAGTTTTGCGTTTGATAGTAGATTAAATAGGGAAATATGTAGCTTTCCAATAAAAAGCAGCATCGAACCTTGTTGGCATACCCGCCAATCCCGCCATTTTGAAAAAAAGTGTCTTGGCGGCCAGTAATGAAAAGCATGTTAATCGACAGAGTATGTGATTAGAAACAAAAAGATTTTCAGTGACCAACACCCTTATTCTAAGTCGTTCCTCCAAAACTTACTCGACTTAACGAGACCTCCTTGAAAACCTCATCGAAATACTCCTCGAAATATATTTAATTCGAAGTATATTCTATTCTAAGTCGAAACTCTGTCTCGACGTAAGGTTCCAGGTCCTGGAGCCAAAGAGTACGTAGCCACTCCATTTTAGGCCTAGCACACACTACTATTTTTACCCACGACGAGACGGTACGGAGATGGTTTTATGCGTTTGGGGGTGAGAGGATGTTTATTTGTTTGTTTGTTTGTGCAAACCAATGTTGCCATTTATCTCCAAAACTACATGTTAGATTGTGATGCGGTTTTCAGTAATGGGTTCGGGTTTGATTAGTGCTATATTCTTAGATAGATGTTATGGTGACAACTCATCAGGGAGCGCTACAGTAAACCTTTGATTGTGCAAAACTAAAATTACTAGTCTGAATTTGATGTGGTTTTCAGTAATGGCGTTTATTAGTACAGAGTACATAATACCTATGCTCACTAAAAAGCTTAAAAAAAATGCAAAATTTGCACTACGGTTAAAAAGTAAATGATAAAATAATTAAAAACCCCCAACTTCATTATCCGTCGGAGGCTGCCATCACTATTTTAAAGTTCAACAATATAAATAAGTATTACAATAAAATATCTCCAGATATTCACGTCACTGTAAAACTGTAAAACTAGTAAATTTAATGGTAGCCCCGGACGGATAATTAAGTCGGGGGTTTTTAAATTATGAAAACATTTCGAATGGAGGAGATGGGTATAGATTTCACCATTAACTTTATATTTTTTTGGCTATGGTCACTTAAAAGTTGACAAATAAAAAAAATGGCGTAAATATTCTCGAGGTTTCTCAAAGGCACTGTCTGTCGCAAAGTTTGACAGTTGTTTCCTCGATAAAATCGAGGTACGTGGTAATGGCTAAGAGTAGAGGCAAAGAGTACTAATTATAACACTCAATGAGGAAGAATTGGAGTAGAGGAGATTTTTTGCAACTATGAATACCAAATTTCTCGAATGAGGTTGAGTGGAGTGAAAAAAGTTTTGGAGGAACGACTTAGGATATGGGGGCAAATCTCTAAGTGATACGGTTTTTGAGATTATTGAGTTCAAAAACCAAAAAAGAAATGTCAAAAAAGTCCTGTATGTACATCATGTATGCTGCACAGCATACTTATTGTACTCTGTCGATTGACAATTGATATGCGTTTAATCGCTGGCCGCCGAAACACGTTTTTTCTAAAATGGTGAAATGTATAGGTATGCCAGGTTACATACAAATATGTGCGAAAAAGGGGTCCGACCATATTTGTATTATATACGCTCAAATTATATTTCCGTTCAGAAAATTCAGATTGTCATTTTTATACCTTATCTTTATTGTAATTTCTTTTACATGCTGTTTTCAGAAAACTTCTTTATTTTTCCCACTATCCATTAATCCCAGCTTTCATTAATGGTTTAAAATAAAAAATATGAACTCGCTCCTATACGTTCTATATTATAATTGGCATGTTTACTCCACCATCAATCACTCGAACAGCCGTTTAATTTGTAGTTATTAATAAATTGGCTCGCACCGTGCGAGGGGCGAAATTAAAATCCTTTAAATTAAAGTTCTAAAATACTGTCAACATAGTTTTTTTTATGTTCGATAGCTTTCCACAGATTTAGCCTTTTATGTTCAAATTATATTTCCGTTAAAAAAAATCAGATCGTCATTATGAAACGCTCATGACGACGTTTGGCAGACTGATCATATGATCATGATCTAATATTAGATCACGTTTGTCAAGCAACGCTCGGTCCGGCTAGGTGTCGGATCGGTGGCCGTAAAGTGGCATTACAACTAAGCGCTTCCGTGTTTCGAAGGGCACGTTAAACCGTTGATCCCGGCTGTTGTCATCTGATAACAGACTTTAAACCAAGTTAGAGGCCTAATAGGCGGCTTGATAAACTCTGACACCATAGGTGGCCACTAATCCGATAAGAGAAAGAGATTTTAACTATTTTGTAATTTCCTTTACATGCCGTTTTAACGTTTCCCGCAAAAACTGAATTCGCTCTCACGTTCTTTCGTATAATTGAGGCCTGTTTGCTCCACCATCAAACACTCGAACAACAGCCGTTTAATTTGTAGTAATTAATAAATTGGCTTGCGCCATACGAGGGGCAACGTTAAATAAATTAAAATCCGTGGCCAAAACGTGTAACGGTTCGTTTTAACTTAATCGCGTTTAATGTTCACATTTGCCACTCGTTAAACGGGTTCAATCCTTTTCAAAATCCTTTAAAAAATAATAAACAAATAAACTTCGGCACTAAAGACTGTATAGCGCAAATCTATGAAAAGCTTTACTTACATGTTGGTTATTTTATTTCTTACATTTGAAAGTAAGGATTTCGCATTTTTTAAGAAAATTCAAATCATTTTTTAGTATAGTTTATTTACATTTAACTAAAGTATGTAGGTGCCATTTTTTCGATAACTTTTTGCAATCTTGTAGGTAGGGACATGATCCCATTGCTATATAAATTTTGGAGCTTCTGATCAAAATACCGCGACAAGTGGTTTTGGCAGTCCTCTCGTGATGTTAAACCTTACACTGCCTACAGAGTTCTGAAGATACCGAAACAGGTGGAAATCTGAAGGTGCAAGGTCAGGACTATACGGCGGATATAATAACAAATATTGCCCTTCCAATCCCACCACACACACAGCATCACCTTGTTGCGAGTTCGATTTCGCCACAATCTGTGAAGCCTGACCGGCCTTTGACCACGACCTTTTTCGCACGTTCTTGTCGTACGTGATCCACTTTTCATCACCAGTTATAAGCTTCTTCAATAATGGTTCGGTTTCATTACGTCGTAATAAAGAATCACAAATGAGTACACGGTTCATTAGGTTTCTTTCAGTACGAAGTTTCTATCAGCTCGATTTTTGTGTACCCAGTTTTTTCAAATGCGCCAAAACTGTTTTGTGGTCAATTTCCAGTTCTTCAGCTACGTCGTAACTACTGATATGCCAATCTTGCTGCACTTTTTCCAAAATGGCATCCATTTTGTCCGTAATAGGGCGACCAGAGCGACGTGCATCTTTGACATCATAATTTCCCTATTGAAAACGCTTAAACCAAATTTGTGCAACTCTCACAGACACTGCACTAGGTCCATAAACATCTCAAACTTTTTTCGCGGCTTGCATTGCATTTTTGCCTTTTTTATAGTAAAATTTTAAAATGTATCGATTTTCGTCATTAGATTCACTCATCTTGACAGTAAGAAAAACAAAAGAATTTCACACATTTTCATAATTTGAATTATCTTCTTTAAAATTTAAACTTTTAATGATACCAAAACCAGCCAGATACAAATAGTAGAGCCAATGAGATTTTATTACAAGTTCCTACATAGTATATGCGAAAAGACTTTTTCCCCCAACCCAATATTTTCGGCTAAAGTCTTTTCCCTACAGATGCCTATTTATAATCAAATAACGATTTTCGAAACAAAACACAGTTTTGAATATTATTATCGCTAGCATTTAGGATGTCTTAGATTTTAAGATTTTATCCTCAGCGTTTGCATTTTTCGGAAAAAAAATCTGCATACCAAAATTACCGACAAAAATTTAAATTTGCTGTTACGATCAACGCTAGTTGTGTGCCACAAAAGTGTTTCATTCATAAAAACACAAACAATTATATTAACAATTTAGTAGGACATTTCAAAGCAACCTATTTCGGTTGTAATTCCAGCAAAGTGAAAAGGATAAGCGAGTGACGGACGCCGAGTAAAGCCTCTTTAACAGGATACTTAGCCACTTAGAACACCGGCCCAAGTGATCTTAAGCCTACCAGATTAATCAGAGCTGCAGTGACAAACTGGCCTTTACAAAGAACAGTGGTGGAATAGAGACTGTTAGCCTTTACAAAGAACAGTGGACGAGTATAGAATGTTCCAATATTGATAACCTCAATTACAAATACAAAAGAAAATCAATAAAATGCAGTAAAGTGAAAAGGATTACCGAGTGAAGGACGGAGTAAAGCCACTTTCCTCTCGGAGGAGTTGCGCGTGCAGTTGATTGAATCGTTAGTGTTGTTTAAGTTAAACTACGCTGATACTGTTTATGGGCCACGTTTGCTTCAAAAGACCAAACACCTCATACAGCGTCTTCAAAATGCTTGTGCTCTATTTTGCTTCTTCACTCCACCTTGTCATGTCACCAAATTCCTCAACGACAATCGAATTCTTAAAATGAAGTCAAGGCGCAAGCTGCATCTGGCATGTTTACTGTTTGGTGTTATCAAATTTAAAGAGCCATTACATTTGTATAATAAACTTGACTGGATTGCTAACAGGAGGCAATGCGGAAGAGGACCACCAGGCGCACAGACCCGCATCTTTCAGGCCCTTGAGAGCTATAAATTCTTTTCTAGTTTTTAAAGGCAAATTAAAGGAAATATCACCTAACTGCTCAACTCGAAATAGGAGATTATAATGTAAACTACATCTCATTCATTTAAGCGAGGCGGTGTGGTGGATTATTCCTTCCTCCCTGTTCGTAAGCGCAACAGGATGTGATTATTTGTCGATTTTTAAGTTTATGTAAGTCTAGATTTTTATCTATACTAATAATATTATAAAGTTGAAGAGTTTGTTTGTTTGAACGCGCTAATCTCAGGTACTACTTAGACCGATTTGGAAAATTCTTAGACCATTAGAAAGCTACATTTCTCCCGAGTGATATAGGCTATATTTTATCCCGATATTCCCACAGGAACGGGCACCACGCGGGTAAAACCGCGAGGATCCGCTAGTTTATTAATATTTGTGTTGTATATATATTTGTGGTATTTAATTTTCCTCCTAAGACTCGTAAAAATTAGTTCTAATATTTATCTTTTTTATCTAGTATGCGGGACTTGTCATGAGAATTGCTAACGATAAAAAGTAAAAAAGGTAAAAAGTTTGCTTTTGTTTTTTCGTTTGTTTCAAGGACAACTTATACCACGGTTCTTTTGCTTACCTGTGTTAGCGATATGCTTCACAGATTTCTCTCACTCGTTTTTAAGTAAAAGTTACTTTGGTACAAGAGGGCAATTACCTTCTTCGCACACTTATCTGGCACGGACTATTTGAAGCGATCAGTCAGTGCGCCCGTTCATATAAAACATATGAAAGTTGCGCCAGTCTTTACAATGCAAAGAAACATCAAAATCGTACAAGGGGAAAATTCCAAAGACATCATTCCGTTCTTCTATCGTGTAAAGGCAGCTTATGCCTGTTTTTTAAAGAGTACTTTTAAACTCTTAATTAGTTTATACGCGCAGCTCTTGACTTTTCTCGTGCATTTACATGGAACCATGGACGTAAAATACTAACAGGACGAAGAGAACTCAACTCGCAGCTCAAAAGCGATCCGAGCGAGATATGCAGTACGGACACCCTGTGTCCCTTTCTAAGAGAGTGACCACATTTTTTTGTTACGTGGGAAAAATATTTTAATACACGGGACCTTATGACTTTATATTTAGTTTTAATTTACAATTAAGTTAAAGAGATGGCAATATGATAAGTTTAAGAATTATCTCCAGTAGGATAATTCTACTAAACAATCCCTACCGTACTTCAGAAAGTCAAACAATATTAACACCAAAAAAATACAAAATTTTGTAGCAGAGATTGAATAATATACTTTAGTTACGGGTAGATCACTCGGCATAACCACATCCCTGTAGGAAACATCACTTTAATTATTTAAGTCTGTAATTTAAGTACTGTCAATTCTTGACTACGCAGATGTTTCTGTAATTGACCTCAATGAAAACGTTTTGAACAAACTGCAGCATCTGCAGAACCTGTGTATCAGATTCATATTCGGATTGCGCAAGTTTGATCATGTGTCGAGGTTCAGAAAGGAACTTGGCTGGCTCCCAATTAGGCAGCGTCGTGAGGAGCATGTTTTCACGCTATCTGCAAGGTACTGTACGACCCTAGATCCCCTCTCTACCTTAAGGAGCGTTTTCAGCCTCTCGGTGTGGATCATAACCGGGCGCTCAGAAGCAAAACGGATAATTTATTAGAAATACAGCTAACCCGCTCTGGTTATTACAAGTAGTCCTTTATTTTTTTTTTTTTTTTTTTATTTTTTTTTTACAGGCGAATCAACAGTTAACAAAATATGGATAACATTTAAACTAGCAACATTAAACCAATTACAGATTCACACAACTAAACACAGACAGTTAACAATTTTGAACATGCATATTGGATTTACATCTAGGGATGCAACAAAAAAATATATATATATTACTAAAAACAATTAACATCACGAGTCACCGTGGTGACTTAATAATAACAGAAAAAGTAATTAGTACTCGATGGCTAACAATTTTGTAAGGTTACGTCTAATACTGTTACAGCTAGAATTAAATGGATCTATATCAAGTTTTTCGCTCAACGCATTGAAACACTTGCTCGCACGTAGTATAAAAGAGTTTTGCCTATAGTTGGTATTGGAATGAGGGATGTAGAACGCATTAAAATGACGGAGAGTTTTTTTGGGAACATTAAAATTTAAAAGAGAGAGGCTCGGGACAATCAATAACACCTGATGTAATTTTGATTAGGTACGTTATATCCGCTATAAGTCTACGATTTTCTAATGAAATGAGATGATGTTTTACACAAAGTTTATTATACTCGCTGGAATCATAATGTATTTTAGTACGGTAACAAATATATCTTATAAACTTCTTCTGGATATTCTCAAGCCTATTAATGTATACAGCGTATCTGGGGTTCCAAATCTGTGAAGCATATTCCAAGTTACTGCGTACAAGTGAACAGTATAGTATCTTAAACGTTTTAACATCTGTGAAATCCTTGCAATTTCGTATTAAAAATCCGAGCATTTTTGTGGCTTTAGAAACTATGCCGTTCACATGCTCATCAAAGAGTAACTTTGAATCATGCGTCACGCCAAGGTCTCGCATCGAGTATACGCGCTGAAGGCACTGTTGTTCAAGAGTATAATCGAACTGAATTATATTCTTCTTACGACTGAAAGACATGACTGTGCATTTAGCAGTGTTAAGGTCTAATTTATTATTATTACAGTATGTTTCCAGTCGCTTTAGGTCCTGTTGCAATGAATCAGCATCAGCTTGGCAACGAATCCTGGCAAATACCTTCATATCATCCGCGAAGCAGAGAAGATTCGCTGTTTGGAAGCAGATGTCGATATCATTTATGAAAATGATAAACATCAAAGGACCGAGCAACGAACCTTGCGGAACGCTACTTGGGACTGGAACCCAACTAGAGATGTAGTTGTTGGTCACAACAGCTTGGCAACGATTTTCAACATATGACGCAAACCAACGCAACAAGTTTCCATGTATACCGATTAGTCTAAGCTTGTCAATAAGGATACAATGCGGAATACGATCAAATGCTTTACTGTAATCGGTGTAGATGACGTCAACTTGGCATCTTTCATCCATCGCTGCTGTAAGGTATTCATTTAGTAAGACCAAGTTGGAAACCGTAGAGCGTCTCTTCAAGAAGCCATGCTGAATGTCATGTCCTTTACAATTAAGGCTGCAAGTCAATGGAATACCCTTCCCCCTGAAGTGCGACACTCTGAATTCTTTGCCGCTTTCAAGAGAAATTTGCATGCTCACCTTTTGATTGAACCCTAGTTTGCAACTCTTTTTATAGGTTATTTATATATATTGATATTATTTAGATTGATGTAGTATATTTTAATATTATGCTCTGTATTTGTATAAGTTTATTAGGTTTTAATGAATATGTTAATGTTTTTTTGTATTGTCTAAGTTTCTTTTAAAATATATATGTTGTTGGCACACTGCCCTTCGCATTATCTTCAGTTTTCCATAATTACAAAGGTAGTCTGGAAGAGATCAGCGATAAGGCCGCCCTTGCTCACCACAGTTTTAAGTTCTATGTGATTGTTCTTTCTTTTTGTAATGTGTGTGTGTGCAATAAAGAGTCTATCTATCTATCTATCTTAAGTGAAATGTAAACGTGAAAAGTAATTTCACTAGACTTACCAAAAATCATTCGTGCTTTTTTGCACATAAATACATTATGATCAACTAATTATGGTTACCCCATTTGTTATACATCTAACATAGCACACCATGACACGCATGACACATCAAACAAAGTGTTGACATAGTACGTAGTAATAACAATACTCTCAAGTGTTTGAAATAAAAACCAAATTAAAATATTAAGAGGTAAGTTACAAAATAACTATCTATATTTACGAGTATATATGGACTTTGTTCTTACTAATAAGTTAACCTTAGTGATCGTATAATAATTTAATAAATGTCTGAAATAATTTCTACCATTTTCTACAAAATATCACCTTTCTACCGGATGGCAAGCTTTAGAAAGGGACAAAAGGCCTCTGTTGTAGATATCTCACTCGGCTCGTTTTGCCTTTGTCAATGTTGCTTGCCAAAATTGAGGATTGCTTAGAACAATACGTTAAGGTTGTGTTTTGTAAGTGAAAAATTTGGCAGTACTTAGTCCTGTTATTACATTATGTCTATGCTTGGAATAGCGACATCATTGCAGCCATAGCTTCCATCATTTTGTTTGTGGGTCCTGCAGGTCTACCGTAATCTATTAGAAACAGTCATGTCATAAGAACGTTTTGTTAGTGTTTTTAATTGAAGTTGTCACATTTTGACACACTTCAAACTTTGTAGGTGATGATATTACGTCACAAAACTTCCGTCAAAAAACAAGCGTACTTAAAGAGATTCGTAGTATAGTAAAATAGCATGGTAAGATTAATAGAATGCTGCACTAAGGGTTCGCCGGTAGGCTCGCTTTCTTTATAGTAGCGAAATCGCTCACATGATGCCACTAGGTATGCTAGTATTTGCCCGAATTCTTCCGAAGCTATACATTATAACTCGCTAGAGCTTTATATAATATAACAATAATTATTAATTAATTTCGGAATTTAAATGTACATCCATATTTTGTTAGTAATTAACAAAGCACTTACAACTATGTTAGTAAAATGTCATATTATATTATATTATATTTATTTTAATAGAAGTTATTTGTTTTAACTTCTAGTAAAAGCTTCATCGTAATGAATGACTTTAATATAAGTTAGCACGTTTGCTATTTGTGTATTGTAATGATATAGGTAGGTACTAAGGTGAGCACTCATTCTATGTAAAGTTGAGTGTTGCTCTCAGCATATTAGCAAAAGATCACATTCATTGCTAAAAGCTTTCATGTGAACTAATCACAAAATATAAACTACCAAATAGTTCTGTTGCGCAGTGGTGGTTAAGCAACTTTCGCAATGGTATGTCACGGGATGGGTTTTTTTTTACAAGTAACTGGGCATGGGCAGTCATTTGACATGTATTATTTATTTATTTAATACTTTATGCACATTGTACAAAGACGTAATTAAGCCGTAGGCATTTTCTACCAGTCAACTTTAGGGTGATGTGGAGACAACAACACACGGGTGCACAACCATTGTGAAAAAAAAACATATTAAATAAATGGAAACGATAGTGACTGTTATAGACGATTGTCACAATTTAATGATGAGCTATTTCTGCTTGCTCTGTAAGAAAGTTACGCAACTTGGTTTTAAACGCATACTGACTGATGGACATTCTGATGTGTAGGAGGAAGGCGTTCCAACAACGGCGTGATGAGAAGGACAAATAAGTAAACGGTTAGAAGAAGAACGGAGAATTTTATGGTGAGAAGTGCATAAGTACTGGAAGCGCGAAGTAAGATTAGGGGGGGGGGGGGGGCATTAGGGAAATTTAGTACAGTAAATAGGGTGGTCAAGGCTCGCATACTTCTACGCTGCCGAATGGGCAAACACTTAAGCAGTGATCACATGTGTGCGGACACATGATCATCCTTGCCAAGATTATAAACGAATCGAATAAAGTTATTTGGAAGACGGTCAAGCTAGATCTGCATTCAGGTCGAGGTAGTAGTTAGCACACATCACCATAGTCTTTCCATTGTTGGTTTTGACTAAGTTGAATGTATTGTATGTGTTTTTTTTACAAGTAACTGGGCAAGCATTTGACCACCATCGTGCTTAGTAAACAGGATGATGTGGTTTAAAGTGTAACATGCTTGCTCAGGAAATGCCTATTTACTCTCACCTTGAAGAGATCAAGGTTGTAGGAATCGGGGAACACATGAGCAGGCAGCGCATTCCATTCTTTAGTGGTTCGCATTAGAAATGTGTCAGCAAAGCACTTAGAACGGATCACTGGAATGTCAACGACGTACGGGTGATAAGCTGACCTGCGGTACGCCGATGGTGGAAAGGGGCTGGAGGAACAAGGTCGTGCAGTTCTCTCGCACACTCTCAAAAGTGTATCTATAACTATAAAAGACCGCTAAACATGCAACTTTGTGGCGGCGACTGAGACTCTTAAGTTACGCCGTGGCCAATGCTGAGTTTCCAATGAGTTTCCTGGCACGGTTTTCCATTGATTCCAGAAGCTCTAGCTGACACTTAGCAGAACCATCTCACAGGTGACAGCAGTACTCCATACACGGCCGAATCTGCGCTTTGTATAAAAGAAGCTGCTTCGGAGAGAAGTACCGCCTAGCCTTAGAGAGGACGCCCAGTTTCTTTGCGAAGCGGGGCGCAAGTTGACACTCTAGCAGACATTATAATTTTGCCGTTTAATTTATTAGTAAGTTATGTACCGATTACATTTGAAAGCACATGACAAAAAATCATTAACAAATCAAGTACATATTTAATTTAAATATTATATTGTTTACGTAGTTAATTTAATAAATAAACATGCACACATGTCAATATAATGCATTTAATTTTAAATTTGTTAAGCTGTTATCAATATCAATATTCAAAACCTATAGATAACAATTATTTATCAATATTTCAAGTCCTAGTGTAAATGTAACTTAAATCTGTTTGTGCACAATACCTGTATGCTAATGTGAGTGTGCGCAATTATTGGTTATTTTTGACTGTTCATTTGATGTCGCGCGCGCTTGATTGGCTTTAATAGAATCTCGTATGTGTGCGTAAGCTTGTGTTTATAATGTGCAGTTGTAGTAGTGAGGACCAAGTGGCGACAGGCGGTTCTAATACAAACAGCGTATGAGAGCCTATCTAACCTCTTTTAATGTTCTGTATTGGGCGGTAATAAGTTTTTGAGGCGATAAAGACACCTCATAATTCCAGTGATCTTTGTATAATCTTGAGGTCCTCCGTGCTTCGGAAGCAAGTTCGTAAGGCACGTTAAGCCGTTGTTCCTGGCTGTATTTGGCTTCCGACTCGCTTTTAGCTACCCAACATTGTGTAATAAATTTAGAATATCTACGAAATATTACGCTTCGTAGAGCTGCTACGCCGTAATAAAATTGTATCATAGATCTGCGTCGACCATATCTAGTTTCTTTATGACTCGCATAAAACAAGACTTTAAGTTTCACGACTCACTTCGATTCTTTATTTCAACAGTGTTTGAATAATACTTTTACTTAAAAACTACGAACTATAAACAAGTAACAAGTACGTTGTATTAACTTTCGATTATTACACAGCTTTTATTACCCAATATCTTGAGAAGAGCTACGAAATACTTCGGACCGTAGCACTGCTACGCCGTAGTACAATTTCGTCGTAGTCGTAGTATACCGTGTGAGGCCTAGAATTGGGGAGAATATTGAAAATAGAAACTCTCTAGAGTATTAGTATTTATTCTGAAAAGATTAAAATAAAATAAAATTGAATTGAATTGAATTGAATTCCAGTTAATCAAAACCTATGTATTACTCACAATAAGAATTTAAAGTTACAATTCATAATCAGTGTATATTTGCAAAACGATAATATCGCTAACGTTGCGAACTTATCGTGGTACTAGGGACAATAAAAAAACTTACCGCAAAACATCATAATATCACTATCGATTAGAAAATTTACTTTAACTCCTTGAACAGCAACAGCCCCCGCTACTTATCACAGCTTAAAATCTTCGTTTCAAAATTAATTGAAATTTGTAGTTTATTATTAAATATCGTAAAGATAGGTATCTGTTTAATTTTATCCATCATGCATGACATGTCATTTCAATCGATACCAAGTATACTCTTTGTACCAAGTAGATTCAGCTATGGAATTATTAAATACTAGTACGTAGTACTTATTAATTCCATGGATTCAACGCTTTTTACATAAGAATCTTTATAAACAGAAGATCATAGTGTAAAAAGATTTTAAATATAAAAAATAATTTTAAGCAGTAAACTCAGAATATTGTCATGGGAATTTATTTGGTTTCAGTTTAAATTAATTGAATTGGATTTATTTACACAATTTGTAATGTAATGTGGTTTTCCAATTTTCAATAATAATAGGAACTTACTTAATAGACTTACCTTTTTCGGCTAGGACAACAACGGGGAAATGAGACAAAACATTATCCAGTGACAAGTAAATTGATCTTTATTATTATCCTGACTCTATACAAACCAAAACTAAAAAGGTGTCCTGTAATCCACACATAAAAAACATAAAAAATAGGTACACTGTTAAAACAATTAATTTAAAGTTACTGTTTTAGTGATATCTTAAATAAAATTGAAGGTTCATGAATGCCTGCCCAAGGATATCAGAAATGGAACTTAATTGAATGTGATGAGAAATTGATGATGATGCTACACTATGGGTGAACTCCTAAGCTTGCTGATGTGAATGAATGGTGGTTGTTGATATGGATATATTTATATATTTAGATAAACTAAATGTTAGTTTTTTTTGGGTTAATTTAATAGAGGAATGGGGTCACCGCTCTATGTGTGATCCTCTGATTATATTTTCACTGCTTGATACTAGCAGGATAGTAAAACAGCCGGAGGCGACTCCCGGGCTTCCCTGATCTGTCCTCTTAACGCCGAGCGTACTGAATTTTCTGCTTCGCGGGCGGAGTGGTGTTTCGGAGGGGCGCCGTATGCGTCTCGTCACCTGCGAGAGTGGATTATGAACGGAGGTGATTTCAGATATTATTGTAACCGGTGAATTCTCACAAAGGGGGCCTTGCAGTAATGTCTTTACCAACGAAGCCTGAAGGGCCCTATTTCATCTAAAAAGCATCAGAGCAAGGGGAAGGTTGATACCCCAGACTTGACCTCTAAAGTGGCCACTTGCATACCGATTATGATACTGTGACTTATTTTTAATATTTCTTATTTGTAAGTAAATGTTTAATTTGTTAATAAATTATGTTCCACAGTATGATGCCTTTCTGTTTATATTACAGGGAAGCTCTGGCTACAGAGATTAGCCCAAATAATGTTTACATGAGGGCTTCCATGCCACATGGTGTGCACTCATGAAAGCATTCCTGAAGTGACTTATTTATGAAAGTTTACTAATAAAAAGAGAAAGTTACACCCTTAGGGGGTCCCTTTGTATCAATTACAAGGCTTAACTTGATAATTTAGGTGGATTAGGCAAGTATAATGGTAAGATCAAGTAGGGACACTGATTATGAAATTCTGATGTGAAGTGCACTGACACTAACCTGCGGCTTCAGCTATTCGTTCATTAATTTTTATATATTATGATATAGTTTATGATTTTATTGTGTATCAATAAAATTCTATAATTAAAGTAACCTTAAAAAGCAAGGACCTTCTGTCATATATCAATCGCAGACCATCTGACAATCTCCTGTCAGTGTCATACCTGTCACTGTCGATCTGACAGATGGGGCGTTACGTGCGTTCGCACTGAATTAAAAACGTAAATCAGTGAAGATAATATTCCTTGTGTACTATGGCCAAAATTAAAAGCCAAGGCTGATGCTACCTCTGAACAATGAAAACCTGTAAAGTTAACAAGGTTCGAAGAGCCGTTTCGGCCACCACAATAAAACATTTAAATACAGTCTTTCACCGAATTAAGCATCTCTTTTCCTTTACATTTTTTTTTCTACTAGCTCTCACCCATCGTACCTACCCATCCACCTCACCTACTATATATTTATATCTATATATATATATATATATATATATATATATATATATATATATATATATATATCTTAATGAAAGGAAATTTTAAAATGACCGAAGTCTGCAGACATACTGCCTTATACAAGAACCGACATTACAGTAATTAAATGTGAAAATGGTTTTGAGTGCAAAAAAAACAATCCAGAAAAAAACAATACCTACATGGATTCATGAAGTGCGATAGTAAGACAGTATTATTTTTCAATCATCCGACACATAAATTGTCAAAAAGACGTTCCGAGTTGCTCCGAAAATGTTGAGCGGTACTGTTGTTTGTATTACATTGAATTAACGATTAAATTTGTTAGAAAAAATAAAAAATCAAAGATTTGGTTTTAATTAGTTGGGACCATAATGATTCAAATTACTAGTGACCTATAGAGCGTCTGTTTTTAATATTATCCCCGGTTGTAAACCCCACACGGTATGTATACTACGTCACCATAACTTGATTCTTTATGACTCGCATAAAACAAGACTTTAAAACGAACTTTGTATCTTTATTCCAACTGCTTTTGAAAAATCTTTTTACTTAAAAAACAAATAAACAAGTATGTTGTATTGGCTTTCGATTATTACACGGTTTTCGTTTTGCAATATAATTGCGTAATTAGAATAGCTACGAGATACTACGGGCCGTAGTGCTGCTACGCCGTAGTACAAATTGTATTGTAGTATATACTGCGTCAACCATAGCGTGATTCTGTATGACTGGCGTTGAAACTAAACTTTAAAACTTTGATGACTTCCTTTGTATCTTTATTCCAACTATTTTTAATTTAAAACCTTTAAACAAATAAGAAGTAGGTACGTCGGCTTCTGATAATTACATGCCTTTTTTTACACAAGTGTAGTTAGAATAGCTACGAAATACTACGAACCGTATAGTGCCACTACGCCGTAGTACAAGTATGTCGAAATGCATATACTGCCTCAACCATACTTGCTTCTTTATGACTCGCATAAAACGAGGCTTTAAAACTTTGATGACTGGTTTTGTATCTTTAATCCGACTGTTATTGAAGAATCATTTCACCAAAAACACAAATAGTATGTTGTATTGGCTTCCGATTATTACTCGCTTTTCGTTTTGCAACATAGGTAGTAGAATAGCTACGAAATACAACGGACCGTAGTGCTGCTACGCCGTAGTATAATTTGAATCGTAGTGTATAATTAACTTGATTCTTTAGGACTCGCATAAATAAGAAGTCTGATGACTTGCTTTGTATCTTTGAAGATTTTTTTAACTTAAAGTACGAACTACATATAAAATGTATGATTAAACGTAATTGAATTTTTATGTCGATTGAATCATAGTTTTTGGTTATAGTTGTGTCGTATAAGTACCTATATCTTGAGTTTTGGCACGCACTGGGGGCCTAACATCAACTGTACTGCGATTCATTTTAGGTAGTAAGACTGAGACGCCGCTATACGCGCCTTATGGCAGCATCCCGCGCTCAACCTAAAAATAACCTAAAATGAATCGCATTACAGTTGATGGTAAGGCCCCTATTCATAGAAATAAATCTACTTTTACAATTTATTGACAAGAGTTTACTGACGTGGTCACGGGAGGACTATAGTGTTCACGTAATATCCTGCTAATATTTATAAATGCGAAAGTTTGTAAGGATACTCGGATGTTTAGATGTTTGGATGTTTGTAACTATCACGCAAAACTACTGAAAGTATTTGGATGAAAGGGCAATGTCTAGTTTTGGTGCCTTTTCGAAAATGCCTGCACACCATTCAAACCTTATTAAATGTATGTATGAACGTATAAGTACGAACAATAGTTACAGAAACAGCACATTTCTAAACCGTATCTGTACCGCACGTCCCGCTTGGATTTAGCAGTGGACTGTATCGTTGCGGAGGGCGAGACGTACGGTATCGTGGACTGGGTGCTGGGTTGCGAAGTAAAACGCAGAAGCTTGTTGTACCAGGAACTAGGAGAGCTTGCTTGCTGTCTCTTTCAGAGTCTTGAGTTTTCGTCTTTATTTATCTCATTTTATCTATGTACATACGACATTTCTTATCATTAGCATTTCCTTATCAGTCAAAACATTACATGTTAGATATTTTATTCCAAAAAATTATTGATATCAAGTTAAGTTATATTTACCATCCTAAGTTTAATACTGTTTCTAATCTACTTATAAATCGTTATGGGAATTGACAAAATACACTCAAAATATACTTTTATTTCTTAATAACTTATCAACTATTTACTTTACTATTATGTAAACGCAGAAGCTTGTTGTACCAGGAACTAGGAGAGCTTGCTTGCTGTCTCTTTCAGAGTCTTGAGTTTTAGTCTCATTTTATCTATGTACATACGACATTTCTTATCATTAGCATTTCCTTATCAGTCAAAACATTACATGTTAGATATTTTATTCCAAAAAATTATTGATATCAAGTTAAGTTATATTTACCATCCTAAGTTTAATACTGTTTCTAATCTACTTATAAATCGTTATGGGAAATGACAAAACACACGAAAAATATACTTTTATTTCTTAATAACTTATCAACTATTTACTTTACTATTATGTTATCGTGAAGGTCTAATTAGTCGCTAGGTGCGTAACATAAATTTATCAACATACGAGAAATTATTTATAAATACCTACGAGATAAATACCTACTGCATAAAACTCCATACAAACTAGTACAACACAAACAAACTATACAATACACGAAAAACACTAACTGCGGATATTATTGAACAAACACATTCCAAACACAAAGAAACTCATAACTATACTATAAAACATCAATAGGCAACGAAATCAATAGTTTTTACACTTATAACTAACAGGAAATTTCACATAACAATAGAGTTTTATTACCACAATTATTAGTCACTGTCTATTGTTCATTTGCCGGCCGTCCCGAACAGTATCCATTCCGAGATAAATGCACCTGTTTATCACTATTATTTCATATACATGTATTTAAGCTGAAAATAACCAAATATTTTTATAATATATAATATATATAATATCTTTATATAAACAAAGTATTAAATATTAATACTATTTTAAAGAATATTAACAATAACCACCTCATTAGGTTCTAGGACGGAAGCGAAATGCCGCCCCCCCCAAAGTAAAATATGATTATTAACATTATCATTATTATTCTATTCAGTGCATTTATCTCAGAATGGATACGGTTTAAAAATGTGCTGTCTCCATAACTATTGTTTCTACATATATACTCTATCGATTGAACAAGGTTTGAATGGTGTGCAGGGATTTTCGAAGAGGCGCCAACCCTCCATACATTTGTAGCATTGTCCTTTAGCACACAGATAGATGGATTAGGACATAGGCTACTTTTATGCCGATATTCCCACGGGAACGGGAACCTCGTGTAAATAAACTGTGCGCTAGTTATCAGTAAAAGTTGTTTTATTTCAGTTGTGGCGTAGTTGGATGTGCTATCTAAAATATTCGAACAGATTTACAATAGAGCGAATTCACTTTGCACTAAAAATTTCAATCAGAAACTTCACTCTCGAAATGGAATTGCTACTTATCGACAGCACTCAAGCGACCAACTTATAAGTAGTCAAGTTTATTTGAAAGATCTTGCAACTCCACTGGAGGCAATAGAAACTAACGGTTTTAGTTTGTTTTGCTTCCATTACGTTGAGGGTCTTTATTAGAATAGATACTTTTTCGACCAATAGAGACCGAACTTACTTAAAGAATTAATGTTTTTGCACTATTTTGTATCAAAAAAGTTAAGTTTTACGCTTTTGCAAATAAGATCAAAAGAGCCAAGTTTATATTCCGTTAATGATTTTTAAAACATATTTAATACTAGCGGCCGTCCGCGACTTCGTCCGTGTAGTCAACTCTGTTTCATCCCCTCGAACATTAACGATAAAACTCTTTAGGTTCATTCGCGTGGTCCTATCGTTTTTTTAAACAGAATGCTAACAGCCAAACATTTCAGCTAAGAGGGCTAATACGCACGTTGAACGAAATGGAAATTAAAAATTATCCATTGATGCTGATATACGTATGCGAAACATGTAGTTCAACCTTTTTGATAAGTGGTCAGTGCTCTTCTCGCCGATTTAACCACCGCAGCGCAAAGGGGGGTGTTATAAGTTTGAAGCCTATGTCTGTCTGTCTGTACGTATCATCGTTGTGCCTACACTAAACAGATCCAGCAATTTCAGTGCAGTTTTTTTTATTGAAAGCTAAATTAATTGACGTGTTTCCAAGCCACGTTTGATGGAACCCTATGCAGCCATTTATGGAGATAGTCAACTGCTTGCTGATATGACAAAAGATACAGAAGTGGTGCTTGAATAAAATAATGTACACCCTGGGCAGATTTAGGTGTAATAAAAAACGTATGGCGGCAAAAAAATAGCCACTGAAAATTAAGTTGTTTAGATTTGGCTAAAATTAGTGATTTTAATGTGAACTACAAAGATTATAAAGGACACAGAAGTGTAAAGTGGAAATCATTCAACACACGCAAAAGCATATCGTAATATGTTTTACCTGTACCAAATAAACGCTTTTCTATTCTATTGTATTCTATTCTATTCTTATATTCTTCTGAATCGCAAAGTCTGAGTCCGAGATGCCCTGTCCTGTACCCCGCCTGAGATAAAAAAATACTACAATTTCGATCAAAATGGTTTGTATTTTACAGTAGCCTATCAGATTTATTTTATCTAGTTAAAAATCTTTTTCGCGCACCATCTACATAAATAATTTTATTTTTTTATAAAACGCAATAATCAAAGACCCTCACACAATGCATCATCGATATGGTCGCAAATCGCCTACCTTAAACACACCCTACTAAAAGCAGCAATATAATCGCCAAGCAATCGCGATGCAGTACCTAGCTAGTAGCAGCCTAGCTGAAGTGATACAGTTGCATACAGCATCAATGTAAAAGCCAAGAATACTAACTATCACTAACGTCGTAATCAACCATATTGGCGCATCACGCTTGGAATACGTGAACAGTAAGTACACCTCACGCGGGCGCCCGCGACGCTATATTTGTATCTCATAAACTGTAGCAGGGCTGCTAGGGTTCCACATCAGTTTTATTAGATCTTAAATTTTTACACCTAAACAGAAAGTGCTCTTTCACCGAACAACTTTCCCCAATACGCCATATTCGCATATCTTATAGGTACTTTAGCTGGGCTGCTAGAGTTCCACATCAGGTATGCCAGACCTTCGATATTTGTACGTCAATATAAAACCTAATCACGCTGAACAAGTTTCCTTAAGACGCTAAATTTGTATCTCTTATAGCTTAGGTGGGCTGCTAGGGTTCCACATCTGGTGTACCAGACCTTTGATGTTTATACGTGACCAGAATATGCTTTTACACTTAACAACCTTTTCTAAGACACTATTTTTATATCTGTCATAGATTATCTGGACTGCTATGGCTCCACATCATATGATTTCCGATCTTGAAAATAAATTATAGCCTATATGTTGCCGAGGACCAATATCTATGTAACAAAAAAGTTTCATCAAAATCCGTTTAGTAGTTTTGCATGAATCGCGGACAACAGACAGACAGGTTAAAAACCTACATAGTTTGAGTCACCGCCGGCGCCGAAAGGTCGCTTGTCTGACGGTTTTCTACAGACTTTACTTTGAGGGGTTTGCATCTGAGCTGCATAACCTCATCCCGCCTTCTCCTTTTTTCCATCGGGATACCAGACGTACTGCAGGCTACTGTCCATACTTGGCTGCCATTCCAAACCTACAGCCAAGGAGTGGAATGCCCTGCCGGCGTCTGTTTTCCCGAGCACATACAACCGAAACCTCCTCAAGGTACAAGTGAACAAGCTTCTGCTGGGTGAACTCGCTCCATCTTATACCTCATTTACGCTCCTCGGCCAGATTGAGGTCAAGAGTATATAATATAAAATTATATATATAAAAAATATACAAGACAGACAGACAGACAAAAATTTCAAAATTATATTTTTAGCATCAAAAATATATATATTTCAAAATAATAAAATAAATACTAACTTATCAGCACACAAGCTTGTAATTAGCTTTTAAGTGCTTGTTTATTTACGCAATTTGTAAATGATGCTGTAAGGCCCCCAAAGACAATAAAATATATAAATAAACAACAAATATGATTGGTACCGGTTATCACAAACCTGGGGGGGCAGACCGGGGGTCTACACCACCTTTCATATATTCATAGGTAATTTCCACATCACAAGCGAGTGTACAAGTACCTACAAAATTGGAAAGTTCCACGCCAATATAAACCTTAAAACACAAAAAGGTAATCATACCTCTCGGGAATGGCCTATTATGAAAATAGAACCTTTTCCGTTCCGCATAATGTTATTTTATTCAACCCATCCTACGAAACACCCAAATCATTGATAATGGAAAGAAAACATTACATCGGACGTAACTTTCCTTTTCGAGATGGATATTGGTAATAACATCAAAAATATTCCGTCCACTGTCACTTCAGATTGTATATTTACGAAACTTTGCCCAGGATTCACTGAAATTATTTGAATATAAAGCACAATAAATAAGTAAGTGGTTGTATTGTTTTGAGACACTAAAAGATTTTAGAGTGGTCGGCTAATGCTTGCGAAGTTCTAAAATACATTGTTTAAAATGATATAAGAAGGATTAAGGGAGTGAGCAGTCTAGTTAAATTTTATTGAAGTCTAGTCTGAGCAAATATAAATAATTACTTCAAAAGAAAAGAAGGAAACTTTATATTTACTTACAATTGTAACATAATTAAAATTCAATGTCTGGCGACTGTTAATATCTCCTGTTCAATGAGATCCGCCAGTTTTTCACTTTATACAAACAGATAAGAGTAACTTAAGACAAGGCTGAGAATTGTTATTATTAATATAAATTACCACTTAAATGCATTAAACAATAAAGATTGCTTGCCTATAACTTTTATATGAGACACCTGACGCGTTCCTTGATGTGCCATAAAATATCTACTAAATTTACTTCAGGTTTCCTCATGGGCAGTTTACGACTTACGGGGTATGATATGCAGCTGATAAAATTAAAGCTTAATTCAAATGGTGCGAAGAAACAACAAATAGTTTCTTATTTATCTTAAAATATGAACAAAATTCCGTTAGGTACATACTCGAAACATGGAAACTCTAAATAAAGCATTTAACGTAGCCTTAAAATGTTATGTTTTAGGTACACATTAACACAAACGCGACCTTAAATGTACACTAATTGTTGCAGGTGTGCGCAACATCCCTTAATGTTCGTACAACATTCAGACGAAGCTATTTACGGATAAAGTTGTCTTCATCGTGAGACACGAAAATTAGAGTAAGAAGTAGGTCAAAGTCGGCGGAGGTCGACGGCCCGCCGCGTCTAAAGTAATTACGTAACGAGGATGTCGCGACGGCGTACAACGCTAAACTTGTTCTGCGACCTATATCACATCACTTAAAGCACAAAATAGTCTGGCAAATCCGACCTCTCTTGATAAATTCCGTGTTACGACTGTCTGAGCTTCCCTTACAACGACATGCAAAGTTGGAAAGGATAATCTTCATCTCAGCCCAAAACAAATGCCAACATTCTGTCTTACGTAAAATAATATATATTTACAATACTCACTTCTGTTGTGAACGTATGATCCGGCACTTCAAAAGCGTTTCACACGAGTGCCCAGCCAAAAGGACGAACCCTGTGAAAGATAAAACAGTTTCAATCAGATGAAATCGGCATTCGATGTCAATTTAATTAAATCATGAAACAGAAGTACAGCAAACAGAGAGGTATCGAATTAGACTAATTCGATTAAAGGACATCACATCCTCTCGATTGATATCCACGAGTGTTTGAAGAGGATGAGTCCGTTTACCCTAAAGTAATTGAATAGGGTTTATTCGAACATTCGCGTAAATCAGTGGGCGATCCGCGGGGGATGAAAGCAGTTTCCATTTATATTTTCGGGCGTGCGCAATAAAATCAATACTGTGAACTTTCCGAGTACAGTGACCTAGTGATGCGCCTCATCCGAATAAGGTCACACGGTGCATAAACTATTTGGTGCGGCGCGAAATAAAACACACGCGGCGCGCGCCGTGTGACGAAGCAATTTGTTCCGTCGAACTCCAATTCAAAGCCAATTTCTCTTTTTTATCTATGGATTCAGAATATTGTTTGCCGAAATATTTTACTAGTTAAACCTACAAATGCATGATTTTTAGCAAGACAGAAGAGGATAGCAAAAAATGGTAGCAGTTTTTACCTACCTCAGCGCTGCGGGCAACACGCGTGAAATGTATTTTTATGAACACGGATATTTTTTGTCGTAACTAAATATTCCACATTCATTAAAAGCAGAAAACATGTTCAGGTAGAATTGAATTTTATTTATTCTTTCTGCCTTCGAAATGTAAAACCGGCGTAATGAAAACAGTGCATCCAGAGATAAATAAAAATAAACATAAACATGAAATTCGTTAACAAAGGGATCACAGGAAAATAAGGTTTAAAATAGGCCAGTACGCAACTAAAGCCCACTTGAAAAACGATAAAAATCCATTTTGAATGCGCATATTTTGCTGTAAGCCGCCGAGGAGCGAGACAAAGGCCTGTGAAATTACTGTCTTGCTTTTAAACGCGAGAATGAATCGCTATGTCTCATCCCCTCAAAGCTTTGCAAATCGCAACGGAGCGCTCATTGTCCTTGGATACGTATTCATGACAGTTTATTTAAAAAAGACACCTTACTGCGTACACCTCGTAAGAGAGGGCAACATTGTTAATAACGATTAATGTAGCGTTATATTGATCTTGTAATAACATCGATTGCGGATAAAAAGTGGCTGATATTGTTTGTTAAAAGTTCATTCCCACACGTGATTCGCAATAATGAAATAATCTAAAAATAATGAAAACTAAACATGTTTTATGGGTAATGTCACTTACAACTCGGAAAACTTTTAATTTAGAGCAAAACATTTTACTTAAGCCCGACAAAATCCCGAATAAAATACAGGATATTTGTTCAACAACCTAAACCACTTGTGTGCGCGAAACTCAAAAACAAAAGTAGTAAAAAGAGAAGTAATTTCAGTAAAGTCCGCGAGCGCGCAAAAAGTTTTTCAATAAATCTCCGGGGATAGCCAACGCGACCCGAGACTAGTACAAAATAGTTTTAGTGTCCCGCGTGCGAAATTAAAACTAATCGCAACAGAATCTACTGGGAGAAACGAGCAGCCGGCGTGATCGGAATACTTGGCCGGCTATCCAACCTCAAATGTAAATCTACGTACGAGAAAGGCGCGTTTAAAAAAGTCCATTAGTTTTCAACCTCGCATGAGTTTTTACTGCGCACTGGCCACTATGAAGCGAATTTAAAAATGCAGCAACTCGCTTTGAATGTCGGCATCTTTCCATTTGTAGGATGTGTTGCCGCAAGACAAAACCTCCGGGAATTACACTCTTGTTCCTCAAATACGAGCACTGAGCGCAATATCTCTCCCTTTGAGAACTGGGGGAACTCTTAAACAGACAAAACTGGAATGCGCGTTGTTTTGCGCTAAACTTTACAGGGAAATGTGTGTGTTGGCATTACGTAATTGTTTTATAACGACCTTGGTTTCTATTTTCTTATTTAGTCAAGCTATAAGTTTAAAAAGAGTTTAACTAATACAAAGAATCTTTTCTCTTTAGATTGGTATCTTAACGTTAATAATGTAAGCAAACAAAACTGCTAATAACAAGATTAAACTCCATTTATTATAGGGGTGCCCTTTCGGTCGCATAATGTTTTTAGTTATAATGGCGTTTGGCATAACAGTTTTGGCATATAGTCTTTTCGCATAAATTATGATAAGCAGAGTTTTATGAACGCAGAATGTTTCATCGGCATAATTCTTACTTACTCTTACTTACATAATAAAATTGTTATACGCCTAAAAGCAATTTATCAAAAAATACGAAATGCATAATTTATCCATAACTATATCGTCTGCAACCATCAACAATTAAGAGTAAAAGTTTATATTTCAGTTAGCATGTTTGCTATTAGGTCCCGATCCCGACCTGCCGTGGTACTTGTATGCACCACATAGTGCAATTTAGGGCCCGGAGGCGCGAATGGAGAGCAGCCCCCGCCCGCTGTAGCAAAACGCAGTCACCGTGCGATCGCGGTGTCTGTGTTTTGGTACGCAAGGACTATGGGGCAGCACTTCCCGCAGCGGCGGAGACGTGTATTTCCTATTTGCATGCTTGCTTGCATGCGTGCTTGCATGCGTGCTTGCATGCTTGCTTGCATGCTTGCTTGCACGATTGCTTGTATGCGCGCTTGCACGCTTGCTTGTATGCTTGCTTGAACACTTGCTTGCTTAGCTTGCATGCTTGCTTGTTTGCTTGCTTGCTTGGTTTGCAAGTTTGCTTTGCATTTGCATGCATTGCATGTATGCATTGTATACTGTAAAAGAGGTGCCCAAAATGAAAGAAGAAATAAGTTTAACAATAATTTTACTTAATTTCAAGAAGCTATATGGCGCTGTGTTAACATATACTTATGAACATTAAATATTTGAGATATATTTCATAATAACGATCGATATGCCAATAAATGTTATGTTTAGTTATCATGGTGGTGAAAACATCTATGCGAAAAATAATGAAAATACCATTATTACAAAAAAGGTTATGAGGTAAAAAAGTATGCGTTATGATTTACTCTGTATGCACGATATGCGAAATGATGAGTATGCCAAAAAACGTTATGCAGCTCTAAAATATGCCTTTCTGTTTTATGCAACCAATATGGACCCTTTTTATAGCTAGATAGACACCTCAATATGTTTTCCTTTTTTATTTCAATAGGAGGTGTAATAAACTGGGCGAATTTATTACATAACGTAAAAAATGATCTTCAATTTCCACCGTCTAATCTAAGCTCATCATAAACATTTTCTCTCTAGATGTTCATTTCAAATGTGCCTCAAAAGATGTCAAAGTAAATAATGAAAAAGTGGCGTCTTATTCTCTTATTTGTCCGGAGACAAGGGAGACAAAGTAGGAAGAAATTGTGGATCCCGTAATGCGGGGAGCTGGGCCTGTCCGTTGTACTTGATGTCGCAGAAACAAGATGTTTTATGAACCAACATTACGGGCAATGGATCGAATTAGGCCGGTAATTTGTCGTATTGTCGAAGGAACCGAGAAGCTTGAGCCCCTGCACTGAGCATTACATTAAAGCTGGCCTGTTTTGTGAAAATAAATTATGTTCCGTGTTTGACGAACGTGAGGTAAAGCTAGGTAGAATTGCTTTGTTAAGCTTAGATCTACGAACTGATAGTGTAACGGTTCTAAAAACCGTACACTCCTAAATCTTAATCTAGTACTTACTTTTAATTAAATTAAATAGAAACCATTCACTTCACCATTCTAACTTGTTTGTTTACTTTATTTTGCGTTGATGAAATATACGCTGGTAGTTTATTCAAAAAAACATTACTGCGTACCCTCGATACTGCTAACTTCACGGCTGGGAGATTTCATATTTCAGCCAATTGAATTAGACTCAGAAAATTAATTTCTTTTTATTTAACTATTTATATATAGAAAAAATCTACATATTATTCTATGTATAACTATAATGTTTTTGTAACTTTAATATTCCGTACTTCTTCGGCCATAGACAAAACATCTGTCTAGATCGATCTGACAATCTTTATTTTGTCTATGCCAGTGACAAAACATTATTAGCCTATAGAATTTGTGAATCATCTCCCACTTAAATTTTTGAATACGGAACATTCTAGATAGATTTTTGTATAAATTTCACATCTCCAGTGAAATTTCCTCTTTTCTTCTTGCTAACTTGCTACCTTATAGTCATATGTTTTACTTGTTGTAATAATACGCGATCCCTGTAGGGGGTCCCCTACGGGTTGTATCCACGAGCAGCATCTACACCTGCGTTGTTTGCATCCCACCACCTCGGCACCTACCTGCCGAGCGCTCGCCTGTTCCGGCCTACCCCGGAGCAACTCCTCTCCGTGACTACGCGCGCACCACCACTCCGAGTCCACCCTCCGTGCTACCGAGGCTGAACACCGTGCTTCCCAAGCGAACGTACGGACTTTCGCTACTGCCTCTGCTAAGTCCCCTTCTAACTCCTGCTAGAACCGTTGTTCCCACCCCCGAGCTCTTAATTATATCTTATAAACTTTAATTATACTTGTTAACTACATTATTGTGTTTCTTTTGATATTTTCTGCATACCCCACCGGTCGTGCTTAACACGGCTGGAGCGTGTCAAAAGGAATGTCAACGTAACATCGAGATCAAAATGCTATCTCTCGATCGAAGTGTTATCCATTCTAATGTTCCCTCCAGCGCCATGAGTATAACGCTTACAGCCTTCACTAATAGCTTAAAAAATCACAAAAAAATGTAGACGGCCGGAAAACAGTTTTTTTTTTATTGACTTTATCAAGGTCAATGGTCAGAAAAACTTTTTTTTCATGTGACCCCAGTGAGTACATGTGCGTAGCAGGCGCTTTAGTCTAGTTATAAATACAAAGATTAAAGCTACATACTAAAACTGTAACGCAACTTCTGAATTGTGTCATAAATCGCTCTTTTGGACATAACTTACGAACTTTGTTCATTAACATAACTATTTTGATAACACCTATTATAATCAAAATGATGAGGAGCCTCGACCTGCGGTTGTTGAGGTTAAGCAACTTTCGCAATGGTCGGTCACTCGAGCTCATCCGTGTTTCGGAAGACACGTTAAGCCGTTGGTTCCGGTTGCAATTAGAGTCGTTAAAACCTAATCTTTATTGGGCCCGTGTCGTGGGTCATGACTCATTCTCCTTATCAATCCATAAGGAAGGCCGGCTCCCCAGCAATGATGACATATAAAATGGCTTATGACGATCATGATGATAATGATATGAAACCACGTGCCCTAGCACACCACACACGCTCGGTTATAAGCCTTTGGGAAAGGCATCTCTTTACTTTTGGAAGTAAACACTACGTCTTCCAAAATATTTACATAAGCTATTGCAACTTCTAAGATTTCAAAAATTCTGTAACTTTTAAACTCTCGTTAGTAATGGCGGCGCAAGTACTGCTGCGATGCAACACTTTCTAGAAGTTGTTTCGTTTCATGGAGATTTAGAAGTGGAGACTTGGTGTGATTATGATGTAGTGTTAGGATATCGCGGCGAATATATTGATAAGCGGAGCGGATGTCGTTATGCCGTTACAAAATTTGAAAATAAGAATTCCAGTTTTCTTTACTTCTATAAAATTACAAAGCATAAGATTCCATGCCGAACTGGAAGTGAAATAAAAACATAGATGTGCCAGCTGCTTTCCATTGCAAAGAATAAAAACTATCACTGGGCAGGGTTGAAAAGTACTAATGGGATGGGCTGGATGGATGTTTCAGGACAAAATCTTAGACCATTGAGAGTAATGTTTATAATATCACTCGAAAGCTGCACCCTTGATGCTCCCCAACCCCACAAGGCATTTACGGAGTTTGAGAGTGAAATGTACAGTACACCTAAACTAAGTCTTGCCCAGCGGCTGAGTCTTTGTATTCAGCGGGGCAACAGCGCCAGTGTTCCTGGTAGGCCACGCGGCTGCGAGTTGGGCGGCGTTTTCTTGTTATAAGGTAGTGTAGTATGTTTATATATTTATTATTAATTTATTTGTCTGGATAATACATTTCCTAAACATCATTTACATACAGGGTGTTAAAAGCCAAACCCATACCGAAGCCGTAATATATGAGTGAACATCTAAGAATATGTGAAATAATTGCAGGGAAACTACTTTTATTTTGCTTTTTAAAAAAATGGGTGTTATTTTTACACGCAAAGAAACACGTGCAACAACGTGTGCGTGTGTCTAGTGGGTACCAGTAGGCGGCCGGGATCCAGTTTCTTTAATTGGTGTAAATATTCATTGCGGTTTTTTAACTTTAAACGATAATCTATAATAATAAAAATTTACTTTGATTCTCAATAACTCCGTAACTATCAGGTTCTCAGATTTGGCCCCATACAAGAAAATGATAGTAACAATGGGGAGATAACGTGGTTTTCGTTTTCGTTATGGGTCTTTTAACACCCTGTATACACAAAGATACACCCCCACAAAGATGCCACATTTGGCATTGGTTGGTTCTAAAATGTTGTCTGGAAACAATAATGAAAGTTTGCCAGCCTACCGCCTAAGTATATCAGTTTTCTAATATATCCTGTCCACTGATAAGCTTTTCCTACCTGCACTGGAAACTAGCATCAGTCACATTTTATGTTTTCCTTTCACTTCCAGTTTAGCATGAAGGATTGACCCTATTCTAGAGCTAAAAATATCACGAAACGAAACGGATTGAAAGGTTCAAATTACGTAGTACACCCTCCCGTTTCTTTCCACATCCGTAATGTAAACACAGCCTTATTGTATCAAAGTACTCACCAGCGCTCGCCGATACATCTCCTCTGACGTTAACGGGCGAACTTGTGCTGTAAATAAAAACTTGGTTTAGAAAATATTAATACAATTCTAACCGAGATTTCAACCAGTGTACATGTATAGGTATGATATTTTAATATTGATAAATGAGCACTCATACTTATTATTTTAATTAAGGTACAGCCAACGATCCCCTGTACTGGCAAGCAGACATTTATAATTTACTGGCGGCCGCTCGCGGTTTCATCCGCGTAGTCCCGTTCCCGTAGGAATAACCGGAAAAAAATCCTATTATCAGAACCAGGCTGTCTACTATCTGTTTACCAAATTTCATCCAAATCCGTTTAGTAGTTTCGGATCCTATTCAATGCAAACAAACAAACAAGCAATCAAATCTTTATAATATTAGTATAGATAACAATAAAAATTCTATATTGGCTCGCGCATTGTCAGCGAAAGATTTACACAATTCGTCTTTTTTTAGACAATTCCAAATTCAACGACTGATGTCTTAAAGCGCTATACGACTGAAGTAAGATAGCATTAAGAAAACGACGCGTGCGGGAGCGGGACCAATTTTCCAGATTTGGCGAAAACATGAAATCACCTCGTAGTAAATAACTATTAGCAATTAAAAAGAAATGAAACTACACGATGCTAAACATTATTGGTGTCCACTGATTAAATCAATTTCCAATACTATATGTTACATGTTACCCCATTTGAGAATAATCTTTAATTTTCGTAGTTTTAAGGAGTACTTTCGAAAATAAAAAGTGTTGAGGCAAATCCTGTTTTTGGTTTGTTGTTTTTGAAACTTTACAAATCTAGATAAAGGTATGAAGAAATATATATCTTATTATCAGATTAGTAACATATCTTGCCGTCCTATAGTTTATAACAAAAAGTACCTTCATACTTGAAATAAAACAACTAGTGCGATTTACTCTCTTGGCTCTTGGTTGACTCAGTCAACCGTGACCACGGCAACTGAAAAGGTGCCGAAACGAAGGGACACCAAAAAACCTGAAATAAACCGAAAAATTATAGTACCAAATATATATTTCGGGTAAATAAATCGCACTAAATATTCCGCACAAAATGTTTTATTTCAATTATGAGTGCGCGAAGAAACATAAGATGTGCTTACCTTCGTACTTTTTCCGTATAGCGCCCTGAGGTTCAAAAACGATTGGAGTAAAACAGCTTTGTACAATCTAACCTGCTGTTGACCGTACCGAGTGGTAGATAAAATTGGGGTGTCAATGTCAGTAAGTTTTTTTTTTTTTAATGATTAATTAAGTGCGTTGTGAACGAGTTCAAACTTTGTTCTTTAGAGTACTCTATTAAAATACAATGCACCGCGCAGATATTTTGCAAAAAACAACTAAAAAAGTTTTTATTACGAATCAGCTACGTTCTCTAATCTAAGTCTATTACGGTCTTCGTTACACTACTATTCACTCAATGAGATTCATTTAGCTAATCTACGGCACCCCGGGAGCATGCTAATACGGTTGAGTTGATCGCATCACTAAGAGCCAATTAATTAACTTATTTAGGCAGCTATTTCATTTATTATGGAACCCAACATAAGTAGCTTAAGTCTCGCGTGAAAGATATTTAATTGTGATATAGTTTTTTTTATACCCGTATTATTAGCAAAAAACTTTCGAGAAAGTATAGAAATTGTAGCGTCAACAAATGTATCACGTATTGACTAGATAGCGTTCCTAATAGTTCCTAACCGAAAAAAGTATAAAAAAATATTCGAATGGAAATAATTTTTCCTTTACATTTTTGATGCGACGATTCGAATACTTTTTCGAAAGTTGAAAAACTTTCTACCCTACAGAGGGTAAAAATAACAGATATTCATCGACTGCTCTATAGGTCATTTTACTCTTCGACTTTAAAATCTTTGTAGTCTGAATATTGTCGCTTATAGAGAACATCGTATACGGTACGATTGCTCCTTACGATCCGTGATGTCATTTCAAACTGATGGAAACGATGGATCTGAATTATAGTGATAAGTTTGTTAACTCTTCACTTGATCGCAGACGATATCGGAGATCGCAACAAAAACCGTCCAGTCCGTTCAAACAAGTAGTATTTAAATTATCGATTACAACGACCGATCGTTTCGTGTGTGAGTTGCAAACTTCGAACTATAAATTGTCACGCAATATTTTGTTGCGTGTATAATACGCAACCGTGGTATTTTCACTCTCGAGACTGGAGTGAGGGTGTGTCTGGTGGTCTATTCGCAGGACTGGGCTCAGGCCCTGTGTTGAATTCACCAACAACGATGCCAAGAACAGACCACGGGATACACCGTCGCCCCAGACACGATAGTGTTTTGTTTACCATTTTTTTGTGGCACTGATTTTAGTGTTACTAACCGTAGGTTCCTTGCGCACCGAGCTATTTCATTGCAGAATCATTCTTTACACGTATTTACCAAAGTTTTAGCATTCATTCCGTAATATTTTGTTGTTTTCAATATTTTCACAATAACAACTACCAGTGTTATTGTTTTGAGTGGCTTTGACATTGACAGCGAATGACATGACATCTGACGTTTTACGTTTCTTAACAGGCAATAACTTAATGTTATAAATCACAACTTGCTGTCTTTGTGAAAGTTACTCATTGCATATTTATTGCTATTGTCTAATGTTTTTTAATATTGTAATGGTTTAATTTACTTTCAGTATGTCTTCTGTATTTATTAAAATACATTTCAATTAGTTGTAGAATAAAAAATCTAAATTCTTTTTGTGGAAAATTCTGGAACAATATATCATTGTTTTTGGTTCGGCTCGTCTATGGTCGCCGGTGACGGTGACTTGCCTTTCTTTTCGATCCTCGGTGTCGGTCGATACGACATATAATATTGGAAGCAGAAAATTTATATTGGGATCGTCCGATCCGTTGTTGGAGATGAGGTGGTGATTGTCCAAGATATGGCCTAGTGCCAATATATTTTTATGTAAATTCAAGAATTTTAATTGGAGCGGCAGGTGAGTTTTTCATACCGTTTCGTCTTGGTTGGAGTCTCACGCTTCATGGTGGAACTTCTTGAGAATTATCGTGTGCTCTCTTATTTTGTTGCAGAGAGCCGCTCCTTTGTTTTAATCCAGAAATTAAGTTGTTTTCTTTGCATTTCTGACAACTTTCCCCGGGCTGATGCACATGTCCCCTTGATGCAGTGTGTCTCGTCTCAGGCCACAGAATATAGAAGTGTTCTCCTCTGATGCATGGGAGAGTGAGTGCACCAACACCTTGGAGGATGGCTGCGTAAGCTAACAACGAACTCCGTATGTTTTTGTGTACTTTTTGTTTGAGAATTTCATTGACATGTAAAACAGTTGTATTAATGTAATTTTAATATAGAAGTAACTTAGGATTAGCTTCAGAATAGATTCATGGAAGGACGCTTCCATTGATTCTTGTTTCCACAGGTCATGACCAAATAATTTACCATGTGTTTTTGAGTACCCACATGTAACTTTTATTCTTTAACTTTTAATGAGTTTTATTAACAGTGCCCATGTTTTCTGCTAATAATGTTAAGAAAGAATTGTTTGTAATTTTAAATAATGACTGGTTTAAAATTAATATACATAGAATTTTTGTCAGAAATGTATCACTTTGTTTGATTTATTCCAACACTCCTGTGTTGGTGGCGCCCTCTTTAGAAGTAAGAATTAGAACCTTTTAGGGAACTAATCTCAATATTTTATTTCCGAGTGTAACAGCCATCAAGGTAGAACCCACGCACACTCCCATGAGTCTCGTGCCCATCTGAGCTAGCTGAGCAGCCGCATCTTGGAGGCAGTGGGTGTTGAATAAACACGGCTGTCCCCAATTGCGTAACAATTTTTTTCCGATCGTACGGATAATTTCGTTAAATACTCTCACCCATATAAAAACTATCATTACTTGCTGTTATTTTTTATGTTTGTAACTGGTAAACATTTTTACCCAGCGTCATATACCGCTGTCTAATATGTTATTATTTTATTTACAAAATTTATGCTAACTTAATAAATAATGTTACCTGTTCACTCCGTTTTGTTTTATTTCTGTTGGTAGACTCTCATAGCACTTGCATGGTGTGTAAATCTTGTTATTCGGATGTGCCAGCGTCCACGTGCTATGCATCGTAGTCCCTGCATAATGAGAAAAATAGTTATAAAGCAAGCTAAGAAGTAAAGGTAGTCTAAGCACATCTTAAGTTTCTTCGCGCACTCATAATTGAAATAAAACAACTTTTGCGGAGTATTTAGTGCGATGTATTTACCCGAAATATATATTTGGTACTATAATTTTTCCATTTATTTAGTACCAAATATATATTTTGGGTAAATACATCACACTAAATACTCCGCAAAAGTTGTTTTATTAAAAAATGTCTCTCAAATATCATAGAAAAGTGTCAAACGAACTAAAATAAAATTACTTTCAATGCCGAACGAAATCAACAATAGTTCCTGAATATTTTTTAAAACGAGTGTCAGCTGAATCCCTATCTGGTTTTTTCGTCAAAAGAGAAACTTAATTTGGCTCCGGTAATTTGGCTGTCAATGGCGATCGAGTCTCAGCTCAGACGTATCGACTATGGCTTTTTAATTATTGAGTACAAAATCAAAACTATCGGTTCATACGTTTCTAAACTGAACCATAAAAGAGATATAGGTTCAAAAAGTCCTAAAACCAGATTGAAATAAGATCACACAACATTATCGATTCGTCCAAGCATCGACTCTATATGTACATAAAAATGATTCGTCACATAAATTTGTAGCGACGCCCCGGTAATTAGGCTGTCAATGGCGATCGAGTCACAGCTCAGGCGTATCGACTATGGCTTTTAAATTATTGAGTACAAAATCAAAACTATCAGTTTATACGTTTCTAAACTGAACCATTAAAGAGATATAGGTTCATATTTTGAATTTTTTGATCTGTCCCAAAGCCGGTCCCGCCCTACTATAAAAATGCACTGCGCTTACATTTATGCGCCTAGGAAGATGGCACACTATTAGAGGTATGTGACGATCCGTACTAGAGGAATACCTGAAAGGACAGCTCCGGTGCGCGTTTCGTTCAAAAGTTATTTAATAATCTTTCACTGTGGGCTACATATGTAGCCCGCACGAGCGCGCTAATGTTAAACTAATCTTAAACTATAAAAATAAACGCAGTCAAACTCACAGTGTAAAGTATTCACTTCTTAAGCAGCGATGTCGAAACGTTCCCGTTTTATCGAAAGGTATTCGTTTGAAACGTATATCATTATGTGTGCGTTGGAAATAAATTGGAACAGACTATTTGTCGAACACTTGGCTGGGAACGTTCCGATCCGTTCCGATTCAACTTGGTCCAAATTTAATTGCAATCGAATTGGTTGAGCGAAACGAAAACGCTTCTCTGAGATTATCCTTATAGCGAAAAAGGTTTGGTGCCTAATTAATTCTATTGATGTTTGTTGAATTATGTTGCTATCCCATTAACTCTTCTTCAGTTCGGGAAATCAATGGCGGTTACAACAATGGTAACAATTTTGGCAATAAATAAGGTTTACGAATAAAACAAACTCGCTTGTAATTATTTATTCATACAAGTTCATTATCGATGCTGTAATTAAGCAAAATCATTATAGTGAACAATAATGACTTTAAACTCTGAATTGAATTTCTGATATGCATCTTTATTTATACAAACTTAGTTATTTGTTTTTGGCTGATTTGTAACACTACACAGTATTCTTACCCCCATATTCTAAGTCGTTCCTCCAAAACTTTTTACACTCCACTCAACCTCGTAGAGGGTAAAAATGGTAGTGTGCGCTAGGCCTAACATGGAGTGGCTACGAACTCTTTGGCTCCTCCAGGTCCTTACAGAGTTATGACTTAGAATACCGATATCGAGGAGTATTTTGAAGAGGTTTTCAATGAGGTTTCGTTAAGTCGAGGACGAGTAAGTTTTGGAGTAACGACTTAGAATATGGGTGTTAGTCTTTCAAGTTATAGTCAGTTCAGTGTGTCCGTTGCGGTGCAAAATCAAACTAACATGCTAAAGGTGATGGTAGTCTGACTTTTTTATCACAGTTCTAACCTATTCTAACCCAGCAGCCATTCTTCAGTATAAAGCGAATTTAAATTTTTCTTAGTCCTGTATCCTAATATCCTACAGTGCTCATAATTTCGTAATTACTAAAGTTATTTCTTAAGGCTAGAATCCTTTAGTTTAAAACTGTAATCTTTATTGGAGTATAATGAAATTACTTAAACACATAAACATTAGACAACCACTGCGACAAAGTGGCGATCCCACAATAACAACAAGTACTTGGCTGAGAATCCTTACTTACTTTGACAATTCTAATTTTAAGCAATTAATAAAAACGTTACTTACTACGAGAGCACAATGTCAAATCGTAGTTTGATAGAATAGTCAGTTACAAGTTTACCAGTGTTTATTAAGACACTAATCGGAAAAAGTATGCACTTTTTCAGTGATTAGATATTTTACAAATCTAAGTAATAAGATATACATTTCTTCATACCTTTATCTACATTTGTAATGTACCAGAAACACAAATCTCGCTTCAGTCCTAGCGCCTTAACACGCGAAAATTCGACAACCACTGCGACAAAGTGGCGATCCAACAATAACATCAAATTCTTGGCTGAGAATTCTTACTTTTGGTTTTTTTTTATAATCGTAGTTTGATAAGAGTAGTCAGTCACCAGTGTTTAATAAAACTATACATGCTTGCAATACTACATCGCTATAATGTCTAAGAAGTTTAAAATCTCATAATATTTACATCACCTACTGAAGTTTGATGATTATAGACACCCGTCTATAATTATCTTGTACTAGTCGATTCGCATTTATAATATTAAAGTTAGGACTCTGAACAGGTGGATCTAAACAAGTTTGACACGAGTAATGTCAATTAGCAGCGTTTTTCGTAAGGGGGGAAAGCAAACAGGCAAAATGTGAGTATAACTCTGGAAAATCATTGGTAAAAAAAAGGTGTAATGAAATTACTTACTATGAATAGATTTCTATGTAACTAGTAACTGAAAACATGAACATTTGAATATTAAAAAAATCACAAAAATAGGAGCTATCGGGCAAAAATCTTTATTCAAATCCTTAAATGAATAATAGTTTATTAGTTTATAACTCCGAGTATATAGGTATAACGATTAGGTATGTATAAACAAGATAGCAGTTCCTCAGTGGCTGAGGATTCCGGGAGAGGCTCGCTTCCATCTTCAGCCTTATCAATACTTAACATCAGGTATGATGAAGGCTAAGAGTATCACCGTCATTCATAAAAAAAATGTTTCTTCTTTTAATAACTGATTCAACATGGCAATTTTTTTATTTGTTTAGTTTTTTTAAAAAAGCTTAGCTTTACGAGTATTTAGATTTATCGTGAAGGCAGATACTAATATTCGTATTTTATACGCAATATACGTTGACTAGACAAACTTTTACCCCATTTTAGAATTAGTCTCGTGACAAATGGTTGATGATGATGATGATGATGAGATAGATTTAGATTATAGTTAGATAGATCAAGCTTTCTTATGATTTTCACTTTCCCTATTCTCGAATTCATAGCAATCTGGGGACTTGTATTCCCATCCCAGTAATATTCATATTATTATGTATGGCTTCTTTTGTCAGTTCTCGGGACGTAAACTGTATATCGCACTAGTGACGTACCCCACCCAAAATCGTTATATCGATAAATTGCAAACTTTAATCCACCCCGTGATATTGCAGAGTGATAGGTTCTGTCAGTAGTGATGAGGGTGCGAGCCGCGGGTAGATATGAGCTGTGACTCGATCGCCATTGACAGCCGAATTACCGGAGTGTCGCTACGAATTTATGTGACGAATCATTTTTATGTACATATAGAGTCGATGCTTGGACGAATCGATAATGTTGTGTGATCTTATTTCCATCTGGTTTTAGGACTTAGTTGTAAAATATGAACCTATATCTCTTTAATGGTTCAGTTTAGAAACGTATAAACTGATAGTTTTGATTTTGTACTCAATAATTTAAAAGCCATAGTCGATACGCCTGAGCTGTGACTCGATCGCCATTGACAGCCTAATTACCGGGGCGTCGCTACAAATTTATGTGACGAATCATTTTTATGTACATATAGAGTCGATGCTTGGACGAATCGATAATGTTGTGTGATCTTATTTCAATCTGGTTTTAGGACTTTTTGAACCTATATCTCTTTTATGGTTCAGTTTAGAAACGTATGAACCGATAGTTTTGATTTTGTACTCAATAATTAAAAAGCCATAGTCGATACGTCTGAGCTGAGACTCGATCGCCATTGACAGCCAAATTACCGGAGCCAAATTAAGTTTCTCTTTTGACGAAAAAACCAGATAGGGATTCAGCTGACACTCGTTTTAAAAAATATTCAGGAACTATTGTTGATTTCGTTCGGCATTGAAAGTAATTTTATTTTAGTTCGTTTGACACTTTTCTATGATATTTGAGAGACATTTTTTAATAAAACAACTTTTGCGGAGTATTTAGTGTGATGTATTTACCCAAAATATATATTTGGTACTAAATAAATGGAAAAATTATAGTACCAAATATATATTTCGGGTAAATACATCGCACTAAATACTCCGCAAAAGTTGTTTTATTAAAAAATGTCTCTCAAATATCATAGAAAAGTGTCAAACGAACTAAAATAAAATTACTTTCAATGCCGAACGAAATCAACAATAGTTCCTGAATATTTTTTAAAACGAGTGTCAGCTGAATCCCTATCTGGTTTTTTCGTCAAAAGAGAAACTTAATTTGGCTCCGGTAATTTGGCTGTCAATGGCGATCGAGTCTCAGCTCAGACGTATCGACTATGGCTTTTTAATTATTGAGTACAAAATCAAAACTATCGGTTCATACGTTTCTAAACTGAACCATAAAAGAGATATAGGTTCAAAAAGTCCTAAAACCAGATTGAAATAAGATCACACAACATTATCGATTCGTCCAAGCATCGACTCTATATGTACATAAAAATGATTCGTCACATAAATTTGTAGCGACGCCCCGGTAATTAGGCTGTCAATGGCGATCGAGTCACAGCTCAGGCGTATCGACTATGGCTTTTAAATTATTGAGTACAAAATCAAAACTATCAGTTTATACGTTTCTAAACTGAACCATTAAAGAGATATAGGTTCATATTTTACAACTAAGTCCTAAAACCAGATGGAAATAAGATCACACAACATTATCGATTCGTCCAAGCATCGACTCTATATGTACATAAAAATGATTCGTCACATAAATTCGTAGCGACACTCCGGTAATTCGGCTGTCAATGGCGATCGAGTCACAGCTCATATCTACCCGCGGCTCGCACCCTCATCACTACTGACAGAACCTATCACTCTGCAATATCACGGGGTGGATTAAAGTTTGCAATTTATCGATATAACGATTTTGGGTGGGGTACGTCACTAGTGCGATATACAGTTTACGTCCCGAGAACTGACAAAAGAAGCCATACATAATAATATGAATATTACTGGGATGGGAATACAAGTCCCCAGATTGCGATGAATTCGAGAATAGGGAAAGTGAAAATCATAAGAAAGCTTGATCTATCTAACTATAATCTAAATCTATCTCATCATCATCATCATCATCAACCATTTGTCACGAGACTAATTCTAAAATGGGGTAAAAGTTTGTCTAGTCAACGTATATTGCGTATAAAATACGAATATTAGTATCTGCCTTCACGATAAATCTAAATACTCGTAAAGCTAAGCTTTTTTAAAAAAACTAAACAAATAAAAAAATTGCCATGTTGAATCAGTTATTAAAAGAAGAAACATTTTTTTTATGAATGACGGTGATACTCTTAGCCTTCATCATACCTGATGTTAAGTATTGATAAGGCTGAAGATGGAAGCGAGCCTCTCCCGGAATCCTCAGCCACTGAGGAACTGCTATCTTGTTTATACATACCTAATCGTTATACCTATATACTCGGAGTTATAAACTAATAAACTATTATTCATTTAAGGATTTGAATAAAGATTTTTGCCCGATAGCTCCTATTTTTGTGATTTTTTTAATATTCAAATGTTCATGTTTTCAGTTACTAGTTACATAGAAATCTATTCATAGTAAGTAATTTCATTACACCTTTTTTTTACCAATGATTTTCCAGAGTTATACTCACATTTTGCCTGTTTGCTTTCCCCCCTTACGAAAAACGCTGCTAATTGACATTACTCGTGTCAAACTTGTTTAGATCCACCTGTTCAGAGTCCTAACTTTAATATTATAAATGCGAATCGACTAGTACAAGATAATTATAGACGGGTGTCTATAATCATCAAACTTCAGTAGGTGATGTAAATATTATGAGATTTTAAACTTCTTAGACATTATAGCGATGTAGTATTGCAAGCATGTATAGTTTTATTAAACACTGGTGACTGACTACTCTTATCAAACTACGATTATAAAAAAAAACCAAAAGTAAGAATTCTCAGCCAAGAATTTGATGTTATTGTTGGATCGCCACTTTGTCGCAGTGGTTGTCGAATTTTCGCGTGTTAAGGCGCTAGGACTGAAGCGAGATTTGTGTTTCTGGTACATTACAAATGTAGATAAAGGTATGAAGAAATGTATATCTTATTACTTAGATTTGTAAAATATCTAATCACTGAAAAAGTGCATACTTTTTCCGATTAGTGTCTTAATAAACACTGGTAAACTTGTAACTGACTATTCTATCAAACTACGATTTGACATTGTGCTCTCGTAGTAAGTAACGTTTTTATTAATTGCTTAAAATTAGAATTGTCAAAGTAAGTAAGGATTCTCAGCCAAGTACTTGTTGTTATTGTGGGATCGCCACTTTGTCGCAGTGGTTGTCTAATGTTTATGTGTTTAAGTAATTTCATTATACTCCAATAAAGATTACAGTTTTAAACTAAAGGATTCTAGCCTTAAGAAATAACTTTAGTAATTACGAAATTATGAGCACTGTAGGATATTAGGATACAGGACTAAGAAAAATTTAAATTCGCTTTATACTGAAGAATGGCTGCTGGGTTAGAATAGGTTAGAACTGTGATAAAAAAGTCAGACTACCATCACCTTTAGCATGTTAGTTTGATTTTGCACCGCAACGGACACACTGAACTGACTATAACTTGAAAGACTAACACCCATATTCTAAGTCGTTACTCCAAAACTTACTCGTCCTCGACTTAACGAAACCTCATTGAAAACCTCTTCAAAATACTCCTCGATATCGGTATTCTAAGTCATAACTCTGTAAGGACCTGGAGGAGCCAAAGAGTTCGTAGCCACTCCATGTTAGGCCTAGCGCACACTACCATTTTTACCCTCTACGAGGTTGAGTGGAGTGTAAAAAGTTTTGGAGGAACGACTTAGAATATGGGGGTAAGAATACTGTGTAGTGTTACAAATCAGCCAAAAACAAATAACTAAGTTTGTATAAATAAAGATGCATATCAGAAATTCAATTCAGAGTTTAAAGTCATTATTGTTCACTATAATGATTTTGCTTAATTACAGCATCGATAATGAACTTGTATGAATAAATAATTACAAGCGAGTTTGTTTTATTCGTAAACCTTATTTATTGCCAAAATTGTTACCATTGTTGTAACCGCCATTGATTTCCCGAACTGAAGAAGAGTTAATGGGATAGCAACATAATTCAACAAACATCAATAGAATTAATTAGGCACCAAACCTTTTTCGCTATAAGGATAATCTCAGAGAAGCGTTTTCGTTTCGCTCAACCAATTCGATTGCAATTAAATTTGGACCAAGTTGAATCGGAACGGATCGGAACGTTCCCAGCCAAGTGTTCGACAAATAGTCTGTTCCAATTTATTTCCAACGCACACATAATGATATACGTTTCAAACGAATACCTTTCGATAAAACGGGAACGTTTCGACATCGCTGCTTAAGAAGTGAATACTTTACACTGTGAGTTTGACTGCGTTTATTTTTATAGTTTAAGATTAGTTTAACATTAGCGCGCTCGTGCGGGCTACATATGTAGCCCACAGTGAAAGATTATTAAATAACTTTTGAACGAAACGCGCACCGGAGCTGTCCTTTCAGGTATTCCTCTAGTACGGATCGTCACATACCTCTAATAGTGTGCCATCTTCCTAGGCGCATAAATGTAAGCGCAGTGCATTTTTATAGTAGGGCGGGACCGGCTTTGGGACAGATCAAAAAATTCAAAAAGCTAGACTGTGAAGAAAACACAATTGTATAAGAACAACTATTAGTATACATAAAAAAATATCATAAAATGATTCACTTAACAAATTAAAAGAGTTGAACGAATAAAAAATGATTGATCTGAATAGGTCCGGAATATGTAATTTTTAATATTTTTTCTAGAAGTTCATCTTCAGTTCATAAATAAAAAAACTTAAGCAATTGTTGACTTTTGATAATGTATTTAGTAAGACGTAAAGTGAAGTCGTCACATTATAAGTTCTTTACTTTAATTAAATAAGTGTGTTATGCAAAATACCTATATCATAATGGGCTACATATATGTACCCCGCGCGAGCATTGTAGGAGAATTTTAGGCGCGTGTACTCTAGTGTTAAATAACGTTAATTATTTATTGTAAATTAGTACAATATAGATTTTTCCCATTTTAATGATTTTTTTACACGGTGTTCGGTATACAATCACAATTTCGATAAACGTTAAATTAAATTAAAAAAATCCATTTTATATCGTCTCTCTATTTTTATTTTTCCTTCTTTCGTTTGACTAAGCTTTAAGAGTATAAGTTAAATATTTTTTTGCTTTGCTAGTTGATACTAAACGATCAAAACTTTTAATAAGGAACTACAACATAGCCATAATATTATAGCAAGCAAATGACTATGATCACGGGCTAAATACCACAAAGCGGCAAATAAACAATTACGCGTGTTTTAAGAAAATAATAATGTTGTTTAAGTACTCACATTTTCCCTCAACATCATTGGCACTCCTTGCTGCGTCGGACCGTCGACATCTGAGGAAGAATAAAAAATATTATTATTATTTAGAAAAGAAATATCAAGTAGTACGTCACTAGTATCCACGAGTACAATTTGACTTAAGTACGTACATACCTATGTAGTATAAATGAGAATACAAAAACCAAACACTTCATGCACAGACATTCGAAAAAACTGTGTATAATCTTATCTAATGCAGTTCTTTGTGGACACGTCTATCTGTAAGTATGCCGATTGTAGCAAGACCCTTCCATTTACGTCAAATAGCTTAATAGAAAATAAAGCATCAAACAGTTTTACAATAAAGTTAAATTTTCATCAAAATTCGATGCAAGACCATTAAAAAATAAAGTTACGTGCAGGCTAGCATAACACTCTCGCTCGAAGCGAGTTATCGAGTAATCGCGTATGCTAAGTATACAATCTACTCGATATCCAATTATCCTGATGTATTAGTTATTTAGTTCAAACACGTTGTATCAAACATACTATCCTATCCCCTTAGTTTAATCCCATCAGCACTTTCGAGTGTTCCATTCGATTAATTGGCCTACAATTTAGAAATAACATTAATTCATGCGAATGACTTTTTTATTGCATTTAAAACCACTATATAAGCAATCACACAACAGCGAGCTTAGTAAATATTTTTTTTTTTTAATTTCGATCACGTCGACCCTCGATTAAAATTTACATTCCATTTCCCTACGGAATAGCATTGCTTTCCAATATTCAAATTATTGAACTTCAAATTGATTCTTTTATAATATAAAATATTTATTTTTACTGGTAAGATTTCAATTATTGATTTTGTGGTCTGTTGTTCTAGCAACAATAAATACAAAAAACATTTTTATCAATACCATTGTTGTAAAAATTAGAGTAAGTGAGCCCCAAAATGATATCTGAAAGTTTTCTCATACAAAACTGAAATGAGTACGATTCTAATACGATAATCCGGAATTAATTTTTATCGATGTTGAATTTTTTAATTTTATTTATAGTGGAATAAATAATTAATCAGAATCTATAATAAGTAATTTATAATAAGTAAATCAATTTTATACAACGCGTTTTCTTTATTGTCTAAAATTTCGGTTTGTCCGCTTAATATTTCCAACTTCGCAAGGGACGTCTTTAGGTGCCAACACATCAGAAAACATCACTCAAGCTAAATATTACAAATCTCGAAATAAAAACAAGTGCCAATATACGTTTTAGATACTTTTTTGTTACATTAATACAACCGAAAATCTTAGAAGTTACCTAACAGTCTTTCTTCAGCGTAATTCTGCAATACACTGGATCGTCGAAAATTAAAAATCACAATGTGCATTCACAGACTCTCAGCCAAGGGCTGGAGTTCTCTTGAACACAATACGTTGTCACCTCAGACAATGCACGTCTCGAGGCTGCCTCCTTGATCCTTGGACAACTCAACATTCGTCAGTGATATTCAACATCCGACCTTATTACAATTTCATAAAATCCAAAATGGTATGTATGAATTTTACAAAAATGTACAGAGGGACATTCTTCGTAACTATATTAAGTTATAGATTTTCTTGTAAATCGAAATATTTTATTGCAAAAAATATCTTACTTCTAAAATGTAAGATATTTTAGCATTTTGTAGTTAATCTTAACTATTATGTTGGATCGTTGGGGATATGATTTATTTAATTTCGTTGCATACAAAAATATCTATATTTTGGAGAAAATTTTGGTTCTGTTTACCTTCACCATATTTGGACCACTCGCCACTGCTAGTTTAAATAAATATAAAAATAGTACCTTATTATTTTGCACTTCATAAATACTTTCTGATTAGAAAGACGTGTTGGCGTTTTCCTTCGTTCTCAAAAACAGCGGAGGACAGCTTGATCTATCCAGAGGTTTGGTAAGTGATTAAAAAAGTCATTGGTACCTTTACTTGATTATTACTATTATTTTCTGATCTTGAATAATGCTTAACTTAAAATGAACGTATACTTAGATTTTTATCGACGACAGACGACCTCCGTGTCGCCAACTCGGTCCCAGGTTCGAATCCCGGTAGGGGCAAATATTTGTATGACGTATACGAGCATTTGTACCTGAGTCATGGACGTTTACCACAGAGTACATTTTAACATATAGAAAACGTTTACCTACATATACTTCTACACACAAATACTTATATATGTATAATAATATGTATTTATTTCCGTTACCCTAATTTCCCATAACACAAGCCTTATAGTGCTTATAATCATAATCATAATCATTTATTTGCACTTGTTTGGTGTACACTGCAGATGACATTAAAATATAGATCAGCCCAATCAGCCATTTACAATAGCATGCAAAACATATAGGTACATAATAAAATTAGATTAATACAATATTGATTCATTCCTCCATTCAAAGTTTACAAGTCAGCAAATTTCAAGGATTTATTCTAATGTCAGTAATTTTAATGGTGATCATCAACACAATACGAAAATGTCAAAAAATATATTTAGGTATTTAAAATTAATGTCAAACTATTATTCAATATATAAAATAAAATGTCCCAAAATTGTCTAGTTTATTACCTACATGTCAACTGTTACTTATCTAGGCTGTGTGACCAACTAGCTTTGCTTAGTGACGTTTTAAATTACGAACTACACGTACGTTAAGAACCGCACGGTCATTAAATATGGCTGATTTTATCTCTTACATAATGAAAGAATGTTATCATCTCACAAAAACATCGAAAAGGTATGTTCATTGAATATTGTTAAAGAATTCATTTAAATTGTAGAACATTCCTTTAAGTAACCATTTATAAAGTGCCGTCTTAAACGTGTTTAACGGTAACTTTTTTATGTCATCAGGTATTTTATTGAAGACTCTTATACACATCCAGTAGCAGTTCTTTTGGAATAATGTGGTCTTGGGAACTACTGCAGAAACCAACCTATCACCATTACGAGTATTACGTACATAATAATATACATCTTTAGCTGTTTTGAAGAGATTCATGTTTAACTTTACAAATTTCGCTATCTCGAATATGTAAAGACAAGGCAATGGTAATATGTTAAGAATTTTGAAGAGTGGTTTGCACGGTTCTTCTGGTGGTTTACCACAAATGGCCCTTATGCACTTCTTTTGGGAAACGAATGCCCAATTTAGGTCTGTACTATTTCCCCATACAATGATTCCATACCTGAGGACTGATTGTACATACGCAAAATAGGCAGTAAGTGCAGTATTATTTGAGGCTATTTTAGTGAGCTTGCGCAGAGCTTAAGTAAATCTGTTTATTTTGTTACAGACAATTTCCACTTGTACTTTCCAGTCAAGCCTCTCGTCGATTTCTATACCAAGAAATTTAGAGGCTTTCTCTATTTTTAGTGTCTGTCCTTGATAAACCATATTTAGTTTCTGGTTTTTTGAATGGTTGAAGTTTACGAGACTAGTTTTGTTAATGTTAATTATTAAATTATTATTTTCAAGCCAATTTGTAATAGATTTAATTGTGTTGTGTATGTCTTTTTTGTGATCTTCTATTGATTTACTTTTTGTTGTTACGACTACCGATATATACTTACTTTGGGGCTAGGTTAATTGGTGTGAGTGTAAGAAATATTTATATTTAATATTTAAGTTTTATTCGTTAACATTCCGAAGTAGGTAACTAATCTAACTCAATTTACTTTTTCATACAAATTCCACAAGTGCTGTAAGTGGCCCTCGCTCATTCAATATTCACATTGCGGAACGAAAATGATTTGGATATACAGTATTATAGGGGCATTTTCAAGTACTCACTCGATCATTAGCCAACATCAACTTCACGATATAGTCCAATTGCCTGAAAAGCTTAACGGTACAATGATTACGAAAAATAGCTATTAGCTCGTAAAATTTGGTCCATCTGAATCCAATAAAATGTTATAACGACCAAAATAACATCTGCAGCTACATGAGTCTACCGTCAATCTGTAGGGTCCTATAGATCTACACTACATTACAGAGATTTCTTCGTTTTGGCTATAATAAGTTTGAAATAACTATGTAGGTATATATTAATATAGCCATATAGGTATTAACAATAATATAACATCTCGCATAAGCTACTTCGGATATTAATACCACACATAAATTAATGTGTAAACAAAAATTTATGTTTACAAATGCTTACAATGCCTCACAAATATATGTCCCCAAACTCCATACAGAATTGTTAAGACCATCCGTTATGTTGAATAGACTAAATATTTTTATTAAAAGTTCACTGATAAAAAAATGCAAATTCATTTCCTTTTTTTGCGTTTTACTAGGTGTCACATTTACGATAAGCCTATATCGACAGTTTTATCTGTGGCGCAGATGGCATCCACAGAATATGTTATAGGAAGCTCACCATTCATCACGGACAGATTACGAGTGACATCATAAAAACACGGGCTTACTACGGGAAGTACTTTTATTAATACTCTGCTTTGCCAATTTATTGATGGTGATCGGGCGCATCGAATAAGAAATGGTAATGCAACCGGTAATATAGCTGAACTTAACGAAATGAAAGACAGATTATGCATTCAACTAACTTTCGCCCGCGGTTTCACCTGCGTGGTTCCCGGTCCCATAGGAATATTGGAATAAAAAGTAGCTTTTACCCTCCATCCTTTCAACTAACGATTGGTTGCTTAGTTCCTTGACGCCCTGTCAAAGATAAACAAATACACTTTCTCATTTATAAAATTAGTTAAGATTTAGGCTGTTGTTCTTGCTTCAGTTAAGTTCTGATTGTCAAATAAGCTACTACTTACATGGTCAAAGTCAAAGTCAAAGTCATTTTTTTTACTAATAAATAACTTTTAAGTGGATCCGCAAAGTCCTACAGCGAAACTGTAACAAGGAAACTGCCAAGAACCTGTTCAGGGCTTGTTTTCTGTTCCTTCTGGGTGCGAAAACATAAAAAAATAACACTGTCTCCAGTATGGTTCAAAAGCTGAGGCTAGTTTTGTTTTATAATCTTAATTTATTGATGTGACATTGCCGATACATCGACAAGTTGACAGCTTTGATGGATATTGTAGATTTGATACATAGAATGGATGTCAAGCAAATTGTAACTAAAAACAATAATTAAAATGATTGTACGTATTATAAATGCGAAAACATTGTCTATCTCATAGATTTATTATTGGTCTTCGCGATGCTACAACTAGATGCCGCGCTTGATACAAACAAAGAATCAAAAAATGTGACCACGAATTTTGACGTTTTTCTTCAACCATCTGACTTGGTTTCTATAAGGATGATTGTTGATGCCGTACCTACATATATGCCGTTATTATTACAGTAGACTGTGCCGTTTATGGCAGAGTAAAACGGTCAAGAGCTAAATGTATGAGGACGATATCTAGTTGTAGCAACTCGGAGACCAATGATAAATCTATTGTCTATCTTATCTATTGTCTGTTGCCTTTAACATGCCATAACTATTATTATTATTACAATTATTTCACACACATCTATCTAGCCCAAAACCTGAACTTTACCTAAGTATTGCTGTTCTTTGAAATAAAACAACTTCTACGGATATCAAACGCGTTATATTTCACGAACTAAGTTGCAATGGTCCGTATTTTTAGGTTTTATAGCAGTTTCTGGATTTCCAAAAACCTGTTTTTCAAAAAATACGGACAATTACAACTTAGTTCGTGAAATATAGCGGGTTTGATATCCGTAAAAGTTGTTTTATTTCAATGAACAGTGCGCGCCAAAACTTAAGATGTACATATTGCTTTTCTTTTTGTAAATACATCGTCATCAGCCATTTTTAATGTCCCCTGCTGGGGCACTGGCCTTGCTTATGGGTAAATGACCCACCACGCGGGCCCAATTCGCATTGGTGCGTTTTAACGACTGCAAATGGAGCTGGGATCAACGGCTTAAGAAGAACGGAGGAGCTCGAGATAGTAAATTTTTGGGTCACCCATCCCGTACAGGCCGAGCGCGCGAACAATTACGCCACGGGCATACATATAAATTAGAGATGGGCCGACTTACTTCGGCTGACTAGCCGACTGGCAGACTAGTCGGTTGTGTAACAGTTCTAAAAACCGTACACTCCTAAATCTTAATCTAGTACTTACTTTTAACTAAAACCATTCACTTCACCATTCTAACTTGTTTGTTTACTTTATTTTGCTTTGATAAAACTTAATACTGGCAGTTAATTCATAAAATATTACTGCGTACCCTCAATACTGCTAACTTCACGGCTGGGAGATTTCGTATTTCGGCCAATTTAATTAGACTACGAAAATTTATTTCTTTTTATTTAACTATTTATATATTGAAAAATCTAAATTTTTCTATGTATAACTATTATGTTTTTGTAACTTTAATATTCCGTACTTCTTCGGCCAAAGACATAACACTGTGTGTAGATCGGTCTTACAATCTTTATTTTGTCTATGGCAATGATAAAATTACTCGTCTATATAATTTGTGAATCCTCTCCCACTGAAATTTTTGAATACGGAACATTCTAGATAGATTTTTGTATAGATTTCAAATATCCGGTGAAATTTCCTCTTTTCTGCTTGCTAACTTACTACATTAAAGTCATCAATTTTTATTTTGTCTATGCCAATGATAAAATTACTCGTCTATATAATTTGTGAATCCTCTCCCACTTAAATTTTTGAATACGGAACATTCTAGACAGATTTTTGTTTAGATTTCAAATATCCGGTGAAATTTCCTCTTTTCTACTTGCTAACTTACTACATTAAAGTCATCTGTTTTACTCATTGTGATAATTCGTGATCCCCGTACTAGGGGTCGTATCCACGAGCAGCATCTACACCTGTTCCGTCTCCTAATCTACCTCGGCTCCTACCTGCCGATCGCTCACCTGTTCCGGTCTACCCCGGAAACACTACACCCTCCGTGCTACCGAGGCTAAAGATACTACTCCGCTGCAAATGTAGCCCGTGACGTCGGACTACCACTTCTGGCTCCTCTAGGCAGTTCTAAAGTTAAGTCCCCTTCTGACTCCCGCGAGAACTTTTGAGCAAGTCGCGTTGTTCCCACACCCGAGCTCTTAATGACATCTTATAAACTTTAATTATACTTGTTACGTACATCATTTTGTTTCTTTTGATCTTTTCTTCACACCGGTTGTGCTTAACATGGCCGGAGCGTGTCAGTGGCACCCAACGTGGGGCAAAAAAGCCGACTAGTAGCATAGTCAGCTTTCCCGACTAGTCGGTACATCTCTAATATATATATATATAATATATATATATTATATTTTAATTAAATACCTTTATGATAATACATAGAAAATAGACAGACTTATGCGAAGATCAAACTCACTATTACTTATAATCTTGTTTGATAAAAAGCCTCATACACCACAATACACAACGCGCGAATAAACCGCAGAATCGATCAATCGACACATTTGATTGATGACTGATACTACAGTTGATCCATAATTTATAACGGATATCTCTAACAATCCAAAACCAAATACCTACTTATTTTTATAATGATAATACGGAAATATGGAGTTTTGTAGCAATTCCGCAGGCTGAGTACCTTTCTAACGGAAACTCGGTTCAGTTTCAGGTTTCGCCCTGTCATTACATTTTCATACCATATGTCAGACACAACAGTGACGAAACAGGAACTATGGTTGTTGGTAGGACTTGTTGTAAGTCTGCCTGGCTAGCTGCCACCATCTTATCTAAGTCTGACGCCATAACAACAATGTTTTGAGCATTGTTGTGTTCCGGCAGTTAAAGATAAGATAGCCAGTTCCTCAGTGATTGAGGATTCCGGGAGAGGCTCGCTTCCATCTCCAGCCTTATCAATACTTAACATCAGATTTTTGTTTTTTTTTTATGAACGGTGAGACTCTTAGCCTTCATCATACCTGATGTTAAGTATTGATAAGGCTGAAGATAAATGCGAGCCTCGCCCGGAATCCTCAGCTACTGAGGAACTGGCTATCTTATCTCATAACTCTCTCATAACATGATGAAGGCTAAGAGTTTCCCCTTCGTTCATTAAAAAAGACGTAGTTTCCGTTAGATAATCCGCTCTCCGATAATCACTACAATAAATCGTAATAATAATTACGAGTATTTTATAATTATTTCAAATCAGTTAGTCACTGAATCTCCCTCTAGCTAGTAGCCCCATTCTCCCATTTCCTTAGTCCAGGGGGCCTACCGCCATTTTTTAGAGACCATCATGTCGTAAGAACGTTTTGTTTTCCTTTTGTTTTAATAGTATTTAAATTCGTACCGCGAACTTCATAATGTATTTTTTTTTCATTCCTGCCCAATGACACAGCCATTAAGATATACCTATGGAGATGAAATATTACAAAAAGGGACGTGCCTACCTGCACTTGATGGTACTTCGTAATGACGGACATGACTAGACAGCTCCTGAACATTCGCAAGAAAAATATCGACATCCAAATACTCATGATATATTTGAATAATGTAAGTTTCTATAAACAACTATTTCAGAATCATGTACATCTTTATTCATTATTAAAAAAAAAAAATTGACGGAGGTTTTGTGTAAGTGTATCAAAATATGACAACTTCAATTCGTTCGTTGGCAGGAACAATGAATTTAATAAAGGTTGGCAGGAACAATTAAATTAAATTTCAGTTAAAAAACAAAATATGCCAATCGATCCCGTTTCTCATAAGGATCAAAACACTCTAAGACAACAACTGAGGTATGAGTACTAGAAAAGTCAGAAATCGCGAAAAACGCAAAAAACACACTTCTCGCAATCGCGCCACACGCCGCCGTATCCGCTTCACCGACAAGTACCTTCGTTGACGGAATTAATTTTCTTAGTAAATATGTGGAAATACTTTTTCAGGATTTCTGACTTTTCTAGTACTCATACCTCAGTTGGTGTCTTAGACCGTTTTGATCTTCATAAGGAACATTAGCATCAAAAGTATAAAAAAAATAAAAATTGCAAACTTTATATTTTTTTTAAAAATCCGTGAATGCAGTTCAATATTTCTCAAAAAATTAAGGATGGTTTCTTAAGAACGTTTTCATGTAGCTACAACGGTTAAGGTACCTGCCTTTCGTGCTCCATTTTAAATTTCCATCCTGAACATAAAAGCAATTTAGCAATAACATAAGGTAAGGTCATTTTCAGTTTATAAAACCTTTTTTTAATCAACGTCATGATTCTGTGGATTTTACTGATTCTCGCGACGTTGTTGATTCGATTACAATGGGCGTTATAATCAACTTTCATATTTCTTTAAGTTCAAATTACAAGTAAGTAATAATTACTGATTCTCTTCGTTGATACCATTTCGATCGCAACTCGATTACGAAATGCTGTTATTAAATTCATGCGTGCTGAATCGAATGTTATTTAAAGTTACTTGATTGGACTTTTGCTATGTATAAAAAAGTTCGTAGTCAATTTGGTAGCTAACTAGGTTTTATATGACTTTCGGTCATATTTTGTGTTTTCATCTTCATCTTCAAACAAACTCAAATAAGTACTCTAAAAACTCATATATTTTGCATAAAACATCAAAGCGATTATTTATTCGGTTAGGAGTAAGAACTTGAGGGGGGGGGGGGGGGGGGGGGGGTACATTTAGTTCCTTTAACCTACCAAAAGGGTCGGTGGAGTCAAGCGATACTAAAAATTAAAACAAATGTACCTATGGATAAATGCATTATAGCTAATAATAAACTAAATTGATTAGATATGTTTAAAGCTCCTTCAATACAGATGGCGGATAAGCCGCTCCGATGTATCGACAGTTGTGATTGATTACATGATTCTATCGCACAGAATATACGCTCCGCGCACCCATTATTTATAAAGCTTATACCACATGAAACTTTAATACGGGTTTCATATAAACACTTCAACATGATCTCTTTATTAAGTGTACTTGTGACATTTGTAAAGCTCTCAACTTTTTCGTTTAACAAGCTTTTCATAAGGACTTTATGGGCGGTTTCACCAACTGCCACTAAACATATTTGAAACATGTATCCTCTTAAGTCCAGGCATTTTTCTGAATTACTATAATGCCATCCGTTTATCTTTGTATAATAGGTAACAATCATTAAAGTCAATCGATAAACGACTATTAAGGCTACTATCACTAACTGTCACAAAAAACGTTTCATGCTAAACTTTTTTTCGTTCTTTCACTTTTGACTTCAAACGAATAGCTGACAATGTCAGTTTAAATATGTTTAACCCTAAATGTGTTCAGTTAAGTTGATGCAAGTTCCTTTACGAGTTAAGTAACTTGAGGGAATTGTCGTTGTATTTCTCTACAGTTCTTCAAAAAGTGTTTGATCAACTGTAAGTATCTAAAAATAACTTTTCGATATCTCAAACCTCCACCGTTATAATAAAACATCGAGGGGCAATAACGCTCGACTAAACCAAAACAACTACCAATATAACTTCCAAAATAACCTGGCAAGACATTAGCCGCGTAACATACAACCCTGTGCGTAAGAGAAATAAATAAACTCCAAATTAATGACGCCAGCTAGACCCAATAAATATCTGAAACCGGTAGCGGCAGTAATTTACTCGCACGAACGGCAGCTGTGTTCCGTACCGAGGTGAATAAATATGTATACGAGTCCGTGGCTGTGATAAATTCGAGAGCGACCATTATTCTCGCGCGCTCATCTATCATCGCAGGCGCGTCGCTATCGGCTGTAATGAGTACTTATAATGCCGTTAATACGGCTGAGTGCAGTTCCAAAGGGCGTGTTTCCACCTACAATAACAACAACTTTAACGACAGTAGTCAAATGAGATCAACAATTTGAAAGGTGAATAAATATGTATACGAGTCCGTGGCTGTGATAAATTCGAGAGCGACCAATATTCTCACGCGCTCATCTATTATCGCAGGCGCGTCACTATCGGCTGTAATGAATACTTAAAATACCATTAATGCGGCTGAGTGCAGTTTCAAAGGGTATGTTTCCACCTACAATTACAACAACTTTAATAAAAGGTGTCAAATGGGATCGACAATTTGGAAGGTGATTAAATATTTATACGTGTATATACATCTATTATAGCAGGCGCGTCGCTATCGGCTGTAGTGAGTACTTATAATGCCGTATACGAACGAGTGCAGTTGCAAAGGGCGTGTTTCCACCTACAATTACAAAAACCCTATCAGGTGTCAAATGAGATCGACAATTTGGAAAGTGAATAAATATGTTTACGAGTCCGTGGCTATCATTAATTTCGCGGGCTCACCTATCATCGCAGCGCGTCCCTCAGGGCTGTAATAAATACCTTTAATGCTTTTAATACGTTCTTGTGCATTGGAAAGGGCGTGTTTCCACATTTCCACCTACACTACACTAACAACAGATTTTATTACAGAAGTAATATGTAAAATAAATATGTTTACGAGTCCGTGGCTGTGATAAATTCGAGAGCGACCATTGTTCTCGCGCGCTCATCTATCCTCGCAGGCGCGTCGCTATCGGCTGTAACTTATAATGCCGTTAATACGACAGAGTGTAAATGGTGTGTTTCCACACGTTCTACCTGCAATAACAACAACTTCAACATTAATTACAAACCTCTCAATGTGATCCACAATTTTGATGTTAAGAGAGCACAAACATGAAGTGAGGTAGGTCAAACTTTTTTGAATGCAAAACTATTGTGATTATTAAGGGTGACCAAATATTTATCAAGTATCTCGAGCGTGCTTCAGAAGGTACCTATAGCCGTGGGTCACAGAAGCCATCAATTTGCGTTGGGCCTGCCTGATGGGTCATGTCCCATTCTCTTAATACATCCATAAGGAAGACCAGTGTCCAGCAGTGGAGGTATTAAAACAGCTGATGATGATGTTGTACTTGAGGTGTTGACGTTCGTGTGCAGTGCAAATATTATGTTCTCGAAATCAACACTGAGACTGTGAAAAATGGGATGCATTTTGTTTACAGAAGTTAGTATGATCGACAATTTGAATATCAAGCAATTGTCCAAAAATAAAGTAGCATACCGTCGAATTTTTTTATAATACTATAATACTACTGTTAAATTTATTTGAAAGTGCTCATGTATGTTCAGGTATCATCGCTTGCATTGTTCTCTACTTCCGCTGCAACGGCCGTTAATGCCATATACGATCAAATGCAAGATGATGTATTAAGTAGAACAATAACAACAAAGGTTGTGTAAAAGCTTCGGTTGTGGCCTCTTGAAGCTTAAATCATCATCATTATATCAGCCGCACGACACTCACTGCTGGGTTTAGGCCTCCCCAAGGACGTACAAGGGGGGTTGCCATATTCGCCACGCTTGGCAGGTGTAAGACCAAGTTTTATAGACGACGTTTTTAGGAGACGCTGGTACCCGTCTCCTTAAGGCTATTTATTTATTTAGTTAAAAAATCACCAACAAAAGGTACATCAATTGAGAAAGTATAAAAATTAAATTGCTTAATAACATTAATTTGTTACCGCGTCTATTAATGTGGTCTTTCTTCTTTCTTTCTTAACAATTTCAAAGAACTTTAATGATTTCCTTCCAAATTTTGTTAATTTACTTCTAATATCAATTAAATGAGTGAAAACCCTCTAATGTCCGATTCAGCACGCGTGGCATACGAAAATGAACCATTAATCATGCACCAGCCAGCTGCAGCCCGATCGCTCGCCGCTCACGAGCCAGCGATTTTATTAACTATCGTTGGCTTTCAAAATTCTGCTGATGGAATTTTACCGATATTTCTGCTCTATGAACCCCTTGCTAAATAAATAAAACAATTCAAATATCGAGGATCAAAAACCCTCTTGCCTTTTTTTATTTAGTACTTAAGCATTTGAGTTCGGAATCACATAAGCAAAGAAGTTTTTTATTTAGCTTTGTAAGTATACAGTTGAATCGCAATAAAGTTTGGTGTAGGTTATGTGGCAAAATATTTAAGATTAGGTGATAAAAGGATAGATGTTTATTGCACAAGTCAGTATTGCACATACCATATTCGTTCTTACCTATGGTATTAAACTAGCGGCCGCCCGCGGTTTCACCCGCGTGGTTCCCATTCCCGTGGTAATATCGGGATGAAAAGTAGCCTATGTGTTCGTCCCGTACTTGAAATCCCTACATATCAAATTTCATCCAAATCCATTCAGTGTGTAGGAACAAACAAACAAACTGACATACTTTCGCATTTATTATAACAGTAGGATTTATTCCAGATACACGTCAAGTAACAAAATTCATCAACACATTTTGAATGCGTAACTTAAGTAACCTAGATGTTAGATAGTTATTGTTATCAAAACCTTTTCCACTGCTGGGGCACTGGCTTTCCTTACGGATGCGAGGGTATTTGGCCATTACCCACCAATGGATTGGTGGGTTCTAACAACTGCAAATACAGGACCCTGCCCTTTCGAAGCACGGAGGAGCTTTGACCGACCTTTGCAAAGTTGCTTACATACATACATACATCATCAGCCTGTGGACGTCCACTGCTGGACATAGGCCTCTCCTAGCTCACGCCTATTGTGGCGTTCATAGAAGGCTATTAGCCTACTGCTACCATGCTGGCCTGACGGGTTTTTAGAGGGTTTGTTTCAAATTTTCCTTCTCTCGCACAGGTGTTCAGTGCGTCGAGCCTCTTAGTCAACTCTTACGACATCCCAGGCATGTAAGGGAGTAGTTGCTTAACCTCCACAATTGCAGGTAAAGCGCGCCAAGCTTGCTCATCGTTAGCTACGCTTCAGCTACGCTCCGACTTCTAAAGCCGATATATCTAAATTAATCGCACAAACGGCCACAATATTGTAGTCAACTCAACTTCTAGCGGACACCCTTGAATATTTACGTGTATAAGAAAAGTCACATTCACAAAGTATAAAGGCGCTGACAAAGCAAATCAGCCACCGGAAGTGAGCACGCGCCGCGACTCATGAGGGACGGAGTTCCGGTCCCAGTTTGTTACTTTATTGTCTCTGTGCCTCCCTTGCCTAAGTTATGTGTTTTGATTAGTACCTATGTATGTGAAACCATAGGCAACTTACTTTTGATTAAGCTTATTTGTGCATAGGACTTGTAATGCAATAGGTGACGCTATTCTTAGCCATTGGTTTATTAAGCTGATGTAAAATATGATCAATGCGAAGATAAAAGATTTGCGAAACGACGAATTGCATATCAAGCGTGTTGCAATAACGCAAATATTTTCGTTTTTACTATAATGCTGCAGCTGCATTCATTCAATTAAATTGCGAAATATATATTTTTCAAAATGGCGGAATTCAGTCGCTCATAGATTTTTATTGACAACGCGACGCGAATAGGCTTTATCGCACGGTAAGTATGGCAGTAACACTAAAAAGTCATGTGTGGGATACTAACGTGATCTATGTACTTACTTCTAAAGTATTTTATAAGAATTAAATGTCTATCATTATCATCATCAACAGCCATTTTAATGGGGACATTAACCAGCAGGGGACTGCTGGCCTGGCGTTCGTTATAGACGACTATTCAGAATGAGCCATGCCCACCCACACCCACCACACGGGCCCAATGTGGGCCAAGACCAACGGCTTACCGTGCCTTCCGAAGCACGGAGAAGCCGCAATAATAGAGTTTTAGTCACTCATCCAGTAACCGATCATTGCTACCAAGCGCCCCTTAGTCTGTCTGTCTGTTACCTTTCCAAAAATTCAAATCTTTGTGTCTCAAATAGAAGATTAGTAAGTTTTTTTAATGATCAACGGAGAGACTCTTAGCCTTCATCATACCTGATGTTAAGTATTGATAAGGCTGAAGATGGAAGCGAGCCTCACCCGGAATCCTCAGCCACTGAGGAACTTGCTATCTTATCTCTAACTGCCGGAACACAACAATGCAGAAAACATTGTTGTTATGGCGTCAGACATAGATAAGATGGTTGTAGCTAGCCCGGCGGACTTACAACAAGTCCTACCACCAACCAAAAGTATGTAGGAAGAACTGCCAAGAAAACCAAACCGACAATTTTTCTGTTTTGTTTTACTTATTAAAAGAACCTATTAAAATTCATGAGCTCTTATAATGGGTCTATCGTTCCTTATTGAATAAACATGACGATGATTGATACTCCGGTTGCCTCATTTGTTATCCCTAAGGATACATTTACGTATTGTGCGAGCCTACGTAGTATCACAATGGCCGTTGTCGTCCGTTTCTTTGTCCGCTCTGACATGTGATTAGACCGAGACAGTTATTCTAATGACAGAATTAATGTTCTGACACCCGTATTTTACGAGTGAGAACACTTTGAGGGTTAATTTAAAGAAGGTTTCGTTTGTCATTATGCAAGTATGTTACTTGTTTGAAAAAGCGAAAGCTGTTCTAAGCCGGATTTTCATTGGTCCAGTAGTTGGACCTTGTGCCGCAGGCAAAATTAATAAACAAAATATTTTTTCTCAAACATACTTGGAAATTTGAGCATTATTTTGACAACCTTCTTCGAGATAAATCGATATTGCTGTACTGGCCACATACATGTGAGCAGCGGCCGGCAAAAGTTGTATGAAAATCCATATCTGTCGTGTTTAGCGGCCAAATAAATTACATAGTAAACATATCTGTCGTGTAATTTAAAAATGGAACGATCTTTTACTCCGAAATATGGCAACCAAGGAGGTAACAAAATTGGCCCCTTTATTTTGAGTTCTTTACCGCGATTTTTAATACTTTAGTTGCCCTATTTGTTATCCTTAAGGATTTAGGTATTGTGGGAGCCTACGTAGCTAACAATGGCTAGCCATCCCGTCCGTTTCTTTGTCCGCTCTGACGTGTGATTAGACCAAGACAGTTATTCTAACGACAGAATTAATGTTGTAACAACCGTATTTTACGTTATATACTTTTTGGGTAAATCAAACGGTTTAATTTGCAGAATTTTAGCAGAATATCTCATGAGCTGAGCTGGGCACAGTTTTGACTTGATCCATTTGTTTCGTGTAGTTATTGTAATATTTCATTGTAGGTATGTGTGTGTTTATGTCATGTGATTCCAAAATAAATGTTTCTTTCTTTTTCTTATTTCTATTTGTCTGACGCTCTTTGTTATTATGCAAGTATTTTACTTCTTTGATAAAGCTGATACTTCATTGGTCCAGTAAGAAACAAAATTATCTTTTTTAAACTGGCTCCTTAACTCTGCGTGTTTTAGCTGTTTTTTTTATCACATAACACGTTATCTTTAATGTTAACGGAGTAATTTTTTTTTTTTTCAAATTATTAAAATATAATAGAAAAAAATTATTGCGTGTCGGGCCACACGCAGTATAGGATGCCGTAGTCAACATACCACCTACATTTTTTTGCCTGCAAAAATACCTTTGTTTTCCATAGTGTTTGTATAAATTCCCCCACTGTTCTTTTAACAAGTTTGCTTTTGCTAACCTTTAATAAAGACAGCACCAATTCTTGTAACCACTAGCTGTAACTCCTAGCATTTAAGGCAGGCCCGTCCAACATACGGCCCCCGGGCCATAATGTGGCCCGCATAAGTCCTTCATCCGGCCCGCGAAGACATCAATAGCTAGAAGAATGCTTACTTAATCTTTCGCTATTGGGCTTTATTGGGATTTATCTTCCACTGCGAGTTATAAAGGGCATAAATAAAGAAAAACCTATAAGGCTTTAAAGCAACAATGAAAAATACGTACCGTTTTACAGAGGGTGAGAGTGGGGAGAGTGGGGAGGGCGCGCTGGCGGAGCACGAACAATGGCGCCCTGGCGAGAGCACCGCTGAAAAACAAAAAAAAAATACGTGAACAACCGCTCCAATTATTGACGTGGCATGAGATGAGAACATCTATGCCCATGTACGTTACTAGGGTTCTGCTAGCTGAATTGAAGTTGTTTAACGGTGACCTCTTAGTAGATGGCGCTATACGTTGTGTATAACTATGTCTTTAAAAAATAATTGACACAAAGCAGCTGATGAGGGCTAAACTAGGACTTTTAACTGACTTAAAAAAAATAAGGTTCTCAGTTTGACCTGTATGTATGTATGTTTGTCCGCGATTATCTCGCGTTTGGCTAAACCGATTGTGATGCGGTTTTTAGAAAAGTATTTGTTGCATTTAGGAGAAGGTTTTAGTATATTAATTACAAAGATCTTAATGGTATTTTTTTCATAATCCAAAAAAATATAAATTCGTGTTGGCAAATAGTTGATTACGATGATATTGTTGTGACGCATTTTAACCGTCTTCAAAAAAATGAGGTTCACAGTTTGCCCTGTATGTATGTATCTACCTTTAAAATTAGTGAAATAAAAAACATTAAAAAAAATATATGAAAACCGACTACCGGCTTTCTTCTTTGCGGTCCTACTCTTTTATTTTTCTTGCCTTGGCTGGCACCGACTCCAAAATGCTTATTTTTGCTTTTTGAAGTCGGTTTTCATTTTTAATTAAATGTTTAAACATATTTTTAAAACCCCGGTCTGTAATATGGAATTTATAAAATAGATATTTACTAAAAATGTTATGAAGTTAGTTGTCATTATCTAGTCGATAAAGTCATTGCTTCGATTTAATAATTTATACATTAAGGTACAATAGCGTGACCTGACATTATTATTATAATTATTTATTTTGCTGTCACTCGCAAATATAAATAAAGAAAACAAAAAAAAAATACACAAAGGAACGGAACCGTTCCTACTATCCGTCATTCCAAACCACTTTGCAGCTTTTTTGTTCCTACAAAATGAGATTACGAACCGATGCATTGTTCGCTGCGAATTGTAACTAACTGACTGAAATACTGACTATTTTCAACTCGTGTGAGCTTTCCCATTTCCCCTAGTTACGTATCCCCCGTACACGCGGAAATATGGCTACATTACATAATAATGCGAAGGAAGATTTATCGACAGTCGATTTCCTAAGGATATGCAGAACTTGAGATACTGCCAAAGGAGTTTTGAGTAGAGAAAATACCGGTAAGTTATTATTAGGACAACCTGGCCCCCGAATTGTCTAATTTCAAGATCTATCACAATCACTTTCAAAGGTATTGTGTTTATGATAGTGATTTATGGAATTATGTTACTTATATTCGCAATCCCTTTCGAAACGAATGATGTTTTAAATGACACTTGATTTGACACTTCTCCATACATTTGAAAGATATTTTCGTGTGTCACTTTGCTTAGACAGATCAATTTCATTCATTCAATACCTTTCAAAACGCGTGCCGATCACAATGCCTATCAAATGTCAAATAGTGACAGCCTGAAGTATGTAAATATCTTGCAAACGACAACTAGAAAGGGATTGCGATAGATTTTAAAATTAGACAATAAAATTAGCCCCCAGTTTGGCAGAGAAGAGATACCTGGCTTTTGCGCAGATATCGTGGGTTCGACTAGTACTAGCACCGACTCCATAAGTTTTATTTTTTACTTTTTGAAGTCGGTTTGATTTTTTTTTATAAAATGTTTTTTCTTTTCTTTTATTATTATCAGTTCAAGAAACTGGGTGGTTACAATGATTTTATTTAGTAAGTTTTTACGCAAAATCGTATAAAATGTTTATCCATTATCTAGTTTTTATAAGTTCTTATGAACCTTATCGTGTTGATGTGACTACATGTTTATTATTATCTACGATTTGGAGATCTCGGGTCAAAATTGACCCGGTGGCTAATTGTCTAATTTTAAAATCTATTGCAATCCCTTTCAATTTGTAATTTGTAAGATATTTACATACTTCAGGCCGTCACTATTTGACATTTGAAAGGGATTGAGATCGGGAGACGCGTTTTGAAAAGATATGGAATAAACGAAATTGAACTGTCTAAGCAAAGTGGCAGACGAAAATATCATAATCACAATACCCTGAAAGTGATAGATTTTGAAATCAGACAATTAGGGGGCCGGTCCTTTGAGCTTGCGTGGGGTTGTGGATTCAACACGTAGAGGTCATAATTATGATTCCTAAATATTTGCAGCATTTGTCTTGCCCAGTCAGTGTGAGCCTAAAATATCACTGCCTCCCGTCCCGCGGGTGCCGTAAGAGTCAACTAAGAAAGTAAGAAAATGTGTAGCAGTGTTTTCAGAAATCTTGGTTGGAGGGACGGCGCTATGCTTTAGGGAGGCCTATACCCAGCGGTGAGTGCCTAACAGATTAATCATGTTTATTGACCATATTTAATTAGGTACTGAATAATAACTTAAACTCAATATTGTCTATTCAATTTTGGCTGTTACAAACACTTATGAACGTCAAAGAAGTCACACGATCTGAAACCTACGGCGGGAGACCTTATAACGAGAAGAACCGACAAGAAACTCGTCAAGGGCTGTTTTTTTTTCTCCCTATTTTATTTTACACAGAGTCGTTAAAAGTGACCTCGACAAATCAGTAAGGTGACTTTCCATCACAAAGAAAATACTTAAATAAAAGAACATTTTAAAGTAATCCTAACCGAAAACAATTTTCAAATATGTAATTATGACATATCTACTAGCGATCACCCGCGGTAAATCCTGTATTTTAATTCAAGGCTGACTTCTGTGTGGCAAATTGCGTCTAAATCTTTTCAGTAGTTTTTTGCGTGAAAGAGTAATAAACACCCGTCCATCCTCACAAACGTGCGCATTTACGTATAATAATTTATATTACCTAGGTCCTAGGTAATATTATGAATGATTACCTACTGGATTAGAACTTATAATCATAGCTTACGCAGTCAGTCACTTACCACTAAGCTAACACGATTACTTAATGCCAAAAAGCTCACCGATCGAATAGTTTTCAGTCCTCTGTCAACATTACTGATGCATAATATATTAAATGGGCTACGTATTTTGTTTGATGAGCTCGTGGGATTTGTGAATTGTTCGCCAAACAAACGATGTGTATTCAACATCAAACTGGATATCAAATATTGTACAGAAAATTTTGATTCAAACAATTATTTAAATAGGTAACACTTTAAACTTTCGTGGTCACTATCACTAACATTATTAGGAAAAACTGAATTTTTACCATGTTTGTATTTGTGTGGTTAATGTGTAATGGTAATGGTAAAAACGTTTTTTTTTTTATGAACAACGGGGAGACTCTCACCCATATTCTAAGTCGTTCCTCCAAAACTTACTCGTCCTCGACTTAACGAAACCTCATTGTAACTTCTTCGAAATATTCCTCGAAATCGGTATTCTAAGTCATAACTTTGTAAGGACCTGGAGGAGCCAAAGAGTACGTAGCCACTCCGTGTTAGGCCTAGCGCACACTACCATTTTTACCCACGACGAGGTTGAGTGGAGTGTAAAAAGTTTTGGAGGAACGACTTAGAATATGGGGGTTAGCCTTCATCATACCGTATAAGTATTGATAAGGCTGAAGATGGTAGCGAGCCTCTCCCGGAATCCTCAATCACTAAGGAACTGGCTATCTATCTCAAACTGCCGGAACAGAACAATGCTGAAAATATTATTGTTGTTATGGCGTCAGACTTAGATAAGATGGTGGTAGCTAGCCAGACGGACTTAGAACAAGTCCTACCACCAACCAAACCGAATACAATATGTACCCCCGCTGGGAATCGAACCCAGGACCCGGGACCCGGGACCCCTAGGTCTGATACCGGTGGTTGTAGGTACCGCTAGACCACAGAGGCGGTTAAAAATCCGTTTTTGCCTAATAATGTTATTATGTAATATAAATGTTTCTTATACAAACAAGATTTAAAATAATTTGCTATCGTATACTCAACATAAATAAAGTGCCCGCCCACAGACCTATATTGAGAAAGACGGTAAAAGCGTAGGCTATCTTGCGTGCCGAAAGTTTGATCCACGGTCAAAGTTTTACGACCTAAGTCAGTCCGCTTGAGACAATTGCCATGAAAATACGCGTCAGTCAGAAACGAAAATAGGTTAATTGTGCATTACTTTCTTGCAAGAACATGTCAATAACATTTCCGATGGGAATCATCACTTTAATCTCGCTCGTGACGTCATCGTAGGTACAAAAATTTCGACACGCTAGGTTCTCATACAGTGTGAAGCGCTCTTTTCGTCTATCTCGATATAGGTCTATGTGCCCGCCATTAAGTCAGTGCCAATATGATACAATATTAAAGCTTCTGTAATCTGCCTTTTAAAACATATTTGGTTTTGTAACCCTTTTAACTAAATACAGGTGAAAATCTCTTTTTTATCTATTAAATAAATAAATTTATAACAATCACGGCAATTACCCAAGACAAGTTTAATTATGAACACGTGTTATGGATAGGTACCTACTAGATCGGTTTTGAAAAATAAATATACTTTTTTTTTAATAACCTATAGCAAACAAAGACCTATTGAAATACTTAAACATGTTTAATCACACAAATACTTATGTATCGTGTGTGGGTATCAAACCCGCGATCTCTGTGCAGACAGCAGGTATGCCTACCCCTGTTACAAACAGGTCGTCAAAATACAAAAAAAAGAAATTAGCTTATTTAAAAACATAGATTTGTTATTTTTCTTTGAATAACCAAACTTGCTAAGCACCAAAGTAAAAAAAAATACTTGTATTTATTAAAATCATTCACTTAATGAAAAATGCCTCGGTTCGGAGTACCTACTAAAGAAATAAATAGAAATAATATGAAAGAAACGGCAATCTATAGAGCGTTTCAATACTATGCTTAAAATGCTCCCGTTTTTAATAAATTTATGATGGAATATTTTAATAAAAATGTCTGTCTGTCTGTCTGTCGGTCTTTTACAGACTATACTTTAGAGAGTGTGCTCATTCGCTGCATGAGCTCATACCGCCATCCCCCTTCTACCATCGGACATTCAGACGCACTGCTGGCTACCAACCTTTCTTGGTTGATATTCTTAACCCGCCCATTTTCAAAGCAAGGATAAATAGGCACCTTCTGTGTTAACTCGCTTCATCCTGTAGATCCTGTCTTTAGTCCCCTGGCTAGACTAGGATCATAAGCGAACCCAATCATAATAATAAAAATAATAATAATAATTGGGAACAAGATTTAAACATTACATTGCTTCATAACATTTTCATCAACTTGAACGCCTTTAATTGAAAAAATATTTAAACAACCCTTGTACCATGTAATTTTTCGATACATACTAAATGTGAAATCACTCATAATAACACAATCTTCTCGAGATCGTTCGGTAATATCGCTCAACGAGCCGACGAAGTATTTATAAAGCAAATTGTATTACAAGTACAGTCAACAGCATGACAGGCATACTACAAGCGACCCTCCGTTCACACGTAAACATGTCGTATCCAATTTTGCCGGCTCCGATTTTAGTTTTTACAAATTGTCGGATCTTAAAATCGGATGCACATGTGAACTCATTGATATAAATTATACTACCGCCCGTGGTTTCACCCGCGTGATTCCCGTTCCCGTGGGAATATCGGGATAAGAAGTAGCCAGTGTACTTGTCCACTACTTGAAGTCCCTACATACCAAATTGCATCCAAATCCGTTCAGTATATTTTGCATGAAAGAACAACAAACAAATAAAAAACGGTATCCGGGAAAATCAGATGCGAAATGTCTGCGTGTGAACAATCTCGAGATCAAAGTGCAAAGCTCTACGTGCTGTTGACTGTACATGATGTGTTGTGCGTGAGTGGGGACAAGAGGAGGAAAAAAGAATTCATTGGAAATCGGAGGGGTGAGGGGGGAGGCTATCGGGAGAGGTTGCCAACTGGTATTCGTTTCATCTTAAATTTATTTTCAAAATATTTTTGTGTGATTGAAAGAAAATTTTTATTTTATGAATTAATAGTTATTTTTGTCAAATTCAAATACGGCGGACGCTTAGAACTAAGTTCTTCTTTTTTTTTACACTAATCCCCACCCTCACTTTCACCCACGCCACAACACTGCGATCGCAAAAACGATGTCACCGCGCTGACCGACCGCCGCGCGACGACACTGTATGGCAGTGCATCGGATAATTCTGCGATGCGTTGTACGACGTCGTAAATTTCTAGTGCACATAGCCATGGTCCGTTCTCCTTCTCCTTATTTACCCATGAGGAAGGCCAGTGCCCCAGCAGTGGGGACATTAAAAATGACTGACGACGAATAACGACGACTTATTTCGGGTATCAGTTTATCGGTATAGTCATCCAAATCCGTTCAACCATTTATATGCATGTAATTGAGTAACAAACAAACTTACAAGCCTTCCATTCATTTATAAATAATAGGAATATATATATAGATTTAACAGCAGCTATAGTGCGTGGCAACCCTAAGCGTGATGTATAAATATCAGTTGAACACTCGAGTCGGCTTCGCTGCCCGGCGAATATATTTCCCTTTTAAAATATAAATGGAAAATATTTTTTTAAATTGAATTTACTCGTTTTCCATAAATCATTGAAACTTAACACTGAATTGAATCCTCTAGAACACTATTTTGTGTAATTAATGGGTAAAACAATATCGGATTGTGATACATCAATTGTCATAAATAAAATATAGAGTGTCCCAAAATAAACGCAATCTAGATTTGAATTAAATAGAAAATAGTAGTAGGAGTTAATAGTCTTTTGGTTGTTATTTTTTTATTGAATCATGAAATACATAGCGTGCGGTTATGTAAGAAATAGGGCCGGGTACAGATCGGTGAAATTTTACATGTAATTCAACATTTTCCATGCATTTCAAAAGTTCTATTATACTAATTCCATACTAATCGAGATACATTGCATGTTATAATTCACCGAAAATCCTTTGTAAGATATGTTTCGTAAGAGCTGTAGAAGCATTTTGCAAAGTTAATGCATATCCTCAGGAAAACGGTGTATATCCGAATTACATCTGACCCAACCAATGCTATGTGGCTTCGTTGAGGTAGCCATACCTGATGACGATGATGATGAGAGTGATATTTATACATTTCACTCTCAAGCTGCACCTTGGATGCTCTACCATCCCGCAAGGGACTTTACGGCGTAAAGGTACCTTCTTTGTTATCGCATGAGTATTAGTGACCTCCTCTGGTGTCAGCAGGGTGTATCAAGCTGCGAAGGCCTCTGACTTTGCTTAACGACTGTTATCAGATGACAACAGCTGGGACCGACGGTTTAACGTACCCTCCGGAAGCTCAGTTGTAATGCCACTTTACGGTCACCCATCCGACATCTGACCGGCCCGAACGTTGCTTGACAAACGTGATCGAATACGATCAGTCCGTCAAGCACCGCCACGTATGTACTTCCAGGTATGTATGTATGATGATGTTTCATTAAAGCAATTCCGATGCCGTTAACCTGAATTACGTTGGAAGTGTTCGTACAGGCGGCGGTAATCTAATGTAGAGAGTCTATCGACGCTATTCGCTTATGACACTAAAAAGCGATCATAACAAGCTTTCTGTCGCTCTGAACAATGGCACGTCGCGTCTCTGTGTGACACGGATTTAAGTGCATTTCTGTAATAGCTTTTTGCTTGTTTTAGCTGATGCAGTAGTGTTGCCTAATACCAGGGGCCTATTTAATACACGTGCAACAAATGACAAACAATTCGAATTGTCGCGACAGAAGAAGTTTAATAAAGACTATGTCTTAAAGCGACAGGGAAATATTGATAAATTTGTCGGACTAAAAACCGTTTAATAAATTGACAAATTGTCGGATTGTCACCTGTCGCCTATCACCTGTGATTGTCGCGTTTTTTAAATAGGCCCCAAGTATATTACTTGATTAATACCATAAACAGTATATGCTCTAAAAAAATAATGATCATAATATCAATCTTCGTTAATCGTAGGGTATTACTTACCAATAAATGAAATAATAGTTATTCAAATAAACTTGAAATAAGCATTGTCGCAAACTCCGAGTTATGAGACACAATAGATCTTCATATTTTTCCTTGGACACCGGCAGGCTAACAGAAAATCACCGAGCAACCAGTTTCGTCTCTGTCATTACTGTCACACTGTATGCTCCAAAATAGCGACGGAACTGAACTGAGTTTTCGTTAGATAATCAATGTCCCCACTGCGTTGGGGCACTGACTTTTCTTATGGATGGATAAGAGGAATGGGCCATGAACGACCACGCGGGCCCAATACGGATTGGTGGCTTTTGACGACTGCAAATGCAGCCGGCACAGAGTAGCTAGAGATAGTAAATTTTTGATCACCCATTTCGAGACCGACCACTGCTAATGTTGCTTAACCTCAACAAACACAGGCTGAGCGCGTGAACCACTGCGGTACAACCTAATATATATACTTACAAAATGTTAAATGGCGTAAACATAAATACAGACAGATTATCTAAGGGTAATTTTTATTATTCCTTATCTAAACAAAAATCAAAAATAAAAACAAATATCTGAAAAGAACATCAAAAGAAAGTAAGTAGGTATATCAAAATATATTTTAAAGCTAAAGAAATATCAAGCATTTAACATACTCCAAGAACATACAATATACGTCGATCCAGTAGAAACAACAAAATAAATAAATAGTCATAGAACCATCATACTCATTACTAATGTAGCTATTTTCTCAAGAAAAATCTACAGTAGTGAATATTTTTATTGGAATAAAAATGATAATTTTGATAGTATTAAAGGAAGAATAAATAAATAAATAAATGACATTTAAATATATTCTATTTGTTTCTATAAAATGAACAATCACACTTGAGCCCAAGGTATGTTAATTTGGTAAAACGTAAAACTTGTCATATGGATACTAGATAACAAATTAACATACCTAATACATTTTTTAAATACATACATAATATACATATTCAACAAGACAAAAAGACATGTTCATGCACACAAATATACCTATAGGTCTTATCCGGGACTCGAACCCAGGACCTTATTTATTCGTTTATTTCGTTTATTACTTCCTTACTTCGTTTATTTATTCTCACAACAACAAATTGAAAGTTTGATGGCAAATGGACGTAAGTGACATAAAATAAATCATAACATGAATAAATAATGCACACACGACATCTCTTATTGCGTAAACGTTTTTTCCACTTAGGGCTAAAACGTCGGGGCGGTGTGTGCCATTGAAGTCGATGCTCATTGTGAGCTGAGGACCGCCTTCCATTCAGCTAAAAAGCAACTCATGTTCTTTACCGATACATTACTTATGCGTAAATAGCAATGCTATAACGTTTTCTTGTATCGAAGAGTGAAAGAGATACGCTTATTCTAGCAATATATGACTTATGACAGGTTTACTTTTGGTAAGTCACTAGATAACTGCTTATGAATTTATTGAAGAGCTATTTCACACGTTTCGATCATGTTTAAAATCACTTACTTTTGATTTGACTAAGTGATACCTTTTATATGGCTGTTAAGACGGAATACTACAATGATTGGCGATTATTAGCAGATATACCCGTAAAGTATAATCTCCTAGTTTGTAAAAAAACCTAGCAACACTTTCAATATTTGTTTAAAAAGATCAAAACCGACTGAAAGAAGGCTGGCACCAAAAGTTTTATTTAATTTTTTTCTTTTTGAAGTCGGTGGTAATTTTTTAATAAAAAACTTTTTGTTTCACAAGTTTTTAGTTACATTATGTCCCTTTACTTACACAAAAAAACAGCCCATACGCAACAATGATGTTATCTAGATAACGACTAATTGGCAAAACGTAGGTAATTTATATTTTTCAGGATTATGAAAAATCTACTAGTCAGGGGGGTTACTCTTGACGGGGTCGCGTTGAGATCGAGATTGAATGTCAATAATTATTACTGATTTTCGACGTTGATTCGATTTTAAGTGCCGCTAAAATCGATTAATAGAGTACAAAGTTAATTTATTTACTAATTTCAAGTATTAAAAATAAGTTTAATTACTTATTTTTAATCATAATTACTGACGTTTGACATTAATTCAATCTCGATTTCATTGTGATCGCGTCAAGAGTAGGGGGCCAGATCTTCGTAAAAATTATATGGGACCATACTTGAACTATGTTCTTTCAGACAAAAAAATATATTATTGAAATCGGTTGACAACTGACGACGTTATGCTAATACATAAAAAATATATACAGTCGACTTGAGAACCTCCTCCTTTTTTTGAAGTCGATTAAAAATTAACAATAGTGTCCTGCTTCTACTAATATTATAAATGCGAAAGTTTGTCAGAGTGTTTTGAAGTTTAGATGTTTGTTAGGTACTCTTTCACGCAAAAACTTCTGATAAAAAATAGCCTGGATTAAAACATAGGCTACACTACTACTACAGCTAATTCCCACGGGAACGGGAACCACGTGGGTGAAACCGCGGGCGGCCCTTTGTACAATAATATAGTTATCACTGCATGACGTGACCCAACTAACGCTTTTAAAATCCATTTTATACCGACTTAAAAAAAAGAAGGAGGTTATATATATTCGTCGCGTATATATATATTTTTTTATGTATGTACATCGATTACTCGAAGACGGCTGGACCGATTGTAATGATTCAAACGTTATTAGATCAGGAGAGTTCCCAAGTTGGTGCCATTTTCTAAAATTTCGAAATCAGTTCAATATTTTTCAGGAAATCTCAAAAATACTGTTGTAAAAACCGCGAGATGACAATAAAGTTCACTAGATGGCGCTGCTTATCGGTCAAGCAGTTTGACCCAAACTAGTAGCGGCCTACATTACTAGTTTGAGTCACACCGAAGTGCGGGACTTATCGTAACTTAAAATATTGTGAAATAAAAAACTTTTTATAAAAAAATAAAAGCCGACTTATTTTTTACTTTTTCAAGTCGTTATTTTTTATAAAAAAAAATTTCCTATTTAATTTTCTTTTCTTGGACATAATGAATAACGCCATAACCTCTTATTAAACAAATCCTCAATTTCGTCAACAAAGCTTTCGGTTATGAATGAATGACACACTTTGATAAGGAAAAAGGCCAAAACAGTCTGGGGTGGGGAGATAGTCTCGTGGAGGGGAAAGCAGACTCTAACTCTATGCCCCACTTGCGCCACGCTAGGTTTACATTTAACCCACGGTTAGTGCACACAAAAGTAGCACTAACTCTAGGTTAAATGTGTTGACCTAAATATTAAACAAGAAAATATACTAGAAAAAACAACTTGTCTCATGTCGCCCTGACGGGATCCCGTGACGACATGAGACAATTTGCTTTTTTCTAGTATATGTTCTTGTTTAATATTTATCACATAAAAATAGCATTGTAAAATGCAAAATAAAAAAATATAATGTGTTAACCTAGCAAATGGGCCTAACGGGTATAAAATGGTGCAATGTGGGAATGTGCAAAAGGGTGCAATGTGGTCAGTCACTTTATAAGACGCAATTGTCAATAAAGGACCTGTATTTGATAGAATCAGGTGTTACTTGGCGGAAATCCATATCCTAGTAGAAAAGGAGTTGACAACTCCTGAGGATGCTCCGTGTGTGGGCGAAACACGTGTAGCGTAGTCGGTGAAGGTGCAAGGTGTGTCACTGTGTTGCACAGGCGGTGCATCTTGCATGTAATTTTTCCTTGCGGAAATTATGCTACATATTTTTCATTTTCTACTAAATAAAGGACCTGCTCCGCGGTTTACCTTACCTTAACGTTCCTTTTTTGCCACGTTCATTATAAGCCTTGTCGCACTATAGAATATATTTATTATTTATTATTATTATTATTTATCCAATAAAGTTTTCTTATAGTTACCTAATAGTTGGTATTTAAATATGTTAAGAAATTAACAAGAGTACATAGAGTTCACCCTAGAAGTACGAAGTACAATTCTTAAAAGATTTGAATCCCAATAGTTTCATAATGCGTACTACTGAGAACACTTCGATCGGAAGTAAATTATTTTCCGAGTAAATTGCTATGCTCTGAATGCGACCATTGCCTTATAAGGAAAAAACGAACCTTAATTGCAAACGAAAATGTTATTATCTCACTTGACCTTCACAACTAATCATTGCTTTTCGAATAAATCCGTTTCATTACGGTATTCATTAACAGAAACGTGTAATGTTATTTATGAAACGTGAAACCGAACTATTCTGAGATATTCGTAGCCGTTGAAATCCCCGGAGTCCAGGATTTCAAAACAAGTTTGATTTCGCCGGGGCGGTCAAAGGAGCTTACCGTGAAAAGAAAAATGTGGGGAGAGAAAGAAAGAAATAAAAAATGCACAGAAACACGGAGGTCGGAGTTTTTCCCGTCACCGGCCACAAACAATGCCTCTATTGTGAGCGATCTCACCCCCCACCCCGGGCTTCGGAACAGGCGAGGAAACGAGCATCTTTTGTTTCCACACCCCCTCGCTACAGGAAACGAGAGCTTTGAACCCACGGTCATCTGTTTACATCGCACCGAATAAAAAAGATATCCGATTGAGCCACTGTTATGACGTCTGTCGTGGTTTAGTTACTGTTTGTGGGTTATCATGAAAAAAATGGTAAAGAAGTAATCGAACTAGCGGCAACAAACGACATACGACAACGCATTTCCCTATAAAAACTCAAACCAAACTTAACACTCATCAGAAAGTTAGTAAGATAAGTTAGTTCTGACTGTCCGGTCTCAATGTCCAAACTACCTAAATCAATACGAAAATAAGATTAATCAAAAAATTCATTCAGTCATTTAATTGTATAACGTTGTTAACTCTATTTAAAACAACTCTTAAGGCGCTATACGACTGAAACGAGATAGTAACGAGAAAAAGACGCGCGCGGGAGCGAGACAGATTTTGCAGATAGGCGAAAAAACCACGAAATTATTTCTATAGCGATTAAAGAGAAAATGAAACTACACGACGCTTATGTAAGTGACCGATTTTTCGTTAAAAAGTTAAGGCATACCCAAAAAATAAACAGTTTTCTTAAAGAAAAGATCGTAAAGCTATTTCCATCGTTATTTTTTTACTACTCCAACTAACAAGGTGGAAAAACGATACATCATACAGGCCTGCTATTAAAGCAAATACCTACTCATGTTCTTCCAATAAGCTGGCTTGTTAATACGGATGACATGAAGTATGTTCGGAAAATCGACTACATGAATTGCATTATAAAGCATTTTCACTTATAATAAGGAAATTTTAAAGAAATTACTTTTAAAACTTTAGATAGTGCAGAATTATGGTGTTAATATGAACGAATACAACAGGATATTACAAAAGTCAAAAACAAATAACCAAGAAAAAAAATTATAAAAAAATATTTTAGACTCAAGAACAAGATCTTTTCTTCTGTGAAACACAAATATTTAGATGTAACACATCACATTCATGCATTTCTTAGGCACAATCAGGGATCTTCCCGGTCGACCAGTACAACTTTTATTTTAATGAAAGAACATGCGATTTTTTTATAAACATGGTTTCATTACGATAAGAATTGTTGGTAAGGCAGGCAGAAGGCAGGTAAATGTGTGACACCCCACTGGCCGTAGTAGCTTAAATTTAACGTACCTATTCCACGAATGACATCCGTTGCGATCCTCAAATAGCCGCCCACCATACCCAGTAAATGTGTTAGCATAATAGTATTATCTCTAAGGGACACCGGAGTAATAAATCCTACTCTCTCGTCGGCGTGCTCATTTAGATATGAAAAAAAATACTTCACCACAACAATGCTTTATTTATTCAGCGGTCGAATTGCGCTTTTCGAGCAGAATACTTTCAAAATACGTTGGTTGTTATACCAGAAAGGTTGTAGTATAAATAAATTATTAGCGGTCTTCTTAAAATTTACCATGTTTTATTTTTTAAACGTGTTTTTTTTGTTTACAAATCGTGGTATGAGAGCCGCATGTAGGTAACACGCATTTAGTTAAATAAACAATTAAAAAATACCTACATTCGACTAATTTTATTGCTGGTTAAGAACACTTATTTTATAAGTTGCGCGTGGTTTTTAAACACTAGCACCCATATTCTAAGACATTACCTCAAAATGACTCCACTCAACCTCATTTGAGGAAATCGGAAATCGGCATCAGTCAAACTCAAGGTCACCTCTTGACGTACCTTGCGGAAGAATATTTACCGCATTTTGTCTTTCTGTCAACTTTTGAGTGACCATATCCAAAAAGTGGCTATGACATACGGACGGACGGACAGACAGACAGACATAACGAATCTATAATTATAATCATAATCATTTATTTGCTTCAAAAACGGTATTATAAGGTGGTACAAGATAAGTAAAGTGCACATGTCTCGCCATTAAAAATAGCATGCAAATCTTAAAATAAATTGAGTTTTAAAATATTTGAATAGAATTAGATTAGAATACATATCAATAAAATAAATTAATAAGAATGTTATACAAAATACAATGTCACAGAATTTGAGTTAATAATGATGTAATCAGATTATAACAATATTTATAATGCCGTATTATGTGTCGGATTGCCAAAGAACGAATTCAAGTCATAAAAATGTTTTTGATACAATTTGTGTTTAAACAAATAGATATTTAGCATTTTTATTTCTTTAAGAATTTTATTATAGATTCTGACACACATACAAAGGCAACTTTTTCCATATTTATCTGATTTTGGAATATCGCTAAATACCAATCTACCAGGATCTCTTAATCTATTAATCGCATTTTTTTGTACAAATACAGATATTTCATAAATGTAAAGCGAAGGAAGTGGCAATAATCCCAGTGGCAATAATTTTAAAAAGCGGTTTGCACGATTCTCCACGTATTTTTCCACATATAGCCCTGTTGCACCTTTTTTGCGCAATAAAATCTATTTTTTTTCCGCTGTTTTCCCATAACATGATACCGTAACGTAGAATCGATTCTACGTATGCACATTATGGTAGTTTTAGTGAAATTCTTAGTACGTTTCATTGTGTAAATGAATTTGTTGATTTCACCACATAGATTGTCAACGTGTATTTTCCAATCCATTTATCCCTAAGAATTTTAAATTTTGTACTTCACTTATTTTTGACACATTTAGATTAAAGTTATATTGCTTATGTTTTGATTTATTAAATTGCATATAAAACGATTTGTCATGATTTATATTTAAGTTATTCGCTTTGAGCCATTTAATTATGATGTCAATAGTCTGATTAATGTCCGATTCATGATTACGTATAGTGTCAATGTTTTTCAATTATTTGATGTCACAATTATGGATATATCGTCCGCATACAAGGTACATTTATGATTCGTCACCTCTGTTATGTCATTGTCATAGAGGAGAAATAGAATTGGTCCCAGCACACTTCCTTGAGGTACACCGGAACAACTTTCTCTAATTTTTAATTACTTTATAATATTGATGATCACTTTTTGTTGGCGACCATAAAGTTGGTCCTCTTATTCCGAAAGATTCAAGTTTATTTAGAGAATCTTGTGCGAAACGAAATGGAAAGCTTTCGATAAATCAATACAAAAGTCCCGTTGTCAGATAATTCTTGTTCAGATTAGTCAAAATTTTAATGATAATAATAAGGGTTCCGTTTTTTGCCATTAGGCTACGGAATCCTAAAAGAACAAAAATTATGCTGAAGTCTATGATTCAATGACGTATTGATGAAGTTTTTCCTCGGCTCGAACAAGACTCGACCTCACTCGAGGACCTTTCAGATTACCTCAAGTTACGATTAAGAATACCGTTTTCTCAAGGTCGAGGAAGTTTTGTAGGAACGTTTTGAATATGGGTGTGGTGTAGGTAGCTTGCAATCTTTTACAAATGTGTACAACAATAGACGGCTATTTTGTCAAAACATCCAAGAGTTAATGTAACCTAGATTTCCGTAGACAGCGCACGTACGTAAAAAGCAATAGCGTACACGTCGAAAGCTGAATGCCAACTGCGAGGTGTGATGAGGTCGCGTCGGTACCGACGAAGCGAATTTCCGCCAGCAACTTGTTCTTTTATAGCGCGACCAAATTGAATTCCCTCGACTCCACACACTCTACGAAGCCGACTGTATTCCGTTGATATTTTTCTCAATTTTCTTTAACGTAATCCCATATGTGATGGAACATCTCGTGTTCCATGGAGCTAGAGTTTATTGTTAAGATAACGTAAATTGCACGGTTTAAAATGTTATGGTCATGAACATTGCTTCCGCTCGGTGGAGGTTAGGGCCATTGGAGAAGCGCAGCCAAAAAAAGCTACGTAAATAATATAATAATATATGTACGTAGTCGCACACTTCTTCCTTTTAGAAGTAGTGAATTTTCGCGCGCATAATTGTATTCAAAATTGAAGGTAAATATGAAAAACATATTTACGAGTGTCAACTCCGCGTTTGAACCGCTCAAAATTTACAAAAATTAACAAAATCATTATATCCCAAGTTTTTTTTACGGTTAGGCCCACTTGCGCCAAGTTCGGATAACATATTTAACTCAGATTTAGACGCTATTTTGCATGCATCTAACTCTGAGTTATTATTTATATCATTAACCTAGCTTGGCGCAAGTGAGCCTTATTTGAACAATCGATAACATTACAGATTAATAACCAAACAATGGAAAATATACACAGTTATAAATAACACAGATGAAATTATTTCCTTCAGTTACACTTAACGTTAATATTTTACGAATCTCTTTTTCTTAGAAAATGTAATCTCATTATAAAAACAGGGTCATAATTTGGCTGAAATTAATCTTTCAAGAACACCTTAATCTTAAAATCCAATTATGGTATACGTAATTGGGTTTTAAACGAAAAGTTCAGATTGAAATAACAAAATACTGTATCACGTTTTCCACTCGTAATTTGATAAATCCTACTAATATTATAAATGATGTTTGTTATTCTTTCACGCAAAAACGACTGAACCGATTTGTATGAAATTTGGCATACAGATAGAAGATAGTCTGAGTTAAAACATAGACTACTTTTTATCCCGATATTCCCACGGATACGGGAACCACGCGGGTGAAACCGTAGCAATTTATATCAAATAAAATATTGTAAAATTATTTATTTGATTTAAATTTTGCATTAAAAGATAACTTAATTCCAAGCTATGCGATCGTTTATTCTTTATGATATCCTACTAATATTATAAATGCGAAAGTATGTCAGTTTGTTTATTTGTTTGTTTGTTACTCTTTCACTCAAAAACTACTGAACAGATTTGGCTCACACATAGTAGATAGCCTGGATTAAAACATAGGATATTTTTATCCCGACATTCCCACGGGAATGGGAACCACGCGAGTGAAACCGCGGGCGGTCGCTAGTGTAATCATAAAGAATAAATGACCGCATAGCTTCCAAGAAAATCGCCCTGAAAGTAAGTCAACGAAGTCTGTCCCACGGCGGGCAGGTACTTGACTGCACAATAAAAGTTAATGAAGACATCCAGGGCTGCCGAGATCGTAAAAACCAATTCACTGGACATAATCCAGCGGCCGCAATTTGCAACTTATTATGAAGTGTACGATCCAGCCTGAATATTCCATAGTCGTACAATCGACAGCAGGAAACAGTACAGATGTGAAAAATTCTATTTTATAGGAAGGTATTATGTTGTAAAACATTTGAATTTATTGGTACTTTAAAAACCTTTAGTGGATTTTTTACCTCCAGAGATTATCTGTAAGCAATCTCCTAAGTTTTAATATGGAACTTGTTTTCTGCACAATTTTTTTTTATTACATTAGGTAGTTTAATGAACTACAGATCTCTCGCTGTAAATGTTACAAACATTTTGGCATCATATTATTTATTTAAAAAGATAACTTAATTCCAAGCTATGCGATCGTTTATTCTTTATGATATCCTACTAATATTATAAATGCGAAAGTATGATAATTTTACTAGCAACCCTGATTTTAAAAGAGCAGTCATCGCAGGTTTCATCGCAGGAGCAAACTCGAGGATATTTCAATAACCTCGAATTTGCTCTGGGAATCCAACTGATAGTCATCTTTTATCTTTAATATATTTAGTTAAAAAAGTCTGTTTGATGTTACTACAGGCAATATGACTCTCCCGGGATAAAAGCGATCATTTTGTAGTAAATAAAAAGATAGTATGTACTTTTTGTACTTAAAATTATATTCATTACTTAAATACGTACTTATTATAAATAAAACATCGGATGTTCACACCAAAACAACAAAAAACTATTTTCATTTATTAATAGTTTGATTTTATTCAAAGCCATAAAATGTATATAAATAAAATTGAAAACCACTGCTGTGCACCAAATTGAATATTTTATTTTATTTCATTCTTTATTGTCAGAACAAAGTTTTTATATTATAAAATTGTACCTACGGTATATTTTTACAAGGTATACAAGGTTTATATAATATAAAATTGTACGGGATTCCAGGCGGACTTCCGCATGCGGAAAGCTTATATAATATAATTATCAACCACCAGAACATTACAAAAGTCAAAACACAGTAAAAATAAAGCATGGCAAACACAATTTATTGTGTTGGTACTTACAAAGAAAAATTTAAAAGCCGTCTTTGACTCCCCAGTTTAATTAAGGTAATTTTTCAACAGATCTAAGCGTTTGTTTCATTTAGAAATGAGGGTTAAATACTTTGTGAGGCTTATTTCAATGAAGTACCATCTTCTTTCGGTAGACATTGACAGATAGCAATTTTCATTCGAGAAGATAAATTGTATATTTAAAGTCAATTATATTCAAACTTTCGACATGAATAAAAAACCAACAGAGAAACTTTCATTTAATTTTCAATTCATTGTAAAATTAGATTTGAAATGATGAAATCAAAAGCTATAGCTCAGTGATGGTGTTGGAAAATAAATGTATTTTGACAGACTTTAGGACAATGTTTTTTCGATTTAAATTGCTATTCGATTATTTTAAGTCTTATTATTTCATAGTCCGTACTCTGTTAGCATATATAAATTATTCAAATACATAAAAAAATTGTATACGTACATATTATTCACGTGGTGTCAAACAAAATCCATGTTCATTGCTATGTTATATAGCAATTTATATTGTATGTTTTCCACGTTCGCCGGCTGTATCACCGCTACAAAATATGAAGTCTGCAGCTAAACACTTATTATCTTTCCATTAAGGAGGGTCTACAGACCCCTCCCATCAATTTAAATGGACGAACGTACGAGCTCCGCAAATACGATGAAAATTTCTAGATCAGCTAAGCTGGGATTTTAAATCTACATTATCTAAAAAGTTCATTAATAAAGCCTGCATACCTTACATCATTGTAAAAACCTACTAATTAATAATTCAACAATATTTAATACTAATATCATAATGTCATTCATTTTGTTTATTAAAAAAATTAAGAACTACAACGTGATTCAATCGTTTCACAAAATTGTCAATTCATTGTAACTAAACCTCATAATATGAGTATGGAATGGTTAAAGTTGCCACATGAGAAAACATTTTACAACATTAAAAAATATATATCTTGCTGAATCAATATACATCAAAGGTATTTTCCTTTTATTTTAGCGAAAACCCGATTGTCTCCTTTTAACTGTAACAGTGTCATTTTAGCAATATTTATCTTAGCAGAGCAAACAGGATACGTTATTTTAGGCAGCCTGGTTGCTTTGCTACCCTCAAAACTCCTCACCAAATGATGATGTGACAAAAATAGAAACCTTATCTTTTCCTCCTTTGTACCTCCTTTTAGTGTATCTATAGTCATTTAAACACAATAAAATGTTTCTTACTTAACAAATTTATAATTTAAAAGAGAAGTATCATCAATCATTTGTGTGTAAAAGATACATAAGTTTACCAAATAAACCAAATAAATACACTGTATTTTACCAAATAAATACACTGTAAGTAGTAGAAATTTGCAAATTAGTTGCTGTGTTGCGCACTGCTTTTTTAACAGCTGTACTTTTTTTTGTAAATCCAATCCATTGACTCAACACGGGCTTATGAAATGGGCCTTAGCTTAGCAAAAGCTTTCATTCGAGAGTTTACTAACTTACCTATTGAGTACAACGGGGCGAGAGGCCACTTCGACGGCAATTTAGCCGGGTAATTAATTACGGACCTAATTAGCTACAGTGCACCAGCATAATCGAAATAGGGGCTAGTCCTGGGGCTTTGTTTGAGATACGAGGGTGGATTGAAATTTTTTTTTTCTACGACCTAAATGCCTTGAAGGGAAGGTGGCAAAAGTGCATTGAACTTGATGGTGATTATGTAGAAAAATAAAAATATATTTGATTTAGTATGTGTTTATTTTCTTGGTTAGGCCGACTACTTTTCAATCCACGCTCGTAATTTTCGTCGCTTTTATTAACTAGCTAGCGCAATGGAAGTGATTGTGGGTGAATGGAAGGTACTGAACCAGGGAACGTGGATTGCAGCACAATCTAAATACTACTCTGGACAATTTCATTTCCTAGAAGAACACCGGTGTCCAGAGAACAATGGAATATCTATGGTGTTTCATAGCCCGGGGCCTAAGGGGCCTTAGGTTAAGACAATTTTCGATGCTTTTTGCGAACTGGTGCAATGGTAGTGATGTTGTTGTCAGATTATAAATAAACAATTTTTTTTTTGCAAAATGTTATAACAAAAGACCGTCATTATATGTAACAAAAAAGCCCGAAATATGCAATAAAAAAAAAGCCAAAATGCACGAAAAAACACAAAAAGGGTCAAAATATGCCACATGAAATAATAAAGGAAGTTCTATTTTTTATTTAAGGAAGCTATTAGTACAATCGTATTTTCGAAAACATCAATTACAAAATGTATTTCACAATGAAATTTACAATTTACCTTTAGAAATGTATATGATTAAGTACAGTTCTAAATTTTCTGTAGACAAATTATGTCTACGACCGCATAATATATTTTTGTAAGCGTTAAAAAAGAGAACGTTATACGTCTACTGATGTGACTAGACAGCACTTAAAGGTTGCTTAGCGATCAGTGCGTCTATAGTGTCATTCAGGTCATATGTGAGGTCTGAATTTGGCACAATAGGCCCGCGGAACGATGAACGAGATCGCAATCGAGCGTAAATATGCAAGATTTAATTTTTTTTGTCCAAAATATGCAACTACCGCTGAAAAGGGCCTAAATATGCAAATGCATGCAAATATCTGCATATAATCCAGTCTCTAGTCATAACCTTACCTTCCAAAGTTTGTTGTGGCTCTCTCAAAAGTAATTTCCTAAGTGTATGCTGCACATAAATTTTTTAGCCTTTAATAGGCCTTTGCTGACCCAAAGCTATTATAGACAGAGAGCTACCGTACCAATAGACAAATCGCTAACAAATGTCTTTCAAAACAACATCCATCTGGCCTCCAGACATCACTTGGACAACTTTAACAAATGACTACTTTTAAAGCATACAACTTGAGTCAAACATTTTCCGGTGCACGCAGACAATCCATCTTCGGAGAACTGTATAAGTTATAGGAGAACTGGGTCGTCTGCGCTGCGACTGATGACAAATTGTGTTCCGACGTTTTCGTTTCTGCGAAAACAGTGCCCATTACCGGATCGCATTCATCTGTTCTACGAAATGTATTTCCTTCTATTTATATAAGTACTAATTTATTCTATTTACATGCATATTATATTCTATTTGTGTCTATTTCCAGGCCTGGAGTATCATATTTGTACAGCCAGCAAGACACTTTTTTTTACAATAGATACAATAGGTCAGCGCTTGACCGCTCTTTCTGTTTATTTTAGTAATAATGGCCGCCCACGTCCTCGGATTAAAGATTATTTCGTTTTCGTTTTGTTTTATATATTTATAGATAATACAGTCATTTATAGATAAGATAACACATGTGTTTTTGTCCCGGATGGGAATCAAACCCTGGAGGTCTAGCTTTGTAGAGTTGATCAGAACTACGTTACCATCGGGCTAGACATTTTGTAAATGTAGGGCGGGGGGGAGGGGTTTGTGCTCAAGGCTGGGCATCAAACTTTAGACCTATAAGACAAAAGAAATGTCGAGAATTTATCTAAATTTCAAGATACACCCAACCTCCAAATGTATAAAAAATGCGGTACAAAAATAGTAGGTACGTACTTATAATTGTTTTACCAACTAACAATGATATTATACGTGTGTGTAAGTATTGAATCCAGGAACGTGATGTTTTTTGCGATGAGAAATTGGCAGCACTGATAAAATAAAATAGCCGTCATAATTATATAATAATAATAAATCTTTATTTTTCTCTCCAAAAGTTACATTGTACTTATTTAATATTAAATTACAATATATAAGCTATAAACTATGTTAAAAATAACTAATATTGGAGAGAACTGGTGCCTGAGCTAGGTGGGGTCAGACCCCCCTGTATGACAAGTCACCAGGCTCACTCCACCCTTCAAATTATAACTATTTTAGGTAAGAACAATTCTATACACTGGGTGTTCAGATATATAGTTATAGAGAGATTAAGGTACAGAAAAATAAAAAGGTAATTACGGGTATAATTATAAACCATCGCAAGCAAAGTTATAAAGTGCATTAACTGATAAAAATTATGTCGTACATATGAGTGTCAAGACATATGGTGATGAAAAATGAAAATGAAAAAATTAAAATGTTTATTTATTTTATTAGTGTTATGATAAATATAAAAATATATTAGGTGTATATTTATATAAGTATGTGGAAATGTATGTTTATTTAAGTTATTATACTGATTAGCTGTTATTTTATTATTGATAATAATTGCTCCGTAGCATCATAATTGAGCTTTTTGAGCCAAATCGAAACAGTTTTTTTACAGGAAAATTTAGGTAATGAGTAAATGGATAAAAGTCGGTTAACTTGGTTGTATAAGTGGCCTCCAAGGAAGCAATGAAACCGCTGGGTGAAGAATTTGTTACATTTCACAACTGAACATACTTTGTCTTTACGTCGTCTGTTGACTTGCTGACCAGGGTCGTATGTAATGCTGGTGTGCTTTTTTAAAATAGTAGCAAGGATAAACATTTGTCTTACAGTGAGCACTTCCCACAGTTGGTAAGTGATGAACGTCGGGTGACGGAAGGGAAGATTCGCACTCACTTTAAGGATTGCTCTGTGCGCTCGTTCTAATTCAAGCATGTGGGTTTTAGGAGAGCCACCCCAAGTAGATATGCAGTACCCAACAATAGACTGGCATAGTGCGAGGAAAACACTTCTTATTAATTTAAGATCAGCTAAGTGTCTGAGATTCCTAAACACAAAGATAAGCCTACGCAGTCTGCTCACCAGTGTCTGTATGTGATCCTTGAAACTGAGTGTACTATCCAAAGTAACCCCAAGGTATTTTAAACTATTACATAGTTCTAGAGGTGGACAGTTACAAGCCATGTTACTAACACAGTGGTTGTATCGGTGGCCGGTTAAGACAACATTAGTTGGTAGCTGTGTCTTAGTAAGAGCAAAAGGAAGGTATTTCGTTTTTGCTAAGTTTAAAGTCAGAATGTTATCTCTCAACCACTTAGAGACCGTGTCAAATCCTTCCTGGGCAAAGCGAGTGACCTCGTTTCAAGACTCACCAAAAAAGACCAGAGCGGTATCGTCTGCAAAAGCAAAGATACTACCCTGATTGAGTTGGAGTTGACAGAGGCTATTGACGTATACCAGGAAGAGTGATGGTCCTAAAATACTCCCCTGGGGGACTCCAAAGGTAACAGGTTGCTCATCACTAAGCCAGTCCCCTATTTTAACTCGTTGAACTCTACCAGTGAGATAATCTGTAAATAATGAAAGTGGTATACCCCTTATGCCTATGTCTTCCAGCTTTCGAAGTAGTATGGGCACGGATACAGTGTCGAATGCCTTCGCTAAGTCCAAAAAGATTGCTAGGCACTTAAGTCCTGAATCCAACTTATGTACTATCAGATCCGTAAGTTCGTGTACAGCGTCATCAGTAGATCTGCCCCTGCGAAACCCATATTGCGAGGAAGAAAGGATACCATTATCTTCTAGGTAACAAACTAGTCTTTTATTAAGGATTCGTTCTAAGATTTTTGACATGGCTGGAAGTATAGAAATTGGCCTGTAATTATCGACACTGTATCCGTCCCCAGATTTGTGGATCGGCTTTATCATTGAAATTTTTAGTGCGCGAGGAAAACACCCAGTACTTATTGCCAGATTACAAATGTACGTGATTGGCTCAGCCAATACAGCAATATTTTCCTTGATGAGCCTCCCGGAAATGCCATCAATACCTATAGCACAATCGTCTCGAAGGTTCATGATAGTATCCACAACTTCAGTCTCATCTGTGGGCAGAATAACGAAGGAACTACCTCTAGAGCAGGTAGACACCTTTTGGCGGGAGGTATCATTATATATTTCACCAGCAAGTCGACTACCTAATTCAGCAAAGAATTTGTTGACATTATTTACACTGTCTTGTGGTGAATGTTCTGATATTAGGTTGTTGGAACAGTCTGTTTTATTCGTTGGATAAGCAATATTCCGGATTGCTTCCCATAATTTTCTTTTTGAATCCCCTGCACTACGAATCAACTGTTTTTCGTATCTAGTTTTGGCCTTTTTAAGGATATTATTACAGAAGTTTCTGTAGCGTTTGTAGGTGCATCTAAGAACTTCATTTTCTGGATCACCTTTAAATTTTTTATGTAAACGATCCCTGTTTTTCATACAACGCAGAAGACCTGTAGTAATCCACGGTTTGATTACTCGTTTCCTGTTCGGTATTCTTTTAGCTAGTGAGTTACCACTGATAGCCTTCTGCAGTAAAAAGATCAGGTAGTCGGTCGCCACATTAACATTAGTTATAAGATAAAGAGACGAGAAATCAATATTCTTGATCGCTGCAGCGATCCCCGTATAGTTGAGTATATTTTTTATCTTGGGGGGAATGGTTAGATTTTTAGTACTAAATTCAAGGTTGAGTACAACTGATGAATGATCCGTAACTGTAGACTCGGTAACATAACAAAATGCCTTTAATTGAGTTTTTAACATTATGTGGTCAAGGCAAGAATGTTCGCGTGTCGGCAGTGTATGACCTGATAGGATAGAGTGACTCGCTAGCATATTGAGATATTCATTGCCACTACTGTCTACATACTCAGGTCGGATATTTATGTTTATGTCACCCATAATTATTATATTTTTATAGTTGATTAATTTCGATAACAATAAATTTAATGAGTTTAGAAAGTTCGTAATGTTACGATAACTAGGCGAGCGGTAAAGACCTATAATACAAGTATCCAAATTAAGATAAATAATAAGTCCACTTGAGTCCTCAAGAGATAGTTGCTCAGTTTTTAACTTTAGATTTTGTTTATAATAAATGACCACTCCGTCATTTCTATTTTTATTCTGATTAGTTATTGTATAATCATAACTTGGAATTTTAGGTATTATCCGATTTACTTGTAAGTAACATTCTGTAAGAATCATAATGTCCCAGTCAATTCCCGAACGCACCAGCAGCGTTAAGAAATTTGGGAAGTTGCAGTTTAGACTTCGTACATTTTGTGTAATAATTTTTAAGTTAGTATTTCTATTTAGTATATGATTATTAAGATTATCAACACTGCAAAGTGCGCTTTCGGCAATTAATAACGAATCTAATGAACTATTTATGTTATCATTAAATTTGTCTAACTTATCGTATTTTATTTATTTTTATTATTTTATTGTGTGCAACTATCAGAGCAAAGTAGTGTTTAAATAAATAAGAGGTAGTGGACCTGTGTATTATAATCTTGTACATATAAATATAGATGCTGCAATATGTAATATTTTGTTTTTTATTTAATGATACTTCGATGTAAACATAACAAATGATAAATGAATAAATGCGCTTATAAATCAGTACGTAATATAAATTTATTTTCTTGATGGGATAAATATGATTTATATATATAAAGTAAGTTAAACGTGTTTGAGTGAGTATATTAATGAACTTTGCATGCGTTACAGTAAATAGTTTGTAGGATTTAAACAAAGCAAAAAGTAAGTATATAAACAAAAAGTAAACAAATTGAAACAGTCACAATATAAGTTTTTTAAGATCTTCTTCAGAATCAATTCTTATTGGATGTTGTCCATCTTGCTTTTTCACGAAGACACGACCATATGAAGTCCAAGTAGAAAATATTTTCTTTTCCTTTACTAGGTTTCTTGCTAAGAAGTTTAGTTTTTTATTTTTACTCGTGAGAGACTCGGAGATGTACAGAGGTTTAGTTGGTCCAGGGATACCAATATGAAGCGTGTTTAATTGGGGCTCTTTCACCTCCCTTTTACCTTTGTTAAACTTATTTATACTAGCAAATAGCAAATTGACTTTTAACTAAATAAATAAATATTGTTATTGCTCGAGTTTATTTCATTTACGTAAAAAAGTCAGCTCTCAACTCAAACTCAATTAAAGAACGTAAATAGATACAAGCATTTACATTTATATCAAAACTTGATAAAACCTACCAAACCGACCGACCAAAACTGGCACACTGCTTAAATATTCAGCCCCCTTTGTGGCCACCTATTGCTCGTCGTCGTCGTCGTCGTCGTCGTCTCAGCCACATGACACCCACTGCTGGGTATAGGCCTTCCCCAAGGATCTCCACAACGATCGGCCCTGCGCAGTCCGCATCCAGCGGCTTCCCGCGACCTTCACCAGATCGTCTGTCCACCTTTTCGGGGGCCTACCCACGGAGCGTCGTCCTGTGCGCGGTCGCCATTCCAGAACCTTTCCGCCCCAACGGCTATCGGTTCTTCTCGCTATGTGTCCCGCCCACTGCAACTTCAGCTGAGCAATCCTTCGAGCGATGTCAGATACTTTAGTTCTCCTACGGATCTCCTAATTTCTGATTCGATCACGTACGGAAACGCCGAGCATAGCCTTCTCCATTGCACGCTGGGTTCAAAGTCACCCAGCTTTCTTATCAGACCCATAGTTAGCGACCACGTTTTACTACCATAGGTCATCACTGGCAACACACACTGGTCATAGACTTTCGTCTTGAGACACTGCGGTTAGTTGCCCAAACGACTTGTATTCGACGGGAGATCACTTTCTCGAAGTTGGACTTACCTAACTGGATTGTCTGTCCAAGGAAACGTAGTGGTCAACAACTTCAAGTGTAGTGCTCAAGTGTAGAGAGTTTGACATGATTTTCGTCCTATCCATGTTCATCCTAAGACCCACTCTTTGGGAAGCACTACGGAGATCTGCATTCTGTTCAGGTCCTCCAAGGTCTCAGCCATAAGGACTATATCGTCGGCAAAACGAAGGTGTGTCAGATACTGGACATTAATGTTGATGCCGAGTCCTTTCCAGTCCATGAGTTTAAAGATGTCCTCCAACGCAGCTGTGAACAGTTTCGGGGACATGACGTCTCCCTGTCTCACACCTCCCTGCAGTTGGATTGGACTTGAGCTCTGGTTCTGTAATCGGAACGACATGGTGGCATTTTCGTATATACCTGCTGTTAAACTACTTTTTTTGGATTAGCGATTGAAAATTGTATGAACTAGATGGACAAACATCTCAATAAGAGACATTCAATAATACATTTCAACAAAATAATGTTGTTGCATAAATAAACAAAAAAAAACCTTCATCGTTAAAGAATTTCTTAAGAAATTGCCAACATTACACTTTTTGACATAAAATGGCTATTATTGATAAAATCTCTGAAGACCATCTGAAGACATACGAAAGGCCGACTGCTGCTATTATTAACTGTAAGTTCATTATTTTAATTGCCATGATATCCAATATTCAATAGTTAGTTAGATATTTAATAATTAGTTATATAACAAAATGGCCAAAAAGGGGGCTGTGGCCAAAACCGGGGCTCCTGCCCTATTCCTGCTGATTAGTACGAGTATATTCTTGAAAAATAAGTATGCTCAATGTTTTCTTTACTCGTGCTACTTCTTGCCAAATGGTATTTTAGGTCAACGGGAAATACTCGAGTTTTGATTTATTCATAATCGAACTGTATTTTGATTCAGAAACTGGATATTTTAATAGCTCCTTGGGAGTAGAAGGGGATTTTAAACTGAGTATAAGCCAATCTTATCTTTAAGAATATTTACTTTAATTTAGCTTATACTGAAATAGTAATTTAAAGGTTTTGAATTTGTATGTTATACATGTGCTGCAAAGTTGTCACTGACTAGAGATGGGCAAAGAACTGGGTTTAAACCCGACCACTGCATTTAAACCCAATAAAAACCCACATTGTGTGTTATAGAAACTTTTAACAGTTTTTTTTTGTTTCTATTGATATTTAAAATTTGACGTTGCTATGGAAACAATATCTTGTTAAATATTCAAAGCCCGAAACATCTCTTTAAAGATTTTGTTTAGTTCAACAAAATGGTCTGTGGGCGTTAACTGGCTTTAAACCCAGCAGTCGGGTCAAAATCAGGTCCTTAGCCCATCTCTATCACTGACACACGCTGGCTCTACGGAAGACCAGAGCTCCGACCTAGGGTAAGGTCACAGTATTCTGAGTAGCGTAGTAGTTTCTTTTTGTCTATAATTATTTTATTTTCTGTGTTTGAAAATAACCAATAATCATATTTTCTTTCTTTCGATTTTTGTTCCTTTCTTTCTTTCTTTCTTTTTTATGTTTGGGTCATGGTCTGATTATTGTCTCTCTCTTTAAGTCTCTATAATATAATAAAGACACATACACATACTTACATACACACATAAGAAAGAGTGAGATATTAAGACACAAAAAAAAACCAAATGGTTTCATAAGTTTCTCTTTCTTTGTAAAGCAACGGACCCCTAAAAACCTGGTCTTAAAGCAGAGAGTCACTTCAGGGATGCAATATACTCGTTTCAGAGCACAGACAGCTATTGGCCACCCCGCTCCAGTTTACCTTTTAATTTTGGCGACAGGTCTGAGGCGACAGGAAAGTTACAAAAGCTGACAGGCTAACTGGAATATTCTACGTATTTTCTCCGAAATATGTCCCGATACAAACACGATAGCAACAGATTCTGGAAAATTTTATGTTCCATTCTGTATATATAGGGTATCATTTTATTTACAAAGCTTTTCCTGGAAGAGGGTCTCATTGAAGAGGGATAAAATGTGCTTTTTATATTAACTTTTGCATTTATTTATTTTATTTATACCTTCTATTGTGATAAAATATCTTGACCGTGTAAAATTTCCACCTTCGAATTTTGGACTAGAGTCTAATTGAATCATATTCTTCAGGTAAAGAGTTGTTATTATGTGTAAAATGATCCATGGTAAAATAAATTACTGGCAACCACCGAAAATGGGAAAGATTCACGTTTTTGTCGCAATAATATTGGTAAAGTTTCATTACTTATCTATGATCCCGTAGTATACAAAGTAAAAAGAAGTTATCTGGTAGTAATTATTTCAATTAGTATTAATAGACTAGGATACATCTCACACAAATATAAAATAAACCAGCTAATGAGCTACATTTGAATAGTAGTATAAAACAAAAAAACATAATATCGTATTGCATAAAAGTGAGTCGCAACTTGTGATACAAATATTAAACCCTCTTTGAAGTGAACACAAAAGTATAAATCTGAGCAAATATTTTTTTTCGCTACGGGATTTAATGAAAACTGGAAGGAAGAATAAATGAAATAAGATACTTTTTATAGGAGACGAGAGTTCCATAAAGAGGCAGAATAAATAAATAACTCTCCGTCCTTTCAACTAACTCTATTCCAAATATCGAGATATTCCTCGAAGCGCACCTAATTTCAAGCGCACCTAACGAAGCCCACCTAAATGATTCCTCGAAGCGCACCCATAGGGAAGAGCATGAAGGAAACGTAATATTATAATATCGACAAAAGTTTTAATACTCATTTAAAATTGCTATTTAGAGGGGGGTGTTACGAAGGGTTAGGAGACATCTCACTTGCCCTATTAAAATCTCGACTGCGGGCGAGTTGAGTAAGATGTTAGGGCCGCATTCGACCAATGACCATGGGCCCGATTCTCTTGCCTTCGACATTTTGAATTCAACATTTTTATACCCTTAATTTCTTTATTAAAAATGTAAGTAAAATCTCTACTACTGTCAAAATCCTTTAGTTTCAATTATCTTTGATAATCCTTTAATGGCGAACATTGTTTTCAGTGAGCTTTTAATACAGATTCGGGCCCCTGACCAGTTGTACCTTTTAGATAGAACTAGGAGTCTAGTGGCCCCACCAAGCTAGATTCTTATACTGATCTTCTGGTACTTGTGATTTTTTTTATTGCTCAATATCGTCAAGAGTCAACACTAAGTTGTTTTACAAAATATAAATAAGTAGGTGCTAACAGTTATTGCCGATATGTGATTATTATTATGGAGTAGGTATTTAAGATGGTGTTATATTTTATATCAGACATTAAAATACTACTACTGTACACTATACTATACTTTTCTTAATACTATGTTATTTTACTGTTGAACTGACATGAGATACAAAATACACTGCACTGAAAATCTTCAATATCTTCAAAAGTAAATTAAAAAATATTTTAATATGCTTAAATGAAATAATAATAATAAATGTGAAATAAATAAAAATGTGTAGTTTGAAGATATTGAAGATCAATCGAATTGAGAAGAAAAAGGATCGGCTAGAAAACCGACCCTTTTTCTTTGGGGTCCAGTGTACCTCGGACCACTAAAATTCCATCCCACCCATGAAAGCAGTACTGTCTGATAAAAACATAATTAAGTAAAACCATTTATTCTTTTAATTATTTACCCTGTCTGACCGCGATCACATAGAAAGTAAAAACAAGGTAACAAAATATCCTGTCAAAAAAAAAACTAAGAATTTCCAGCCGTTTTGTCCTAAAATTCCTGCACCAAAACGGAAATGAACGACAAAACCTCGTCATCGCACTCAAGCCAGATTGTTTGGGAAGGTCAATCTGTTGGAGGAATTTCTAATTATTATTTTAATAAAAAGAAAAGCTAGCGTTTTTTGAAATCTCTGAATATTTTTCTCCGTTGTTATTTCTGCTTTGTTCGTCGGAATGGTGAGCAGCTGGTGAGAGAGGTTTGAGCTTTTTTTAAGTACAAAGCACCTCTAAAATTTACGTTAACGAATGGTAGTCCAACGAAACAGGATAGAATGAGATAACGCGTAATTTAAAGTGCTATACATCTGTTACAGTTTGCTCGAGATTTGTGAAAAGCTTAGAGAACCGAACACGCTATCCACACAGAGAAGCGCTTCGTATAGCTTCAGAAGGTTGAAAGTTATTGATACCCCATCCTATCCTACTATCCTATCAAAGTCAAAGTCAAAGTCAAAGTCAAAGTCAAAGTCAAAGATTTTTATTCAAATAGACTTATAGATAAGTGCTTTCGAATCGTCCAATTTTTTTTTCCTACCAGCCATTCAGGACATCTTTTAACTGATAAGAAGAACGGCCGCAAGAAACTTATCAGCTTTAACAGAAGCAACATCCTACCTAATACAACTATCCTACAACTATCCTACTTTCTACTAATATAATAAATGCAAAAGTTTGTGAGGTTATTTGGATGTTTACATGTTTGGATGTTTGTTACGCTTTCATGCAAAAACTACTTAACCGATTTGGATAAAATTTGGCACACAGATAGAAGATAGCCTGGATTAAAATATAGGCTACTAATTATTCCGATATTCCCACCGAAACGGGATCCACGCGGGTGAAGCCGCAAGCGGCCGCTAGTTTTGCACTAAAAAAATAATAAAATAAGAAACCTAAGAAGCTTAACATACTTGTTGACTGCCACTCTACCACTACTGTCTGGTGTCTACATAGATTATACACGAATGCGAGTTTTTTTTCAATTTCAACTGCAAATATATTCCAGAATGTTTCATAGGCTGTTGTTACGAGTAAGTATTATGTTTTCTTTTGCCATAGGTACTTTAATCGCAAAATGTCTTCGGCACATTTTTCATTTAAATATTACATTAAAAACCTTGTTCATATCCAGATTTAATATAATTGTCTGTAACGCGAGATTTAATTACGACCAAGGATATTTTCGAAAGAGTTGCTCTTTTTAATAATTTATGTTAGCGGCTGTATTAAAGCGTTCGTAAAAGGATAATGCAAAATTTCCCATACTAAACTGGTCTAAAAAATATGTTGTATCGAACAGTGACTAATATCACTGAATAGAAAATTAGTACTTACCTTTTTATATGAGACCAAAATATATAGTCAAGCAGTCTAGAAAAATATGTAAAATAAAAAGAATTCTTATGAAAGAAACAAAAAAAATCCTGTTATACCTTTGATCAATGTAACGCGTTAAGTGTCTAGCTTCATTTTTTGTCAAGAGACTATACAAATCTGACTCACCAAATATAACATCTGTCAAAAAAGGTAAAAATAGGTATATTAGTGGGTATGCACTTACTAACTACCATCATAAAACCAGTGTTTTTTTAAATGATCAAAAAAAACGCTTTGCCTTCATATACCTGACTAGCTGTCGTCCGCGTCAATTTCTGTTATTATGATCACGATTAAGAAGTTTTTAAATAAAATATATGTCAAAGGAATTAGGTACCGTAAAATGACTTCAGAAAAAAGATAGACATATACTGTCGCGGAAAATTTAAAGAGTAATAATTCTTACATACATATTTTTTGGGTAACTTGAACCGTTTACGCAGCGCACGCAACGGAAGCCCTCAAATATGAATATTTTCCCCCGTTTTTGCAACATTTTTCACTGATGCTTCGCTCCTATTGGTCGCAGCGTGATGTTATATAGCCTTAAGCCTTCCTCGATAAATGGACTATCCAACACAAAAAGAATTATTCAATTTGAACCAGTAGTTCCTGAGATTAGCGCGTTCAAACAAACAAACTCTTCAGCTTTATAATATTAGTATAGATAAGGCTGAAGATGGAAGCGCGCCTCTCCCAGAATTACAACCTTGCAACAAGTCCTACACCAAGCAAGAGTTCAGCGAGCTTATTCTGGTCTTTATGAGCTAGCAAATATACGTGTTACATCGCAAGAAGCCCCTGGTAACCGAAACGATAGTCCCTATTATAAAACATTGTTATATTGCAATGTTATATAACGTGTTACTTAATCTGGACCTCAAGAGTTTTATCCTTTTTATCTTTTTCTCTTTCATTGAGAAATTATTCTAGCACCAGTATAGTTAAGAAACCTGATGATTCTTGACAGGGATAGTTATCTTATTCCGCAGATATACGATATTATCGATAGTTTAGCTGGGGCACAGTATTTCGCAGAATTAGATCTCAATTCTGGCTATTGGCAGACGGAGATTACAGAAAGAAGGCATAATACTAGGTTGTACGAGTCCAACATGGTTCCATTTGGGTTAGCTACGATGCATACGGTTTTTAGTAATTTAAGGTTTAAGGGAGTCCTAGTGTATGTAGATAATATAATTGTCTATGAAGAGTTTGTGAGTGTCTTATGAGGTTTTTATGTGCTTTAGGGAAGAGAATCTGACTTTTAAGCCTTTTAATGTAACTTTAGGTTCCAGGAGATAGAGGTTGTGTGTGGGTTATGTGTGTCTTATTTTTCATATGAACGAGTGAAACAAATGAGTTCTTGAACGAGAAATCACGAGGCTCAAATATAAGCCGGTTGGGGACTAATGAAAAAACAAGTATCCGATGTTTTGGTTTTGGGGTTTTAACTTTAATTGAATTGTTTAGTTGAAAAACTTGAAATAGGTATATTAACACATGGATGTGCCTATACTTTTTATAGCATGTAGATTTAGTTATAGTAGTTAGATGGTTTTAGGATGGTAGGTGATAGATAATGATAAGGGTCGTATAGTATTAGGTTAAGATTATGGATGGTAACGGTTTAGTAAAATATGATTTGTTGGTCTAATAGACTAGTACCATTATTGGGTGTAATATGATAAGGCAAAAAGCTATTTGACATGGAGTCCTGATTTGGGTTTCACATACTTAAAGAGTAGAACTTAGATATAATGGTTTATTATTATTATTAGAGTTGGTTAACGGATCGTGTAAAATGTAGTTGAATGGTATGGGATGATATGCTTAGTTTAATAGTTCGTAGGATTGGGGAGATAGGAGAAAAGTATTGTTTGAGGAATTAGATTATTTACGATACAGAATTAGGTAGATAGTCATATAAAGTTAAGTTTAATGGTTTAATAAATTTCTCTCACGGTAAGCGATTTCTAATGTGGAATAAATAGGATTTTCCCATAAACATTCGGAATTAGTCAGTAGAAATTCTACCTGAATAATTGATTGGAGTTTTGGGGATTGTCTTATCTTTTAAAAATTAGTCGACAATTCCCTGATTCTAAAGATTATACGGGGATATTGTATCTTTGGTACCAAGTCATAAAGTCGACTAATTGACATATTTTTGGGATTATATTTCTGGCCTTGTACTTGAACTTTAGGATATTACTCCTATGGATAAAGTTAATAATATCTTCTTTGAGCCTTGTTGCTTAGGTTTAAAAATTAACTTTTACACCCTTATAAAGTTTGAATTTATTTCTATATTAATTTGATTATTTTGCGAAAGGTGGTTTCATCAATTTAACTATAAGTGGTGACATATACAAGTCATTGATTAATGTTTGTTCGAACAGCCAAGTTAGGTAGTTGCTTTTTGATTGGTTTTTCACCTGTCAAGTTTTTCGAATAATCATACTTGTTTCGAAAACTTATCTTTTCCCTAGCTGGGTATAACTTGTGGAGATCGTATATGTTTTCGCACTACATGCAGGCCGGTACAACGCAGTTGCTGGCTGGTTTCGTTTATGATAAAAAATAAAAAAGTGAGGCCCGTCGCGGTTAGATATGGACGGTCGCCTTGTCAGATAAAACATTTTAAATATTGTAAAATACTAATCAAGCGAGTACCTACTTGAGTTACGTCCGCGCTACAAATGTAACGGTATTTCTTCAAGGTTGCAAAGAAATTGTTAGTAAGTAATGCTTCATCGATTGATTCTAAGTGTTCATAATCAAATTTATGTTAGTAACACTGTCTCAACAACTGAATAATGTCCAACAGATATGTCGACTGGAAGTCGGCTGTTTTTGTAGGCAGTCCAAGACGTGGTTACCCACTCTCTTAGATTACTATTAGTGTATTCGTAAATCTACAAACATCTTGTTTTTTTGTCAATTGAAATTCTTTTCTCTCGAAAACTTTTATTTTTACTGATTTTTATTTTATAGGATGGTGGAAGTAATTATTGTTTACAACACTACCAGTATATTTTTATTAAAAATAAAAGCTTGATAGTTTTATTATAAATCAATTTTTACTTTTAGGCTTGTTCAAATACAGCGTGCATTCACCGCGTGCCATTCGGCGGATACATTTTCTATAGAGGAAATCCCATCACTGACATCTTTTTATTGATATAGTTTTCAGTTTCATAAAACATATCCTAGTTTTCAGTTTTATACATAGTAAGTTATCCTTTATAGAATATCGCCAAAAATATTGTTCGCATATACTTGCATAATTGCACTTGCATTGAACAATCAAAAGTAGCTACAGTGTGAATTGGATACACTTTAATAGATGACTGAAAACCAAGCATAAATTAATTAAACTATAGCGGTGACAAAGAGTGCAGGTTTGTACTTAAAACTTCTAGTTGTTTCTATCTACGATCTGTACGAAGATTAAATTTAACTATTAATAATTTGCTAAAAGTATTTTTGAAAGCATTATCACGTTATCAGTGTGGTCACGTAAAAACACCGGTTTAAAAGGGTTGATTATTTTCTTAACTGTCCAATAACATAGCTGGTGCAAATTACGTAGGTAGCTATATTTTTTGTATATCATCTTTACACGGCTCAGCAAATTAGGTAGTGAGTGGCCGTCACACTCACGAGGTCGGAAAAATAATTGGGTGAGTCGTTAAGCGACCTCCATCATCGACAGGCCACGTGGTCACGATCGCCTCGCAAATTGCCTACATATACACAGAATAAAACCCCTAATACACTCCACTAATGGACTGACAACGAGTGTACTAATAGCACTACATTTATTGTGAAATAATAAATGTAACAACGGACTTTGTACCAAAAGATTGTGATCTAAAGTCATATATTTTTTTATGCAAAATGTTGGTTCCTGTTACAGCCACCGAGTTTAATTTTCAAAAATTCCTTATGTCCTCATGGTTAGATAAAAAAAATGCGTAGGTGCTATACCTATGCCAAATTTCAGCTTGGTCGAGGTATTGGCTGGAACTGTGCATTGAAAGATCATTCAGTCAAGTACCTACCTTTTTCTTTCGTCTCACATAACATTTATTGAAATCAGCAGCCATACAAGTTTGTATCCATTTCGTACCCACACATTAGGAATTGCTAGGTATATAAAAACATTAGACACTTACCCAATATCACCACGAAGATAACAGTCACCATTTTATTTCGAATCTGAAATAATAAACACATCGCCTATTACTTTACAATATTTAAATACGAGTAGTAACTGGCTCATTCTAAAATTATATTTTTTTAATTTTGTTCTTGATGTAGAATAACTTGTTGAAAATGATATATTTTCAGGCTTCGTTCAAACAATGTAAATTATGAATAATTTAATTTAGAAAAAACAACACTAAAATTACACTAATGACATGGAGTTACATCCATGAATCTATGCTAATATTATAAAGAAGAAAGATTGGATTGTTTGTTTGTGTCCATTGAATAGTCTCCGAAACTACTGACCGGATTTGGATGAAATTTGGTACGCAGATAGCAGATAGCCTGGCTACGAACATAGGATACTTTTTATCCCGATATTCCCACGAGAACAGGGAACCATGCCGGTGAATCCGCGGGCGGCCGCTAGTGTTTTATAAAATGTCTACTTCATTTTAACAAATTGAGGACTTTGATAGCACAGTGTCTGGCGTACGATTGCGGAGTAACTTTCGCCATGATTGGTCAAAGGGGGGTAACCAAATACGTATTTACTATCTCGAGCTTCTCAGTGCTTTGGCAACTAGGAACGTTAAACTGTTGATGCCGACGTTTGTGTTAACACAAACCGGTTCTGATTTATTCTCCTTAGCCAGGTATAAAAAAGTGTCTCATCTTACGCAAACGTTACAGATGATTATACCCAAAGTATTAAATAATAAAACCCCTTTTACAAACGTAAACGCAGAATTACGCTCATGTTTCGGAATAGATGTTATGTAAATTAAATAGCCTCGAAGTTGGTTGTCGACTTTATTCCAGGCATGGTTATCCCTGACACAGCTCAGGTAAGTGCTAGGAGGCAGTTTGAGCAACGGTAATGTGTGCTATCGGTTGTAGGCCCTCTGGGAAATCATGGCCAAACAATATGTTCCCCGATTAAGGGCGTGTATTTTGCTCTTAAATACAATATACTGTCAATGTTAACGGATGATTTACTATGGCATATAGATTATAAAAAAAGATGAGTATCGCAATCGGTAACGGAAGGGACGATCAAAAATAATTATTTCAAGCTCTCCTTAATAAGGAAGGTAGGTCAATTACGTAGGCTATTCCAAAAATAGTTAGTGAAATGAAAAAAAGTTAGAATATAAAAAAAAAATTACAGCTTTTCAAAATATCCCCCTCCAATCCCAATGCGCTTATGCATTTGGATGAACCAGCTTTCAAAAAATTTTAAAAACTAAGAGAAGTCGAAAAAGTTATTTTACGGCCTCGTCTGCAGTCCTAAATTTTAGTCCAAGAATCATTTTTTTACCGTGGGAAATAAAAAAACCGCATGGTGCTAAATCTGGGCTGTACGGAGGATGGGGTACCATTTGTACCCCCGAAGTTGTCAAATAGTCCATGGTTCTAGCAGCTGTGTGAGCGGGCGCGTTATCTTGGTGAAAAAGAATGCCACGGACGCCGCTCCTTGGGCGCTCGCTATCCAACTCCCCGTAAGGTTGAGGCCTGCGATGTGTTCGCAGGTTGAGGTAGAAAAACTTCGCTATACCATTCAATAGTAACTGTTCTACGGTCTTCTAGCGGAATTACTGCTACTGGTCCACTGCGTCAACTTCTGTGGCCAAATCTGTCCTTTTTAAATACCCATTGCGTGGATTGCTGCTTCAAAAGAGTATCGATTTGTACCGCGCTTTTTTTTATGAAAACAAACGACCGTCCGTGCGCAATACGACAAACGCACCGCTTCGGCACCGCAGCGGTCCGACACGAAACGTCTAAATTGAAAACGCCCTAACCCTCGTTAATAAATAGACAATCAAAGCACGAAAAGCTTCCCGCGAGACGTCCATTGATGCAAACAAAAGAAAATTGACAGATAATCTTTAAACATAAATAAATAAATAAAAAACTACAAATATCACAACGTCCAGTGATTTTCACAAAGGAGATTTGTGTTAAAATTTGCCGTCAATTCAAAATAGTTTCATGAAAGAAGAGGTTGTATTTATTCTGTGGCTATACATTTTCGGAACAACCTAGGTTTTTATAACTTTTTAATTTTGCATTTTACAATGTTTTTTTTAGATAAATGCGCAGCGACATGAGACAAGTTGCTTTTTTCTAGTATATTTTCTTGTTTAATATTTATCACAACGTAGGTATGTTTTGAAAAGTGTCTATAAAATACAAATATATTTTTAGAATTCGATTATTTGTTTTCGCGTTTAGCACGGTCTTACAAAAGAGATTTTTTTTAGACTAATATATTTTTATACACCCAGCGTCGTACACGACAAGCTTAAGTGAATTTAATTATACATTTAACTCACTCTTGATCCTTTTCTAATGAGTCCACGGAGAATTCTTGGACTCTCCCAGCTTTTACTTAGTTACTACTTTATTTCTGACTAACTGTTAAGCTAGAATCTTGTTTGTTTAATGTAGTCTAATTATAGTTTTTAAGACAGTGCTTTTAGTAAGTCTAATTAACTAGTTTTTAATTAATCAGGTAAAATGTTAGGTTTATACCCACCTTCTGTGTAGTTTAAGCTTTAGCGATGTTAAATATATTTATATTTTATTTAAGTCCGATATAACCAACCTTTCCTAACTTGAGAGAGATCTTAAATATCGCGGCGTGTTTTTGATACATTTGACATTTAGAGCGATTGTCACCAACTGACAATAAACACATTTAGTGCTAGACATATTTAAAATGACATTGCATATAAGTAATTCGTTTTAAGTCAAAAGTGACAGAACTGTGTTTAAAATTTGTTTAACTCTAAACGTATTTAAAGTCAGTTCGTAAGGGCGACTATCACCAACTGTCAATAAATACATAAGTCTGTTGGTGAAAGTGCGCCTTAAAGCGACAGTATGCTGTTTAAGAAGTAATTAAAGTAAAGTAAGCTCCATAGGCTGTGGACTGTACTAAATCAAAGCCAAAATATTTTCAACAGTAGATTTAACTTAAATCGAGATAATTTAAATTTAATAGATTTTACGAGAATCGCTTAACTCAGATCAATAACAATAACTTGAAACTTTCGAGATTTTAATACTATCGTTAAATAAGCATTTGGACTCGATTATTACGAATTTAATTAAACGCTCGGGAAACTTTTAAGTTCATGTTAGAGAAATTTGCTCGGTGGCCATCTCTTGTAGTTTAATCGAGAAACAAAGAACTTGTCATTATGAACGTCTTTCAGTTTTAAATAGTTATTAGCGATAGGGTTTCGAGCAAAACTTTTGTCAACACTTCGTTAAGCAGTGTAATTGAATATTACATCCGAAAATTAAACATTGTTTATAGTATTCCTACAGCATTTAACTTTACTCTTGCTTATTTAATTTACACAAATTCACAATGCCAATACTAGAAAATACCATAGTATAAAATATTTGTTTTTACTGGCATTGTAAATATAAAAAAGTCATAATCAACAAGTAAATCTTGTAAAGTCGACATACCTACTCCAAGAAATTAAAAAATATTGTATTTCTTTAACCTACGAAGTTATTTCTGAAATAGTTAACATTACAGATTTCGTTGACTCTTTGAATGTCGGTCGTTAGTACCAACCCTCCTGGGCATTACCGATACTGAATATTTACTGCGAATGTCGTTAAATTGAACGTTAAGGGAAAAGAAACTACTATTCATTATTTTGTGGCCATTAAGATGAAATATTTTTCTGGGTTTTGATGAGTTAGTCTTTAGTAAAAAAAATATTTGGTAGAACGAAAATACTGCTCATAAACTCAACTCGCTGTTTTTATACTCAACATGAGTTGTTTATGATGTAACTAATTCATGAATGATCTTGTGCTATTTAGAACTACATTATATAATAATTTATACACAAATTATATTTTTATAACGCTATTTTTTTAGCATATGTTATATGTATAAAATCATTAGTATAATAGACTTTATAACTAAGCGCTTTTGAGTTTTCAATATTTTTCTACCACAATTAAATTTTGTCGTCATCATTTCGCTTGTTGCTAGTATTCAATTTATCATTGTTAAGTGATCGGAACTTTGCCGTTTTTTAAAAAGTGACACACCCTCGCAGTATATAAATATTTATATATATATTGCTCTAACTGCCGGAACACACCAATGCTAAAAACAGTGTTGATATGGCGTCAAACTAAGATATGATGGTGGTAGCTTATTTCGTGGACATTGGTGTGGGTTATATGCTGGTATAACAATGATGTATTTAAATTTTAGTTAATATTACTTAGCATATAAAACTGTTAATGTCCCAAATTATAAAAATAAAAATAAAATAAAAAAGTAGTTAGTCAAGCGGACTCACAACAAGTCCTACTACCAACCAAACCGAATACAATATGTACCCCCCCGCCGGGAATCGAATTCGGGACCCCTGGGTCTGATACCGGTGGTTATTACCACTAGAACACACAGGCGCTTAATAACATAAAAAAAGCTATTTCAATGCATTTATTTTGGCGAACACAGAGATTTCGTAGGTGGCTAGCCGTCCATATGCAACCTGTCATCATATAGGTACAATCTATTCATGACTCTTTTAAACAAAACAAATTTTCGGTTGTTCGTTCAATATAAAATTCAGGAAACCATTTCACATTTCTTTTATCAGATCAAGAAACTGTCATCAAATTCGTTACCAAATCGATTTGTTCGAATAGATAAGTAAAAATTTCTCCAGCGTTTTAATTTTTATCCACACCAGTTTCCTTTTACGTGATCCCGAAAATTATTATTACCTATCTTTTGGCAATGTTGTTTATTAAAAGCTATGTATTTTGTACCTATTGTATTTTAGATCACCAGCCATTTTGATGTGCGTACTGCTGGGCCACAGACCATCCCTATGGACAGATAAATATACCGTGTTTTTTTATTTGTGCCCAAAGTTATGGGAGAGATTGTGTTACGTGTTAAGAACAAAATTAAGAAAAAAAACCCAGTAGCAGTGTGTGGCGATTTCATTGTTGTTTGACTACTCCATTAAATACCTTATTCAATTCTTTTAATTTAATCAATCAGTTTCATTAACTCACCAGGGTGACAGCCCATTCAACTACTTGCATAGATAATATTTTTACAGACTGTGATCCGGTTAACAAATCAGTTGCTAAGAAAATTACCTCTGACCATTACGGTTTAAAAATAAAATACGAACTAGATGTTGTTGAAGCACCTATGAATATACGATGTAGGCCTATAACCAAAACTAAAACCAAAAGGCTATTTGACATGTTTTTGAAATCCATTTTATATTATGTAGTAGAGTTTAAGAAACCCAGTAAAAGTGTTTTTTTTAATTCTGGTACGTATTTGCTGAAAAATATCAAATTAGAAATTCAATATTCTTCTTCTTCTTCTTTTTATTTAATGGCGGTGCCCTTTTGGATTTCGCCAATATCCAGTTTTTATAATAAATTAAAATAATAGAAATTGTACGGTAGATTGAGTTAAAAATGGAGGCTCACAACACGTGTTATTACGATAAGAACTCGGGTGAAACTCCTAATTCAATATTTAAATAACGTGCCAAAACGCTACTTTGACAATATGGCGTTGCAATGGGGTCGGTGACGTCACTTGCCTGTATTCTGATCTGTGGGACGTATCATCCACAGACGTAGGCAAACGAGGTTTACAGGCAGGTGACGTCATCATAAACTCGACGAATCAGCCCCCCTAGCATGAACACCGCTATATCATGCGATATGATATAGCGCATCATGCTGTCTTGCTTACTCCGCTACAATGTGAGCGGGACAGTGACACGTTATCGAGTTATCGAGTCGATAAAAGCCGGTCATGCTAGGCCTACAGTAGCGTTTTGTGTCACGTGACAAACGTTTAAAAAATGCATTTTTATTTACGGATTTTATTAATTTTATTATTATTTTCAACTTACGTTAATAAATAACCATTTTTAAACACTTAATTTATACTGATAACAGTAATTGACACTTTATTCTTCGCATTGTCAAATAGCCTATTATAAAAGTATTTGTATATTAATACTAAATGAGTTTAATATTTTTTTTTAAACAAAAGTAAATAAGTATTTTTATCCGTTATCTTGTAACCATAACACAAGTTCTTTATGAAACTTAATGTGGGCTAGATAATTGGTGTGTTTGTATGCAATTATTTATTTATTTATTAAATGCACCCAGAAGTTACAGTTTTGCGAATGGGCTACGACAGGTATTTATATAAGTTGAAACAGTTTATACGAATCATATAAGTTGGGGGAAACCAATTACAGCCCTGGTTTCATTGAAACAATATTCTAAAATTTTCATAAAATCTTGTTCTATGACATGTGCCTAAAATATGTAGTTTATTGTTTAATTCTATAAGCATTACGTACTTCCATGGATATTATAAAAACGAGCAATAAGGGCTATTTATCAGCAACGTCGTCTTTTAGGGACAAGTTCCAGGAAATTGGTATACGGAATACAAATTTATATTAAATTGTATTCTATTCGTGCGTCGCAATATTGATCTGTATATCAAACATGGCGATTTGCATGATCGCAATACTGGGAACAGAAATAAACTTATAATGCCTCGGTTCCGCTTAAAGAAGGTACATGGGTCTTTTATGCGTCAAGGTATACACATTTATATAACAAAATTCCTAGTGATATCTTGGAATTGCCCTTTGAAAAATTTCCCATTGTAGGGCTTTGTGAACCGATGGCGTAGCTTCTTTGACATTCACAAGTGCCTGTAACAACCTAGATTGAATAAATGATATTGAGTTTGAGTTTTTACCGAATGCAATATGTACCCCCACTGCAATATGTACCCCCACTGGGAATCGAATCCAGGACCTCTGGGTCTGATACAAGTGGTTAATACCTCTAGACAAAAACATTTTAAACATTTGGGTGGTTAAAACATTTGGTGAGTTAGCCAATTTATTATTCCAAACTCTAAGCTCACTCGACAAACGCCAAATATCCAGTGACCTAGCCTGCCTACCGTACCAACATGCAATTTAAACTGAGATTAGAGGAATTTCAAACGAGCCTGGCGCATTCAATTATGCTAAGTAGGAAGTAAGCGCCAGAACGGTCGGTCAATTTATTTGTAACTATATTCCTCTTGCCAACTAAAAAGCAGTTTTGTCTAAGCCTTTTTAAGGCGACGCGCGACGTCTGTTTGGAATTCTCTCGCTCTCTCTTCATCTTCAAATTTTCACTATAAAAAGTACAATTTAACAAGTTGGTCCAATGTAGAGGATATTTTTTATGGTGGAGATTTGAAGATGAAGAGCCTGCAAGATGTAATTTTCTCTATACTGAACATTGGTCAGCTGCTCTGGCTGGCAGAAAGCCCTTTTGCACAAACTTAATAATCGCGTATTTTTATCTATACATGCATAGTAAGAAGAGCCCCGTAAGTTAAGAATAGCCTTAGTGGATTTAAGAACGTCCTAAAGGTTAGTGCAAAGCAATGTTTTAGGCCCCGGATTATGAGACACAACACCTTTTTTTTTTTTTTTTTTTTAAATGAGGGGAATGCTTTTACGCATACCAAAGAGGTTATGCTGGGCTCACCTGATGCCTCGCAGCCCCCCATCCGGCCCAAGAAGGCTCGATGAAAGGCCGGGAGGAGGTACCACCAGCTAACCCCTCACTACTTGCTCTCTCACCGCCGTAGGGTCCTGGGGGACCGTGGTGTCAATCGCCCCTTTATGAGACACAACACCATAGATTTTCCATTGTTCTCTGGACACTGGTGTCCGGTTCGAGTTTGATGAATTAAGATTAAAATATATAAGAATAGCCTTAGGCGATTCTAAAGTTTATTGCTAATGGGCGTCAATTTTATAATAATAGTTTGTATACTATAAGCAAAATGGCTAAAGCAAAGCCTCATATTTGGTGTGTGTATAATCCATCAATTTAATAGTTGCATTAGTGCACGCTCAATGTCACCAATGTGAACTGCTGAATTAATGTAGATTTGAGATACATTAGAATTTTCAAGTATTTCGTATTAGTCCAAATACGAAATACTTGAAAATTCTAATTGGAAATCGAAACAGACACTCATTAAACGAACAATGCAACCGGTCGTAAAAAAAATACGAATGACAAGCAATTAAAAAAATATACGAGTATATATATAACCTTTTTCGTTATCATTATGCAACACATAGCGTAAAGGAACCTGCTTTTTTATTTAATTCTAATAAAAATATACTATTTAACCCTATTTCATAGTTGTCTATCTGAACCCACCTTTTAAAAATCTTCGCGTCCAACTTACCTCAGTGTCAGTCTACGACCAGTGTGTGTTGCCAGTGATGACTTACGGCAGTGAAACATGGTCGCTAACTATGGGTCTGATAAGGAGGCTCAAGGTAACTCAGCGTGCAATGGAGAGAGCTATGCTTGGCGTTTCCCTGCGTGATCGAATCAGAAATGAGGAGATCCGCAGGAGAACTAAAGTTACTGACATCGCTCGAAGGATTGCTCAGCTGAAGTGGCAGTGGGCGGGACACATAGCGAGAAGAACCGATGGCCGTTGGGGCGGAAAGGTTCTGGAATGGCGACCGCGTACCGGACGACGCTCCGTGGGCAGGCCCCACACAAGGTGGACCGACGATCTGGTGAAGGTCGCGGGAAGCCGCTGGATGCGGGCAGCACAGGACCGATCGTCGTGGAGATCCTTGGGGGAGGCCTATAGCCAGCAGTGGGTGTCATGTGGCTTAGACGACAACGACGACGACGACGACCCACCTTTTCAGTGTTCTGGATACGTTCGCACGAGAAAAAGGTACGGAATTAAAATTTTGCAACGTTATATTATAACGTTTATACAACTGCTGTACTATTTTTTTAATTCTAACTGATTTTAAACTACTGTCTACTATGATAAATTTTAATAAATATACTAGACCGCTGAGCTACCGTACCTCTATTTTTCTATCAGGCGGTTAGAGCAGCGGGCCGGATACACAAAAATCGTGGGTTCGAGTCCCATCTGAGAATAACTTTTGAGCCGAGTCGATTTTTTTCTAGTATATTTCTATAAAAATTTATGATTTATGAATGCATTGAAATTGCAAACATAAAATACGTATCATATACTATCTAGTAATACTCCTATTTGTACCCCTGTCTCAGTCTTAGTCAACTTAGGCGAGACAAGCTATCATAGATAGACGAAGATATGGACTAACTATGATGCCTAAATCTGTCAAATTATTTCATGAATTTTGGCGCAAATATTATTTATATCCTGGTGAAGGAAAGAGGCTAGTTTTTTAAGTAATCCCTGAGGAGATGATATAATCACATTCCAGATACGGGCGGAACGCTAGTTTCATATAAAATAAATTAATTAGACGTACACAAATGTTGTTGCAAGTGAAATTTTTAAATTGAATAACCTTCTTGCTTTTGCCGAGTCGGCCATGCAAATTCTCGTTATAATTGAAACATAAGCGCTTCCCCAAAAACATTCTTTGAGGTAACTTTAAATGCTACGCGACAGCGACTCGCGAATACGCTGATGTTTCTCAAACATAATCATGTTTTGGTTGTGAACTGCGATCACTCTACTGTAATTGATTCCGCATTTGAAGTGAAAACAATTAGACTGCCTTTGCAATGTTATTCTAAAAACAATAATAATTTCTGCCAACATAAAGAATTTGTTAAACACCATATTTTCCTATGTTTAGTATCAACACATAGTTCCAATAATAAATAACCATTGTTTTTTACAAGTGTCTGAAAGGGTTTGATAGAATCAACCCTTACTTGGCAGAAATCCATATCTTAGTAGAGAAACGAAAAATATGTAGCTTTATTCCGAAAGAAAAACACATGCAAGATGCACCGCCTACCCGCCCGCAAATAAATCATATTGTTACATTTTAATTTTCATTTATTCTTCTTCTTTCTTAATTAATGATTTGCTCGCGATAAAATTTGCGAATTTTGCCTATGTCAAGTAAATATATTTTGTAGTATAAAGAAATTGTACCGTAGATTGAGCTGAAAATGGAGCCTCACAACACGTGATAATACGAAAAGAACTCGGCTGAAACGCCCTTTTCATTCATTACAACTTTTCTTCTTCTTCTTTCTGTGCTCGCGTTAAAGTCAAAGTCAATATCATTTATTCAGTCTAGGCTGTTACAAGCACTTATGAACGTCAAAGAAGCTACGCCATCGGTTCACAAACCCTACGGCGGGAGACCTTGTAACGAGAAGAACCGACAAGAAACTCATCAAGGGCTGTTTTTTCTCAACACGCGTTATTACGAAAAGAACTCGGGTGAAACTCCAAGAGCACTCTATTACAACTTTTCAAATCATTATTACTTTATTTGACGTTTGTAGACACGTCACGTCATTGCTGACAGAATGGGGAGTAGGAAACATTAAATAGGGCCATTTTACTCACTCGGTGCTGGTATTGCACGGCCTTACAACTCCTGAGGATGCTCCGTGTGTGGGCGAAACACGTGTAGAGTAGTCGGTGCTGGTGTGTCACTGTTTAGCATTTGCATTTATTTTCGGGCGGGCGGGCGGTGCATCCTGCATGTGTTTATTCTTGCGGAATGAAGCTACATATTTTTCGTTTGTCTCAGAGGGTTTTTTCTCAGAAATTATAACTTTTTTATGGTAAAATGTTTCATCTCATGTATGTAGGTAACAACATTTACTGTTTCAAGAACGTAAAAAACAAATTGCGACGTTGTCGCGACGCGTGGTAGGCCACCTTTATCGCTAACAAGTGCCCACCACCATTGCGGGGTGTACGGCCATTTCATTTGTTTGCGAACCTCGCGCAGACTAATTTTAACTGTCAGCTGAAAATTGCTTGCTCGAAACAAATTGTTTTAATATCGTTTTGTCGATGTACACAATCGAAAATGGATGCTAGCTAAAAATAATGTTTTAATGCTTCTACGTAACGCGAAATTAGTTTTGAGTGTCAATTTGTAGATAAATTTTCGAAACTAAAAAGCTCGACACTTGACTCATGTTTTGACATTATTTTCATGCATTTTATACTCCCATTCAAATAAATACAACTACCTCGGTACAGTCAACAGCAGCTACGGCTTTACACTTTGACCCTGAGAGACCCCTTACGTAATAGAGGCGGTTTTTGTAGAGCAAATGTAAAGCAGTACATGCTGTAATGTTGACTATTGCCGTATTGATGACTGTACTTAGAAAGCTGAGTTTATAGAAAATTTTCATCAAATAATGAAGCCAACGTTGTTTTTCGAGCATTTGCTGTACTTACTTCAATTTCTGTATATATTATTATACAGAAATTGAAGTATATTATTTTCATAATTAATCAAAACTCTCTCATCCTACTACGACGATAATAATTATTTAATTAAGTAATGTAGAAATTTTAATAAAATAGGGTTTATTAACCGTTACTTTTCGTTTAGTTGTTTTCAAAGACAAAGTCCAAGTCAAAGTCAAAATATTTTTATTCAAATAGACTTTTAAATAAGAGCTTTCGAATCGTATTTTTTTCCCTACCAGCCATTCAGGACGTCTTATAACTAACAAGAAGAAAGCAGCTTGAGACTGTGTTGCATGCTTGCCCAGGAAATGCCTATTCACTCTCGCCTTGAAGAGGCCAAGGTTGTAGGAATCGGGGAATACATGAGCAGGCAGCGCATACCATTCTTTTGCGGTTCGCATAAGTAATGTGTCAGCAAAGCGCTTTTTACGGATCGCTGGAATGTCAACGACGTACGAACCTGCGTTCTCTCTCTCCAAAGTGTATCCTATAAAAGACCGATAGACATGCAACTTTGCGGCGGGGTCTGAGGCTCTGAAGTTCCACCGTGGCCAATGCTGAGTTTCCAATGAGTTTCCTGTCACGGTTTTCAATCGTTTCCAGATGCTCTAGCTGATACTTAGCAGAACTATCCCACAGATGGCAGCAATACTCCATAGACGAATTTGCGCTTTATATAAAAGGACCAGCTGATTCGGAGAGAAGTTTCGCCTAGCCTTAGAGAGGACGCTCAGTTTCTTTGCAGCACACTTCGCAATAGAGACAATGTACTCGCCAAAATTCAGGTTGGAAGCCAGGTTCAGGCTAAGAAGTTTCAGATTTTCGGTTATCGGTAAGGAAAGTCGAAGTCAGTTGGAGGGGACTCCGTTTTGCAATGAATAAACAAGCTTGTGTTTTGTGGCAATGAAACTGACAAGATTAGCGTTGCCCCAATTTGAGATGGCCTGATGTGCCAGATTCGTATACTCGACAAGGCACTCTCGACAAGACTGGATTTCATCACTGGTAGTCTTTACAGTTGAGAAATATCTGCTGGTTAAAGTGGTGTCATCTGCATACCCAATGGTATCAGACACCAGTAGGTCGTTAATGTGCAGAAGGAACATTGTCGCAGACAGGACAGATCCTTGGGGGACACCAGCATCAATTCTTAATTTCTGATAAGTTATGGTTAGCTTAAGTGGCATATAATTTGTCATTTTTTCATATAACAAAATGTCAATTAAGCTATCAAGAACTTATAAGTAGGTGGTAAAACCGGCCCGTAAAGTTGTTTTGTTCTGTGGATAGAGCAAGTGGTACAGGGGGTAAGAATGGGTTCATGTTGTCCAATCATGATTGTCATGATGGTATGAATTCCCAGTATACCAGTAGACTTTCATATGGAGTGTTACCTATTTCATTTTATGTAAACATTTTTTTTTAAATAAAAAAAAACGAATTAAAAAAGATGCTACTTTGCATTTTAATAGGTAATTTTACTTTTACTTCTATTATAAAATATAGGTAAGTACGTAGGTACTGGCGAATTGATAAACTTCTCTATTGAAGGCGATAAGATTCTTATAATGTAGGATGAGGTTACCTATTATGAGATAGGTGCCTAATTTGAGATAGCATGGTGTTGACCAACTTATTAACGGCAGCGTCCTGGCGCTAGTATCCCGTGAAACCTTGTACGAACACATCCCCGCCCAAGCCAGTTGCCCCGGTCAGCCAGTGAAGTAATGACGTAAAAATGACGATTTCTATCGAAGAAGAAAAAACAAAATTGTGCAATCAAATCTTTACGAGGTATGTAACAATGTTATTATTAAGCTATATGTTACATGCTTACTGTCATTGAATCAGTTTAACACTAAATTTTACGCAATATCTATATTTTTTTGTGTTTTCTTTATCAATATTTAAACTCGATGCCTGTTTCTCTTATTTCGATTTGTCCCAGTAATATGATACGTTGAAGTTCCTAATATGAGATATCTCATATAAAGTATTAAGGCGGCTCATGAATATTTTTTTTTGTTTTAGATGCCTCTGGTCAAAAGGAAAACTGCATGCGTAGCATGCGCACCTTGACAAAGCTTTCTCGACACTTTTCTCGCGCGAGTGCATTGTCTGTCTCGCTCGCACCATACCTACTGATATGAGCAGGACAGACATCGCGAGATAAGGGTCGAAAGCGAGTCGCGGTGAGTATGCTGGGATCACAGTGCTATGATACGCGCCGTGGCAGCGGCACGATATAAACAAATGGGTTCCTTGAGGCATATCATTATTGTTGGCAAAACAATTTGTCAACAATGATAACATGCCTGATCTCTTTGATTCCAGTAGTGATGAAGAGCCACCTGACGCTGAATGTCCATACTGCAAGAAGAGGTTGTTGGAAGGTAAAACATGGCTTAAATGTGACGACTGTTTCGGCCGGTCTCATTGGGATTGATAGAATGTAAAGTATTTTTTTTTATTTCAGATATTTTTTTTTTAAACAAAGAAAACTTTGAATTTAATTTGTTGATTATTAATAAGGTATATAAGTGCCATCCTAAAAATTTCTGTGATTGTATTACGTAACTATTGAATTATAATATGGGTGTGGGTGGATTAAGTCAACGTTTAATATACAATTGTTAAAATGCTTTATACCTATTGTGATCTTTGTTTGTCTGGTGACTGACGTGTTATGACTGACATTTGTTTAAGAAAAGTCTATTAATGAATAAAAGTCTGATTATCACCTGTTTGTTTTTATTTAATAAGTACCTGTGATTTTGTCAATCTCATAGAACCTAATTTGACATACTATCTAAGAATAGGAACCCCTAGTATCTCATAATAGGTGACCATTTTCCCAAGTAACAATTTCGGTTCTTTTTAGATTATCATACCCATAAACTCATGGTTTGTATAATCAAACTAAATAACAATAATTTCATTAAATTACATTAACTTCCCTATCCATAATTGTGATTTATAAAGTTCTAATTACAATACTTATTTTTTATGGCAAAAAAATGGTATCTCATATTCGGCATCCTCACCCTAATTAAATGGTATCATGTGTTAAGTATTCTCTTCAAAAAGTAAAGAATATAGGGGACTCAATAGCCTCTTCTTTTTTTGAAGTTGGTTAAAAAGAACGCTATACCAAAAATATAGTCGGGAAGGATTGCAAACGATGTTCCTGTTCTCACGCGAACGAAGTTGCGGGTACAGCTAGTTCATAATAAGTTTATGCAATAAACCTTTATGTGTCTCATTTTCTTGTGTTCATCTTATTCGTCGGTCGCTTTGGAATCGTTTAAAAATATTCGCAACATTCACACAGAGCAATTTACCGCAAAAACCTTAATAGGGCTTTTTTCTGCGTGGGTAGAAAGTTGCTTACGTTTGAGGATAATAACGCGAACGCCCAATGAGTTATGTGTTATTGAATGTACCGAAAAACTCTCGATATTGGATTGCTACGATGTACCCAAGTGCGTGTATACAAGGCAATACATTCGATGATTGATTAGCTTATTTGGGCGAATATCTGATTTCCCCGTTCGTAATGGTTGGTTATCCTACTAATTTTATAAATGAGGAAGTTTGTTTATTACTTACTCAATCAAGAGAACAGATTGCACTGATTTGGATAAAAATTGGATACAGATTATTTATTGGTTAATTTAATGAAAATACAAGTATACCTACTATTGCATAGCCTCACATTACCTAACAATAGGCTGTGAGTTTAAATATTACCCATAAAACTTTAACACTTTTTTAAACTTTTAATTATCTTGAATTTGAATTCACCACACACAATAACTATAATAGAATTAGGTTAGGTACAGTTAACAGCACCTACGGCTTTCACTTTGACCTTGAGAGCGCCTTTACGTCGCTCGTAATAGAGGCGGTTTTCGTAGTACAAATGTCAGCCATACTACGTGCTGTTAACCGTACATTACACATTTAATATGTAATGTATTATATATTATATTCAAGTAATATATTTTTTAAGATTTGCAGAATACCTATATTAATACTATCTACGGACGAGAGATCAGCAGGCAGACTATAGACTTGACTATTGGCCAGGATTCTGTCGCCATACACGCTGGTGACGCGCGGCACACTTTGCTCGATATACCACTACCCGGAATAGGACATGTGATATATGTTATCCCACGTGGGTAAAAGCCGTGATTTCTCCTCCACATCCTCTAGAATCGAGAATAACTTTAAATCCGCCTTTTGCTGTATGTGCAATAAAGTATGAATAAATAAAACATCCGCAGGTGGCTACTAGGTTCAACAAACCGATCATCGTTTTACGAATTAATAAACAATTGCTTATTATCGTATTAATTGTAAATTGTTTATTTACTTTGTTCGGTTTTCGATACGCAAATAATAGCTAATTCATAGTTAAATATATGATTGCAATACAACAACAATTATTCGATACAAATGATAAGTCGCAGTAGTCATGCGAATTAGTTTAATAAAAAGGACATTATCTTTCGTAGCGAAAGTAAATGATACATGGGTGGGAAAAGCGGCAGGGACATATTGTCATACTGTATGACAGCCATGACAGCGACGGTAACTCCGGTTGTCCCGGCTACACGCTCCGTCTCACCTGAAAGCATGCCTGCACAAACCGGATTGCGCAGGGAAGATGGAGCGTGTCGGGACAATCCGCTACGTCTTACCTGCGCAAACCGGTTTGTGCAGGCATGCTCTCTGGTAAGACGGTGCGTGTTGCCGAAACATAAGGATGCAAAGTCGTGACTGGCAGTTAATACGATATAACTGCAATTTATATATTTATACTTTCTGATTCAACGGGAACGATTATTTATGTCCTATTACCGTGGACCATACTGAAACTCAGTAAATAAGTATAATGTAAAAGTAATCAAGGGATCATTTTAATAAAATTACATTTTAAATTTCTTGGTCATTATGTTATCACTATCATTATTAGGTTTTGCCTAATAATGATAATTTTAATAAATATTGTCACAATTATAATAAGTGAAAAAAATAATCTTGATGGAGTTAAAATTGTTCTAGCGGATGAAGTTGCGGGCAGACTTCGTAATAAAAGCGTCTTACAAACAGACCGATGGCAAAGGTATCCTTTAAGGCCAATTCTCCTTATCCATCTATCTATGGGATAAGCAAAGCCTATCCCTATAAATGGATGATGATAATGATGTTTTGCCGCCTGTACATGCAAGCAACATTGTAAAACGCGGCAGCTCCATTTGTTTGCGTCCATTTAACGGGCGGGCGGAAAATTGTGTCAGCGCAAAACAAATTGTGCTTTATTACATACACAGCGTTTTCAATTATACTTACACATTTTAAAATGTTGGCTGTGGAATTTTCGGGCTATGTAGTAATGGGATTAACTGCTTTGAGTAAAAAGTAACATTATAATGTTAAAGTAAAACGAGCCAAAACTATGTATTAAAACAACAGAGAGCTTTATGATTTTTTTTTTGCATTTTTTAATGCTATTTTATACTTATGACGAGCTACCGAACTACCGAGGCTCGGTAGCTCAGTGGCAGTACATGTGCTCAGTGTGGGTTCCCAAAGGTCGTGAGTTCGAGTCCCATCTGAGAATTCACTAGTGGCCGAGTTGACTTTTTTTTGAATTTATGATAAACAGATAGCTTTTCATACCTGAAGCAAAACAAAAAGAAGGATTTTTGGAACATTAGGTAATTTAAAATTTTCTGATATAGCCAACTTTTACGGATTAACTACTGTCCATTGTTACAAAATATATTTTACGAATAAAAAATCGCACTAATTATTAACATTACAGTTACAGTTAAGTTCGGTGTAATGATTTTTGTGCCTTTAGATCCGTAAAAATTGTTTACTATTAGCCAACTATAGTACCAAGGTACAAGTTACAGATTTTAAGACTGTTTGTAACTTAGTTTGGCTTTTGTAAGCCTTAAAAATCGAAGAATTGACTAAAATTTGAACGTTTAATGTCTATTAACAAACTGTAAAAGTTTTGTCATGTGCCTTTCATGTTTGTTGGAATATTTTTTCATTAATCATTAAGATAAAAAATGACTGTTGAGGTTCTGTTGGTTTAAATATTTTATTATGGTTTGTTTTAATTGGGCACGGCATACCTTACTGAAAAATAGTTTTCCCACTTTATTGCACCTAAGCCTACAACCTTTTTGGTATTTTTGAGTCATAATTTATTCTGCATAACAACAGTTGGCATAAACCTCATTTCGCAGAAAGTTGTTTTACTAATTTGTCATACATTAAAAACGCATTATTTTATGAGGCAGAATTATCATTAGGCAGAATTTCCTTAACCATAATAATCAAAAAGCAGAATCATTATTTGGTAGAACGTTCATAGGCAGAATAGTCTTTTGGCAGAAATTTCATATCCATAATAATCAAAACGCAGAATCATCATTTGGCAGAATGTTTACGGGAAGAATCGTCTTTTGGCAGAAATTTCATATCCATAATAATAAAAAAGCAGAATCATCATATGGCAGAATGTTCACAGGAACGAAGAAGGAAACTTCATGGCTTTATTTATTTATTTATTCTATTTAGTAATTATAATGCGCAAACATTCTGCCAAATGATGATTCTGCGTTTTTTTATTATCATGGAGCTGTCAAGCATGCTTGTTTGCTACTTGCATCGAGTTCAAAACTACTGTCTCTGGTTCAATAATTGGCAAGCATACAGTTAGCATGCAAGCAAGCAAGCAAAAAATATATATCTGAAACAGTTTTTTTTTTTCATCAAACCTATACGAGTGGAGTATCTTTAGATAGGTCTTTAAAAATTACATTTAGAAAAATTATAGTGGCATTTTGGGTAGGTGTATTTAATATAATAATAATAGAAACTTTATTGCACACGATTCAAAAACAAACGCATACAGAGAAAATGACAAAAAGAGGAACACACAATAGGCGGCCTTATTGCTACATAGCAATCTCTTCCAGACAACCCTGGGGGGTGAGAGACGGAACCCTTATGTGCGAGTCCGATTTTGTTTACGTTTATTTCAAGTTTGAATTTTTTATCCCTTTAACAGACTGTTGACCTGAATATATGGTTTTAACTTTAACTCGATACCTACACGCATTCTCGAGATAAATGAGGAGAGACGGACGGACGGACAGACGGACAACAAAGTGATCCTATAAGGGTCCTTTTTTTTCTTTAGAGGTTCGAAACCCTAAAAAGAATCATCAAAACGGTGCATAAATGCCGAAGTTTATGTGCGATTATGAATAAAAAAGTCTTTTTTCTATTGTCTGTTAAAATAAGAGATGTCTGAAAAGTTCTATGCTTTTAATAGAGTGCCCGTAATTTTTTTTCTAACAATCGATAGTCCTCGTATCGAGTTGACGTAGTCGTAGCGGATTGTGGTGTATTTCTGTGCTACGAGCTACATGTGAGCTACGAATGTTTTAAATTGAAATCCTTTAGCATAACCAGAATAAATGAAATAGGCTTATTTGTATGATTGACGCGATGTTAAATTATGAACTTTTGGAACGAAGTTCCTTATCTATTGATAGTCCACGCTAGCGAGTGAACGTGGTCGTAGCGTTTTGGGATCTATTTTGTGCGACTATCGACTACGAGAATACATACGAGCTACGAAATATTTGGGACTCGTTGCTTGACGTGCCTTCGAGATAAGTAGTAAAGTTTTGATCACCCATCCCGTAACCGAACAGTACGCAAGGACACAATCGAAGGCCGAGCATGTGAATCGCTGCGCCATCGAGCTTCTCCAAACTTTAACCCAATATCATTTATCATAAATTGATTGTAACTTGTAAATGTCAAAGAAGCTATGCGGGAGATCTGTATCGAGGAGAACCGGCAAGAAACTTGTCAAGGCTTGCGTTTTCTCCTTTTGTTATTTCATACATTTGTCAAATTGATATTAGTAAATATTAGTTGTCATTATTTTATAACATTTTATTTTATGCAATGAATTATCATAAAGACAAAAGAATCAAGAATAATTAAGACAGTAATCATAACAGTTCATAATTTTCAAACACTTGATATAGTTACAGGTAGTCGCAATAATGGACTGCACACTATTAAACTAACTTTGTAATAGGCATTGAGCAATATTTGTAATACCTTTCTTATTTTGTTTGCCGCTGAACAACTTTTATTGAGTATAAAAACAAAACACGTCAAAATTTTGCGACAATTCGAACTGGTTTATTTTACATTCAACTACTTAATTTAGGTTCATTTAACAACATCTTATTATCACCTTGTACATAAAAATCACTGAGTAACATTCCCCAATTCCCCAGAGCATTTCCCAAAAACTTTGACTGCAAATTTTCTATAAACTTTCCTCTCATTTTGTCAAAGCCTAATTAATATTCACAAAAACCGTAAACTTTGTGCAAAGTTCTAAAACTTTCCTGTTCAAAAGGTACTTTGAATCTTCCAACTTATTAGTAGAAGCTCGAAAAAATATTCGAAAAGAAAATTACAAATGTCGTATTCGTTTTCCTTAAGCATTGTTGTTTATTCTCAAAACAGGAGTAACGTTTATGCAAACAAAAAAGTTAGAAAACGGTCCCACCTCCCACTTAGCATAAGGTAAGATTTTTTCTCGCATCCCATTACAATTTATATCACTTTCAAAAAGTTTGGAACTTACCAAGATTCGGTAAACTTTGAGTGAAGTGATCCGTCCGAATCGCAAAGTCACGAAAAGTAAAAGTCATGTCACAAAACCACTTCTTAACATTGTAAAATCAAAGTTTCAAAGTGTTTTTTGTTACATTTTGTTTCGGAAAGCATCGCGGGAAACAAAAGGCGCGCGGCGAACCCACCCGCTCCGACCGACCCGAGCTCGCGACTGAGCGAGCGGCCGCCTCGCGCTCACTCCTATTTTATATAAACGGCCTTATATACCGATTTATATATTTACCCGCACTCATACATATTTAACTTTTTTCCCATTTCACGTCGTTTATTCGCCGTATGTGAGCCCGGGCAGCGCGTGTGTGCTCCCAACATCCGAACGCTCCTCGCTTCTATTTACGTGTTTTTAGAAAAGGGTGAAGCTTTTATACCTTTCATTTCTACTATTTCGCTCTGTAGTTGAGCGGCAGACTCAATGCCGCGCCGCGAAATATTTCGCTTCGATTTATGAGTCTCGTTTTTGCCAGTAATATATTTTTCGGTCGGGATATTTTATCAATTCCCAAGTATTGCTAAGCCCGCCGTACGGACGCGGGGTAACGTAACAGAATTCGTATCGGCAGCGGTTTTAAAATTCAAGCGCTCTTTTATTTGTTTAGGCACGTCCATTCGGTCGGCTGCGGTCGACTAATTTTCGAAAAGAAAAATAAAAGCCTTTTACTGGATATGCCCGGATGAAAAGAGCTTTACGTAATGAGAAAAGTATTTATAATCTGTAAGGAAGTTAATATGAAAATTATTGACAGATTTGTTGAGATATAAAAAAGCAATGATGTGAGAGTCTGGCTTGCAAACCGAGATTTCCGCACTTATTATTTAGTTAATCAAATCAACTACAAAAGTCGTTGTTCTTAATAGTGACTATTTGGTAATATTCAAAGTGATTCATTCATAACACATAATATATTCACATTAAGTAGTAGATCCTCGTAAAGTTTGTCTAGTCAAACGTCAGAAACTCGCGCATAATGAGCCACCTGTTGACGTTATCTTGTATCAAATGACTTTGCTTCTCGGCGTAGAATTTGACAAATACATACATTACATCAAATGAAATCCCTCAAAAGCCTATTTTTTTCGGTCTTCGAAAGGTAGGGGTTTTCAATTTCACCGTATTAACGTACCTAAAAGAGTTATTTTGATTGCTTGAAAATGCTTATACCTATCTCGAAAGAAAACATCTTTAAAAAAATAGGATAATAATAAATATTTCTAATTATAATAAATATTTCTTACACTCACACCAATTAACCTAGCCCCAAAGTAAGCACTGTAAGGCTTGTGTTATGGGATACTAGGGTAACGGATATAAATACTACAGTATTTATATGTAGAAATGTATATAAACGTCCACCATTCAGGTACAAATGCTTTACTAATTATACAAACATTTGCCCCTACCGGGATTCGAACACCGGCGAAACCTTGAAACCGGTGTACGTAGCACTCTACCATGGAGGTCGTCAAACATAGGTCGTCAAGGATAGGATATGTAACTGGATAGCTTATTTGCCAGATGATTTGACATATTGTTCTGCCTGTCTGTCAATTTATCTGCCATATTAGCATGATAACAGGGGCCCAATTCTGCTAATGCTTAGTCACAATGGTATTCCAGTGGTGTTTCAATGGTAGTGCTGTTTTGCACAGTTCTTGTTACAACAGTGTAAATAAACATTACTATTGAAACACCACTGAGAGACGATTATGACAAAAATTTTGCAGAATTGACCCCCAGATTGAACTTTATTCTCCGCGTTGCTACAATTATATACCGCGCTTCGTACAAACAACGTATCAAAAAACTCAATTTTTTATATGTAATGGGCTTACTCTTGACCTCAATCTGGCCGAGGAGCGTAGATGAGGTCTAAGATATACCTTGAAGAGGTTTGGGTTGTATGTGCTCGGGAAAACAGACGCTTGCAGGGCATTCCACTCCTTGGCTGTTCGCATGATAAAAGAGAACTTTAAACGCTCTGTGCGTAGGTTTGGAATGGCAACCAAATATGGATGGTAGCCTGCAGTACGTCTGGTATCCCGATGGAAAAAAGGAGAAGGCGGAATGAGGTTATGCAGCTCAGGTGGACACTCTCCAAAGTAAAGTCTCGGTTGCTATGGAGACTCACAGTAGATTGAGCTAAATGTATGAGGGTGGTATCTAGTTGAAGCAACACGAAGACTAATGATAAATCTGTGCATGATAAGCTATCCAGAACTTATCTGTCGGTGAAACCAGCCCTAAGTATAATTCGTTTAATGACTTCGGTCGTCAAGTATGGCTATGATAGTCTCTTCTCTGATCGTACAAGGGTTAGTGGCCACCTCTGGTGTCAGACTTTATCAAGCCGCCTATAAGGCCTCTGACTTGGCTTAACGGCTGTTATCAGATGAAAACAGCCGGGATCGACGGTTTAACGTGCCCTCTGAAGCACGGAAGCGCTCAGTTGTAAAGCCTTTTCACGGTCACCCATCCTACACCTGACCGGACCTGGCGTTGCTTAACAAACATGATCGATTACGATCACTCTGTTAAGCCGCGTGCGCTATGATAGTGATATAATACACATATTTGCTCTCAAGCTGCATCTGCACCTCAGTGTGGTATTCACACTGAGGACTTGGGTTTGAATCCCCAAATGTTTCTATGATTAACACGAGAATTATATATGTCTATAATCTTAGTTATATTTTAAGACTTACCTAAAATATACTTAAGTATCTCTGTTTTACTCAACTATCCCATACAGTACTTATTTTGGACCTTGGCTTATTGCAATAAGAATTAAATCAATGAAACTATTAATCTTCTTAATCGATCGTTAAACACCTGAAAAGATGTTTCTTTCGAATGCAAGGATATTCCTAGCATTGATGTAACAACGCTGGCCTACAGCGTATTAAAAATATAAAAGTATTGGAGAATTTCGACGGTGGTTCGCAAGTCTCGGTAGCTCAGTGGTTAGAGCATTGGACCGGATTTCCAAAGGTCGCGGGTTCGATTCCCGTCTGAGAATTTACTTGTGGCCGAATTATTTTTTTTCAATATTTTTCTATTTAAAATTTACCATAAGTATAAAATAGCATTGAAAAATGCAAAAATTACAAAATCATAAATTATTGGCAGTTGCATCTTAATCGATCGTTAAACACCTGAAAAGATGTTTCTTTCGAATGCTAGGATATTCCTAGCATTGATCTAACAACGCTGGCCTACAGCGTATTAAAAATATAAAAGTATTGGAGAATTTCGACGGTGGTTCGCAAGTCTCGGTAGCTCAGCGGTTAGAGCATTGGACCGGATTTCCAAAGGTCGCGGTTTCGATTCCCGTCTGAGAATTCACTTGTGGCCGAGTTAATTTTTTCCAATATTTTTCTATTTAAAATTTACCATAAGTATAAAATAGCATTGAAAAATGCAAAAATTACAAAATCATAAATTATTGGCAGTTGCATCTTAATCGATCGTTAAACACCTGAAAAGATGTTTCTTTCGAATGCAAGGATATTCCTAGCATTGATGTAACAACGCTGGCCTACAGCGTATTAAAAATATAAAAGTATTGGAGAATTTCGACGGTGGTTCGCAAGTCTCGGTAGCTCAGCGGTTAGAGCATTGGACCGGATTTCCAAAGGTCGCGGGTTCGATTCCCGTCTGAGAATTCAATTGTGGCCGAGTTAATTTTTTCCAATATTTTTCTATTTAAAATTTACCGAAACTATTAAATTGACAAAACTGGATAAAATCAAGAATATCAGTCGAAAATATTGCAACGTATTATTTTATTGTATTAAATTTTATACATAAAATAATTCGACGCCAGCAGGTAATTTCAAGATCAGTCTCCAAATTTTAGACGGTAGCGCATCTCATCTCCTTAGGAATGTACTCCCTGAAACGGGTCCTTACATAGATTTAGAATGTAGCGAAAAAAATCTAAATCTATGTCCTTACCTCTCACTCAACTCACAAGACCAGACGGAGGAGTGTTGGCTTTCACACAGTTAAGTTCAATATTGGAATCACCTGATAAATATTGAGAGGATCAAGTCAAGTCTTCGGAATACTTGGTACCTAAAACATTTTATTGTATTGGTTTTCAAACTAATGACATGATGATCACTAAATTATCAGAAAACCATAAAACTAAAAATTTTAGTAAACTAGGGTGGTTACAACCCGATACTCGGGTTCGTCGATCGACGAAAAATTCCAAATTATGCGAAATTCTTTAATTGCAGTTTGTGATGAATTTTGTATATTTTATAGTTTTCGGAACAAATAGACTCGAGTACCTTTAATTTGATACCTTACTCGGCCGCGTACTACGCGCCAAAGTATCGAGTCGTCACACATTTTGCGAACCTGAATTAAGTATATAGATTCTGTTTTCATTGGTATAGGGCCCGCGTGGCGGATCACAGCCCATTCTCCTTGTCCGTAATAGCTGATATTTATGAGATTCCGTTTAAAATCAAACTTTTTACGTAACTATGCCACCTACGATTTTCTGACGCATAGGTAATCGCAAAAGTCCGTCAATAAAATTCTTATATAACAGCAACATCCCAATACTGTCATCGCAGTAATTTCGAATTTACGACGCCCGCGGTTGTTGTGTTGTGGAGCCGGCCCTACCCCTCGCGTAGGCCTCGTCTACATTTGTACTCAGAGTTGTATACAGGATTGTAATACTGACTTTATTGGTGTACTATTGTCGAGTTGTAGATAGAAGAAAAAAAGTCTAAGATGAAAACAATTAAAATACTTAAACAAATAAATATTTGCATACAATCACACCAATTATCCAGCAGACGTTAAGTTTCATGAAGAACTTGTGTTATGGATACTAGTTATGGGATAAACATACATAGTTTTTTTTTTGTAAAATAATATAATAATAATAAAACTTTATTTAATAACAAACAATAACATGGAAGAACTAAAACAATAGGTGTTACGTATCGCTCTACCATACGAACCGCTGACAGTAGTTTACCTAATTATTGCGCCGCATGGAAACGACGGCTCACGAGGCGCCGACGCAGCACAACGTGATGCCCCGACACCGGACGGAGTTTCGTCATTATAAAATTACTTTTGTATCAAGCATCGAACAATTGTCACGTTACCTAATTGTATTTTTTACTATAATAAATTAATTATAAATTCAACTTTGATTTTTTTTGGAACCTTCGGCTGTCGCTTTTATAATTGGCGCAGTCGGTAGGATCGCTGTAAAGTAGAGTCAGTGAATCGATCACGGCCTAACGGCGGTCCAGAATCTACGGAAGCTGCAGTCCGGAGGAGATACAAGAAATCGATCACCAGAGAAATCCCTTTTTTATTCCTAGTGTTCTTATAATTAATATCCAAGATTTTCCATCCACGGCAATCTCGGTCACTTAGCTTTAGTAATACGAATAGGTTGTTAGAATTAGATTCGCGTAGAAATTTAGAAACGATTATTGAAACACCGGAAACTAACTACTGTAATAAAATGTCGGACGCACGCGTAGAACAAATTTATAAGGTACTTAGGCTAGTCCCGGACTTTGACGGAAACTCCGCTGTGCTTACGCGTTTTATTAATCTTTGCGATGAGATAGTAAAGCAATATATGAATAATGATCCTGTTCACGAACTCGGTAATTTAGCTGTAATTAACGGTATATTAAATAAGATAACAGGCCCCGCGGCCCGTACAATAAATTCCAACGGAGTTCCCGGAAATTGGTCAGGAATACGTAGCGCCCTTATTAATAACTTTGCGGACCAGCGCGATGAGGCCTCGCTTTACAACGATTTGTCACTTCTTACACAAGGTTCAGCATCACCCCAAGAATTTTACGAACAGTGCCAAAATCTATTTAGTATAATAATGACTTACATTAATTTGCACGAAACTGTAAAAACTACGGTTGAGGCGAAACGAACCTTGTATAAAAAGTTAACCCTTAGATCTTACCTGCGTGGTCTCCGCGACCCCTTGGGAGCTCGTATACGTTGTATGCGACCTGAAACTATCGAGGACGCTCTGGAATATGTTAACGATGAGGTAAATACGTTGTACTTACAGCAGCGCAACGATCACCTTCCTGAAAGAAAGTTGCAGTCCACGTCTTCGTATAATAACCAACCAAAGTTTTCTTACAGCTTGCCACCGCCAGTACCGTTAGCACTACCCCCTCGAACATTCGGTTTTAACCCTCCAAAGCCATTTAATATGCCCGGTCCGTCAAGGCCATTTAATATGCCGCCTGGACCCTCTCGACAGTTTAATACACAACCACCACAGAGGCGAATGCCGAGTTGGAAGCCCCAACCGCCTCATTTCAGTGGTCCAACACGCACTCAACAGATGTTCGCTGCACCCCCTCCTAATTACAGACCCCAAAGTAACGTCTTTAGATTGCCTCCCAAAAATCCAGGTTTTACCTATAACAATACAAACGCCGCGCCTTCACCTATGAGTGGCGTTAGTCATTACGTTGCTAAGCCTTTCCAAACTCGTACACCCCACGATTGGACTAAATTCGGGAATCCACCCCCATCAAATTATTTTAAAACGCGAGAACTAAATTTTAACGAATTTTATGAACCGACAGAGCAGTATCAACCTTGTTATGACTATTACGATTATAACCAATACGAACAAGACTATTACGAACAACCTGACTTTACTGATAATTATTACTACCCTTGCTATCCAGAGACACAGCCCCCGTTAGATGAGACTTGTGACGCAAACACTACAGACAATAATGAGGATTTTCAGATAAAGGCCAAATCAGAAAAACTAAAATAGAAATTAATTTACATACGCAACGTCAACTACCTTATATTCAAATAGCTAATCCGCCACTTAAATTTCTAATAGACACAGGTGCCAACCAATCTTTTATAAGCCCGATGGCTGCGGAAAAGTATTTTTCTCATATACCGTGTAATTATGACCCTTTCGAAGTAACTAATATTCATGCAACTACGCGCAACGATTATTCTATAACTTTACCTTGTTTTACAGAATTTAACGAAAGCAATGATATAACTTTATTTATTTATAAATTTCATGATTACTTTGACGGTTTAATTGGATATGACTTACTTGAAAAATTAGAATCTAGTATTGATTTAAAAAATAAAGTGTTAACTACAAGACAGTCTAAAATTCCGTTACTTATGTATGATTCTCGTAACTGCAATCTTTACGAGGAGATAATACCCGCGAATTCATCAAAGTTACTCCGAATACCAGTGAATTTCCAAGACGGCGATGCGTATATTTCAGAACAAACTTTTTCTAACTGTCATATAAACTATTGTGTAACTAAGGTTAAAAATAATCGCTGCTTTGTAGAAGTTAGTAATCCCACTAGACACGATATAATATTTTCAATGGATAGGCCCGTTGATGCAGAAGTATTTAATATTCAGTGCATGCGTACCGAACCACCACCCGATCGCGTATCCCAAGTTTTATCCCGTCTTCGCACAGACCATTTGAATCCTGAAGAACGTGCTAATTTAGAGACCCTTTGCGCTCGCTATGCAGATGTCTTTTACGTAGAAGGTGAACCTTTGACCTTCACAAATAAAATAAAACATAGTATACGTACGACCGATGAGATCCCGGTGTACACTAAATCTTATCGATATCCTTTTATTCATAGACAAGAGGTTCAGGACCAAATTACTAAGATGTTAGATCAGGGTATAATACGACCTTCCCAGTCAGCCTGGAGCTCACCTATCTGGGTAGTTCCAAAGAAGGCGGATGCGTCAGGAAAAACCAAATGGCGTATAGTAGTAGACTTTAGAAAAATCAATGAAAAAACTATTGATGATAAATACCCTATTCCGAATATTTCTGATGTCTTGGATAAACTTGGTAACTGCCACTACTTCACCACTCTAGATCTTGCCAGTGGCTTCTATCAGGTGGAAATGAACCCTGATGATGTCCAGAAAACAGCTTTTAACGTAGAACATGGGCATTTTGAATTTTTAAGAATGCCCATGGGACTCAAAAAATTCCCCGTCCACTTTCCAACGCGTTATGGACAATGTCCTAAGAGATCTGCAGAACGTAGTATGCTTAGTATATCTAGACGATATTATAGTTTTCAGCGTTTCTTTACAAGAGCACATGGTAAATTTAGAAAAGGTATTTAACAGACTAAGAGAACCGAACTTTAAGATTCAAATGGATAAGTCCGAATTCTTACAGTTAGAAACGGCTTACCTTGGTCACATAATTAGTAAAGACGGTATAAAACCTAATCCTGACAAAATCGCAGCTATACAGAAGTTTCCCTTACCAAAATCAGCTACTGAAATAAAACGTTTTCTGGGATTACTAGGCTACTATAGGAAGTTTATACCTGATTTTGCTAAGATTACTAAACCTATGACTCACTGTTTAAAAAAAGGCTCTAAGATAACACATAATGACGTAGACTACGTAAACTGTTTTGAGATTTGTAAAAAACTTCTGACAAACGACCCCATCTTACAATATCCCGACTTTGACAAGGACTTTATACTGACTACAGATGCTTCGAATTATGCGATTGGTGCTGTACTTTCCCAAGGCACGATAGGCAGTGATAAACCGATTGCCTACGCGTCACGTACTTTGAACTCTAGTGAAATTAACTACAGTACTATTGAAAAGGAACTTTTGGCTATAGTATGGGCTACGAAATACTTTCGGCCATACTTATTCGGAAGGAAATTTAAGATAGTCACTGATCATAAACCATTGCAATGGGTTATGAATTTAAAAGAACCTAATTCTAGACTTACACGTTGGAGATTAAAATTGAGCGAGTATAATTTCACTACAGTTTATAAGCAGGGCAAGCATAACACCAACGCTGACGCCTTATCCCGCATTGAGATCAATAATGAAGATACCAGTTCCATCTTGGTCAATCCTTCTGAGAGACCACCATCATTAAACGGATCCAGTACAGCTACAGCTCACACTAGCGCTGAGAATCCCATTCTCGAAATCCCTATTTCAGACGACCCCCTTAATAAGTTCAATAGACAGATATGTTTTGTTGTAGTAGGAGACATAAAAAAACGACCGACAGTGACAAAGCCCTTTGAGACGCATACTAGAACGACTATTCAAATATCAGAGTCCAACCTTGAGGAAGATGTTATCCATGCTGTTAAGGAATATGTGAACCCAAAAGTCCAGACTGGTTTGATCATTCACCCTCCTTTAGCTATGTACAAAATAATTCCGATAATACAAAGTAAATTTAAAAGTTCCGCTATGAAATTGATACTAACTAAAGTTGAATTAGAAAATATAAAAGAATATTTACGCCAACAAGAAATCATACAAAAATATCACGAAGGTAAAACTAACCATCGTGGTATTAGTGAATGTTTCCTAGCTTTATCATCTAAATTTTATTGGCCTAAAATGAAGGAACATATAACAAAATATATTAACGAATGCACCGTTTGTGGTCGCGCAAAATATGATCGACACCCCATTAAACAAAGATTTTCTATAGTGCCCCCTCCTAGTAAACCATTTGAGATACTTCATCTTGACCTTTTCACGGTACAAAATGAAAAGTATCTTTCATTAGTTGATGCTTTCTCAAAGTACGCTCAAGCGTATTATCTAAGAGATGGCACAGCTTTAAGTGTTGTTCAGTCATTACTAAAATTTTGTACTCACCATGGTGTCCCTATGACTATAATTACAGACCAAGGTCCCGAATTCTCAAACCAGCTATTCTCTGAGTTTACACGGCTTCACAGAATCCAGCATCATAAGATCCTCGCTCATACACCCAATGACAATGGAATAGTTGAAAGGTTTCACTCAACTATCCTGGAACATCTTAGAATTTTAAAATTAGAGAAAAATAATGAACCAGTTATTAATTTAATGCCATACGCTTTACTTGCATACAATAGCTCCATTCACAGCTTCACTAAGTGCAGACCTATAGACTTAATAACAGGACACTTCGACCCACGTGACCCATTAGACATTGACTTATCCGAGCACTTATTACAACAATACTTACTAGAACATAAAAAACGAATGACTAACGTATACGACATAATTAACGAATCAGCTTTACATAACAGAACCGAACTAACCGAAAATAGAAACAAAGACCGCGAACCTGAAAAAGACTATGTCCCAGACCAACAAGTTTTTATTAGAAATCCCTTAGCTAATCGACAGAAACTAGCCCCACGATATACTCAGGATACTGTCCTGGCTGACCTCCCTATCCATATATTCACAAAAAAGAAACGTGGCCCTGTTGCCAAATCCCGTTTGAAAAGAAGCCCTAAAGACCTGACATTGTTACAGGACACTTCTATTACCGATCCTGCTTCAACTGACCAGAGGACAAGATGTAACGATTGACTCCTTGGATGACGGACCAGGAATCCTCCCTTTTAGACTAGGACCTACGAAGATCGTATCCCACTATCACTCCTTCTTAAATTATATTGACCTGAACAATATATCTAATCAAATAAATCTAGCTATAACTCAATTAAATGAACTAAGACCCCAGTTAAATAATAAAACACTATTTCTTTATGATCCACATGTCGAGCATTTGCGTACTAAATTAGATAAAATATCAGAGCAATTATTAAGTTTTAAACCGAACCGTAGTAAGAGAGGTCTCATCGACGGACTCGGATCTGTAATAAAATCAATTTCTGGCAATCTCGATTATACGGACGCTATTAAATATAATAATGCAATTAAAACACTACAAAATAATGAACTAAAATTAGAAACCGAAATCAATAATCATATATAACTCTTAATAAGGAGTGGATCCTTCATAGCACTAAAGCAATAGATACTTTAGCGAAAAATCAGAATAAAATAAACCAAGTTCTTAAAGTTATCATGGATAGTGATAGTAGCAAAGATAACGATCTAATTAAATATGCCCATCTGGCGCAGCATCTTATTATCTTAGGAGATAATGTTGAGGATTTATCTCAAGAATTATATAAGTTAGAAATTACATTAGGTTTTATTCGTACATCGAGTACGCCCCATTTCATTATAAGTATTGTAGAAGTTAAAAATATATTAAGTAAACTAAGGACATTATATTCTAGAGATGAGGTCCTTAACGTAGAATATAGAGATTTCTACGACATTATTAAGTTAGGTTATTTTTACGTAGATAATCAGATAACTATAGTTATTAAAGTGCCGATTGCCTTCCCATCCAATTTTGACCTGTACAAGTTAGCTATCATCCCAAATAAAAATAATAAAATCCTAATACCTCCCTTACCTTACATAGCAACCTCTAGGACAGATTATATGTACATGGAGGCTGAATGCCCGAAGGTAAATTCCTGGTTTCTCTGCGAAGCACAATCCCAGTACAAAATCCAGAGTGATCCCGACTGTATCCAGCATCTCATAAGCAAACAGCAACTTCATGAATCTTGTAAGCCAACTTCAGTATCACTTAAGAAAGAAGCACTCGAACAACTCGATGACCGACACTATACGCTATGTCTTCCTAAGCCTACCAAAATCAAGATAACCTGTGGTCAAGAACTATACAAAATGCTACAAGGAAGTTATCTCGCTGTCATCCCATTCAACTGTTATCTGAAGACGCCGGAGTTCACTATAGCTAACACTAACGAGCGAATCGAAGGACATGCAGTGAAGATTATGGAAATGCCTCCGTATGATGAGTCGAGGCCCCAAGAACATCCAGGATTCACCTTAAACACGGTTGACCTGAAAAATCTCCATTCCATTAATACGAAGATCTCCACGCAGACTCCGGTTCATCTGGAACAAGCCAACGACCTATCCTTATACCATACTACGATCCCGATCTACGCCATACTATTAATAAGCATCGTAGCACTCATAACCGTCGTAGCAATTAGACGACTACGAAACCGTAGCACTGATACGAGAAATAACTCCAAAGGAAGCAGTGATGACGTCCCCGATGCCGTTTATGCAGTTCCGGACCTGAAAGCCATGAACCATCAAAGTAAAAAGAAGGATCCCAGAATCATCTCAGCGACCATCTCAAACAAGGGTTTCTAATAGTCGCTGATCTGCGGGGGGAGGTGTTACGTATCGCTCTACCATACGAACCGCTGACAGTAGTTTACCTAATTATTGCGCCGCATGGAAACGACGGCTCACGAGGCGCCGACGCAGCACAACGTGATGCCCCGACACCGGACGGAGTTTCGTCATTATAAAATTACTTTTGTATCAAGCATCGAACAATTGTCACGTTACCTAATTGTATTTTTTACTATAATAAATTAATTATAAATTCAACTTTGATTTTTTTTGGAACCTTCGGCTGTCGCTTTTATAATTTAGGTACACATTATTGAGAAAAGTGACAATTACAACGTCAACAATTGACAATTCAGGTCCCCAACTCCTTAGGACTAATCCTGTATCTTAGGAGCTGGTGATTCCTCCAAAAGCAAAACATAATATATAAATTGGCTGGTTAATATAGTTCACAGTCTATTGCACATACTCATTATATTATCATTTGCTAAATGTGTGTGTGTAAGAATCTGGAAATCCGTAATTTGTAGTGATATCGTATAAATAAATATTAATGCAAAACCCTCGATGAGTGGGTCAAGCTTCTATTTGTCTATTTTATGTGCTTGTATCTACTTGTTCCTAGTTACACTGTTATTCTTTATAATATAAGTTTCAATACCATGAGCTAATATTCTCTAAGCAATCTTTATTAATAGCATCTTCATGTATAAGAAGGGACGCCATACTTAACACGTGTAAGGTTCCTAACGAAAGATTTTTCCGTTCTTATTGATGATGGATCACAATTGTCATTGTTTTTATTGATTACAATTGTCATCCGAAATGTGGTACCTAAAAGTGATCGTTCAGATCAAACGCTATTGTCAACCACCATTTTTTTTATAGCAACACGTGTGAACAAAATTTATTAGAGTAAAATCTAGTTCAGTCCAATTCTCATTACCCATACCTCAAAGGCCAGTGTCCCAGCAGTGGGAACATTAAAACTGCTGATGATGACAATGATAAAAAAATTTTACTAGCTTCCACCCGCGTGGTTCCCGTTCCCGTGGGAATATCGGGATAAAAAGTAGCCTATATTACTCTCCGTCCTTTCAACTACTCTTCGCCAAAGATCAAGTCGATTGGTTGCTTAGTTAGAGCTTCAAGGAAGGACAAACAAACACACATTCGCATTTATACATTCGATGATTCTGGTGTCCGTAACACAAGTGCTTAAGTTACTGCTACACTAAACCCCCAATGTAGAAGGGAAGGATATGTTGACCTAAAATAATACCCACTTTTTTTATGACCGACGGGGAGACTCTTAGCCTTCATCATACCTGATGTTAAGTATTGATAAGGCGAAGATGGAAGCGAGCCTCTCCCGGAATCCTCAATCAATGAGGAACTGGCTATCTTATCTCTAACTGCCGGAACACAACAATGCTGAAAACATAGTTGTTATGGCGTCATACTTAGATAAGAAGGTGGTAGTTATCCAGGCGCACTTACAACAAGTCCTACCACCAACCAAACCGAATACAATATGTACCCCCGCTGAGAATCGAACCCGGGACCCCTGGGTCTGATACCGGTGGTTGTACCACTAGACCACAGAGGCGGTTAAAACTTAAAGCGGTTAAAACTTAAACTGCGGTTAAAACCACTAAGAATGTTTGGTGTGAACCACCGCCCAAAATCTGATCCCAGCATCAGCTAAACATATCATACATTGCGTTACAATAAATCAATTCTGAATACTCGATTCCGAATACAAAACATGGACAAGACTTTACCCCCTCCCCCAGGGTGTTACAGGCATCACATCGATCACTCTTTATTACGCTCGGTTCTCGTGTAGCCGCTCGAATGTACGTCGCTCGTACGAATTTATTAATTCGCAATCAATACATTCCAATAGCCAGGAGTTGCCAATTATCCTTTATAATGGATCGCTGATCAGTTTTTCATTATTTTTCGCATTTGGTTACAGGTTGATTGGTTTTGGGTGTATAATTGTCAAATTCTAGCAACTGCAATGTAAACCATTTATGATAATTTACAATGTATGACTGTAATTATATACAATGATAAACACACTCTTTTGGCAATTTTAGGATAGCTGATTTAGTCTTTTTCGATCTGGAGTTAAGGTTACAAGGCAGGTATCCGAGACACTCGCCATACAGCCCAAATTCATCTAGCACGTGCATTAATATCCCAACAAAAGCCTTAAAAGACATGGATCGCTTTTGGCCCATGATTTCCAAAGCGTAATATAATAATAATCAGTAAACCTCTAAATATAAATCTATTACAACACCGCTCATTATCAAACACATTGTCGAAAAAATACACAAACAAACCACAATACACGTCTCGCTACAAAAGTAAAAGAAACCTTTCTGGTATCAATTACCTCCTTTTGTTATCTTATGACATTCAATTCTCATACGAGTATGTACAAGAAACCTTTTATCTCGAAACATCGCAATGTTTCGCTGTGCCGATGCCAAAGTACCTCTGCTAGAACACAATATTGTAAAAGCCGTTGTATATGTATAGTTCGGACCTATTCACCCCTAAGCGAATATTGTCACTAACTTTAGGTTGCCAATCGGGAAGGGTTGACAAAAAAAACATGTTTATGGATGCAAATCGGACTTCCTAAATAAGGTTTAATGCAAGCCATTAAAAAGTTTTCCCTATATATAACCCTAAAACTTCCTGCTATACAATTTTCCATTTTTGTTTGGAGATGAGATGAGGAACGCATCGCAGGATACGAACGACCAGATTGATGACGCAGTGGTGCTAGTGAGTAAGATCTACTAAAAATTTGATTTGATAATGAGATGCTACTTTGCCATGGACAGGGTTATTTATGATTTATGTAAATCACGCTATCGAACCTATCTTCTTTCACTTCTGTCCATTAAAACAAAAATAAACAACAAATTAGACCGAACCAACGCTAAATGCAGCCTTGTTGAGTATTGCTTTAGAAGTGATGTTTATTAATTTCACTCTCAAGGTGCACATTTCACGCTCTGAAAATATACCTCGCGTGACTTTATGATATCTAAATTGTAATAAAAACACTAGTACGCAGTGTATCTGCAAAACTCGTTACCAAAATCTGAAGCTCAAGCGACCAGAACCTGAAGTCACTCACTTCAGGCTCAAACCAAAATTCCCAAAAACCTCCGACCGGTGTGGTTCGTTTGAAATTACGTGAAGTTATTTGGTCGTAACGGGCGAACAAAGTTTAAAGCTTCTTGTGTCGCGATGCAACGATGTGCAATATAAAACTGGTTGAAACATGATCGTTCGCAATTCGTTTACATATTGTTTTATTTGTTGACATTTCTTATTACCGTTTTCGAAAACTATCTGACGCACTGGCCATTCCCCTTACTCTGGACGGAATCGAGTTCACATAAGGATCGAATCAGTGTCAAAAATCTGTTATTTTGGTACTTTGAAAACGGTTGCTATGGTTTCCATAGTACCGTATTGGCATTTCTTATATCATGATGTGAACTCGATTCCGTCGAAAGTAACCTCCCATGTCGATAAAGCATTCTATGAATATGAAAAGCGATAGTTTTTAATAACGAATAATAAGTACCTAGTTGTCAAACTCCAACTAGAGGTACATCGGGCCTTCATCATCTATTAGAATCCATCATGTCATAAGAACGTTTCATTGCGTTTTATTTTTATTGAAGTTTTCACATTTCCACACTTGGGAGGTGATGATTGAGCGAAGACGTCAAAAACAAGCTTACTTTAAGAGATTCGTAGTATCAAATAACATGGTAAGATTGAAACAATACTGCGCTAAAATAGAAAAGAATAGAATAAAATAGAAAATCTTTTATTTACATACACACATCACAAATTGAATACAGAAGTTAAAAATAAAGCAAAAAAGGAAAAAAAAAAACAAAAATGAAAACCGAACTACATAAGACTACAAATATGTACTTAATTATATACTTAACCTAAATACAAATGAAATTTGTATTGTGACAGGCCAATCAGGACCCTGTCTCAGCATTATGCCATTGCGGCGCAGTAATCGTCACACCGCAACGGCGCTGGCATTCTGGCATGGCCTGTACGAATACACTCTACCACACTAACAAAAGAGTACAAATTCATATGACAAGCTGTCACTGTCAGTTGTCAGAAAAAAGGATATTATTAAGAACAAACAAAAACAACAAACTTATATAAATGATCAGACGGAGTTATGTCTTAGTTTCATTATTGTAAAGTTACTTATTGTAACTAAAAGTAAGTCAGGTCCTGGTCAGGACAAGACAAATATTTGTGTGCATGAAAATGTATATTTGTCTTTGTGTGTTCGATGTTTATGTATATTATGTTTGTATTTACAAAAAAAACTATTACACTTTGTCCTTGAGAGCGCTCCTACGTCGCTCGTAATAGCGCTAGTTTTCGTAGTGTAATTTTTGACGGCGTGCCCCCTAATTGTCTAATTTTAAAATCTATCACAATCCCTTTGAAAGTTATTATGATTGTGATAGTGATTTATGGAATTGTGTAACTTATAGTCGCAATCCCTATCGGAGCGAATGACGTTTTAAATGACACTTCATTTGACACTTCTCCATACATTTGAAAGATATTTTCAAGTGTCAGTTTGCTTAGACAGTTCAATTTCGTTCATTCAATACCTTTCAAAACGCGTCCCGATCACAATCCCTATCAAATGTCAAATAGTGACGGTCTGAAGTATGTAAATATCTTTTAAATGTCGAATTGAAAGGGATTGGGATAGATTTTAAAATTAGATAATTAGCCCCCTGTTTGGCGCAGGGGCACTAAACCCGCCTTTTGCGCCAGAGGTCCCGGGTTCGATCCCCGGACAAGACAAATATTTGTGTGCATGAACATTTTCTATTGGTCTTGGTCTAGTCTAGGTGTTTAATATGTAGGTATATTATATGTATTTACAAAAAAAAGTATATTGTATGTTTATCCGTTATCTAGTATCCATAACACAAGTTCTTCATGAAACTTAACGTGGGCTAGATAATTGGTGTGATTGTATAAAAAAATTAAAAAAGTGAAGGGCGTAACGCGCTGTTGACTGTACAATTATTTTTAAGCGAACATATAAAAATAACTAGATGCACCCAGGATTTTACCCGCGTGGTTGCTATTCCCATAGAACTATCGGAATAAAAAGCATTGTATGTGCTTTTCCGGGTCACGGTCCATTTGTAACCAAAATTTGAACCAAAACGATTTAGCTGTTTACGCGAGATTGAGAAACAAGTAAACATATAAACTTACAGGTAAATTTTAAATAGAAAAATATTGGAAAAAATTAACTCGGCCACAAGTGAATTCTCAGACGGGAATCGAACCCGCGACCTTTGGAAATCCGGTCCAATGCTCGGATTCGTCACAGTTCCTTCCGTCACAGGCCAAATTCATTTTTTCCAATATTTTTCTATTTAAAATTTACCTTAAGTATAAAAATAGCATTGAAAAATGCAAAAATTACAAAATCATTAATACAAACTTACACATTTATAATTCGAGAAGAATTACTTTTTTCGTTCATGAAGAGACTTCCTCCACGGTAACTTATTTCCGGTATCCAGTATTCACCAGCATAATTTCCTGCCCCTTAATCCAAAACAATATTTTACATCAATTAACTTGCGAAGATCATGTCCCTCTTGATTGACATCTAAATTATTATTGCTTCTGCTAAACGCTTGGCCCAATAAGGCGAATGTAAAATGCAATACTATGTTATGTCATGACAAGAATGTGTTTTTTTTTTAAATGGCTTTCGTTTTCATCGAAATTCCGCCAACGTTCATGTGTTGATACACTTTACATAAATTGACACTTTATTTCTTTATTGTTTGTCACATTTGTTGAAAACGCGCTTAGTACAATTTCCAGGTAATATAAGGAAACTTAGGACCTAATTTTCAATCCTCACCTTAATTTAAATGTAAGTAAATAACACTAAAATTATTTAGAAACCCGATAGAGCTACGGCTACTACGGTTTGCTACGAACACTAATTCGTAGTATGCCGCCGTAGCAAATCGTAGCCGACCAAGTATTGAGTAGTAAAATTCCGAACGTTACATTGCTTTAGATAGAATTCTACAAATCGCAAATCGATGTTGAAATATAAGTTAATGGAATATATGAGGCTTATCTGATACAAAGGGACGCCTTAAGAATGCTTGAAACAGTTGAGCTTGAAGAATTAATAATGTATAATATAGTACGTCTTAAGTTTTGCCGCACACTGTTCATTGAAATTAAAATAACTTTTCTCAAACATGCATGGAAATGTTGTCATTATTTTCGAAAAAAGAACACGCGAAGTATCGAATTTACGGACAAAGAAAATCAAATCCATTGCAGGAGCGTTTTTTTAATTTGGAACATTACAAAGAGTATTTAACAACTCCATCACGCCGTTTCATACAACATTGCTGGAGCGCTGTAATGTTCCAAATTCAAAAAGACGCTCCTGCAATGAATTTGATTCTCTTTTAATAATTATTAAATGTATAATATAAAAAGTATGTTTTATTTCCCTGCATTCTTTTGAGAAAAGCACTGTATATGCCTCGGCGGAAATGGCAATTGCCTGTCTCGTATTAGTGAAGTCCTCGCCTACGGCTCGGCCTTCAAACTCATACTCGACCTGCAATTGCCTATTTCACGGCCTTTGCAATAATGTACTATTTACGGATATTTAGCGCACTATATTTCACGAGTAAGATCGAATTTACCGTGTTTCTTAAGGTTTTGGTTTTCCCGACGTTTCGGCACCTTTTCAGCTACCGTGGTCACTGGCTAGTGGCTAGGGGTCGAAAAATGACGAAGGTAAGCTGGACCAACAAAAATATACACAAATGAGACAATAATATACATGGAAACTAAAACATTTCGTTCACTTTGCAACAATCTGGCATCAACGTATATTTAACACGAGCAACCCGTGTGCGCATAATGCGCAAAAAACACATAATAACATTCAAAAAAGTTTTTTTTTTGTTTTTTTTTATTTTTTTTTTATTTGAGTTTTTGCTAAATTTCTCGACATATCCGACCACTTCAGACAAATACCATTCGAACGGTGTATTGCACTTGATTGTGCGACTTTTAGTTTAGGAGGAGACGCGGCTTCACTGCCGTATTATACATATATATAGATAATGGTGACAATAATGAATGACATAATTATTATGATCTGCTTAGTGGATCGCTGGTGTGTTTTTAAATGGAAGCCGATGTGAATCGATATGTATGAACCCTTTGCCACTGTTGGCTACTCATAAGTCTACCTTCGAAAAGTCATTTTATTTTTTTTGTTTGGATACGGTTAGACAATAACTGATTAAAAGTTAATAATTTTACTATGGTAACAATTATTGGTTTGTTTATTATTTTCAGTATTTATTATTAACAAAAGAGAAAACTAATTACTCTACTGGCAGTTCACAAATTGGGAGGACTTTCGAAGAAATAAGCTGCTAAGAAAACTGCGAAAGCAGGTCGACATCCACCTTTACGTAGAAACTTAAGATGTGCTTGTCTTCACCTTTATATCTGATATTTATCTACTAGAATTAAATTCGATCTTACTCGTGAAGTATAGTGCGCTAAATATTCGTAAAAGTTGTCTTACTTTAATCTATACTAATATTATAAAGAGGCAAGATTTGATTGTTTATTTGTTTGCATTTAATATGCTCCGAAACTACTAAACGAATTTGGATAAAATTTGGTACACAGGTAGTAGATAGCCTGGTTATGATCATAGGATACGTTTTATCCCGATATTCCCATAGGAACGGGAACCACGCGGGTGAAACCGCGAGCGGCCGCTAGTTCATAATAATTTAACTGTCAATAACGAAGATACAGTTTTTTTAAATCATCAAATCAAATCATCATCATCAAATCATTTTTACAATGAAAACATTTTACAGCACATAATTCTCCCTTATATTTTCACGTTTGAACTAATATTCTTTTTTTTTTGTGGAAAACCAAGCTTACTTTAAGAGATTAAAATATAGATCAGCCCATACTGCCATTTACAATAAATAGCATGCAAATCATATAGGTACATAATAAAATAGATTTATACAATATTGATTCATTCCATAGACACAACACCAACATATCAGTAACGAGTGAAATTAAGAAAAACACAATGTCAGAGAAACAATAAAAATCACAAATTACAAATATAAATTCCAAAGTTTACAAGTCAACAAATAATAACAATTGCATTCAAGGATTAATTCTAATGTCAGTAATTATAATGGTCATCATCGACACAATACGAAAATGTCAAAAATTATATTTAGGTATTTATAATTAATGTCAAACTATTGTACAATACATAAAATAAAATGTCCCAAAATTGTCTAGTTTATTACCTACATGTCAACTGTTACTTATCTAGGCTGCCAACTAGCTTTGCTTAATGAAATGACGTTTTAAAATACGAACTACGTACGATTTAAAGATATATCGTTATTTAAATACAAGGGTTTTAAAAATAATCAATACTGCTTAACAAATCAGCAGAGCTCTTGAAAACAACAGATCGGAGGCGTCCAGACGATCAATGGGACCTTGACACCATCAATCGTGGGGATCCCTAATCCCTTCCAAAAAACACGCCGCCCTAATGGTTCGATTTGACGCAAATCATTCTGAGAGACGAACACACTCCTTTCCGCCACCGTTCAGGACAGTCGCCTACAGATATTTACCGATATTTTTTTCAATATATTCAGTATACGGTGCTGTAATAGAAGCGTTGGCCGCCATAACGTTTGATGGTCGGATGATATAGTTATCTAAAATAACAGGGAAGAAATTGAATGCGAATAGCACAAGTCGATAGTGCGTGCCAATGCGTAGACCTACACTCAGCACTCAGACTTAAGGCGGTACCCCGACCGAAAGTGGCGCCGCGTTGAATTTTATTTAATATCGTAATTCTAATACATAATTTTAATAGTCTAGTATTTTTAGACGGTATCATTACATTCCCTCGTAGTCACTGCTAGAAGTAGATAGCAAAACTGCTAAAAGTGGCCGTTTTTGACACATTTGCTATCTACTTCTACAAATGACTATGACGAGATGTAGCGATACCTTCTAAAAATACAAGACAATGGGCTCTAAAAATTCCACGTAAAGTTTTATTAAAATTGTGTATTAGAATTACGATATTAAATAAAATTCAACGCGGCGCCACTTTCGGTCGGGGTACCGCCTTAAGGCTGAAGAAGAAAAAGAAGAATACTACTTAGAGTACATATGATAAAGGTCTCTTTTGGAAGACTTGGATGATCTTGGCCTTACTCTATTATTTATTTATTTATTAAGATGTACAAAACAGGTTACAGCCAAAGGGTAAATAAACATAAAATAGTTAAAACAGTTACAAGGACTAGGTTGAAACCCTTAACTATGTACATACTATTAGGTTATATTTTGCAGCGTGATGATTAAAGTTAATAATAATAGTGATAAAATTAGACAATAAAACTTAATATGATTAGAAAAAATATCATCATTTAAAGCCAAGTACACAATCACTAAAAGATTTTACATAAAATAGAAAATAATACCTCTTTTAAATCTATTTAAACTAGAGTCAAAGATATCAATATCTGCGCAGCCACTGACGAATCATTATACAGACGGCACATCCGCGTTACGGGATTTAAATAAGATGTATTATTTATATAAATTACGGGCGCGGTGATAGATGTTAAAATTGTTGCAGACATCACAAAACTTCGTCAAAAAAAAGCTTACTATAAAAGATTCGTAGTACGAAATAGCATGGTAAGATTGAAACAATACTGCGCTGAAAGATGGGAGTAGACCCCCTGAATATATTTTGACTGCTCAGAAAAAAGTATAATAAAAGTTCAACAGAAGGAATTGCATAATTTAAATACAATGACGCCATTAATAATAGATACCTACAGCTCATGTGAATCTTGTTTATTATAATTAAATTAAATAATAGTAGATGCACTAAGGGGATAAAGCAGTGTCTTATGTCACGGGCAGCATATTGAATCCTGAGCGAAATGAAGGATTCTGTAATTATGATACCGTTACAATTATGGTAAGAATCCCGAATGAAGCGAAGGATTCAAGTCTGCCCAAGGCTAAGACATTTTTATCCCCGAGGAGCATACTCTACTTTATACACCTACTGTGCCTACTGGGACGTTAAATAAAAAATAAATTATAAAACTAATAAACGACAACAATTTAACAATTCTCGAAAAAAATATCGAAACATCAAAACTCACCGATTTTTTCTTTAGATATTTAGTTCCGTAGGCAATGCAATGATAATTTTCATTATATCTGTTACCAAAAGTCAAAATAACACACACAATTTGATGTTTTGCCATGTTTTACTGATAAGTAAGACAAAAAACACAAAAAAGCAAGCAAGTGAAAGAGATAGATATTACGTATTATTATATATTTGAATGAGTGCAGAGTGCACAATATCACACAATTCCAATTTCAAATGATTTCTTAGTGCTAGGGACCCCGATACACACAGCTAGGTATGTTTATATTTTTCATTGGAGTAAAATCTCTTTGAAGTGTCAATTTAGTTAAAAACTCCTTGGACCAGGGATTTATGCCTTGAACAACTTTGGTTTTTTTTCGAAACTATTTTTGATAGACGTTTTTGTTGAAATTTTGGCGTTCCAAATTTAAATGTTATCATAATTACACAAGGGAAGTTCCATACAACATTAGCTCCCTCCGGGCATTAATAGCTTACTTTCAAATTGTGATTACTTGATATTTAAAACGTGCTACAGATGCAGGTGGTGTATATAAAACATTACTAGGCAGTTCATTAAATCTCACTCTCACTTTCACTCATCAGCCTGTGGACTTCCACTGCTGGACATAGGCCTCTCGTAGCTCACGCCTATTGTGGTGTTCATAGGACGCTATTAGCCTACTGCTACCACGCTGGCCAGACGGGTTGGTAGAGGGTTTGTTTCAAGTTTTCCTTCTCTTGCACCGGTGTTCAATGCGTCGAGCCTCTTAGTCGACTCTTACGACATCCCATGCATGTAAGGGAGTGGTGACACTTGTATTCTTAGGCCGTCACCACACGTCACTAAATCTCAGATACCTTATAATGGTATAACTACACTAATCTAATCATAGCTTATGTTCACTGTCGTATGCATAAAAAATCAAATACAACACTCTTTTCAGCGATTGTACTAAAAAAAGTTCACGCCTTCGAGTTTTCCCCGCAATCGGAGGCTTTTAGGTGGATGTCAATCGAATTGATTTCTCCTCGATATTTGTTATACAGGTTGAAGGAAAATGTACGAAATTATAATTAACCTATTTATTTCTGTAGGTACTACACACGACAGATCTGGGAAACCCTATTAATTTTATTATCTGAAAACACGTGTTGTTACCGCCGCGATCATATCGTCATAATTTTATTTCCTTCCTACCCGCTATTATCCTTACAAAAAACTCGCCGGCCGAACGGGGCTGATGCACTCCAAGTGCAAGGACAGTAGTCTATTGTGAAATACAGTGACATCAACACCCTATAATTTCTCATCCCGCGCAATTAATATAACCGCATCCGCGTAGCCCATAAGTATTCAGCGTAGCCCATAAATACGTGACGGAAGATCAGTGTAAATCGCCGTGTTTGTGACCGTTCACGTCTGATCACGCGGATCCTGCGTGACGCGCAGGCGACGAAGCCCGCTTGGAATTTCGAGTGCTGGCGAGCTGATGCTGGAACAAGTAAGTGCCTTTCCATAACCAGCCACCGTCCACGTCCGTAACCTACCGAAATCCCGCTTCCTACCATTTCTTTTACACCCATATTCCATTCGCATTCCATATCGCTTTTTTTTTGACGATTGAATGTCTTTACCGCAATTACTATAAACTTTGAGTTTCGACATTAATATACACGAGACACGTGTAATTTTGTTTCCTTTTTACTTTAGGACTCTAGGGAAAATTTAGAGGGCGGTGTGTTTTATTTTGAATGATGAAAATATTGAAGTGATTACCTTTATTTATTTTTTCAATCATGATACACCTACCTACCTACGTCATTCAAATGATAATTTGGATCTTTATTTTAAGTAAATTTAAGAGTAACATAATAAACGAAAATTCGTGTCCTGCTAATAATTATGTTTCATGTTATTATTTCTATAGCAATACATTTCACAATATCAAAGGCACGTAAATGACTTCGCCACTGCACGATCACTGACGGATCACGAAATATTAGATATATAATATATTCTTATGATATATTATCTTATGGTTTAATTTTATTAAGAATTTGAATTGGCCCACCAACAAACTACTACTAACTTCTGATGAATTTTAAATAGAAAAATATTGGAAAAAATCAACTCGGCCACAAGTGAACTCTCAGATGAGAATCGAACCCACGACCTTTGGGTATCTGGCCCACTGATCTAACCACTGAGCTACCAAGACTAAGACTTAGTGTCTCGGTAGATGTAATCAGAAAGCTACTTCGATGTACCGAAATAACTCTGGCAGCTCATTTCAAATAACTGTGTGAAAAAAGTTACGAATGTTTAGCAGTACCTAGTCGTTAAAGTAGGTATTTCAAATTTATTACAGCCCTAGGGCCGCCACATATCACTTTCAACCCGCATTTTAGGCAAGTTATGAGTTACTTTCAGAATATGAGACATGAAAAGTAAATAAAGTAGGTATTGAAATATAGTCGTAAAATTTTTCACACAGTTATTTAACACAGTCATACACAGTACCTAACTATTAAAGTACGGTCAACAGCACGTACGGCTTTACATTTGCACTACGAAAACCGTTGTTACGAGCGACGTAGGGGACGCTCTCATCTCAAGCTAAGTGTAAAGCTTTAGCTGCTGTTGACTGTACATCGTATCAGCTTTTTAATGATACTGTTACCGACAAGCTTGGCTACAGCCTTCATGGCCTTCTCTTTGGTTTTCTCTTTGGCTATATGTTCCAAATTCCAAATTATTAGTGTCATCTTTTTTTATATATTTATGATTGGTGTCAGAAGTGGGATCAATGAAGACGAGCTCGAGCAATACAAGAAAAACACGTGCAACTTTGGGTGATCATGTATTTCGACTTTTTTATAAAGACAAGCCCTTGTTTTACATAAATATATAAAAAAAGATGACATTAATAATTCGGAATTTGGAACATATAGCCAAAGAGAAAACCAAAGAGAAGGCTATGAAGGCTGTAGCCAATGATTTCAAAAGGAAGGATGTGCCCATCTGAACATTTAACATAATACTGTCTCATACCAGTAAAATCAGAGCCATCTGTGAGCAACTCTCTCGAACTTTTCGCATCGCATAGGTGTATTAGAGGTGGGCAAAAAAGATTTCGTTCAATTGGAGCTATCATATCTATCACTCATCTAGTTCATTTGGGGAGCTAATACTATTGTTAAATGTTTTAATATTGTTTAACAAATTCAAAATAAAAACGTATGTTTCAAATTAAAATAATCTTTTCTCCTCAATCTGACATCACAAAACATACTTTAAGTTTTACTCTATTGGCTCTTTGGCTATGAAAATATTTCCATAGAAACTAGCGCCATTGGTAGAACGGTAGGAGCAACTGAAAAAAAGTAACTCTTTGTCGCTATGAAGGTATTTCTATAAAAACCAGCACCTGATAATCGGTGATAGCGACTGAGTTTTCATAGTTTCGTTACACTTTGGTCTTACTTCATTGGTTTTAGTTCCTTTGACAATGACAGCCTACAAGTGTTTCCACTGTCGTTATGTCAAGAATACGTTCGTTTCATAGATCGTTTCATGACGACCGGTACGTATGTATACCGGTTTCAAGGTGTCGCCTACCTGTGAGGACCTGAGTTCGAATCCCGGTAGGGGAAAATGTTTGTATGATGAATACGAGCATCTGTACCTGAGTCATGGATGTTTATAAATATTTCTACTTCATAAATACTTGTATATGTATAATTACATGTATTTATATCCGATACCTTAGTATCCCATAACATAACACAAGCCTTACAGTACCTACTATGGGGTAATAGGTAAATAGGTGAGAGTTTAAGATATATATATATATAAATCTAAAAGTATATATTTATATTAAAAAATATATATAAAAAATTGGCTAGCTTTAGAATTTTAATAATTACGTGAGGACATTCGGATTTTTAAGCTTCGCCAATTAATCTAATTATGCCAGCATATCTAGGGAATTTTGAACCGTCTCCTTTCATACTAGACTAATGATTCATTCATTCAGTTTTTATGAATCGTTCATAATAATGTCCCATCTCTAGTGCTTTGATCTTCTGCCATTAACCCTGCAAGTGGTCGCACGGATTACATATTTGCTCATTCCGGTAGAATAACAGAACAATATAACATTTTTTGCATTACTGCTCAATATACGGGAAAAGGGATTAAGTTCTTGAAATTGTTTCATCTACAATAGCTATAAAATCCTATTAATCGAAAACATTTTACAGTGCTAATCTGTGATGTTTACAATATTCTGAAGATATTTATTCCTCGAAGTCAACTTATACTTATGGAAATTATGTGCGTGACCCCTTATATACTTCTTCAAATTAATGCGTTATTTACACGAGTGACTAGACTTAGTTTTTCAGAATTAAGGACCCAGCAAATGGGTACGTGTAGACAAGATTGGGCAGTAGTCTCAGCTGGACAGCACGTCAGTGCTGTCGCGCTCCTGTTCTGTCTCGATAGGACCTATCAAATATTGCATTCTCTTAGTCGCCGCATTATACGTTTAAATCATATTGTTTCGGCAGTGGAAACGGCGGGTCCCGTTATTCAGACTTTTATACTTTTTGAATTCAGTACATCGATATTTGAACTTCGTACTTTAGTATGACGGTCAATATTATGACATAATTATCCTCCGGTAAAATAACATATTTTTTCTATTATATTTGGCAGACACCTGTATTCCTCGCGACGTCGCGGCGCGGCGTCGCGAGGAATACAGGTCCAATCGCGTACTAAAATTACCAATCAGGTAATTTTAGTACGCGACCACTCTAGGGTTAAGACTGTCTTCGAACAGTTAATATCGTTTAAATAAAATTGTTAGACATGCAATAAAAATCATATAAAGCTATTTACGGATGACACGATATTCCATGGATCTTGTTAACTATTGGGTCATCATTTTTGCACCATTTTACTACACAAATTCGGCATTTTTATGAAATGACAGCTAACGTCTTTCAACTTCAGTCTCCCGTAGACAACTGCATCGCCGTTGGCCCTAAACTGATATTTTAGGGCCAACGATTTGGCACGCTTTTTAGCACCGTTGGCCGGGTCCTTACGCTAGTAATATATAAGTCAATGGCTGTAGCCAAGCTTGTCGGTAACAGATACCTATGCTGTCGTCATTGGGGGCCTACTGCCGCCTCTTATCGCAGTATTGTTTTGTTTCAATCTTACCATGTTATTGAGTAATACGAATCTCATAAAGTAAGCTTGTTTTTTGACGGAAGTTTTGTGTCATTTTCGCTGATTGACATCGCCTCTAAAGTGTGAAGTGAAAAAGAAACGTTCATGACATCCAGACCCTCCACCTTAGACAACCTTAGATCAATAAATCGACGGTGCCTACTGACATTTGCGTGGGTGTAAAAGTATCGATGTCATTTGATGTGTCCTTGAGTTTGAGGCTTTCTGATTATTGGATATCTATTTGGAAACGCAATTTTAGAAGATTGGAACACTTTGTTGGATGGTACCGATCGGACGATTTGAATGCTTCTTTATTTAGATTTCTTTTCGATAGATCGGTTTTCTTGAATCACCATTCAAGTTTATTTTTTCACTTTCTGTAATTTCTATTTAATACTAGCCGTTACTTGCGGTCTCACTCGGGAGAAATGTTTGACAGAATAACTGATATTAGTCAGCCCCACAAGAAATTGGTCCTTAAAAGCGAATACCTTCGTATATTATTTTCCGAGGCAAGGTTATTTTATGTTAAATCAAGAGAGACTTATTGAGTCGTTGAAGCGTCAAGAGGTACGCCTACACAATAATACAAACATATTTTCTCATTTACAATACTGTTATGTAACTATACACAGCATTATGTACCTTGGTATAAAAAATCCTCAACATTCTAAAGAAATAATGACATTTGTTCAATTCTATTATATTCTTACTAGCTTACGCCCGCGGTTTCACCCGCGTAGTTCCCGTTTCCGTGGAAAGATCGGGATAAAAAGTAGCCTTTGTTACTCTTCATCCTTTCCACTTACTCTATGCCATAAATCAAGTCAATTGATTACTTAGTTATGGTGTGAAAGATGGACAAACAAACACACTGTCGCATTTGTAATTTAGTTAGAAAATATTTTACTCAATTTAGACCCACTTGCGCCAAGCTAAATTAACACATTTAACTCAGAATTAATGCTAATTTTGTATGCATTTTACAAAATGTTAACCTAGTAAAATGTTTACCTACCTTGGCGCAAATCGGCCTTATAGTATGTAGTAATATTCTTTGCTTATAGTACAAATTTCTATTATATAAATAAACATCAACAATTCAGTTAATGTCACAAAAAAAAAGTAAAAAGGATTTTTTAACAAAAGACGAGCGAGTCTTTATCGCCAATACTTTTATCTGTTACACTCACGCTAATTCAGTCCATTTCTATCCGATATGCTTTCACTCCAAAATCTTTGATGGCTATACTGACAAAGGCCGATAATAGTAATCTAATCACAATAGGTTCTATTATTCCATTTTCAATTGAATCTTTGTACCCACATCCACGAATTACGTAATAAATAAATCTGAAGAAATTACGTTTAGATACGACAAACAGATTCAATTTCGTATCTTGATGAATAGTGATACTGGTATTTGTGTGTAAAGGCTTGTGCAGACGGCACCCAGTTTGATCGCACTGAGTCGAGGCGACTTTTCAAAAAGGCTTTTTTTCTTAAATAGGCTACTCTTCTTCAAATAGTCTCCACCTATTTGAAGGCTGAACGATGGCTGGTTCATGCGTCATGCTCGTGAACGGGTGCCGCCAGCGGAAATGGGTCTACCTCAGTCTGCTTATCTTAATGTTCGTATCGTAAATATTTTTATCTAAAATAAATTTATACTGGCCAGTATTTATACTTTACGAGTTTCTTGCCGGTTCTTCTCGTTACAAGGTCTCCCGCCGGTACAGTTTGTAAACCGATGGCGTAGCTTCTTTGACGTTCATAAGTGCTTGTAACAGCCTAGACTGAATAAATGATATTGAATTTTGAATTTTGAAGTCAGTTGAAAAGTATTCATGTAGGTAATTTGTTCTTGCTTACACTATTTGACTTACTGTAAATTGACAAATAAATCTAATACTTATAGTGCTTATAGAATACTAACGGTGTGGCTTAAGTTTTTAAATTGAAAAATGTCAAATGACAGCGGATAGTAGACTCCGCGACTTTATGAAACCGAATGTACAATCGCGGAAGTTCTCGCTTGCCACGCAAAATCACTTGGATGGCTGTATCAGTGGATGTCGTTGTAAGCCATAGGGCTGTCTAAATCAAACGCATGCGATTTTTTTAATAACAACGAGGAGACTCTTATCCTTCATTATACCTGATTTTAAGTATTGATAAGGCTAAAGATGAAAGCGAGCCTCTTCTCAGTATCGAGGATTCCGGAAGAGGCTCTCTCCGAATAGCCAGTTGGCTCTCTTATTTCTAACTGCCATAACACAACAATGCTGAAAGCATTTAACCGCCTCTGTGGTCTAGTGAGACCACAAGGGCGGTTAAATACCACCTAAAGGAGGTTGACGGGTAGTTCTGCGAGTTCTGCGACTGCAAAACAGCATATCGTTGAATATAATACAAACAGCGCGCGTTTGCAGCGCTGCATTCCGTCTGTTGGAGACCTAAAACCGTTATTTATGATAGGCATTTGTTATGCACGAATCGATAGCACTTGGAGCCTCTGATGGCTCCTTATCTCCGAGACAGATTACCTTGATGTGATAAAGTTGTACGAAAAATGTGTCTCGTAATCAATCCGATTATTTTTGTCTTTGTTTATAAAGGGCGGGTTTAACTAGAAAGTTAGGGAGGTCATACTTAAATATCACAGAATAGATGAGATAAATATACCCAAGGATTTTGCAACTACTTAAATTGTGTTATTAAAGGTTCTTTTCCCTACAAAAGGTTACCAAACTCAGTTATATTTGCCTTTAAACATTGCTCGTTATTGAATTTGTTTAAACTTTGTTGACTTATGGCATGCAAATCATTATTCAAAGAAACTTACAATTTAAGAACTTTGACGTCTTTTAGTCTAATCAAAAAATAAATAATAGGTCTACATCTTCATAGTATTTTATTATCCGTGAAATATCGATAATTAAATAATAAATTTGTAGAGCTTGGTAACTTATGCCTTAGAACGAGCTATTCTCTATCACTCAGTTGTAAAAAAGGTCATTCTTTAAAGTCACATTAAACATTTTACTTTTTAAAGAGTTTCACAAAATAGCAGCCTTAATGCTCCTTGATTTAGAACATAGGGATTCCGATGTTATAGATAGATTAATAGGCTATGTTGAGTGAAATACAAAATAAAAGTTAGAACCAGTAATGGGTCGGGTCATGATCTTTTTATCAGTCACATGATACCCACTGCTGGGGATAGGCCTCCCCCAAAGATCTCCACGACGATCAGTCGGATCGTTGTCCAGATCGTTGGTCTACTTTTCGGGGGCCTACCTACGAAGCGTTGTCCAGTAAGCGATCGTCTTTCCAAAACCCTTCCGCTCCAACAGCTATCAGTTCATCGGTGGATGTCGGTAATTTTAGTTCTTCTAAGGATCTCCTCGTTTCTGGTTCAATCCCGCAAAAAAGGTTATTTTGAAAGAATAGTCACACATCTCTATAATCTACGTTTATTCACATTTAAATTTTACGCAAGTAGACTACTTTCTTTGTGTTTTTGTTACATATATTATTGCTTCATAAACCATTTTTCAGCGAGCTCACTGAAACGGGGATATTGTTTTTTCAAAGCCCATGGGAATGAGCATCCGTGTAGGTAAATAACTCCATCCGTGTGTTCACATTTCGTGAAATGAAATATTTATTGGAACCGTAAACCTATGTTCTTAAGTTATTTGGTTTGTACTTCTTTAAAATATTAAAAATCTTATATTGATAATCTTGACTTTAAAGTAGCGCACATGAGAGCGACGGCAACACAACTTTATCTTTATAATTTTTCGCAGTCGGCAACTTTTGTGTCGTCATCGTGTGCGCACTTGTATTAACCAATAGACGGGGTGACAGTTGCATCGCGTCGACATAGACCTTGCAAGCGTAGACATAGCACGCTTTTCGCTTTGCCCCTCGCCCGCTCGCGTTGGGAGCGAATACAGGAATACGAATAGCGAAGAGGAATACGGAAGCTTAAACGTCACACGAAAATCAGTAGAATCCTCGAGAGGAGTGAATCAAAAATAAAGCTCCTGGCTGTCGCGCCGGTACGTGCGCCTACTTTTTATATGAATCCATAGACAAAATAGTTGCGGAGACAATAGTTGCTCGTGTGCGCTATCTCTAGTCCTTGTAGAGCTCGGTGGTGGAGTGCGGCCTGCGATAATGGTGGTTAAATACCTTAAGCTATTGGTCCCGGCAGTATTTTCATTCTTTAAAATACCCCACCAGTCCACATTTGGCCCGCGCCGCGTAGTGGGGCATAGCTCTTTCTCCCCATTTATAAGGAAAGGCCAATTTCCTAGGCCAGTGGGATATTTAAGAAGCTGATGATCATGATTAATATTCTAAAGATTCCATCAGGTCCACTCGGCTGGGTCTTGTCTCAAGCCTTATGTACGCAACTGTTACACATGGAGGATGATGAGGGCGACCCAATATTATAATGATATGTTTACTCTTATGGCGTTGATTACCAATTTTCTCATTAACATTCAATTTTGATATCGCTACAAAATTAAGACCCAATTCAGAATGTTATATGTTTACGATAAGCCCCGTTTTATGATATTATAAAGTACCTGATAGTCTTATCTCCACGCACTTAGCGCTGATTACCTTCGAGTTCGTCCCGTACCCGTCTTATATCGATCCTCTTATAAATACTTACTCAATTAGATTTTTTTCCTTTTCCTTTCCCGAGGCGGATTACCACTGACTTATTACTGACCAGATTCAGCCTGAGGCTCTTACTGACGTCTTAGTTATTAACATTCGGTTTCATTTAGGACTATGTAGTCACAATATATTGGGTCTCGTAATTGTAGTTTAGAAGTATTTGGAAATAATTTTGGTGCTTACTTAGGTATATTTGGGTAAAAGATACAGAGAAAAATCTCCTCCGAAAAGTTAAACATAACATTTTAAAAGTTTTATCATTTTACCTATTTAACTACCTATCTTTTTTACCGATATTTAAGAAACTTTGTTTAATGTGTAATTTTCACAATATCAAATTTTCCTAATAATTTAAACGACAACCGAAAAACAGTCTTGTAAGAATTAATATTATTAAGAAGCCTCTCCACCTTATCAATGCCAAATACACTCGCGAGCAATGAAAAAGTTCCAGTGACATAGCACCAAATTACTCCTAAACGGGAAAGGCTAGCTTAATGACGCCGTCTGCAATATTGAAGTACATTTAACAGCACATCAGAATATTAATATGTGATTTTTTATTAATTTCATTTATGAAGCTAGGTTCTATGTCTTAGGAGATATAAAGGTGGTGTGTAGGTTTGTGCGGTTGACCTTTAAACGGTTGACGTTTGTAAAAACTTTTTCATTCCCACTCCCATTCCACTTTTCAACTAATGTTTTGGAGGCTTAACTGGAGCTAACTAGTTAGGTTCTAGTTGTTCAATATAGAATGCACTACAGGGCATGAGGGCATAACCGCTTCGACAAACGCTTAATTTTTTTTCTGCAATAGAAATGTAAATACCTTGTTGTTTAATCATTAAAGTTTATTTTTGCTGCCATTAAACGGATAATCGATTCGTTTTTTATTTGAAAGTAAATACTTTTTACAAAATATTTGAACCGATGTTTCATAGAGTAAAATTTACCTTTTGAAGTTAAGGCAAGAAAACTAAAAGTATAGGAGCTCAATGAAGATGCACCTGCACTCCTCCGTTTGGTTTTTCCTGATCTTTTTCAAAGTTGTGTAGTAGGAATAAAAAAACACTTTATTTTGAGCTATTGAGATCTTGGCTTTAAGACGAAATCTTGGCGCATTTGAGTAGGTAGTCATTGTAATTTCGTTTGTCTTTAAATAATTTCAACAATTTTTTCTTACAAAAATTGGTATTTTGAAAAAGAATACAATTATTATGGTAAATTTTACGAACTAATCTAATGAATCCGTACCACAGATTAATAAATAGTTACTTTGTACCCATACTGTTAGGCGATAATTATGTTGTGCGTTGCGGCAGCGGGATAACCGCATGTCAGTAAGCTGGAGTCATGATCTCATACTAAAGCGAGGACAACCAACAAACACTTCAACCCTTTACACCTTCGTGATAAAGCTCAAATTCGTTTTACACCAAAACCGATTGTTAGCCTGCCGTACGATATTTGAAATTTTGAATCTTGTTGCTAACTGTGATATGGTTCAAATTAGGTAGTAATTCGATTGTTGGTTAGTTTTCACGTAAGCATTGTGAGCTTGTTTAATCAACTGGCTTAGGGTATAAAACAATGGATTTGCGCTGTGTATAGTAGAAATTCGAAAAACTAATAACTGATAAATGATATATTCCTCTGACAATAAGTAATTTAAGAACAATAATTTTATAAAGCCTTATTTCATTTGGTTTTGACACATTTTTCATTTAATAATAAATAGTCCAATCCAGGCAAACGGAGACGAAATCTACCCGATCGGAACCAACCACCAACAGAGATCGTTGGTGGTTGGTTCCGATCGGGATCGGGGACCTTGGAATCGGATGCATCAACCAAACTTGATTTTATTTGAGTTTACAGGTAGTGTAGGTAGATCTGTTTATTTCGGTAATTCCTAGGTATTTGCCCATGGCAGCGAGAAAAAGTGGATTTTAACATCAACTCTACCAAGGTGACCTCTGTTGGTGTTTGGTTCCGAACGTGTAGAAGAGTACCGGAAGCGCTCATGACGGCGCTTGATCGTATTCGATCACGATGGTTAAGCAACGTTCGGTCCGGTCAGGTGTCGGATGGTTGATCGTAAAGTGGCACTACAATTGACCGCTTCCGTGCTACGCAGGGCATGTCAAACCGAACGGTTCCTGTCATCTGATAACAGTCGTTTAGCCAAGTCAGAGGCCTAATAAATAAATAAATAATTGCATACACTCACACCAATTATCTAGCCCACGTTAAGTTTCATTGAGAACTTGTGTTATGGAATCTAGATAACGGATAAACATACGTAAATACTTTTTTTAAATACATACCGACATAATATACATAGTAAACACCCAGACCAAAACAAATCTGACTATGAACTCCCTCATACGTGAAAGACAGAAAAAAGAAAGAACCGGATCCACCATGGAAATGCATACCCTCATCTGTTACTTCATAAGTGCGGTACTTATATTCACTATAATTATATGGGTGATTACGTGGTGTCAATAACCCCATTGGCGGCTTACAGCGTGCTAATATTTCTTGTGAACATAACAATAGCAGTTAATTAGCGCGTTAATCAGCCGTTAGCTCCGAACTGGCACGTCGGATAGCGTCCCGTATGCTGACACCACAAGCCTTCGTGCGGAGGGTTGGCAATTCATTGTTGTCAAAGCTGTGAAATCCTATAGATTTATTCCCTGTTAAAGTGCAAACCAGCCTTATTATTAAAAAAAAATCGAAACTTTGTCTACGGCTGCTCTAACCAAAAAGAAAGTAAAGGACGTTAACTGTAAAATTAAGCTTTATAGACGGTTGAATCAGAAATAATGTAACGTATCTAACGTTATTTTTAACTTTTTTTTTACTCATTTGGTTTGCAAGATATGAAAGGTAATGAAAACAGTAACTCCACTAATTTTCTAACTTCACAAAGCAAAATTACAGTAACTAGCTGCCATAATTCAAAAAGAAAGTATAAGATTATGGTTTACTTTGTTTATGCGTGGTTGCCGCAGTTTGACTTTTTTTTGCGTTGTCAAATAAACGAATCTTTGTCTAAAATACATTATCAAAGTACAATACATTCTTATTTGATTGTTTGATTCTGACATATGATTTTTTTTTGTGGTTACGGCAGTTACTTTTTTTATGTGTGGTCTAATAAACACATTTCGCCTAAAATGCATTATCAAAATAACTTAAACTTTGATTAATTTAAACGAAACGCAAATGCCAATGTCAGTCAAATGTCACTGTCATTGTCAATGTCAACCCATGACAAATCTAGGTATCTTTACAAAATATGTATGATGACTATGTAAAAAAAAACCAAGCATTTTTACTTTACTTTGTTATTGTTTTGTGTTTCGTTTGTTATTTTTTAATTAGTTGTAATTACTGGTACTTTTCTGATATTTAAAAAAGAACTGAAAATGTCCTAATATTACAAAATGCTTAATTTCTTTCTTTAAACACTGCTCTCATAGAATATATTAATAATATACTTGAATTATTGTTACATATTTATAAAACTGATGATTTTGGCAATTTATTTTTCCCGTTAAATAACTCTGAGGTTATTTACTTTCTTTTTGGTTAGAACAGCCGTCTATATTTATATTCCGTTTCCTTTCCGTTATTACTAGAGTTGCAGAGACATGGTATGTCACTGTAATATTGTAGTACTGCTGAGAATGGGGCTTTGTTCGCCGCGCACTGTTAGTTTGAAGTACGTTTTAGGTTTGTATTAGTTTTTTAGGGTTCCGAACTTCCAAAGATAAAAAGGAACCCATAAAGGATCACTTTGTTGTCCGTCTGTCCATCCGTCCGTCCGTCCGAGTGAGTTTATCTCGAGGACGCATGGAGGTATCGAGTTGAAATAAAAACCATATATTCAAGTCAATAGTCTGTTGGAGGTGTAAAAAAATCAAACTTCTAAATGAACGTCAAAAAAATATAGTGCTGTTTATACCCCAAAAAACGTACATTTCGACACTCTCAAGGGAATCAAAATTCATAGGGTACTTCACGTTGACCTACAACTATGAAATGCGGTAAGTAATATCTCCTTTTACTACTAATATAGGAAAATATCTAAAAACTTGTAATTAAACCATAAAAATATAGTCTTTAGTTTTGCAAACTGAATTTTGGGAAAAAATCGGGAACGTTATCGAGTTGAAATTAAAACCATATAGGTAACCAATCTCTTGAAGCTGTGAAAAATCAAACTTCAAAATTAACGTTAGAATAGGTAAGGCCATTTATGCAGCAAAATCGTATACTTCGACACTCTCAAGGGAATTAAAATTCATATGGTATTTTCCGTTGACCAAGAAGACCAAGAAATTTGGCAAGTAATATCGTCTTTTACAACAAGTACAGGAAAAAGTCTCAAAACTGGACATTTCTATAAAATTCGTGTAAAATTTAGCCTTAAGTATTGGTAACAGTATTTCGGGACAACTTCGGAAAAAAATGCGAGACTCAATTCCTGAACTGATGTATCGCGGCAACCCCACAGCACAAGTACATTACGCGCTCACGCAGCTCGGGAGTAGCTCCCTCCCAGCGCCCGCACCGCGCATCGAATATTCCCTAACCTAACCCCCGCCCGTAACAGCCCGTTGGCAGTAGAGTAGTCGCGAGCGAAGCGAACTATGCGCACCTCCACGCTCCTCTCCGCTCCCGCGGCTCACTCGATCTCTGTTTATAACTGTTCCCGTGAAATACTCTGTCCTGGCCTTATTATTAAAATGTAGTGAGTGAAAAGAAGGACGTTTTATTCATCCATTACACTACTTATTTATAATATTATATACCTTGGTACCTACTTAATATGTGCGGAACCGCCCTTTTGATGTTATTATGTTGTTACTATAAAAACATGATTTTCTGCTATTATTGCTAAAAAAACGAAGCTATCTATTCCATCTCACTTACAATATTACCTACTTTATTTGTTAAGTATTGGCGGTTTGTACAACCTTTCCTTCCTTAAGATGGCTGAAGTATAGATGCGAAATTAGAAATAGAGTCAGGAATATAGCTCATATTGATACTGGGTCGATGCTGGGGATCTCGTTAAGGGATAAAATCCGAAATGAGGTCATCCGGCAGAAGACCAAAGTGACAGACATTGTCCGTCAATGTAGCAAACTGAAGTAGCAATGGGCTGGTCACATCAGTCGTAGAACCGACGAGTGTTGGAGCAGACGGGTTCTCGAATGGAGACCACGTCTCGGTAAACGTAGTGTAGGACGCCCCCCTGCTAGATGGACCGACGACCTGAGAAAGGTTGCGGGTAGTGGCTGGATGAAAAAGGCGGGAGATCGTGTCTTGTGGCGTCCAGCAGTGGACTGCAATAGGCTGAATGATGATGATACTGCACACACTAACATTAGAGTTGTTGATAGGCGTAGTAAATACCAAAGAGTATTAAATCACTCCGTTTTAGTAAATATAGTCAGGTTTACAAACAAAAGAGTACGCAATAAATACAAAATATAACAAACGAAAAACAATTCCTGATTCGTATCCTTGCCAGTCCTACCAACCAAGCACATGTGTTTATCTGGTGAGTTGTGCGAATGGCTGTCCTATTGCGATTGTCTTCCAACGGGCGCGCGGTAGCGGCGGACAGTTATAGTTTTCACCCACTGATAGCCGTTCAAGGTGTCTACACGGCAAGTGGACTACCGGGAACTTCCGCGATTATACAACCAGGTTTCGTAAAGCAAAAGAATGCGCAATAAATACGAATTAAAACAAATAAACCAATTCCTGATTCGCATCGTTGCCAGCCCTACCAAGCACATGTGTTTATCAGGCGAGTTGTGCGTGAATAGCAGCTGTTCTTTTGCGATTGTCTTCCACCGGGGGCGGCGGGCGGCTACGCGATGCCTCGCCGACTCGCACGATTGTTATCTGGATAAACCAGCAGTGCGCTATTGTTGAATGTATCAACAGGGAGTTTATATGCAAAACGGATATCTTATGCTATATTATAGATGACCTTTAGTGCTTATAGATAAAAAATATAGTTAGCGCTAACCATATTTAAAACATTGTTCTGACCCTTGTAGCTTCGAATAATTAACAAAATACGATAGCGTTTTTTTTATATTTCAGCTTTAAAAGTGTTTAATGGCAGCTGGGTGAAAGTCGCAATTAAGTTAGAGATTCACAAAACTATTAAATGCTTATAATGAAAATAGTCATCAAGGATTCACAGCCATTTTCACTAAACTTATGAATGGCCTAAGGCTAATATTCTTATCTACCTTTAAACATCCTAATCCTAACTATATCCTACTTTATAAATGTGAAGGTACGTCCGTTTGTTTGTTTTTTTGTTTGTTTGTTTGTTCCTCTTTCACGCAAGAACTACCGAATGGATTTGGATGAAATTTGATATGTAGTGACTTCAAGTAGTGGACTTACACATAGGCTACTTTATATCCCAATATTCCCACAGAAACAAGAACTACGCGGGTGAAACCGGGGGCGCTACTAGTAGAAACTATCTATATCTTTATACCTAATAAAAATGAATCGCTATTTCCCTTGCATCGCATCACGCGTGAACGGATGGAACAATTTTACTAATTCTTTAACTGTTGTGTTTATTATTGTCAGGAGAAGGTCCTTATGAAAGAAAAACATTTTATAAAAAAAAATCAAACCGACTTCAAAAAGCACTTCAATTGCACTTCTATTAACTATATATTTTTTGGCCTTATCTAACTAGCACCGACTCCAAAAGTTTTATTTTTTACTTTTTGAAGTCGGTTTGATTTTTTTTTTTAAAATGTTTTTATTTCAGATTTTTTTGTTACATTATGTGCCGTTACTTACACTAAAAATCAGCCCATACACAACAATGATGTCATCTAGGTATACGACTACTTGCCAAAAGGTGATTGATATTTTTCAGGATTATGAAAAAACTACTAGCCAGATCTTCGTAAAAATTATATGGGACCACACATAAACCATTTTCTTTCAGATAAAAAAAGAATTATAAAAATCTGTTAACAACTGGCGAAGTTATGGTGGAACATACATAAAAAAAATAAAAAAAATAAAAATACAGTCGACTTGAGAACCTCCTCCTTTTTTTGAAGTCGGTTAAAAAAAATTAAGATCGAAATACCCGATGTGGAACTATAGCAGTCCAGCCAAACCATGAGAGATATGCAAATAGCAACTTGGGAAAAGTTGTTGACCGTAATGAGCATTTTGTATTGAAGTAAAAATATCGAAGGTCTGGTGATGATGTGGAACCTTAGCAGCTAAGCTAAACAATAAAAAATACGAATATAGCACCTTGAGATAAGTTTTTTAGCGTGATAAGTATTTTTAATTGACGTATAAAAATCGGTGGTCTGGCACACTTGATGTAGAATCCAACAGTCCAGCTTAAGTATAAGAGAGATCAGAAATACGAATTTAATAATTCTGAATCGGTACGAAGTTTGCCAGCTCCGCTAGTAATATTATAAATGCGAAAGTGTGTTTGTTTGTCCTTTCTTGAAACCCTTAGCGATCAATCGACTTGATTTTTACCGTAAAGTTAGTTGAAAGGGCGGAGAGTAACAGGCTAATTGTTATCCCGATATTTCCACGGGAACAGAAACCACGCGGGTGAAACCGCGGGCGGAAGTTGTTAATCATAAGAATAGGAATAGGCTGATCATCTCTACTGAGCTATGGGTCGTGAGTTCAATTCTCACGTGGGACAAACATCATGTGTATGTATTAAATCCTTAGGTTCTAATAAGTTCTTTGGTTCTGAAAATCGTAGAGTCGGATCGATGTGTGTGTGTTTTTAACCGATATTGATATTGAATAAAAAATTAAATAAATAATTTCTTGACAAGTTTCCCGTCATGATCGCTTAATGTCATCAATTTCATTAAATTGAAATCGACCATCTTTTACAGAGACAACACGCGGGCTAAGTGAAACCTCCGGTTTCGCAGTCGAAGTTTAATTTTAAAACTGCAAGAGTGCATTATTAAATACCTAGGGCAGTGAAAGACTTGGTGTGGTTTTAACTTTTTGCTTACGTACAAATGTTAGTACATAGGCAGCAATTTATCATTCTTTGAAGAATGTTGTTTGATTCTCCTTCAAAATATTTGTACGTCTTTGGTCGTTAATATCGTAAATTAAACATTTAAATAAGTTACATCCATAAAAACCATATCAAGCTATTTTTGTAGCTTTGAGCTTGCTTATGTAGCACATCAACAATTTTATTTATTTAGAAACTCCAGAACTTGTTATACTTAACCACGTCGCGACGTGGTACCGTCGTGGGACTGCTATGAGCGAAATATCGGTTCCCTAACATTCGTGAAATTCAATATAAATTGAAATAAAAAAGTAAATAAATATATATATTTTTTTAACTTTTTAAGATTTAGTTTTTTGTGTTGGGGGTTTTTTAAATTTTTAATTAATATTTTATTTCAAGCTTTTTAGAATTTTGTTATATCAAATCGTCCGATGTCGAAACTCTAGGGGTAGGTATACTAAATGTAAAAGTGAATTCCTTTTACTACTATCCTGCTCCATCACCAGAGCCTGGTCAAAGTCACTAACTGTATGGCTATCCACTCATCAAGACCTCAAGATCAACGAGCCTAAACAACGATATGTCTGCTGTAAGTCATCGAGGAGTTGGGTACTCTGCCAACCGTCCTGCCCCCCTAGACAAGTGGCTTTCTATTATCGAATTCGCCAGTCGAATAGAAAGAAAATGTATAGGATTGACATTAGCGGTCACGTGACATTTAGATCGCCAATGTCAATCCCATACATTTTCTTTCTATTCGACTGGCCAATGCGATATTAGAAAGCCACTTGTCTAGGGGGGCTGGTACCCTCCTGAGGCTGCCATATTTTGATAGTAAAATCGGATTCGAGTATCTAATCTAGTTATCGAGTAGTTTAGAGTATCTAATTTGAACTCGATCAGTCAAATGGAATGGAAGTATAGTTAATGTTCATGTCCTATGAAACTTTATAAATCTGTATCTGTTGCTGCATCTCTTTCGGGCTTTCTTTATTTTTCTTTTTTAAAGCTGATGTAATGACGATGAAGATCTGGGCTATAATTTACGAAAATCCGTTTAGCCGTTTTAAGTTCATTTACAGTTCATTTAGGAAATTACAATGAAAATGAAAGTAGGAAATGAGCGGATGATCTTCTAACGGCTGAACAGATCTTCACAAATTATAGCTAAGAAAGATGATTCTTAACACCAGCTTTCAAATAAAAAAACCGCATCATAATCGGCCCATTCGTTTAGAAGCTACGTTGGCCCATACAGACAGACAGACATACAGATACACACAAACGTCAAACTTATAACACCCCTCTTTTTGCGTCGGTGGTTAAAAATTTATCCGCTCTGTTCGCAGTCTAGTTAACCTTCTTTTATTCTTAAGTAAACAAATAATCAAATGCAAGTATCTTGTATCGACTCTGCAATTAAAAATTTTTCGCAGACTGCGTAATGAAGGTGAATGACCCGGGTACATATTTTTGAAATCGGTAGATAATGGTGTTAAAACATTTTTAATGACGTCTGATAAATATCAAATACTAATAATTTCAGAATAAAATCCATGTGTGCGATGTTTTTTCTTTATATTATTAGAAAGTACTATCAGCTTCTTTCTAATTAAATCTGGCAAGCGTGTTTGATGTTTCGTATGTTGTAAGCATACAGCCCCGTAACGGCTGAATGACGGGCAGTCAGATATGCTCGCATCGCTCGCTCGGCCTTTTGAAGCGTTCGTTAGCAATTTTTTGCTTCTCTTCAACGGCGGACGGATGTAATTAGTTCTGCAAGCACATGCCGGCTCTGTGTGTTTAAGTTTACGTAAAAAATTCTGCGGAAATTCTAAAGAGGAACTAAGATAAGGAGTCGTGCAATTTTCACTTTAAAGTACTTATTATTTTTACAGAAGGTTTCTTGAAAGTCTGAAGAAGTATTTATAATGTTTGCTTTATTTGATAAATAAAAGAATAATATAAAAAATATGAAAAAGAAAAATATAAAAAAAACCGCTAGATAATAAAACTCACTCCTCCAAAACACAAAAATGAAATTTTATATTACTAATATTTTAAAACTCCTGTAAACAGACATTGTATAATCGCAGCACTTATGAACTTTTCATAGTTGTCTAATATGCGTAACAACTCACATTATATGTACTTTGCGATCATTTTGCAATTCCTATAATAAGACATATTATTATAGGTCGACTTTTATGAAAAATAATTAGAATTTTGTCTTTACATTATACTCGTATCATAAAAATTACAAACATATTTTTGTTTGACACTAAGGAAATAGTGCGTATATCCAAATCGTATAGTGTAAACTGTTTGATACTTTTGTTCTTTTCTATCACAAACTTTGTTGTTCGTACCTAATCCTGTTTATCGTTCGACTACTCCCCGTGAGTCTCGGGGGACAATTTTACGTGGGTGAGACTTTTAGTTTAGCTTTGAACTTGTTTTTATATTTAATAGCCCTATATGTAAAAAATCTTTGGGCCCTGGAGACAACCTTAAATCTTTAGTTGGCTAATTTTACTGAAAGGAAACATTAATTTATTTTAAAAAATAAGTTAAACTGCATTCCAAAAGTTTTGATAAGTCACTTAACCTGTACCTACATACATTCATATAAATAATAAATAAATAAATATTCTCATACAATCACACCAATTATCTAGTCCCACGTTAAGTTTCAAGAAGAACTTGTGTTATGGATACTAGATAACTGATAAACATACTTATATAATATTTTTTTTGTAAATACATACTTAATATACATATCAAACACCCAGACCAAGACAAATAGACATGTTCATGCACACAAATATTTGTCTTGTCCGGGGATCGAACCCGGGACCTCTGGCGCAGAAGGCGGGGTTAGTACCCCTGCGCCAAACAGGTCGTCATATATTATACATACATTCAGTACTTTTATGGTGCCAATCGATAGTCTTAAGTATAAAGATCAATTTAGCTTAAGAAACTACGGGTTAACTTACGGGTTGCCACTAGAGATGGGCTAATGACCCGACTGCTGGGTTTAAAGCCAGTTAACGCCCATAGACCATTTTGTTAAACTAAACAAAATCTTTAGAAATAAGAGATGTTTCGGCCTTTGAATATTTTTGTGTATTGATTGTAACGTTGTAAACGTACATACTACTTTAAATAAACATTATTAACCTGTTTTTAGAACTTTATAATAAAACAAATGATTAAATAATTAAAATAAAGTGAAAACTGCAAATACAATAAAAAGAACATTTAAACTTAACTAAGCCCTAAAATTACAAACAAATAACTAAAATAAAATATAAACTTATAACTAATCTAACAATACAATCTAAACCTTAATACTAAACCAAACACTTAAAAATTATAACTACATTTAAAATTCCGTTTCTCTAACTGCGAACTACGAATCCGTCAACACATTTTAGCACTCATTCTCCGGCTGTATTGTTTTCAATAGACGTCACGAATCAAGTAGGTGACATTCGTTCGGAGCGGGACTCCCGATTCCGACTAAGCCGAGCTAACTTGTTGTGCGTCATAACTTTGCCGTTTTTTGAACTTGCATATTTTTATTCGATTTGAAACAGTTGCTCATTTACTTAATTTTACTAAGAAATTAGAACATTCGCTCACTAATAGCGATCGCTAATAAAATATTGTGCGTGAAGTGTTAAACCCCAGACTGGGGTCCGAGGTCACCGCAAGGGCGTTGACCATTTATAGCAGAACTGTTGAATTCCGAAGCCACACTCTCCGCCCACTCCTGCTGCGCATCCTGTACACGGCCCGGGACCACATTACGGGAAGTACCGGAACGGAACAGAGCCAGGCCAAGACCCTTTTTATTCTTTGGGCTTCACCCATTCGACCCGCTTCTTTTACTGCCAGGGTATATTATTTGTAATAAATTATTATCACTTTATTTCTATCGTTTCTATCTTCCTATCCCCGTAGGAAAAATAGGGTGTAGGGGGTAGAAAGAGACATGATTTAACAAGAAATTGTTTCCATAGCAACGTCACATTTGAAATATCAATAAAAACAAAAAAAAACTGTAAACAGTTTCTATAACACACAATGTGGGTTTTTATTGGGTTTAAATGCAGTGGTCTGGTTTAAACCCAGTTCTTTGCCCATCTCTAGTTGCCACCCTTTTGCTCGAACCACAAACGCTTTCTTTTTTATTTACGATATAATCTTAGCCTTTATCATACCTGATGTTAAGTATTGATAAGGCTGAAGATGAAAACGAACCTCTCCCGGAATCCTCAACCACTGAGGAACTGTCTATCTTATCTCCAACCACCGGAACACAACAATGCTGAAAACATTATTGTTACTGCGTCAGACTTAGATAAAATTGTGGTAGCTAGCTAGCCAGGCGGACTCACAACAGGGTCCTACCACCAACCAAACCGAATACAATATGTAACCCCTATTACTGGAAATCGAATCCAGTACCCATGGGCCTGATACCGCTGGTTGTTACCACTAGACCACAGAGCTGTCTAACATTACAGTTCTGTGGGTTTTTTTTTGTAGGTCTTTGTCTAATTCAAGGTATATATAATAATACTTTCAGCAATAAATACTTACGTATCATGCTGGTTTCTTTCTTTTCGAACTAATTTGATATTTTTTTTTAGTTAAATTTTAAAATCTACAATAGTTTAAATACCATCCAGAGTAGGTACAGTCACGTACAATGATATGTAAACTATAATATACTAACTTATCACATTGAAACACAAGGAAACAAAGCTCTCTGTGTCTACAAATGTCATTCAATATTGTAATGTCACAACGTTGCTTAGAATTTTTACTTGCACGTGAATGTATACATCGACAAAAAGTCGGGTATCTCATAAAATACAGAGCCTCTAGCTGAATCGTAGCTACAAAAATCACGTCGTTTCTAAACGTCAGACACACGTCATACAAGGACAGACACTTTACGAATTTTTTTACGAACTTTACTGGCCGATAATATCCATAATTTAGCTGGATGTAGGTATGTTCTTTAGCTTCAAGTGTTTACGAGCCCGTAGTTTTAGCTAATTTGCTTGGGAACTTAACAAAGTTTGGAAGCATTATGTGAGAAATGCAGACGGAGTTAATATAATACAGTTATATAATTATTAGATTTTTATGTTTTAAGCACAATTGCATGTAACTGTACGATACAAAGGCTAAAAGACTTTTTACACAGCATTTACGGATCTAAAAATCTAAAACATATTCAAATTAACTCTTTTGAACTTTTACTTAGAAAATGGTTTAATCAAATAACTAGTTAGGTGGAAAAGCTTTCCCTCACACACTTTACTTTCATAAACTTATTTTTGCTAAAAAGATTTCTTTGTTCCAGATTTGTTCTGCAGTGCATGAAAAGCGAGTTTTAAAATTGTAGTAACAAAAGGGAACGTAGAAAACTGCCAGGACGACTGTTGTTCAAAATTAAAAACTTAATGACTGAAAATATGCAAGTTTCTTTTCTGTCGGATACAGAAGTATTTGAGGTTAAATAGGGCTTTATGTCTTTGAAATTTTAATGAAACGTTTACATTAAAATTTTGGAATTAAAATATTTTTATGAGATAAGCGAAGTTTTAAGGGAGTGTTGCCAGTAGAACCTGTATATGTCCTCAGTCCTCATCAGCCCATTTTTAATATTGTTGGGGCACCGGCTTCCATATGGTTGGATAACGAGAATGGGCCATGACCCAACACGCGGACCCAATGCGGATTGGTGGGTTTAAACACTGCAAACGTAGCCGGGACCAACGGCTTCTTCGTGCCTTCCGAAGCACGAAGGAGCTCGAGATCGTAAATTCTTGGTTACTAATTAATGTATTCTCTTAGATTTTTTTTATTGGTTCGGTTTCGATTGATCGAAAGTGAAATGAAGTAAGTGTGGCCAGTAGAACATAAATATAATTGCGCTCTTACTCTGAGCATACCAAAACGGGTCCAGTCTGTATTCTGTATAGAATGCGTCTGAAAAAAAAATTAAAAAAAAAATACGTACCATTGTTTTTGTTGGCCGGCACTTGCAGAAAAAGTCCTAAAATGAATGATCTCCTTTTAAAAGTCATTAACCTACTTCTAGATAAATTAAGTCTTCGATTGTAATTAAATTTTTTGTAAACATAACATGGCGTTATTATAACGAATTATATTTCGTCGCTTCATTCTTCAGATATGTTATTTACAACGTAGTCCCTTTTTCTACCAGGCAACATTCGCACGCTTTAATAGTTTAACTCCTTTGCCTATGTATATATATTTTTTTTGTTTTTCACTTGTAGGCACCCGCCATTTGCAATTTCATTCTTTTTTCGTGCGAGGCAGCGAGCGCACGCGCCCTTTTAAAAAACAAAAAGTGTGTTCAGTTCAAATTGCTATAATGCCAAAACGAAGTGCTGAAGAAAAAATGGAGCGTTATCGAAATAAGCTTCGTAAACTCGAACAAAAGCAAACCCGTTATCGAGCTAGACTCGTAATTGATTCATCAGAATCCGATATTGATACCCACGGCACCGGTAAGTACCTACATGTTATTGAGTTATTAAAAGTGATAACTTGCATTTTTCATCTATAACCTAGACTTAAAACACAAACTAGGTTCGCCGGGGGGTTGGCCGTGAGTCAACACGATGGCAATGAGCAGTAAAATAGTGTTCCTTTAAAAGTAATCGCTATTGCAAACTGCAATTTTCGCAAAAAACCTGGGGGTTGGCCGTGAGTCAACACGATGGTATTAAACATAAAAACAAGTGTTCCTCGGGAATCACTTTTGCGTTTTTATAACTCGTACGTGCAATACGTAAAAATAATATTCCTACAATAGGAATAACAAATATAAGCCGCTATATTTGTCTATATGAAAAAACAATTAATTTTTATAATTAAAAAATAGTATTTATTGTGATTAACGTAGTTTTTTAAACGACTTTTTTATATATTTTTTATTGAAAAAAAAAAAAAAAAAAAAATTAAAATTATACACTAGTTTCGATATTTTTTTATCATAACTACCGTCAATATTAACATATTTTCGTTGTTCTTAGATAATGAAGAAAACGAAATGCCAGTATTAAATGACGAAGCTATTTTGAATACCGAAGCGTCACTAGAGGCACCCTTGCCGGCCGCAGAAGTGGTCACTGAACCCCAGGCCCCAGAATTGGACCCCGAGATACTGTCGGCACTAGGCGAAGCCCTGAATGATACGCCACTGTTCGGACCACCAATTCACGAGAATTTATCACAAAGATGGGGACCTATATTAAAAAAGGGCATAACAAAAGAAGCCCGAGAAGCTTTATTTAAAGCTTATCTGATCCCAGAAAATTGCCCTTTACTTCATGCGCCAAAGTTAAACGCCGAAATTTCTGCGGCGATTACAGATATGTCGAGGAACCGAGACAAAAAATTGGAAAAGACCCAACAGCAGCTTGGCTACGGCATCACAGCCGTCAACAGAGCTTTGTCTCTTTTACTTACAATAGATGATAAAATCCAAGCCATTAAGCTGCTCAGCGATGGCTGCCGCATATTGACGGACCTCCATCATACGGAGACTCAAGTTCGCACTAAACTGTTGACGTCGGTATTGGACAAGTCTTTTTTGAATACCATAAAAGACACTGAGAGGGATGACACCCTGTTCGGGGCTAAACTATCCGAAAAGATAAAAGCTTCTAGAGTAATTGAGCGCCAGGGCCTGCAGATTAAAAAGGTAACCGCCGCCCCGAAGACTACTACGCCGACAGTCCAATCGACGGCAACGAGACCCCGCTACCAGGAAAACTGGGCAGGACCCTCTCGCTACCCGTCGAACAGGGGGGGGCGAGGGGGGGTCAAGAAACCCAACTATGCAGGCCGCCGAGCTCCACCAACAGCTCAAAACAAGCCCGTGATCCCGAACAAGCCACGTGCACCACCACAACAATGAACCAGGTACCACTTCATGCTGGACGATTACAACATTTTTATGATTGTTGGCTTAAAGTCACAAATAATAAAACTGTTTTAGATTGGATCCACTATGGATTCCTAATATATTTTACGACGAAACCTAGACAAAGTTTTCCTCCGTCATACAAAATGTCAGTATTAGAAAAAGAACATATGTCCATATCCATAAACAATCTTTTAGAATTAGGGGCAATATACCCGTGCTCTCCAAAATCTGATCAATTCTTATCGAGTATTTTCCTTACGCCGAAATCAAATGGGGGTCATCGTTTTATTCTCAATCTTAAACCTCTTAATAAGTTTGTACAAAAAAGCCACTTTAAAATGGAGGACTTTAGAACAGCTTCTAAGTTGATACCCCCTAATGGCTACATGGCCACAATAGATTTAAAGGAAGCTTATTTGGTGATTCCGATTGCCCCCAAAGACCGTAAATATTTACGTTTTCAGTATGAAAACGAATATTCACAAGTTTTAACATACGAGTTTTCTGCTTTACCTTACGGTTTATCTATTGCACCTAGAACTTTTACCAAGGTCATGAAAGAAGTGATTTCATACCTTAGACGACAAGGTTTCAAATCTGTACAGTATCTTGATGACATTATGTGCCTAGGCGATACTTACCAAATGTGCTTAAGTAATGTTAAGGAAACCTTGAGAACTCTCAAGTGTCTGGGGTTTGTCGTAAACTACGAAAAAAGCCATTTAGAGCCAAAACAAACCTGTAAATTTTTAGGATTTATTTATGACTCTGTAAGCCTTACCTTATCATTACCACCCGAAAAACGTAATAATATTTCACAGTTAGTCGAAAAATATTCCTTTCTTTCCTCATGCTCAATCAGAGATTTTTCCAACTTATTGGCGTTCTCATTGCCGCATGCCCTGCCGTTAAATATGGATGGCTTTACACCAAAATATTGGAAAGACAGAAATTCTTAGCCCTTAGAGATCATAATGATTATAATAAGAAAATTATATTACCTTAAGTGATTCTAAGCGATCTTCATTGGTGGAGTCAAAATATAAACACAACTTTTACTTCTCTAACTATTCCAGAATTTACCTTAGAAATCTTTACAGATGCCTCCAGAACTGGCTGGGGTGCTTATTGTAACGGGGATAGAGCAAATGGAAACTGGAAAGAAGATGAACTTGATTTCCACATTAATTATTTAGAGCTTTTAGCAGTTTTTTTGGCAATAAAATGCTTTGCTCGCGACTCCTATAACTGTGCAATATTATTAAGAGTCGACAATACGACTGCAATTAGTTATATAAATAGGATGGGTGGAATCCAATTTGTACACCTAAATACTTTATCTCGACAAATTTGGCAATGGTGCGAGAAGCGAAAGATCTGGCTTGTTGCATCTTATATAAATACAAAAGAGAATACAGAAGCAGATAAGGAGTCAAGGAAAATTAATACCGACATAGAATGGGAGTTAAGTGATTATGCCTATAAATTGATAACTCATAATTTTGGACATCCAGAGGTCGATCTCTTCGCTTCTCGAACTAATGCCAAATGTGACCGGTATGTATCATGGCAACGAGATCCCGATGCCATGGCGATAGATGCGTTTACCATTAACTGGTCTGGCAAGTTCTTTTACGCATTTCCCCCATTTTGCTTACTATTAAAATGTCTACAAAAAATTAGAAATGACAAAGCTGTAGGCATTGTAGTATTTCCCATATGGCCTTCACAGGCTTGGTACCCAGAACTACAAAATATGGTATCATCAGAAATATTATATCTAAATCCTAACAAAAACCTTCTCCATTCCCCTTTCAGAGCTCACCACCCTCTTCAGCAGAGACTTACCCTGGGTGCAGCGGTGCTCTCCGGCTCGCGTTCACTCAGCGTGGCATACCCCACAACGCCCTCGACCTAATGGTATCTTCCCTAGCCAAAAATACAATCAAGCAATATGATGTTACATTAAAACTTTGGTGGTTATTTTGTAAAACAAATAACATTACAATATTTACAATATCATTTCTCACCGAAAAATTTAATAAGGGAGCTTCATATGGTTCTCTCAACTCACATCGTTCTGCCCTTTCATTATTTCTTGGAAATAACATCGGGTCAGACGATTGCATAAAAAGATTGCTCAAAGGTGCATTTAAAGCAAGACCCAGTACACCCAAGTACAGTGCCACATGGGACCCCCAGACTGTCCTCAACACTGTGTCAGGCTGGTACCCAAATAGAGAACTATCCATCGAAAAACTCACAAAAAAATTAGCTATCTTGCTTGCTCTGTCTACAGCTCACAGGGTGCAGACCCTTTCATTGATAAGAATGTCTAACATAATCATAAATAGTGATGGAGTGGAAATTGTTATAAAATATATCATCAAAACCTCCGCTCCCGGCAAAGGCTCACCAATTTTGTTTCTTCCATATTTTAAAAATCAAATAAGTATTTGCCCAGCCACAGCCTTGGAAGATTACATTTTTCTGACTAAGTCATATAGAACAGAATCCATGTCAAAATTATTTCTGACCTTTCGGCGTCCTTATAGATGCGCCAGTTCGCAGTCAATCAGCCGTTGGATCAAGGATGTACTTGCCGTCAGCGGAGTAGACGTTGCGATATTTAGCGCGCATAGCACGCGCCATGCCGCAACGTCTACAGCCCACTTGGCAGGTGTTTCTATAGATAATATTAGGAAGCAGGCTGGTTGGGCAGATACCTCACAAATATTTGCGAAATTTTATAATCGCCCAATCATAGCTAATGACAATTTTGCTAGATCAGTTTTCTTCCATGTCTGATTGATAACTTTCATTTATTGATTGTATAACCAGTTGGATAATTAAAATAAAATAGAAATAAGATGTAACTTAATGTTTATTTTGTTATTTTTTGTACAATTTTGTTTATTAAACTTAAAATATACATAACTTGAACTGAAATAAATGTGTTTAAAAAATACTTTGTTCATACTTACATAACAAAAAGCAAAACTTATCTCTAAACATCTACGTTGTAAATAACATATCTGAAGAATGAAGCGACGAAATATAATATATGATCAAACGAACTTCTACAAGTGAAGTTCGATCGATATTATATAAGTCGCTTCATTCGAAGATATAAACACCCACCCTCCCTTTTCCCTGAGAAAGACTCAAGAGTTTTGCTTTATATTCTACCTATCTCTAAAATAATGAAATTGCAAATGGCGGGTGCCTACAAGTGAAAAACAAAAAAAATATATATACATAGGCAAAGGAGTTAAACTATTAAAGCGTGCGAATGTTGCCTGGTAGAAAAAGGGACTACGTTGTAAATAACATATCTTCGAATGAAGCGACTTATATAATATCGATCGAACTTCACTTGTAGAAGTTCGTTTGATCATATATTAAATACAGCAGTGAAATAATGACAAAGCAAGAATGAAACTAGTTTTATAACACAGTACAATAACATCTTGTAAAAGAATTGTAATTTATAGCCGGAGGTGGGTATTCAGGCCAGCTCGGAATATCACGGGAGAAAATTCAGTATTTAATTAAAAACCTGATACAGTTCACTGGATTTAGTTTCTTTGGATTGTCGCAAAAGAATTTTAATTTGCTTTAAAGTACAATATAGATCTTGTAGCAATTTTCGAAGACCTTAATCTTTGAGTGACCACCAGATATTTGCTAGCTAAAGGTACACACGACAGCACGTCACGTCATGCTTTACGCTTGCAATACGAAAACCACCGCTATTACGAGTGATATAAGGGAGCTCTCAAGGTCTCAAGGTCTTCATTTCCTTAATTACCACAAATATAAATTATCCTACAATACAGTAATTAAAATAACAATAACACCTAATCCCTACCAAACTTTAACACTAAAATGTAAACTATTACTATGATGTTAACATACTGCATTCAGTTCACTGTTCAATCAAATCACTTGATATCTGCATTCAATACGAAATTAAAATATGGTGATGACCAGGTGATGACCACTGCAAGTCATTCGTTATCTGGCTCGGCAGTCGTCGTCACTAGTCGGGGAGCGAACAGTTTTCTACCCACACGCATAATAGCAAGAATACTAACTTTGATCAAAATAGTCTACTTTTTATTTTAAGTATAATACTCGCATTTTGTTTGTACAAGTTTTACACAAATGTTGCACTATGAGTAGGTATTATTTTTCTTCTGCGTTTCTCAGTATAACCTAGTAAATATATTTTTTAACACACTTGCTCGTAAAGCTGATGTAATTCCACCGGTTTTAAATATGTAAAGCGGGTCATAAAAAACACGTGTGTTACCAAAGCAAATAGTTAAGTTATAGTCCATACACGACGACTCCAGCGCGCTGTTGCTATTCAAATTTCGAACTAATCGCCGCGCGGCGCCAGTCAGTAGACAATCCAAAAGGGCACCGCCATTATATAAAAACATTTTATAAAAAAAATCAAACCGACTTCAAAAAGTATAAAATAAAACTTTTGGAGTCGGTGCCAGCCAAAGCATTCTACATTGCACTTCTATTAACTATATTTTTTTTGGCCTTAGCTAACTAGCACCGACTCCAAAAGTTTTATTTTATACTTTTTGAAGTCGGTTTGATTTTTTTTATAAAATGTTTTTATTTCAGATTTTTTTGTTACATTATGTGCCGTTACTTACACTAAAAATCAGCCCATACACAACAATGATGTCATCTAGGTATACGACTACTTGCCAAAAGGTGATTGATATTTTTCAGGATTATGAAAAAACTACTAGCCAGATCTTCGTAAAAATTATATGGGACCACACATAAACCATTTTCTTCCAGATAAAAAAATAATTTTAAAAATCTGTTAACAACTGGCGAAGTTATGGTGGAACATACATAAAAAAAAAAAAAAAAAACAGTCGACTTGATAACCTCCTCCTTTTTTTGAAGTCGGTTAAAAAGAAGAAGAAGTGTGCATTCACAGATTGAGTTTATTTAAAATAAAAAAAAAACAGTTTATTCGGTAATTTAAAAACTTGACTGCATGCTCTTTGCCAACATTTTCACGCAGCAACGGCAGAAAATAATCCTCGCGCCATTTTTCTCAAATTTTCTTTTCTTTGTACTTGTATTGTGAATAATTAAAAATGAACAAAATATAAAATGTTTTTTTTTCTGTTTCCTCGCAAATGTGTTAAAAAACGTCGTACGATATACGTGCGTATTGGTTATAACATGCGAGGCGAAATTTCAGCCCGAGCCGAAGGCGAGGGCGTAATTGAGCCGAGCATCTTAACGCACTAATATCGTAATGTACTAATAACAAATGTATGTGCTTAAATAATGTTTCACAATAAGCGATGCGTGTTTGTTTTATAAAAGTTTGTGTTGAGACGATGAGTTAGCGGTGTACAGAAAAACCTAATAAGGTTTGTGAAAGCCCGTTTTTGTTTTAGAATAATTAGTTTGTAATTACTTTTGATAAAAAATAAAGAATATAGTATACTTTAGTCAAAGTGAAAAGAGCCTGAGGTGCTGTAGACTCAGTTTAGTAGGATAATGAACGATCAGTGCACGAAGAAACTTTAGATGTGCCTAAGTTGATGAGTTTTTATATCAGACAATTTTTTAAGACTAAAGGTGTTTATATCAGACATCTTCACTAATAGATTCTGAAATGAGTAGGTTAAGCGCATGTTACTAACGTACCTATAACAGAAAGTTTGGACGATCGGGTTTTTGATTTGTGAAACTAGGCACCTAATGTCCGGGGATTCAAAAACACCATCACTTGATTTGATAATCTAACAGGCAATCAAATATTTCTATCATTTATTTATCGAACCTTAACGCTATATAAGGATTAAATGTAGCATTTAATCCTTATGTCTTTACCTTACCCTATTTCAAGTTTAGGTCTAACATCCATTACATTAACCATTTACCTAGAGCTCAATCGTCAAACGTTAACTTTAAGTTAAAGTAAACTTTATAGTTATAAGTTACATTAACGATTATTTCATGATAATATATCTCGTTCAAAGGTGTAATCACTTTGGTTTTACGTGCAACTAATTGGTAAAAAGTAAAAATATCCAAAAACCCATTACTTTTACTTTAAGACGGGAATTTCAAGGCGGGCGTCGCATTCTGAAGTTAACCCTACAAACAGCTTCATAAGTCTGAGGTGGAGAGGATTTTCGCAATTTCCTCGCCACAGGCTGAGAAAGTATGAGGTTATGTTTAATAAACTAGAATGTTTTAAAATTCTTGCTAAATATCAAAATTTCCTGTACAGTAATTTTGTTTTTTTTTTTACTAATAGCCAACTTCAGGTTCGGTGAAATGATTGTTTTAAGATTTGATCTTTCGCCCATTAGGTACCTATAATATACACTTTGGTGATTAAAAATACGTAAATGTTGTGTTGTTGTACGGTATAAGTTAAAAAGAATACTTAAAACCCATTACTTTTACTTCAAGACGGGGCCTCGATGCAATATTTCAAGGCGGGCGTCGCTTTCCAAACTTAACCATACCAGCAGCTTCATATGTCTGAGGTGGAGAGGATTTTCGCAATTTCCTCGCCACAGGCTGGGAAACTATGAGGTTATGTTGTTAAATACACTAGAATATTTAAAAAGTCTTTCTAATATAACTAACTTTCTTTGTTTATTTTACCATAAGCTGACTTGAGTGTAACAATTAACATTTACAAAAATGGCGGAAGTTGCCATTTCTATGACTTCATGGGCGGAGTTTAGTTGAAGATCGAATTCGGATTCGGTTGGCGGGCGCGGTCATCTTGGTGAATTAGTGACCTGGCGATTCGGATTTAGTTACTGAAAATCCATTTGTCATCCACAATGTCGGAAAGGGAAGATAATGTGTACAAAGCAAAGCTGAGCGCTATGATGAAATGGTGGAGGCGATGAAGAACGTTGTTTATAGACAATTATATTGGTGAAGTGAAGTGTCATCCCGCCGAATTCCTAAAGAAACTGCAACAGCCAACTCCATGGACGACCCGGGCTACCTCCAGCTCTAAGCAGCACCACGAGGATATCAAGGTATCGTGCCCTTCCTTGTATATTTATTGAACTCGCGTTCTTTAACCACAATTTGTTACACACCAAAATTTAAATAGCCCGCACAACCATTTTTTGCCCGCTATAGTCCACATCTTTAGTCCACATAGTCGGTTTGCCTCATATATACTTTTTAACTCTTGCGTTGCATTATAAATATTTAAAATGGAAACGGAAAATTAAACGCGTAGAACGTGATAGGTGAGTCAGCCCGTGACCACGGCCGATGTAACTTGGCCGAAAAGTCGGGAAAATTAGGTACCTAGGTGAAATACCTATCACGTTCTACGCGTTCAATACCCGTTTCAATTTTCAATATTGGTTTTCCTCATAGTTTCACAGACAGCTCATATTCTGCTATGAATATTACTTTGTCAAATTGAAAAGGGGTAGGTAGATGATGCGGTATCTCCTACCTCCGAAAGGAAACGTAGTGACGGCCTACGGAAATTAGATGGACGTCATTTTGAACGCCAGTGTCGTATGAAGACCTACTATTTCTACCTGCACGCTGCTGGCGGCAAAATGTGATTGTGTGAAATTCACAATCTTTCTAAAAATTTTTATTAGAAAATGCCGAAATGACCTAATAAAAGTGAGATCAATTTGAAAAAGTCAATAAACAAAGAGGCATGGAAAGAATGAAACTACTAAACGGTTGAAACATATTTTATTTATCAAAATAATAGAAAAGTAACTCTGTTTAGTCGGAACTCCAATTTTGCTGGTCAATTAAAAAAAAGAATGACGCTGTGTTGCAAAAATTTATGCAGAATTAAAATTACACTTCATTTAAAATAAGAGATTAAAATGTTTGATAGACAAATACAAAAAAAATCGACTCGGCTTATTCTGAGGCGGAACGGATGAAGGAATAACTTGTAAGTCGAGTCCATTTTTTCTAGTATTGTTCTATTAAAACCTATACTACTAAAACAATACCGTGACTGACCGACAGGCAACGCACAGTCCAAGCAGCTGAACCGATTAGACAGAATTTTTGCATACGTACATGATCCTTTAACGATTTAGGCGAGCACTAAGAAAGGATTTTTTGATATTCCCACGGAATAGGGAATAAACGGGATTGTATTGTAACCTAATTCCTCGCGGACGAAGTCGCGGGTTTACCATATTAGTTAGCATTGAAAATGCAAACTTGAAAAATCGTAAAGGATGAAAGTTTGTAATGCGACACGCCCGACTGTAACCCCGACGTGAAAATTCATTATTTCTCAATAAAGAGTTATTGAAGCTTGGATAACTTTCACCGAATTTGACCCAATATATAAACACACTGCCATTTCGTTTACTGCCAAACTCATTTATTGACTGCGGGCAACTAAGTACATAAGTCGTAAAACTCTCGCAAAGTCGACTCCGCAAGAAATAAAATATTTGAATCGCTCTCGTGTTTCTCTGCTTACACGCGATGTTGTTTCTTCATAGATATAATAGAAGTACAATAATGTCCATATCGCATATTCGATATATTCTTTCTTATGCTTTATGTGATCTCTCTATATTATGATAAAATAATCACGAAGACAACTCTGTAAGATTAAATAATTAGCATGCTGCAGGAGATGTGCATAAGCTAATCGCAGATAAGTATATCTTGGTGATGATTAATCAAACAAAATTATTGTATTGCCAGTTACTACGTATCGTATGGATTAGTAAAACAGTAGAAGCCGTACTTTTAGAGTAAGTTTGTGTTAAAATTCAACATTTCTCAGACAAAGCCGCTACCTGTGTAGTGTAATCAAGATTGTACCTAATTCACATAACCAAATGATAACATCGAACGTAAGTGGCTGCAAAGATTTGTTTACGCTTAGAATCTCATTTGCGAACGCCACGAAATAAAAAGCAACTCAACAGCTTGAAAAATATTATTTCGGTAAACGAGGGGTGAGGCGTCTCCCATAATGTCCCCTAATGCGCTCACATAAAAAACGCTCTTGCTGGCCGCGAATGGACTAAATATTATGTAAATTTCCTTTATGATCTTTCGGCATTTGCCGCGAATAATCGCTGCTTGGATAACATTTTCATTTTTATTTAAAACCTCCTTCGTTATACGTTCTTGACGTTGGTTAATCCATGAACAAGGGGTCTCTTAAAGCAATTATTTGAATTTTAATAAAGACTTTCATCCAAATGAATGTGTGATTTTTCTTTCTAAAAATTGAAAGATACCTAGCCCAGAAACTTTATTCATAAGGCGCTGTTCGTTGATTTATTAAGTGTACCGGAATTACTTAAGTATATCAAAATGTTGGATCCCAATAGTTTTTAATTTATTTATCCAAGGTCTTCAAAATTTTGTTCACAGTTTATTTTACATCCAAATTTGCTCAGTTGGTTCGTGACGAGAACGAAAGAACTATAAAATTATCGTTTCCCGAATACTGAATAAAAAGTACAATTTTTATTTAGTAATGAACTGTAAAACACAAAAAATATAGCATTCCTAAGTTGTAACTTACTGATTCGTTTTTATTTGAATGTTTACTAGATAAAACTTGCTGTATTTTTCAAATATTTTTCCCAATTTGTGCATGTTTGTTTTTTCGACTGATGCTTTTTCCCCGACTTTAAAGGAAGGGTTATGTTTTACGCGCGTATCTTGTATGTATGTATGTTTGTTTGTTTATATGTAATATTATTTGTTACCTCTCATCTTTCAAGTGGCTGAACGGATTTCTATAATTAAAATATCTTTAGATTTGTCTTGAACGCCCAAGTGTTCTTGGGTTTTTGATCTATACTAATATTATAAAGAGGAAAAATTAGATTGTTTGTTTGCATTGAATACGCTCCGAAACTACTGACCGGCTTTGGATGAAATTTAGTACACAGATAGTAAATAGCCTGGTTATGAACATAGGATACTTAAATCTCGATATTCCCACGGGAACGGGAACCACGCGGGTGAAAAGCGAGCAGCCGCTAGTGTTTAATAAAAACCATGCAACATGGCGTCTTTGAGATGCTACTATTTGAAGTGAAAAAAAAATATTCAGAATACTTTAATATGGGTATCAATTTAAAGGGCTGGTCTGAGGGATTTCAAAAAGTTATATCATGACCGATAAATAACTAAAAGGATATTAATATAAGTAATTAAATAAATTTAAAAAACAAAAAAAATAGCATCTGCATCAAAAGACAACTGAAAAGATAGGAACAAGATCGAATATAAAAATATGTTGTTCAACATAATATCATGCATTGTACTTATTATTAAGTCGATGTCATGCCTCCGACTTCACGAAATATTTTTATGTTTGATTTTGTTTCCATCTTTTCAGTTGATTTGTCTTTTGATGCAAAGTTTTTTAGTTTTTTAATCAGGTGGTTATTACGTGTGCTCGTTCTATGGTTATGTAGTAATTCCTTCCAAACTATGTCTGAATGAAAATATGTCTATCTTTTTATATCTTTTTTTTACCCAATCTATTACAAAACTTGTCGTGGAAAATATATATATCGCATATAGAAACAAGTATCGATGGAGCAACATACACGAGGACTGAATTCATTTAAATACTCATCTCTCACAGACACGTAAGGTACGTTATGAGCTGTCGATCGGAAAGCCTCCGTGTACTCTATGAAGCATAAATAAATAATGGACTGATGAAAAATAATACTAGGATAAATTACTTTTTATAAAAAGTAGAAGGAAATACTAAACTTGTATTTTACTGATTAATAGTTATTTGTTATGCAAGGCTGGAAAGTTGGTTATTAGCGGCGAGTTGCCTCTATTGAAATCTGAGCAAGTGAAGGATTCTAGGATGATAGGAATAGGATAGGAAGACTCGCTACGCTCGTGGTTCAAAGATCGAATCCCGAGCGAAGCGAGGATTTCACAGGTACAAGACGCTAAAATCTTTTCTGCCGAGCGCAACACACAATTTTTCACCTCACAACAGCGAGGAACATTTTATTGTTGTTTCCGCGGTCAACTTCCGGTAAAAAAATCTTTAAACATTAAGTATAATTTAAATAAACCTTATTCTTGTTGTTTTAATGATATAAAAAACAAAAATAATATAAAAGGGAGTTTTATAGTTATGTAATTCAAAGTTTTTTTTGGAAGTAGGAATATATTGTTACTTATAAATATCAATAAATCGATTCGTTAAATGTTGACATTGACATTAGGTACAAGACAAAGAAAATTTAAATATAAAGGTTTATGCCACGTTCCGAAATCCAATCATGGTTGTGAAATCTCACACAGCCTAATATTAAATTCTTATAACAAATAGTTTAATCTTATTGTTTTAATAATTCAATGAACTAAAATAATATAATAAAACCAATACAGAGTATTATAATTAATTCAAAGCTATTTAAAATAAGTAAACTGAATGGCAAAACCTCCATTTACGAGCGTGTGAGGTGAAAAAAAACTTTCTAGATTTTATAAAGGGGCCGCGCCGCGAATGAAAAACCCCAAGTTTAGATAATGTTTATTTTTCTTGTTACCCATCCTTCAGTATAAACGGCTCTGTGGTTTAGTGATAACAAGTACCGGTATCAGACCCAGGGGTCCCGGGTTCGATTCCCAGCGGGGGTTACATATTGTATTCGGTTTGGTTGGTGGTAGGACTTGTTGTAAATCCGCCTGGCTTGCTACTACCATCTTATCTAACCTCGACGCCATAATAACAATGTCTTCAGCATCGTTGTGTTCCGGCAGTTAGAGATAAGATAGCCAGCTCCTCGGTGATGAGGATTACGGGAGAGGCTCGCTTCCACGTTCAACCTTATCAATATCTAACATCAGGTATGATGAAGGCTAATACCTATTTGCACTAAAATTAAAATTATTCTTATCTTTTTTAATCTTAATATAAAATTGATTTGCACTAGTAGCCATATGACGTTGTTAAAATCCACTAAGGCTATTTTAAACTTACGGGCCCAATATCGAGTGCCTAAAGCTTAAGCTATTCTTAATATTATTGTTTTAAAATAGATAAGAATAGCCTTAGACGAATCTTAAGTTTAGTGAAAATAGGTATTAAGAGTCTCCTCACACGCTCGGAAAAGGAGGTTTTGTCATTCAATTACTGTGTGGTAAATCGTATTTTGCGGCCTAGCGTGGTAAAGTATTTTTTTTAATTTAGAACAAAAAATTCGGCATAATGCGTTTCGGAACGTGATAAAGACCATTATTTTTAATTTACATCATGACATTATTACGAATCGTTTTTATTGTTATGTTATGTAACAATTTAATCCTATTTTAAATAACTTTGAATCAACTATAATACTCCCTTTTTTATATCAATAAAACAGCGAGATTAAACCTTTTGCAAAGCAAGGGCGTAGCCAGAATTGTATATAGGGGTTATTATTCCATACCTTGCTACGCCCATGTCAGAAAATGCAAATAAAACTAGGTTTTAATAATTTTATATTAACATATTTTTCATTAAACATTAAGAAGGAGGTAAATCTGCTGAAGATGAATACCTACATATATTTTCACGTGAGAATTATTACGCGTAAAATGTATATGTCGCAGCCAACTGGTTACATCGGCCGTTCAATTGGAGGGCTAGCCCGTCAGTTTAACACCGGCATTTAACGAAACAGCTAAGGGACAACTAGCCAAGTGGTTGAATGAAACGTGTAACGACTTGGCTGAACGTTATATTTAGCCGTCGCTTTAAATGAGATGTCATAATTGACTTAAACTATTCGTGAAAATTTGTAGCCAGAGGTGTAATATTAAACAAATTTTTATCACACATTTTAATTTTACAATATTGATATTAATAAAACACTGTAAGTTAAGTTTATGGTAAATTTTAAATAGAAAAATATTGGAAAAAAATTAACTCGGCCACAACCACAAGTGCATTGGACCGGATTTCCAAAGGTCGCGGGTTCGTTTCCCGTCTGAGAATTCACTTGTGGCCGAGTTAATTTTTTTTTCCAATATTTTTCTATTTAAAATTTACCATAAGTATAAAAATAGCATTGAAAAAATGCAAAAATTACAAAAATCATAAGTAAGTTAAGTTGAAACGAAAAAAAAACATAAAATTGCCAGCTGATGCGAGCTATCCGACGCCATATTTATTTTGAGACTACCAGCGCCCCAGTGGCAAAAAAATAACTTAATTTGAATCAAGTGGCTGAATTAACGTCAGCAATCTTCAAAGGGCTAACTTACAATAAGCCAACTAGTTGAACGTTAAGTAATGCTTGTTCAATCAACGATCGGCCTAGGCATTCAACTGAATGCCGGCGTTTAATTAACGGGCTAGCCTCCAATGAAATGGCTGCGACATATACATTGTGTTTGTATTTTTTTTCTATCAGGATATTAGTGTTTTCTGACACAAAAATAATTCCTCAGGCTTGTCGGGCCTGACGGCGCAATGGTTGTACATAGTTGTTTTATTTACTTATTGTCGTGGATATTCACAGCTGCAACAAAATCGCAAACAAGCTTACGATCGGTAATGATACGTAGCTCGGGGCTCTAGGAATCCGAGAGACGAGCGCCAATTTGGCGGATTCCTTGCCCCCACAAGTTATTCCCGATAGTAGAATATCAGACGCGCTACGTGGCTCTCTGATAAAATATAGGTACTCCTAGCGACAAAACGTACAGCTGAACCGAAAATACGAATATTGGTTGGTGTTTAGTAGGTACTGTAAAACAAACAAAATATAGCGTTTCTATTTCGTAGTTTATTGTTCCGTTTTTATTTGAATGTTTACAAGACTAAGGGTCTGTTTCGCAATCTTAAAATAAGTTCTGAGTAGCTTACTTGACACAGGATTTGACATTTTTTTCATATTAGAACTGTCAAATAATCTGTCAAGTAGGACTCAGAAGTACTCAGAACTTAATTTTAGATCGTGAAACAGGCCCTTACTGTTTTTTTTACATATGTTATTCCCAACTTGTGATGATTGTTTTTCGACCGATGCTTTTTAGACGGTTATTTCGTGTACCTACTCGTTCTTACGTTTCGTGGTTGCTCCTAATAACTCGTATCATATGTTATACTTTCGGCTGTAGGAACATAATAAGTCTAAAAACCAGTTCCTGCGAATACGATCTGCCCCCTAATTATATAATTTTAAAATCTATCACAATCTCTTTCAAAGGTATTGTGATTGTGATTTATGGGATTGTGTAACCTCTAGTCGAAATCCCTTTCAAAACGAATGATGTTTTAAATGACACTTTATTTGATATTTCTCCATGTATTTGAAAGATATTTTTGTCTGTCACTGTGCATAAACAGTTCAATTTCGTTCATTCAATACCTTTCAATGCGCGTCCCGATCACAATCCCTTTCAAATGTCAAATAGTGACTGTCTGAAGTATGTTAATATCTTTCAAAGACGAATTCAAAGTGATTGCGATAGATTTTAAAATTAGACAATTAGCCCCCGGTTATGTGTTACTTACCTTATATTTGAGTGTAAGTTCGTTGTTGGAATAATAGATCTAATGCTATCGGATTTAGTAATGCCAAATTAATACGTACAACTATACTTACTAACTTTTGCATTAGTACGAAATCGAACTCTGTGCATGGACCCCTTTAAAACTAAAAGTTACGTACGACTGCACCTGAAAAAAAATCTCTTTATTTATAAATATAATTGATAAAAATATTGATAAAGAATTGATAATTAATGTACTGCTTTAAGTTCCATTGTTACTAACAATTAGGTAGGTATAAGTCTTAGTTTCTCGAAATAAATATATAAATAAAAAACAAAGAGAATCCAGTAAAACCACAGCCGCCTCACAAAAAATACAAGAACTCAAGCCTTCATATATTCTGTGCCTTCATTTTCTTCCTGAACAATGCAACGAACTTTGTTGCTTCACACAGATTAGGATGTCACATTTACCTCCAACATGTGTAGGGGGGCTTACACCCTCCCAAATCTTATTTGTGCTCATTTCGACAGGTATTCGTCTCGCGTATGTATCGCAATTTTTATTACCTACCTGTTCATCCATATTGTGACTCCTAGGCCAAGGCCTGAATTACGCGAACTTCCTTTTTATAGTTGACATAAACCGAGGGTTTATATCTTACCGTATTGAAGCTTTTAGTGCCGATAGATGTTTTCGTAAAACGATGTAAAACTTCAGACAATATTAATAACAATAATAAATAACAAGTCAGTGCCAACTATTTTCACATTTCTACTCTAAGTTCTAAATAAAATTGTTTGGAATTTTGACATATTACATTGCAGTATTCCAAAGACGATTGGCTGTTAAATAATTTAAAATGGAATAACATTTGAATCGATATTATTTTACCGCTTGACAAAACGTAACATTTGTCCCTATTAAATTCTGTAGGCTTATTACGAGTTTGGCAAACTCGACGTTACAGTAAACGTTAATGTAAAATGTAGCTCTGTCTCTTTCATATTTAGCGACTGTTTTACCGACATGAGCAGTGTATCCGATAGTCAACGCTCACGAGTCCTGTAAATGTCATGTTAAGCAAACTCGTAATAGGGGTACTGAACACATTTTTAGGTAAAAAACTAATAAGTAATAGCTTGAATAAAACTAAAATCTAATTATGAGAGGTATAAACGTCCCATTACTGTTTTTTCAATTGCGTGTATTATTTTTATTACGAAAGACTGCACTGGTGTAAGGTAAATCGATTGCAACAGACGAAAAGGCCAAGCTGTGTCCACACTGTGCTCTTTTTTGTTCATCAAGGGAATGCATGCGTCACAGCGAGCGCAGTCAACAGTGCACGTGAAACATTTAATTAACATGCATTATGCGCGCGCATGTTTCAATAAATGAGGCCGCACACCAGAGATACATTTGTATTACAGTAATAGCGCCACATTTGAAACGCGACACATTTATCGCCCCCCCCTATATTTGTATGTAAACACGCACAACAAAGACACATTTGTAAGTAGGTGCAGTTTGTGGCGAGACGTATCAATATCGAACACGTTCGTTTTATGTGGCGCCAAAATGAAAGACAACATTGAACTTAATGTTGAGTTTATTGCAGAAGTTCAAAAAAGCCCATTTTATATAATCACATACTCAATGACTATAGCAACAGACGAATGACAGAGATTATTTAGACTAAGATCGGCGAAAAATTCATTGAAAGGGGTAAGTAAATATATGTAATTATTTTGCAATTAATTTATCGCCACATCAAAATATCGTCGTCGTCAGATGATGATGTCGACATTCTGTTGCTAGTGCCACGCTACAACTGTGCTTCCGATGTGCGCATACACGATACATTTGTCAAGCGTAAATTGTGGCGCAATAATTGTGGTGCTGTAAATGTATGTTGCGTGTAGCGTGTGGCGCCGGTGTGCGGCCTCACTAAGCTAACAGAAACTCAAATGACTACGTTGACTTCGCGTTCGTTGATGTATTCAATAATTGAATGTGCCAAACAAGGTCTATTAAAAGATGACGACGAAAGTTTAAGATGAAAGGGCACAGTGTGGACATCATGGCTGAGTAATAAAGAAAGAATAATAAACTCACTTTTGATCCTCCTTTTTTAATTAATTTATTTATTTTAACTTCAACTGATAAACTTGACATGGTGTCTGTAAAATCCGATCAAGTAACGAGGGGTAAACCAAGTTCTGAAACCTGAAACTGGTCGTACGGAAGTTCACTGAATACCTAATTTGTTGTTGTGGTTTTATTTGAATCCGCACTAAACGTCCGGGAATCGAAGTTCTTCGTACTGCAGTACGTGGGCTGTTCCAAAAATAGTTAGTGAAATGAAAAATAGATAGAATAAAAAAAATCACAGCTTTTCAAAATTTTCCCCTCCAATCCCAATGCACTTATGCATTTGTAAGAATATTCAATTTTGAATTTAAATTTATTTGTCAATTACTGCTTATAAAGTCATTAAATTAATATTAGAATACATACTCATTAACATTCTTCTTCACCTTTCTCCTTCATTTAACCAAATTCTGTTAAAAAATGTGATTTGATTATCTGACAAAGACGACTATTCTTAAGTTAGTTATTTCCTGTTTAGCAGATAATAAATTAATAATTATTATGTAAATTTAACATTAAATTCATTATATTATTGAAGCTTATCGATATTGGTTTATCAAAATATTAAAATCGATAATTAATAACAGTAAATTACTAAAAGATGTTTTGGCCAGACGATTGACAAATGGTCAAGTTTCCGTCTACTTCCTGTTATTTTCCTTAATCATTTTTGTAATACAAATATTGAACATGTATTATATCTTGTTAAATTTAGTTATAAATAATGTTAATAATATTTATATTATAGTTAGTACAAATAGGTTATTTAAAGTATGTTATTTTCATAAAAGAATTAATTTGACATGTTGGCGCCACGGTAGCAAATTTATTATTTTCACGGATGGTTGTTAAAATGGCGGGACAATCCCCCTCCTCTTTTGGCTCCCTCTGAGCATGGAGGACACATTTTGTGAACAGTCTTGTGTGGTGAGTCGAGCAGAGCGGTCTAAAAGCTAAGTACTTTAATACTGTCTAATTCTACTTAAATATTGTTTTATTTTAATTTAATACTGTTTGAACTTGATTCACTTTTATTTAGAGGTCTAGCTAAGTGTTTTCATACTGTTTTATTCTACCCTAATTATTACTGTTTTATTCTCCCGTAATAGTCACTGTTTTATTCTTTTCTAATACTGTGTTATTCTCGATTAATTTTATTTGAGGTTATACTTGATGTTCTCCTTAAGGGTAAAGATTATGTAAATAAATGTGTTATGTGTTTAAAGTTGTGTTTTAAATAATCATTAGAATTGAAAGAACATTTTTAAGTTGTCGTTTTTATTTAATAAATTCCAGTAATTGTTGAAAGATTTCTAAGGTTTTATTTCTTTATTCCTCGTATAACAATACTTTATTTTAACTACAATTAAAGCTCTTTAACATTTCCAGTAGAATTTTAATTACATATCCATTGATACATATACTTATGGTCATAATTTCTAACATCAGAAGTGGGATCGATATTCACAAACACTTTCGTAATACGTTATTTAAATAATTTCAGGGGGATGTTACTGCATTGCAAGATCTTCACGCCGCGCCGGCCGCTATGCTGTTTCCGGAGCCCGAGGAAAAGACTACATCGCCGGCTCCGACGCTTGATCCTGCTACAAGCTACAGTGATGTTGAATGTTGGTGCTGCAAGATAGAAGCTCTCTCAATCGGATTCGGCTGGACCAGCATTACGACGGTTGAAAAGGAAGGTAAGGCCCTTAAAGGGGTCTTCTAGCTTCATTTACATACCTACGAATCATTGGACCAGACCAAAGGCCGTTCTGAGATAAATTGACGAACAGTATTAACGAAATATATTTTTTTTTGTGATAATGAATAAAACTTTCACCAGCTTATAGAGTTGGTTTGTGGTGAAATCACTAATGTAAATGTTCTTACGGCATCTTAATAGCAGTGTTAAAAACTATTTCCGTTTAGTCATGTGCAAAAGCTAAAAATATGATCTTTAGAGCAAAGTGGGTAGGATGCTAAATTGTGTTTTCTCCTCTTACCACCAAAGCGCAGTGTTTTATGGGTGTAAGTTCTTGAAACAATTTTTAACACCTGAATTGATATAAAATAACCACCAAATCACCCCACTAAATAAAAGTACATTTTAGGAATTATAAAATAATTATTTACACACAAACAAGTTTTTATATACGGGTTTAATGATAATAATACTCATCATTGATGTGTTATTCATATGACACGATATATAATTATATCCTTGGATGTGAATTTTATGCTTTGATGTGTGTCGTTAATGTATATATCAATTGAAAATCTTTTAACCAGTTTTTAATACTGATATTTGACCTCGCGTAATAAAGAACATAAACAATAATATTGCATTAGTGAAAGTTAACTTTACAATATGGCAAATGATTAAATTTCCATTGTAATTTACTTTTAAATAATTTAGTTTACACAGATAAATTTCAAGAGTATTTCAATAATAAGTATAGATTAAATTCACTAAGTGTTAACAAGCATTTAGTCCGACTGGTGATATGTATTGGATATACATATCAGTTTTGTTGAAATATATTCCGGATCCGGATATTTTGATATTTACTATAAATATCAGCTATATTTTCGAACCCTGGTTATCTTTTACTAACTTTTACATATTTATTGAAAAATTTCTACAATTAATATTTTGTTTTCTTTTGAAAAAAAAAATTCATTCAAATCATAATAACAAAAGTATCTCTGCACAATGTAACTAAAAAGAAATTCGCTTATTGATACTGAAGCTTGGTTGGTTATCGCTTTTCATTGCGTTTGTAGATTAGGTTAAGGTAGAGTTTTATATTTGACGATTGTTATAATAGATGTAACGGAAGTTTAGTTCCGAAAGTTCAGACTTCCGATTGATTTTGCACTTTAAATTCCGGTTCAGATTTCGATTCGGATTCCTATTTCGATTTTGTTTTCGATTAGGATTCCGGTTACAATTTGGATTCCGGTTGCGATTTCGATTCCGGTCCGGTCCCGATGTCAATTCCAATACAGGTTCCGTTTCCGGTGTCTTACCAAAGTAAAAAAAAAAGGGTCTGGTATCGATTTTGGTTCTCGTATAACTAATTCCGTAAGATACTTACATTCCTAATTACTTATTAAGTACGAAATAGCCAGTACATATTTAAATAGAAGGGTATTGAGCAATGAAAGAGAGAGAATGAGAAACATTTATTGATATAAATACATATTATATCATTACACATGTACCATTGGTGTTTAAAGAAGCAAACTGAAGTTATTACATAATTATAGATATAAAAGCAAAGAAATTGAAATTATTTATTAAGAAAATTTTACAATAATCATATTTAACTTAAGTACTGCTTGCTGGTCGGTCGCCGCCCTGATACCCTTCTGAAATTCATGTGCAGCAGGTGATAGGATTGGTATGTCAAGGCCGGAGGCTATTATGATATGAGATACTGCTGGTCGGTCACTGCCCTGATGCCTTTCTGAAATTCATGTGCAGCAGGTGATAGGACTGGTATGTCAAGGCCAGAGACCATTTATGACGAATTATGACTATGACTATGACTATGATGTGAGAAAAATATGATTATTGCTGTATCCTTCGAGAGCGAAGTACAGGTCAGTCTGGCCGTAATAGATTATTGCAGATATTTCAGTTTGTTTATTACACTAACAAGCATCTTATTCTCTAATTTTCAAAACTAAAAACGCCCCAGAAGTTAATTAGTAATTTAATAACATTGCAAAAATCAGTAATTTAATAAAATTTAGAAATATTACGATTGTGGGTAACGCTGTTGGCCGTTAAGCCAAACACAATGTCAGACTGGCCGAGCCATTTACAGAAAATAAAAATATATAAAAAAGAACAATGATTTTTCTCTATTTATATATTTTTTGTCCTTAGAATTAACTAAGTATATTATGTACCTACACGAATAAGGTAGGTAAACGATTGTTTTAAGTAGATTCTGTAAAAAATGTCGTTTTAAAGGTAGAAAAAGATTTGGCTTTAACGATTAAGCGTTAGCGAATATCATAAGTTGCAAAGACAGATTTGATAAAGAGACGAATTTAGTCGTAAAGAATTATAACCCCTATAAAACATTGCCACAACTCCACAATAACCGCTTTGCTCTTGAAAGGTATAGGTTATTTAAGAAAAATAGTTATTGTTAAACAATAATTACGTGTTTGAGTTAGGGAATGGGAAGAATAAAACACTGCTGATAAAGATGCTTTTAAAAATTAAAAAAAACTAGCTTACTTTTACTTATTAAGTATATATTTTGTACAATGTGCTTTTTTTCCATGATGTTCAAAAGGTCATTCAGATAGGCCAGCAGTAGTTCAGCAGTGTGTGAATGTGATCATATAATGTCTGTATGATGTAGCAAAATCCATAAGTAATTAGATTAGTTAATTTCTTGATTGGTGTCGGCAACATGTCTATTCAATAAATGTAAATTTATAGTACTTGAAATAATATTTATTTTGAACACACAAATTTTAGCTTCCAGATTATGACGAAATAAGCTTTGGTTGATAATGACGTCTTTAAATCTTGTAAATGTTTTGGAGGTATATCGAAGGTTCCTATTTGTCTTGGGCGATTGTGTCATAGATAACCGTGTTAGAATAGAAAATAGCTGGTCGATAGTGTGTTTGGTGTCGGCTTGGTCTTCACGGGCAGCGTTGATGAGCCGTACATGGCGAGGCACACTATTCATAGGGAATCCACTGTCACTGTGAGCTTGGTGTCCTCTTGGTCTTCACCGACAGTGGGTGATGGAGTGGACATGTCGAGGCACACAGTGGAAAATCCACTGTTACCGTTAGCTTGGTGTCCTCTTGGTCTTCACCGACAGTGGGTGATGGAGTGGGCATGGCGAGGCAAACGGTAGAATCTCTCACGTGAATATGACACAGTTGGACTTCAGTAGTAATAAGCTTTTGATATTAATAAAGTACTTCGAGAACGAAGTACTTGTCAGTATGGCCGTGTAAGAATATTCAATTTTGAATTTAAATTTATTTGTCAATTACTGCTTATAAAGTCATTAAATTAATATTAGAATACATACTCATTAACATTCTTCTTCACCTTTCTCCTTCATTTAACCAAATTCTGTTAAAAAATGTGATTTGATTATCTGACAAAGACGACTATTCTTAAGTTAGTTATTTCCTGTTTAGCAGATAATAAATTAATAATTATTATGTAAATTTAACATTAAATTCATTATATTATTGAAGCTTATCGATATTGGTTTATCAAAATATTAAAATCGATAATTAATAACAGTAAATTACTAAAAGATGTTTTGGCCAGACGATTGACAAATGGTCAAGTTTCCGTCTACTTCCTGTTATTTTCCTTAATCATTTTTGTAATACAAATATTGAACATGTATTATATCTTGTTAAATTTAGTTATAAATAATGTTAATAATATTTATATTATAGTTAGTACAAATAGGTTATTTAAAGTATGTTATTTTCATAAAAGAATTAATTTGACATGTTGGCGCCACGGTAGCAAATTTATTATTTTCACGGATGGTTGTTAAAATGGCGGGACAATCCCCCTCCTCTTTTGGCTCCCTCTGAGCATGGAGGACACATTTTGTGAACAGTCTTGTGTGGTGAGTCGAGCAGAGCGGTCTAAAAGCTAAGTACTTTAATACTGTCTAATTCTACTTAAATATTGTTTTATTTTAATTTAATACTGTTTGAACTTGATTCACTTTTATTTAGAGGTCTAGCTAAGTGTTTCCATACTGTTTTATTCTACCCTAATTATTACTGTTTTATTCTCCCGTAATAGTCACTGTTTTATTCTTTTCTAATACTGTGTTATTCTCGATTAATTTTATTTGAGGTTATACTTGATGTTCTCCTTAAGGGTAAAGATTATGTAAATAAATGTGTTATGTGTTTAAAGTTGTGTTTTAAATAATCATTATAATTGAAAGAACATTTTTAAGTTGTCGTTTTTATTTAATAAATTCCAGTAATTGTTGAAAGATTTCTAAGGTTTTATTTCTTTATTCCTCGTATAACAATACTTTATTTTAACTACAATTAAAGCTCTTTAACATTTCCAGTAGAATTTTAATTACATATCCATTGATACATATACTTATGGTCATAATTTCTAACACATTCGTCTGAACCAGCTTACAAAACATTTAAAAAACGTATCTTGCTTGTCTTGTGTTGTGACGCCGCTCCTTGGGCGCTCGCTATCCAACTCCCCGAAAGCTTGAGGCAGACAAACTTCCCTATACCATTCACTAGTAACTGTTCTACGGTCTTCTAGCGGAATTACTGCTACTGGTCCACTGCGTCGAAAAAAAACCGCTCTCATTTTTTAATTAACGGTCCGACCGCGAACAATGATTCGTCAGTTGTAAGAATGTAGGATTTGTTTTGTGAAGTTCCTCCTTCAAACTTTTCTAACATAAATTTGCACCAATCAACACGACGGCATTTTTGCTCATCGGTGAGAGAATGAGGTATCCATCGCGAAGCAAGCTTCCTAACTCTAAGGTTAGGTTAGGTTAGGTTAGGTTAATGAGGTTCACATTCATAGGTTAATGAGGTATCCATCGCGAAGCAAGCTTCCTAACTCTAAGGTGTTCATGCAGGATGGTGGAAACTGCCTGTGATCCAATGTTTAGTTCAGCCTGTATCTCTCGATGTGTAATATGTCTATTCTCTCGCAATAGGCACTCTACCCTAATGACGTTTCCATGAGTTACTGCAGGTGGTGGTCGGCCGGGTCTGGGTCATCGTTTAAGTTCTCTCGACCACGTTTAAATTCACGAAACCAATAGGAAATTGTTGCTAAGGCAGGAGCAGAAGCAGCCCCAAAAGCAGCTTGTAAATTTTCTTAAGATTCCTTAAAGGTTAACCCTTGTTTATAATCATAGAAAATCATAGCACGAAAAGCTTCCAGCGAGACGCCCATTGTTGCAAACGAAAAGCAAAATAAAAAATTTGAAAAACCCACTATGGTTAAAACGTAATTGAAAAAGAATAAAATAATATAAAAACCTCCGACTTAATTATCTGTCGGGGGCTGCCATTAAATGAACTATACTTTTGCAGTTTTATAGTAAGAATAATTCATATTGATAGCTGATGAAGGCAATATTTCATATTTTAACATTTGAATCAAGATTCACAAATACTTACGTTACGAGGGCTGGTTGATAAGTTTCCGAAACGACAAAGAAAATCTTTAATAATCTTTTAAAAAAAAAATTTTTATCAACGTTGTTTCCTCCTACCTTGATGTATTTAGTTCAGCGCTTCGCCAAAGCCGTTACACCAGTGTGTTATAATGTTTTCTCCAACCCCTCAAAATACTCGTCTACTCGGCAACTATAACTTCATCATTTGTCGAAAATCTCTGGCCACCTAACTATTTCTTCAGGTTTGGGAATACGGGGAAGTCACACGGGGCCAGGTCTGGGGAATAGGGTGGATGCGGTAGCTATTCATGGAGTTTGGCTACTCCGATGAATCGTCCACTCGACGTTGGTTTTGGTCAAAAGTGAGCAAACACGGCACCTATCGCGCGCAAAGCTTTTTCATTCCCAAATGTTGGTGTAGAATATTAAAAATGCTCACCATCTCTGCTATCTCTAGCAATTTTAATCGCCGATCGTTCAGTACAAATTTGTAATTATATCATGTCCATTCGTGATTCCACATGGACGGCCAGACCTGTGGGCGTCTTCGCAGCTCTGTCTTCCACGTTTAAAATCAGTTACCCAGATGTGAATTGTACTCAATGTAGGAGCAGAATTACCTAAATCACTGTCTAACTTTATTTTAATCGGGGTTCTTTTTTGTTTTTTTTTCATTGTTATGAAAATTCACGACAAAGAAAGTTCTAGGTCCTGTCACACAAATTCCAGCAGTTTGATTAAATTCAAATTTGGCGTTCTATTTTCGAAGAGATGTCAGAATATAATTACATAATTTTATAGTTTTCGTAGTTTCGGCTGGCTAGCTACCACCATCTTATCTAAGTCTGACGCATAACAACAATGTTTTCAGCATTGTTCTGTTCTGGCGGTTAGAGATAAGATAGCACGTTCCTCGGTGATTGAGGATTCCGACAGAGGCTCGCTTCCATCTTCAGCCTTATCAATACTTAACATCAGGTATGATGAAGGAAGATTCTTCCCGTTGTTCATAAAAAAAGTCTTTTACGCCGTGTGACTCAGGCCTAAACAAGTTGTTCACTTCGTAAGTCACTCATCTACATTGCTAATATCGAAGACCACAGACAACTTTCAAGGAAAATTCATAAATGACCTAGAGCTTGAAAAGTTTCAACAAACAAACGACAAACATTACTTTAGATGTTTAGAGGCTTTGAATTGTTAATATACTTATAATTTATTGCGCTTGTGGTACGTCTTTTACATAAAAAGTTATTATTTTAATAATCTGCATGTTTCAAATCATAAATTATCGCATTCAAATAAATAAACAGACTACAGCTTTACTAAATTTAGCATAGATATTGCTTACCAACAAAACAAAACTTAAAAAACAGTCTTTTGCGCAGCTTTCAAAATTGCAGTTCTTTTAAATGTCAAGATAAACAAATAATGGCCCCTCTTTCTTATCGTAAATTGTTCTTTGATTTGAATAAATTAGACAATAAATTTTTTCGCGACGATGTTTTTCTTTTCTATTGACACAGACACCTAATGGCATAAAATACGGCAAAAAAAAGTCTGACTCTTCACTTATCCTTTAATAAACATTGAAGTTCCTCTCGATAAATATTGAAGTTTCTTCACATCTGGGTAAATATTTAATAAAAAGATAACAATATCCACAAGGATTTTACGGAATCAGAGAAAGCTCGATGCACGGCTAGCAGCGGAATACAAATCCAAGGCGATCAAACCAATCCGATAGAGCTCTTCGAACCTTCAATAGCACTCCTCGCAGCACTTTATGATGTAAGGATGAAGGCTGCGAGAGAGGTCCAGGTATCCTGGTCCAAAACTAGGACGACTCGACCACCTGAGATTTCAATTTCAGGACGAGGTAAATTTATTCGTATTTCGCATCCTTTGTTGAACCAGTCCTTATATAAAAATATACATAGCGCAAAGCGTTCCGAACAAGTGTGACATCTCGAAACCTTATTCTATTCAAAATAGACACAATGCGGACAGTTCTGTATATTCCATTCCAAGTGCTGGTAACTTAAATAGGATTCTACATTTTTAATGTCTGTGTAGCCTAAGAACTTTGCTACAAACACGCGAGTCTATTCAGGAAATGTAAGTACTTGGTTGTAACGCAAATGATAGTTTCGCTGTTATTTCAGGCTCAATTCCAATGTAGGAAACAACTTAAAACTAGCCGTCTTGCACAACAATAGTAAACGTCCAGTTTGTGTCGTTAAATATAACTAAATTACCATTTATGATTTTTGAATTTTTGCATTTTTCAATGCTATTTTTATACTTATGATAAATTTTAAATAGAAAAATATTGGAAAAAACAACTCGGCCACAAGTGAATTCTCAGATGGGTTTCGAACCCGAGACTTGCTTGAAGTCTCGGTAGCTCAGTGGTTAGAGCATTGGACCGGATTTCCAAATAAGTGTAAGTAAGTTCCAAATAAGGATTTCATAAGTGCTTGTAACAGCCTAGACTGAATAAATGATAAAGGTCGTGGGTTCGAGTCCCATCTGAGAATTCACTTCTGGCCGAGTTTTTTTTCCAATATTTTTCTATTTAAAATTTATCATAAGTATAAAGTACCAATTCCGGAGACATTGCGGTACAACTAATATTGTCATAAAAGATCAGTAATATTGCTTATAAAATAAAATACTGTTTATGTTGAAAAAGTAAACAATACTTGAAAATTTTTATCTGTCTAGGTAGCTCATAATAACTATTAATTATAAAAAGCTTTTTATGTCACAATTTCTAAAGGTAGAAGATGTGCCTACGCTAATAACCTTGTGCCAACTGCTCATCACCTTTTACAAATTCTGCTTTTCCCGGTGCAGGGACGTTACTTATTGTGGAGTTCTCCCGGTACTTCATCATCAGCTCCAGTTCATCACATGCATTAAGTCGAGCATGCTAAGTGTTTAATAGTTCCAATGACCATTTGTAGTCTTTATCATCAGTTTCACTTCACCAAATGGTGCTTTCCAGAAGCATATGCATGAGTTTCTATAGAAAATACCGAAATAGCCATAGGAGTGCTATCATAGCAGTCCAATTTTTTTATCTGATAATTTATACAGACAGCAAGCACATCCAAAAAATACACTCGTATGTACAGTTAACAGAAACTACAGCTATTTAGGGCCTATTGCAAGAATACATATAATAAATGTCCAATCAATTGTTGAAACGAACAAATGAGCCCAGCATTTAAGAACATTAGGGGAAATATTCCATACAGTTGGAGTGCCGCCAACAGCTTGCTATCGCGCGGGGCTGCCCGCGGCGTACATCACAGCTATTTTAATAGTAGCATACCGAAAATACTCTTATTACTTTTTTTTTCAGGAAAACTTCCGAGACATTTCCATTACATTACTCCCGCTTTATTCTTATCTGAATAATTCAACATTCTCGACGTGAACGACAGAGAAGACGATAAAGTAAAAACCATTAAGATGATTGCAAAATATTCGGTTCTCAAGTCAAACAAAACTTGTGGAGCTATGTTTTCTCTGACGTAAGCGCTAGTTCAATCTTTGACCCGCTAATACGTTATACAAACAGCTTCGACGGCAAGTTTATGTTCTCTTCCAGTCATATTTCAGGATATTCAACTTAGTATTTCTTCTAAAAGCTGGTTTAAAGAAAATTAGCTTTCGCTCGTTTCCCGTGAGAGTTCGAAAGTCCAGGAGCCCTATTTTTGAATCACTGGTTTACAGAGTGGCGAGGCGAACGGGGAGGCGATCAGGCGAATAGCGACCTTGCACGTGTATACATAAGCTCGCTCGAGACGAGTAAATCATAAATAAAGGTCCAGTCTCTATACCAAAAACGAGTGCGTTACTCCCAGGCTACCCCCAAAAAATGTTGTGCTTTAGAGAGGTGATTGATACCTACTATAATAGATAATTATCTATTACAATATAACTAATTATAATTAGTGTGTCAGGAGGAGAAATTTGTTTACTGATAGCAAAATTTGTGTGAATGTAGTTTTTAAGATATTCGAGAAAAACAGATTTTGCTGGAGTAACGCTTAAACGTTACCCGGGCAAAAAAATCGTTTAATCTCGAAACCAAATACATGAATAGATAGCTTTTGTTACGTAGTAAATGTTAGCAAATAGCAAAATTTGTGTGTGTTATGGTTCTCGAGTTATATAAGATTTTACTACAGTAACGTTTTGAAATTTCCCATATCTCGAAAACAGTACGACGCAGAAGTTTGAAAATAACAACGGGTTGCACTCCGGGAGTGCCGGCAGAAGTAAAATATACTAACAAATAATAAAAATTTTGAAATAATTTATTTAATTACAATTACAATAGTTATTTATGAATAATGAATCTACAATATTAACGCCATCTGGTACCGTAATATGAAACTCTAATTCTCTCTCAAGGCACCAACTCAATGTCATGAAGTATCAAAAACTTAGTGGCAACTATATCTAGATGGCGTTGTAATGAAAGAAAAGAATATCTCTCCCTTGAAATTAAAACTGACCTGGCTGGCACCAATATGAAAGTTGGTAGTAATAAGAGATCTTTAAATAATGGTTTTTATTAACTAAAATACGTAGATCTTTCAAGTGTGAGACTTTATGTAATTTGAAATAGGTCAACGGTAAATGGTCTTACGAATTTTCGATCAGGGTCACGTGTCCGACTTTAAAATTTTTTACCCATCCCAAAAGTATTAAACTCTGATGTGCACAACGCCGCTAAAGTAAAACTACTTCAAAAAATCAATAAGAGACCTTAATTTGTTTAAATTAGTTTAATCATTAGTTTTTGATTTGGTTGACAAACCCAATGTAATGAAATGATTTCGAAAATCAGAAAAAACGGATTTGCAAGTAAACTAGTACACTTATAAATAAATAAACAGTTGTAAAAAATACCCGAGGTCTCAGGAAAAGAAAAGGCTAGGCACACAGAATAACTTTCGCGTAATACTTATGCGCATATGCATGAGAAAAGCGATCTATTTTAGTAAATATAGGAAAGAAAATCGTAAGTATATCAACTTAAAAAAGAGATAAAAATAAAATCTTAAGGAAAACCAATAAAAAAGTTTGGTTTGTTGAGTTTTCTTGCAATAAAAGTGTAAATTCTTCATAGGCACAGGATCCGAGGGTAGTTGCCGTCTCGGAGGCCGCTCGCTTGTCGACTAACTTTCCGTGTAAACAAGAACAAACTTCCAAGTGTTTGATCGGGAAATGCGCTTACCTCCAACCTAATAGAAACTAAATAATATTGACTATTCTTTGACCGCACTGCCGCGTTATTTATTATTCTTTTATAGTAAAAAAGTATTTATAATGGATTATATTAAAAAGCCCTAATACTGACTCAAATGTTCATATCGTATCTTTTCTTGATGTTTATTAAAAAAATGTTTGATTTTTTTACGCCTCCAACAGTCTGCTAGGTTATTCTCTAAGCAAAAATCCTTCATATTGCCGGCTGCAACAGCGGAGACCGCTCTATTTTCAATACTATTTGACAGCTGATGTGACGTTCAGTCATGTAAACAGCATCGATGTTTGCTTAGAGAATAACCCTTCTGTTGACCTGAATATGTGATTTTAATGATTAGATTATATGAGATAAACTCACTCGGACAGACGGATGGACGGATGGACGGATGGACGGACGGACGGACAGACGGAGAACAAAATGATCCTATAAAAAAAAGGAACCCCTTTTTTTCTTTAGAGGTACGGAACCCTAAAAAGATCATAGATTCGACATTTAAAATGTGAAAAGAAAAAGGACGCAGCCTACAACAGGATTGAAAAGTTTTACTTGTATGGAACAAATTCCACCAGGAAAAGTATTAGTCAACTTCTAGTTACAATATTTAGTTAAATTTAAAATAAATTATTAAAACCAGAAGAAGTACTCTGAACGATCTATAAAGAACCTAAAAATACCATTCGACATAAGTACCAACATCGTACCCTGCAAGATTGCCAAATCAATAGCATTTCGATTTACCCAAAAAGTATATATAAAATAGGAAAATCTTTCCCAAATACCAGCCACAATTTAACTTGTGAAGTGACAGGAAATTTGGTTTGGAGCGCTCCGCAAACAGTTTATCCCAATAAGTCATTTCAACTTACCTTTCGCGTACATTTCCAGATATCGATAGATTTTTTTTGGCTCGGTAGATTGTAAAAGGAAAATTTCGTATTACTTTGTAGGCTTCTGAAGTTACCTACCTACTACGAAAGAAAATAACAAAAATACTTATTATAAAAGCAGTAAATAAATAATACATTAATGGGTCTCTTAAATAGAGTCTCTTTTGCGATAAAGTGTATTTTTATCATGAAAGCAGTTTTCGAACAAATGAGACTGAGTATTTAATCAGGCGTTACTTGACGGAAATCCATTTTCATAGTGTAAAACGAAAAATAAGTAGCTTAATTCCGCAAGAAAACTTACATGCAAGATGCACCGTCAGCCCGCCCACACATAAATGCAGATGCAACATAGTGACACACCTTGCACCTTCACCGACTACTCTAGACGTGTTTTGCACACACACGGAGTAAGCATCTTGTATGTAAGTTTTCTTGCGGAATTAAGTTACATATTTTTTTGTTTTCTACTAAATGAGAGTGATGTTCATGTATTTCACTCAAGCTGCACATTTGATATTCTGCCAACCCCCCTAGGGATTTAATGGCGTGAGTCATTATGTGTGTGTTGTATGTATGATTTTTGATAGTAGCTGTTGTGTTTTTGTTAGTATAGTTGATAGTGTCTGTACCTAAAACATACCTTAAGAAAGCTTGTTTTAACGCGAGTTATCACTACCTGTCAATAGTAAGGCTCTGTCTTTATTATTAACCCTTTAGTTATTAGCACCGTCGAGTACAAACATTATGTTCATATAAAGAGGCACATACGTACACCTCGTCGTAATCCCGCTCGAACGTGCGATTGAAGCAGCCATGATTGTGCCAGAGAGCAAACATCCAAAGCTACCCGTGATTACTCCACGTATCTTCGGCCCAACAAGTCTTATGCCTTAATCGCTCGACGGTGCTGGTTTCACTACATATGGCTAGGTAACCACTTCTGGTTTAATTAAAAAATGGAACGAGTTTCTATGAAAATATCTGTCTATAAAGTAATTCAATGTACAACTGGTCCTAAGTTAATATTAACGTAAAGGATGAGCCTTGAATTCGTGCCCATGGAATCAGAATATTAATATTTATACATTAGACAACTCCATTCGCCTGTATGATATCAATCGTTGTTACCATCGATTGCCTCTCATGCATTATTCCTGTAACAGGTGTTACCGACAGAATAAGTTCGAATATCTGATTCGAAAAACGTAATATTGATTTATCTCGCTAACGTTGGTATTGTTTATTAATTAACCTGTATTTATTATAATGTTCACCTCTACATTTCTTAGATAGCTTTCTGCTCGCGACATCGTCCGACTGTAATTCGGTATAGCCCTATATGAGCCTCTCCAAGGTCAAATTTTTTACTTTTAAAAATAATAGCAAAGGGAATTCGAAATCTGCCACCGGACACCCCATATATTTATAACAAAACACATAAAAAAAGGAAAAAAGTAATAGACCGGTGAGACAGGCAAACCTACTTTCGCAATTCACATTTAGGTATTTTATAATATTAATATGGATGGAAAATACTATTAATTCTCATAGAAGTCAAAGTTTCCTATACCTAAAAGACGTATACGACAAAATCGATTGAATCTCTTATAAGACCCTAAGCCCAGAGGAGGCGAACGGAGTCACGCCAGAATGCAGAAAACGTGTTTTGTTTTATTAGAGGGCCAATAAATTCCGTACGTGGCCCGCCGGCGATCACTATCGGGATCACGTGAAAAAATACACCCCCTGATACGTGGAGCCATATTGTATATCGGCGACACGGTGTCGCGACCGATAATGAAATATGGCGACTATAATGCTTCATTATACTAATACCTAACCTCCTCGACGACCTCCGTGGTAGAGTGGTGCGTACACCGGTTTCAAAGTGTGGCCTACTCTGAGGTCCTGGGTTGGAATCCCGGTAGGAGCAAATGTTTGTCTGATGATTTTGAGCATTTGTACCTGAGTCATAAACATTTATATATACTTAAATACTTATATAATGTATAATTATGTGTATTTATATCCGTTACCCTAGTATCCTACACAAGTAGTAACACTAACTACTATCCACTAGTAGTTACACAAGCCTTACAGTGCTTACTTTGGGGCTGGGTTTAGTAGTGTGAGTGTAAGAAATTAAAAAAAACCTAGCGTGTCTAGGAGAGCTACAGGTTTCGGTCAAAATGTGTTGTAAAATGTGTATTAAGCTGGATTTACATTGATCCAGTGCTGCTGCAACTTTCACGCCATCAATCTCTTTCAGGGTTGGCGGAGCATCATATGTGCTGTTTGAAATAGAAATGTATATACAGTATATTATATACATGCTTTGTAAACCTCACTCTCATACAAAAACCTCAAAGTCATATTTGGCCTAAGATTTTGTCCGGAAACAATACTTGTAGTTTTTCACTTCAATATGTAGCCTATGTCCTTCTCCAATGTACAATTTATATGTATGCCAAAATTCATTAATTGTTTAGTATTAATGTATCAATAGGTACCAGACAGACAGAGAGTTAATTTGGGATATTTGACATTAATATGGATAATAAAGATATGTAAACAAAACTTAAAAAAGTACTTATAAATAAACTCTATTTTTAAAGGGTAATCCGCATCTATAACTCAGTATGATACTTTAAGTAAGATAGGTACCTCTAAGTCAGAATAACATTCTAGTTCCATCTAAGAGAAATGTCACTGAACATTTCTAATACATTGCCGTCAAAAGTCTCCTAGACACGCTCCTTCCATCGCGGGGACATATTTTGCAATTTCATTTCCCTCAGGACGTGGTCGCACTCACCTCATTGTAAAAGCAAGTTTAATATTTCCCTCGCATAATCATAAAGAAGATACCAACTTTTAAAAAAAAACTGCGTTAAAAAAAACCGACTTCAATAACTAAAAAGTAAAAAATAAGCCTTTTGGAGTCGGTGCCAGCCAAGGCAAGAAAAATAAAAGAATGAGAGCTTAAAGTAGAATGTCTTGGCTGCCACCGACTCCAAAAGGCTTATTTTTTGCTTTTTAGTTTTTGAAGTCGGTTTTTTTTAACGCAGTTTTTTTTACTTTTTAGTGTCTGTAATAGGCTGTTTTGTAAACTACAGCAGGGTTATTCTAGATTAGATACGGTTTCATGTACATTCGGGGACTTTCCCGGTTGATCAGTAGAGTTTTTTTGAGAAACATTTTCTCGAAAAGTACTAAGGTTAAAGAAATAATTTATTATTCAAATAAAATACTTCTTTATTGTCTATTATTTGTGATATAAACGATATAAACTGTACATTATAAACAAAATTATCGTAAATACTACATCGTCCAAGTCAACAATGAAATGAAATATATAAAAACGCTCATAACATAAAAAGTACTGTGTCAAACGAAACCAAATTTTCATGGGACTAATTGGCAACTATTCTGCATCGAACAAAAAAAGAATCATGGAAATCGGTTCAGAAATCTCGGCGTAATCGGTGTACAAATATAAAAAAAATAAAAAATATACCAACCGAATTGAGAACCTCCTCCTTTTTTGAAGTCGGCTAAAAAGTACAAATTGTTCTACACTTGAATATAAGAGTCCCATTTATTTAAAAAACCCAAAACCATCACAAACATGTCGATGTGAGTCCAAGATAAAATTGTACTTATAGCAGCTTAAGCTATTTTATCTGTTTTGATGTACGTTTTTATTTTTATTTTACCTTTCCTTAGTTTGCTTCGTACCTGATGTAACTTCTGTGCTCAGCAGCAAGCTATCTGCTGCTAGTGTGATCACACGTCTATACGCTTTTTTTCTTTATTTATTTGATTGTGCTTATTTTGTTTTCTTTTTGTTGTATTGACATTTTTCTTTACTTCTACTGGGATGTAATATGTTCGTGTTAATGTCAGAATAAATATTTTTCTATTTCTATTTCAATTGTGTTACGGGTATCAGAATTCAACAACATATTATCTGATTATTACTTAACAACACAATACATCTCACCAATATTTCTTGTGGATGGAAAACGAACCCGCTTATCCTAGCTACTGCGCCAGAAACCATCGTGCCAGTCAAAATATTAATCATTAATTCAATTTAAGCAAATATATTACTAGTGGTTAGACCTCGCTTTGCAAAGTTAGGATGCTTTAATGTAATACAAAGGAGACTGTTTGATTTTGTATGGGAAGTGGTCTATGAACCAATAGGTATACCTATTGTGTGAGGACCCTTGTGTAAAGGGGCATCAAAATCTGCCCCGGTGGTTTTAAGCAAAACAGTACTTTAGAAAAACTAGGATTCTGTTCCATTTTTGTTTATCTATGAAGCAATAGCGAAACTATTGTAGTATTTGTTGGAGTTGAACTTTAGAAATCCTAGGATTTTGCTTCTCAAAACTGCCGGGTCAGATTTTGATGCCACTTTACATAAGGGTGTATTTAAGGTGTCCCCACTTAACACAACCAGTACCGCTATTGGTTCATAAACCAATTTCGCCCAGTCTCCTTTATGTACCTACATAAAGTAATTTGCGCAACTAAAGTAACGGAGAAAGTCCAATTTTTAATCGAATTTCAGGTGCTTGAATTTTCCAATAGCCTATGTGTAGGTAATAAAGTTTTAGCGATTACTTTCGTTCCCTAGGTCAGACATGGCGAACCAAATGGCACGCGACACAATATTTTGGGCACGTCACCGACATTTTAAAACCCTAATATAAGTTATAAATAATAAACAAGAAAATGTACTAGAAAAAAGCAACTAGTCTAACAACATGAGACTAGTTGCTAGTATAGTATATAGTATGAGTATGACTAGTATAGTATGTAGTATGAGACTAGTTGCTAGTTGCATAAAAATAGCATTGTAAAATGCAAAATTAAAAAGACCTAATATAAGTTATTTGTCATCTAATCTGCAATAACAGAAGTCACACTAATTTTACTTTAACTGAAATTACGCGTTGAAACATTGCAAATTTTATCTTTTTTGTAGTAAATAAAGAGTTAGGTAAATCTCCGGGGTTTTGAACGCCGTCATTGTCCTCAACATATTTTCATATTTTTAGAGTAATAAAATTTAGTCCTCTCCAGTTACGAATATAGGTCCCAGACGAGTAGCGTTTAGCAGCATAGCCTTTATTATTTTCGCACTTATGCATGACACTTTATATGTTGAAAATAATGACGGCGTTCAAAACACCCGGAGATTTACCCAGTTGGTAAATTATTTGATGCACGCCTATGACCTCATCAAACATTTCTTTAAAAAACTTGCACGTTGATGCATAAAGGTTCGCCCTGTCCAAGGAGGTCGAGACTGGTGTCTACGGGTTCATCTCGCAAAGGCGGAGAGGACTATTTAATCCGAAAAGGTCCTAAAATTTAAATTCTAATCTTAATTACTTATATATTATAAATGCGAAAGTGTGTTTCATTCACACCCTAAGCAACCAATCGACTTGATTTTGGCATAGAGCTAGTGAAAAGGACGGAAAGTAACATAGGCTACTTTTTATCCCGATAATCCCACGGAAACGGGAACCACGTGGGTGAAACCGCGGGCGGAAGCTAATCCGTCCATATATAAGGCTGCAGCAAATTTTCCCACTTTTCCCCTTTATTTTAGCCCCAAGAGAGACGAGAACAAACTGACAGACTGACAGACAAACAAAAGTATTTTTGGAAAATCTCGAAACTGAGACGCTGCGCTCGATCGATCAATTAATTATAACTAAATTAAGGAAAAGTCCGAGCTTCCCCATAAAAATCCTAACTAATATTATATGCGAAAGTGTGTTTGTTTGTTGCCTTCCTTGACGCCCTAACTAAGCGACCCATTGCCTTGATATTTGACATAGATGTAGTTGAAAGGATGAAGAATAACAGACGCTACTTTTTATCCCGATATTCCCACGGGAACGGAAACCACGCTGGTGAAACGGCGGGCGAAACCTAGTATGTAACTCATAAAGACTATTTAAAAATACAGTCTTCACACAAAGCCTTTTAAAGTTTTGGAAAAGTAATTGACATTTAACTTTTGTATTCTGACAGGAATTGTTAATTTATATCGTGTATAATATAATATATATCGGCTATTTGTCGTAAAAACTATAAAAGAACTCATCACGGAGAGATAAAAATCGACTTATTAATTTTCTCATTTATTCCTGGTAAGAGCAGCTTAGCATTAAATCTGCCTATAATGAGTTAAAGTCAGAAGCAGACATCTCGAGGGCTTCCCGGGACCGCAGCAATTTTTACAAGTGCCCATTTACACATTTAATTAAATTCTCACTGTTTTAATTTGACTCGGTAACGTTAAATTACTTCGTGGTGCACTATTAAAAATGCTTGAAGAAAATAGCTGGGAAAATCCAGCACGCAAATTGCGACTGCTGATTTTCAGTTTTGGTAAGGTACTCAAAATACCAATTGGCGGTCGCCTCGAAACAACTTATATACCGACTTAACAGAACAGGGTACATGAACCGGGTACCATCTAAAGTCGAATTTAATTTTTAGGGGTTAGGTACAAGTGAAAAGTCTTAACTCGAAATACATATCTTTATATACAAACTACACTTTCCCAAAATCTGTAGCTTATTCCGTCCTATCCTATACCCTATAGAGACGACGGAATTTCTGTCCGATCAAGGGCATACAGTCGGGTCTTTTCTACAGTGAGCATAACTTATTTAACCTTTCAAGCCCCGAGTTATGAGACACAATAGATAATCTATTGTTCTCTGGACACCGGTATCCTGCTAGCAAGTGGCGAATTAAGACAATACCTACTTGTGTCACAAGTACGTACTAGGCGGCCGGCGGGGCGTAGGGCACCACTCAAGACAAATCAAGCTAATAGTTATTAGGTAGTAATGGATATTTGTTAATTATTGAGAATTTGAGATACATTTTCAAATGAATTGGTACTTTTTTACGTGCTAGTAAAAAACGCAGGTCGAACGTCCGAATCAACTATATACCCTCATACGGAAAGTAGGTCAGTTCGAAATATTTTTGCCCAACACTGCGCGTGTATATGACAGCAACAACATGAACAATTTTTGCCTTAAAAAAAGCTTGCATTGGAAAAACTGTTGTCGAGGAAATGATATTATGCTAAACTTTAATGGAAAAACAATTTCGCAAATGGCTGCAGATAAATGCACTTTAAAAACGCATTTGGCGGCTCAAGATACTCGTAGACACACAAGTAATAGCAATAGGCTCTCAGCTCAATTTTACTGCACTCTTTTATTTTTACGAAACTTTTTCAAAATAAAATCAACAACTGGTTTTGCGAAATTGTTAAACTCCAATTAACTTTGAATCTAAACATGTTTGTCTAGTAGAAAATTTTAGTGCATTTACCCTGCCATTTTTTGACACAATTTGAAAAATGTCAAAATAAGCCGGATGACCCCGTTGCGTCCGAATCAAATATAACAAAAAAGTCAATAGTCCGATTCGGAACGCATTATCACATATTTTTAGGTATTAAATTAAAAAAGTACTTTGCCGCGCTAGGCCGCAGAAAGCGATTTTCTACGCCTAAACTGATTGACAAAACCACCTTTTCAGAGCGTGTGAGGTGAAAATGCTATTTTTTCGTAATTAGTTTCTTAAAACTTGGACAATATTCATTTTTTTTTACTATATGTCACTGTAATTAATAAACTTATGTTTTATTTGCAAACAATAAATATAGAAGTAAAGCCCATTTAATGTACATTTAAAATAATATAAAATTTAAGTACGTATTTAAAACGCGATACAATTGCTTAAAGAGAGCACTAAAATGTACGCCTCTGTGTAGGAAACTGTCTGGGCGCAAGTGTCGTTTATTCAAATTAAGTAAATAATTATTAAGTTTCTGTCAAAATCATCATAAAAAGTATTATTTTTAATGTTTTGGCTTTCATTTAATGTTCAAATTGTTGTAAGTTAAATACGAGTACATTTATCTCCTTCCTTTTTTTTAACCCCCGACGCAAATCGACGGGGTGTTATAATTATAAGTTTGACGTGTCTGTGTGTGTGTCTGACTGTGGCATCGTAGCTCCCGAACGGATGAACCGATTTTAATTTTGTTTTTTTATTTGAAAGTTGAATTATTCGGGAGTGTTCATAGCTATGTTTGATGAAAATCTGTTCAGAATTATAAGAAAACGATACCAAACTTGACGTATTAGCTATACGTGGACAGTTATAATTTTTGGAATGAAGCCGGGCGGAGGGGTACTTTGGCATCCCCCCTCCGGTGCTAGAAGGGGGGCTACCAAAGATCGGTAAATTGGCTTATTTTGACAAAGGGAACAACTATGCTAAGTTTCATACTCGTGTCGTATAAATCGCTTCGGATAAACCCCCATAATGCGCTCTTCGAAGCGGTAAAAAAAATTACCTCGCGTGACGTTCAATATTTTTTTTCTCTACTTAATGGTAATAAAAGTGCTTAAAAGATATATTTTTTTAAATCTCCATTAAATAAGCTTTACTACTATATTTTTTGTTTGCAAATAAAAACACTACTTTATTAATAAAAGTGAAAAAAAATATAATTGAAAATTTTGAATAGAGTGTAATTTTTAAGAAACTTATTGAGAAATTCCATTTTTTTACACCAGAAATGAATTTTGCTATATCGATTTATACGAAAATAATACGAAACTTGTTCTATAAGCTAAACATGGACGGTTATAATTTTTGAGAGAGATACTTTGGCCTCCCCCCCTCCGGTGCAAGAGGGGGGGCTACCGATCTTAATCGGCTTATTTTGACCCAGGGAACAACTGTGCCAAGTTTCATACTTGTGTCAAAAAAGGGTCGTTCGATTTTTGTCGCTAAGCTCCTCTACTTGTCGTCGTTTTGTATGCCCTACCTACACGTGGCAGTTCATTCTACGATGATGTGATAATTTATGCCTTAGTTTTGAGATTGATTTTAATGATATAGAATAATATACATTCGGATAACATTAGTAAATGCTTAACCTTTTTTAAACCCTTAAAAACTAGTTTCTTTTAAAAATAACATAGGACTAAGTTTTTCAGATAAAAATCCACATAGGTCCTGAAATATAGATAGTTAGTTATTGTATTTTTGAGAGAACTATTGTTTAATTATGATAAGCTAAACTTTTGTATCCTAGTTGTATCGTAACATGTTGTTGTGGTCATGGACTCTACTCTATGTAGGTAAGGTATACATGGATGGTATGGTACATTTTTTTTTCTCTTTTCACCACCAGGGTTTGTTCATAATTTCAGGAAAACTATACCTACTAGCTAGCACCCGAGTTACAGATATTAGAGGCCTCCCACAAGGATCTCGACGACGATCGGTCCTACGCTGCCCGCATTCAGCAGCGGCTTCCCACGACTGCGAGCCAGATCGTCGGTCCCTGCCCACGGAACCTCATCCGGTGCAATTAAGTCCTTAATTAATAATACCTATACCTACTTCATCAACTTTTGTTAAGGCAAAATTATCACTATTATGTGAGGAAACCAAAGTAGTAGAAAGTTGACTGTCACGCATCGGAAGTACCTAAATACCTACATATGATTTTGAAATACATATTTGCTGCACAATTTAGGTAAGTAAAGAATAAATTCTACAATACGAAACCAAACAAAAAAAAATACTTTACATATAGGTACCTATATTTTTCAAAATCCTCTTTGAAAAGCAATGGCGTATGAAATTACGTTCCCATTCTAAAAATACACAAACCGGAGCTCTTAAAAAACCGGCCGCCAACTTTTCAAAAGCCATAACCAGCGCCATCTATCCTCGTTCGATTCAAAAGAATAAAAAGGGTATATTTTTTGCTGGCCGTTGGCCGTTGGGCGGTCGGGCTCTCACATTTTATTGCACACTATTCCTGCGAATAAACTGAGGGGGGTAATGGACCGGGTGGGGGTCACCCCCTGAGCCCCTGTCCAGTGTATTGGCTGGTGGCAAATATTCAATATATTTTTGCCTGCTAACCGAAGCCAGCCAACGACCACTAATCAGTGGTTTGGTTATATACGATGCTGTTGTTTGCAGCAGTTATATCTCTTTATGATGCTTCTTTTCCAGTCTTTGTTTATAAAATTTAATTGCAATGTTGTGTTTCTCCCCAACCCAGTGTTATTTTGTTTGCCATTTAAAATATTTGCTCTCTAAGCATCTTTTGTTATTCGCTTGTCTATTGATATCGATAAAACAAATGACTGTTTTTATTGTTACTCAAAATCTTTATTTCTTAAGAAATAGATTTTGGCGTCTCAGATTTCTTCCCTCAACCCTTCAACCCCTTGCCGAACTAACTTTATAGTTATAAAGTTAACAAAAACACTGGCTACCTCACAAATAAGTACCTAACGTTTAAACTTCTTTTAGTTCCAAAGTTTGGATTGAATTATCTACCTTGCTAGCAAATAGTGCTTCTGAACATACGTAAATAGTACTTAAAACGGTAGGTACAATTACTGAACTATACTTAGGTGAAGTACCTACCTACTTACACAAATTTTGCATCATTTCTAGGTAGGTAATCAGATTTCCTGTACTTACCTTCGTAAATGTAAAAGTTTTCAGCTCTAAGCTCAAATCTCAGAAAACTCACTCGTCTACTTATTTCATTTCAATAATTAGCATCGAAACCACCTCCTTTTTTATGAATAACGGGGATATTCTTAGCTTTTATCAATATCTATACTAATACTAATCTATACTATATCTATACTAATATTATAAAGCTGAAGAGTTTGTTTGTTTGAACGCGCTAATCTCAGGAACTACTGGACCGATTTAGAAAATTCTTAGACCATTAGAAAGCTACATTTCTCCCGAGTGACATAAGCTTAATATTTTATCCCGATATTCCCACAGGAACAGGCACCACAGGGTAAAACCGCGAGGAGCCGCTAGTTGATTGATAAGGCTGAAGATGAAAGCGAGCCTCTCACGGAATCCTCGACCACCGAGGAACTGGCTATCTTATCTTTTCATGCCGGAACACAACAATGCTGAAAAAATTATTGTTATGCCGTCAGACTTAGATAATATGGTAGTAAGTAGCTAGGCGGACTTACAACAAGCCCTACCACCAACCAAACTGAATACAATATGTACTTCGAACCCGGGACCTCTGGGTCTGATACCGGTGCTTGTTATCACTAGACCACAGAGGCGTTTATACTGAAGAGATTGTTTATAAGTTTTAGCGCAAAAATAGGAACGCGGATCTATACAATGCGGTCCTGCTTACTTCATCTCGTGCCTTCAAGGCAATCGTAAAAGCCCAAAAGGTCCATGTTGACTACGCCCGCGTGCATGCTGAGTGGAGGTCTGCCTCCACTGCTCCGAAAACCACGCCTTCAGCGAGTGCCCGAGCAAGGACGAGAAAACCAAGATGTGCTGCATCAACTGCTGAACCCATTATGACCGAAGGAAGGTCCAAGACGACACCAATCACCGGGCGGACTCGTCATCATGTCCCCGCGTGCGATTTATGTCCAGGCTCATCAAGGATAGGGTGGACTATGGCCGTGGTCTTGTGAGGTGCAGCGCTCTCACAAAGCTTTCCGCCCCCGACAGAAACTGTTCTATCTCTTCTTTAAATGTTCATTTCTCTCTATCTTTCTGTCTTTCCTTTTTTTATATTATTCCGTCCTCTACCGTCCTTCAACCCTCCCATGTTCCCACAACGGGCAGTTCAGAATAGGATATGGGGCCCTACCGCGTAAAAAAACTTGGGTATGGATATGGGCTTCATTTGAAAGTTGAAGCTCATAAAATTACCATATATGGTCATTTAACTGTCTAATGAAGCCCATGTCCATATCCATATTTTTACGCGATATTATTTTTACCCATAGTCGTTTCTCAATGAACATTCACTTCTGTCAGTTTTTAATACCCTTTTCACCGTCTTTTTTCTGATTAAATATTCCAAATTACGAAATTAATACACTTAGTTAATATAAAAAAATACAGTAGATAAATAAGCTGATAAGCAAATATACCAAATATTTAATATTAATGTTCCTTTTAAGCCATCGCTTACTCGAAAACGTAACTGTTACATACGTACCTATTTTCTTGAAATATACACTTCAAATGAGAAACTAACGCACCGTCACACAACATCGAGAGTTCGCATTCACAATCCAGTCGTTATATTGAACTGAAGCTTTGTTAGTTCAGAAAAACTACAAAACTACCTACAAACATAAGAATACAACAACACATGCATGTAGGGTTACCTACCATCCGTCCGGATTTGTCCGGACATGTCCGGACTTCTCAGACTTTTGTATGAGCCTTAACCGGCCCTTTAATTTGTGCGGATGTTTCGTTTAGATGGAATATGATTAATAAATCTTACATTCCTAAGTAAAATGATAAAGGTTAAGAGTCTCCGCGTTTTTCATAAAAAAAATCGTTTTGTATTTTGTGAGTAAAATGTCCGGACTTTTTTGAACTGTCAGGTTTTTTGTCAGGACTTTTCAAATCCAATTTTGTTGTCGCCATAGCAGCATTGTGGTGCCAATTTACGTATACTAGCGCCACCTGTCGGGTTTTTTTTAAGTATAAGGTGTTATCTGTGTAATAATATGTATGTCTGATGTCTATGATCTGTGTAAGTTGTCTAAATCTGTGTAAAGTGTCTTTTATGTATTATATGTCGAACAAACCAATTCTCGCGCCTTCGACATCTCGAATTCGAAATTTTTTTGGAGCCATAAATCTTTATTTTTAAACTCGCTAAAACAATCTTCAATATTATAGGATTGTCAAAGATCATTGAAACTTGAAACTCATTGAAGATTTTGACCGTTGTAAAGATTTTTCTTACAATTTCAATAACGAAATTATGGTATATGGTACGACATATCTCAGCGCAAATATTGCCCCCTGTGCAGGTTGCTAATCTGTGTAGGTAAGGGTAGCATTAAAGTAGTTTAGGTAGTATAAAAGGCGGTGCGCGGGGCTTTTTGAAATCGGAACGAGCTAGTAATAAGCTTGATGTACTTAGTGCTGTGAATCTAAGTGTCTATAAATAATATTGGTGTCTTCTTATGAAGTTTGCTTACAAATGGTAACCCTACATGCATGCTACCGGCAGCTGGACCACTCGTTATTTCTCGTATTCAATGTTCCAGAATGTTCACGGGTTTCCAGTTCACGATTTTGCTTTCAATGCAGTACCGCGCTCGTCTCATTTTATGCAACGTTTTCTACCCTTCCTTCGCGATCACTACGATAGAGACCCTATTACAATAGGACAAAGTCTAGAAAATATTGTGTTATGTAAATAAAAGGTGAACGTTCGAAATCTCCCGATTTAGCGTTAAATTTCCGGCGCTTTAAGCTTATGAATAGGAAAACATTACTTTGCAATTCCGGGTGCATTGTGTATCTATGGTCGGTATAGTGTTTTTTTTTTCAGATTACCAAATGTAGTCACTATTTTACCCAATATAAAGTAGCTCACACACTTCCTTATAGTCGTGATCATTCTTTAGTTTTTATGTGGAAAAAGTGCTGTAGGTACATGATATGACATATGATTGATACCTATTTATAAGCAAGATTCAATTGACTTGAAGAAAGTATCGTATTTTTTTCATTTCAGTTAGCATTTCCTGCTATTAGAAAAGTTGCATTTTAAAATTGTTTGGTACCTACCTAATCATGACTCTACCCAATTTTGAAAAGGTGCACGCGCATAATATAATCTTTGTACAAGGTATCTTACACCTCTTATTTAAGAATCTTTGTCGTACACTACTTATTATTTATAGCTAGACCTTGCTAGATATTGTGCCAACCATAACAAGGTACTTTCACATTGATAAATCTTCTTCGATACACTCCTCCCGTTACGGAAATTCCATCTTCAGATAGCAACTAACTTTTCGAATTGCAATGGCTATTATCTGGAATAGATTCCTTGAAATTCTACGTATATACGTTACGTACCTTTGATGTTGCACAACTTCAAGACGAGATTGAATGCTTTCGTGAAAGAAATCTCGAATATATACTTAAATTCAAGATGTCTGTAAAAAACTAAGGTTCAAGCGAGGGCTAGGGCTATTCATGCTGTTGTCTTCTCATAAATAAAACAATATTAACGGATTAAAACGCACTTTTTATGTTACAGCATGTTATTTTATAGATTTTCCGATATTTCGACACTTTTCCTAGGGTCGTGGAAATGAGTGATAAATAGAAAACATGATCCGTTGTTGTTTTATTTTGAGGGTCAATGCGCTTGTTAGCTTTTAATATGTATGTGTGATTTTACTATAAACAGCTTTTTGAAAATAGGATAAAGTAAAAAGAGGAGTATCTGAATATTTGTAATAAGGAAAGGCCATATATTGTATCATATTATATTTTTCCAAATTAATTTATACAGCTATAGCAGTTAATATCGACAAGGTATATAAAACTTAAAAGTAATGGAGTAAATGGATTTAATAAGCATAAAATACAATAAGTTGCCAAATTACCTATGTTTATTTATAACAAATAATAATATAATTTCGGGTGTACCAATTATTCTATTACATATGTTATAATATACTTTCACTAGCATACACAGTCGGGATCAAAGGCCGAATCACAATCACAAACTTTCTTTCTTTATCACATTTTATTTTTTTGCTGACGTTCACTCAGGGTTTAATTTTCTTCTTTAATAACTAGTTATGAAACTGTGAAAAAAAATCTGCTTACGTAGCCGGTCATCAAACCCAAGTTATAAATGTAGAATAATATTCTTCTTTAATAACTAGTTATGAAATAGTGAAAAAAAATCTGTTTACGTAGCCGGTTATCAAACTTTAGTTACGAATATGGCTGAAGGGAAACGTTTATATCACAGATTGTAGAACATTATAAGGTATTTCACTTTAATAATAAATAAATTTCTTTAACTTTTTTACTTTTCGAATCAACCGGGAAGTTCTCCGATTGTACCTTACCTACTTAGGCACTGACTTGGATACAATGATTGTGATTGCTGCAACATTAAGTCATATTAATAGATAGATAAGTACCTATCCTAAACCTAGTGTTAGTGGGTTCGATCCCCATTCTCGGCAAAAAAATATGATGTAGGTACAGTCGACAACATGTCAGGCTTTAGTTACACTTGCGCTAAGTACGAAAAACGTATTTTCCGAAGAACCTACCTACTAAAATTAAAAAAAAAAACAATATTAACGAACATCCAGAGTAATTAAAATATTCCTTCCGAGGAAGTCCGAGGATGCCTACCCGAGGGCACGAACCTAAATAGTACAGTCAACTGATTTATGTACGCGACCTTATGCCTATTCAACAAGAACGGTTTTCATAGAGCCAAGGGTAAGGTTGATATGTTCTCGATTGTACTGCGTAGGTACCGAGGGTGTCACCCTACAGACTACAGACGACCATTTCACAAACATTTTTGGCCGTGGCAGTGGCAGCGTGAAATGAGTATTTCGTTGCTGCAAACGACAATGCCTACATAGCTTTGTGCCGCACCTGTTATTGAAACTCTTTGGCTATGTTTGTGTGCATTTCTACAGTGCGACAAGTATAATTTGGCGTTTTAATAGTGGCACCAACACTTGCCAAGTTTAGATTACTGACAATTCAGTTTTATTAGAGGAAAGAAAACATTTGTTTTCTTTCCTCTAATAAAACTGAATTGTAAAAAACACAAAATTTTTGAGCGTGTTAGAATAATAAATATGTAATTATTATTCTAACTAATTATGTGAAAATGTTGGAATAATACTTATGTAAATTATGATAACTATATTATGTACAAATAATAACTAGGGAACTAAAGTAACAAATAAAACAACTCTATTGATTGGTTATCCCCACGTGACTTCCTGTTGACAACTGGTGCGACCACGTGTTGCTTGTCAGTCGAATCGAAATGGGGGAAGAATGGTAAAAGCGGACTAGCTGTCAGTGTTCTCACTTTTGATCGAGGTGTGAACAGTGACGGAGCTCTCTTCACAAAGCTAAGTAACTATCATTACTAAATAGTGTTTCATTGAAAGTATATTATATGCTAACGATATATGCTGGGTATATTAGGGTAAGTGTAAACTTGTTTCTAAATCCTGGCTGAAATAATAAACTTTTCTTTATTGCCTTATGATGAGTGACAGATAGAATCGAATTGCAAAAAAATTTACGTCAAATTATTATTGCAGTTCTTTTTTCCATTAGGTGATGCGCATTATCTTGATAAATATATATTTCCTGTTATGTTTCCTACAGGAAACATTGTAACCAATCCATAATACTATAAAGTGAAAACACAAAGTGCTTTATTATATTGAAATAAAAAAACGATGGAATTCTTTCCGACTAAACGAGGAGGCACAAAACTAATATTTGAAGGCCGTGAGTACCATCACCGAAAAACGTACGTAAATGGTAACAAATTTTGGCAATGCAGTAACAACAAGAAATGTAAAGGAAATTTAACAGTAAGTAAGGAAAATATTAAAATAAAAGAAAACCCTCATAGTCCAGAATGCACTGCAAATATAGCTAAATATAAAATTTTAGAAAAAATGGAACTATTAAAGAAAAAAATTTGTGAGAATTATGAACCTGTTCAAAAACAGTTTGAACAAGTAATATGTGAACTTAAGACTTGAGATTTGATTGCGGAGCTGCCAAAATTTGAAAACATCAAAAGTGGCTTATATACAATGCACGAAATAAACAGTTAAAAGTTCCCAAACTACACTATGAACTGCCAAAAGACGTGATGGTCTGGACCCGAGAAGTTCGAAAAATACCTATTAGCTGATTATAACGATGGAATCAGAATTCTCGTTTTCTGTTCCCCTGATACTGAAGACATAATATCCAACTTTGACACTTATTTACTCGATGGGACTTTCAAAGCATGTCCACAACCTTTCAAACAGTTATTATAGTGTCCATGGATACAACGCACTTACGACTAAATTGGTTCCATTGTTTTTTGCTTTTCTCCAAGATAAAAGTCAAAAGACTTACGAAATATTACTTGATATAATCAAGGCTCGATTTCCGTTGTGGATTCCTTCAAAAATGCTGCTTGATTACGAGAAAGCTGCAATTAATTCTATTCGTAAAATATTTCCAGAAACGATAGTAAAGGGCTGCTTTTACCATTTAAGTATGTCGCAGTCTTTTCAAAAAAGCAAAACAGTTTGGGACTAAAATCTAGAGTGCAGAGACGACATGTCGCACGATGTGCTGGACTGGCACGTTTGCCCTTCAAATATATTACTTCTGGTTATAAATATATAATAAAAAAATCTCCAAGAACCGAACAAGTGACTAAGTTCAATGACTATTTCAATCGTTTTTGGTTACATGACATGAAATTTATTAAAATGTGGTGTTGCCCAGAAGAAGTAATACGCAATACAAACCACGTAGAAGGGTGGCATTCTCGAATTAACCGATTCATAGGAAATAGAAACCCATCTATCGCCAAAGTTCTTTACATTTTGGTGAAAGAATTTAAAATCAAAAGCACCACTGAAAAGGTTAAGACCCGAAAAAACAAGAACTACGTCGAAATCGACGCTGAAATTTCTCTTACAATCGAAGAACTGAAAAAAAAGAAATAAGTGTTGGCCACTGTTTAGAGATTATATCCCCGTTTGTTTTAATACTTCTCTTCATTATGATGTTTGTTTAAGATAGTGTTTTTAGGATTTATTTCTTTCGTGTTATCTGCATTAAAAATAACAATAACTTCTTTTTTCTTTCTTTAATCCTATAGACACTTGCATTTCAGATACAATAGAAAGTAAATTGTCATGCTGTCCAATCGAGCAGTTCGGTGGTTGAAGAACAATTAGTTATAAAACAGCAAAAACAATCTGTTTACGTTGCTGGTTATCAAACTCTAGTTATAAATGTAGAATATTCTTTTTTAATAACTAGTTATGAAACTGTGAAAAAAAATCTGCTTACGTAGCCGGCTTGGACGAATCCAAGGTAGAGTTGCAGCCGGGAAAGATTCCGAATCATTCTCTTGGAATACTTCCGAAATATTCTGAAGTATTACGAAACATTCGGAATACTTCGATATTGCAAAAATACCCAAGGAAGTAACGATAAAAAAGGAGCAATCGGTCAAAACAGCAGCAGAAAGCAGTTGACACTTATTTTTAAATACCTACCTAGCAAGAAAAAAATAAATCATTCTCTGATCATAGTAAAAGTACCTATGGATAGATATACCTACCTTACTATCTAGGTAGGTACCTCTGAAACACAATAAAATGTCTGTGGAAGTTTTAAGTGTTGAAGTATGTACACACGGGCGGCGGCACATCAGACTATACATGACCTTGAGACCGCCTTTATGCATTACGTAATAAAAGCTGTTATCGCAGTTCAACTGTTTAACTTGATGTGCTGTCGAGTGTACCTACCTACTTAAAGAGCTTATTACACCTTACTGAATTTAGTCGTCTAAATGAATTAGCGTCTAAATTCAGTCAAATGTAATAATAGCATTTAGCAAGTTAGAATTCTAAAAAGTAAGCTAATTAGAAGAAAGTACGGTGACTGACTGCTGAATGCTAGTTAGCAACCTAATTAGTCTTAGGTACTTATTTTATAAATAATTACATCCAAATTGAGTAAGTAGGTACCTATTTGGGTAAAATTCATTCGGGCAAATAGGTATCTTGTCTCAAATAAACTCCATATTTTGTGATGAAGCCGTCAAAAAAACGGAGCGCTTACATTGCCAATGCTGGCTGAACCTAGGTACCTAGCTTAGGTACATAAAAATAATGTAGTACGGAAATGTTACCTATCATAAAAAGGCCTACAAAAAGTCCGCGACAACATATTATATCTATCTCCTAAGGTTGACTCACAGTAACCATTTTTATCTTTAAGTACTTAATTAATTTATAAATATTTCTTTACTTGCAAAGCTAATTTCACCTTATCAGTATTAATCCGTATCCAAATAACTATACTTTGGCCATTTAATGTAGATCAAAATTGTCCTTTACCTTACCTAATAAAGTAATAACTAGTATAAAAAATAATATTAAAGTTATGCTAACAGTACTTACTTCCCTACTTTTGTTGTTAATTTGGCTTACAGGTAAGTAATAAAATAAACATTCAAATACTTACGCTACATAACAAAATTCACCATCAGTCCATCACAGAGCACATAAGAAGCACTTCCACGTTTCCACTATTTGAATCGAACTACCTAATCCCTCAATTTTCCTCCGACCGGGAATTATTCCGAAACATTATGAATCTTTCTCGGCGGGGACGGAGAGGGGCGAAAACTTCTCCGGGGGGACTCCCGCCACTCCCCGCCGCCACGCCGCGCCCCGCCCGCTACTAGCTAGAATGTTGTTCTGTGGCGTCGCCGCCGGCGCGCCGCGCACGTGTTTTTCGTTCGTTCGTCTATCTCGTATCGGGCGGGCGGGCGGTACTCGGGCATACGATATTTGCTTGCAACATTATAGATAAAAAAATGACAATATTTCTGATTAAATTTATTTTGAAAAATTCTAATTGAAAGAAACTTTCTGAGAATTATTCCGTAAGTATTCCGAATATTTCAGAAGTTTTGCAACTCTAATCCAAGGTAGCCGGTCATCAAACCCAAGTTATAAATGTAGAATAATATTCTTCTTTAATAACTAGTTATGAAATAGTGAAAAAAAATCTGTTTGCGTAGCCGGTTATCAAACTTTAGTTACGAATATGGCTGAAGGGAAACGTTTTCCTATTGTTTAGATCTTTTTTAAATAACACTTCCTATAAAAACTACTGGTCAACCGGGAAGTTCCCAGACTGTACCTAAGTTACGTATATTTTACGTAGTTTCAACATACATAGTTTCAAATACAGAACATTAAAAAAGGTTTCAAAGCACAAAGAAACAAACAAACTGATAAGTAGGTACCGAAAATTGAAATAAAAAACTCCTCTCAAAGGTTTTTAAAGCACAAAGAAACAAACAAACTGATAAGTAGGTACCGAAAATTGAAATAAAAAACTCTTCTCAAAGGTTTTTAAAGCACAAAGAAACAAACAAACTGATAAGTAGGTACCGAAAATTTAAATAAAAATCTCTTCTCAGTGTGTTATAGATTTTACTTAATTCACTAAACCCACCCATACCCGTGCCTATAAACTTCCTCTATCGTAACAACTAAAGTAAACAAAACGTATTTCGAAATGTGGTTTCATTTAGCGGCATCCAACAATACTGCCAATCGTAAAACCGGCTATACAAAACCCTAGACAAAGACCAAGGAAGCAAATAAAAAGACATAGCCGAAAGGCATTCCCATTATTTAGCGCCTTCTTTGCGGCTTTGTGAAAAACGTATATGATACCATGCTATAGGTATACTTTGCTGGCCAAAATAATACGCTCGCTCTTATTTGACTGTCTTTTACTTTGTATGTTACAACCGTATGTTTTACCGCGCATTTTCACCTTGCCTAAGTGGCGAAATTTCGATTGATTTGAACGCTTACGCAAACTAATAAGCGATTTTATCATTAGGTACAAACTTACATGATGTAACTTTGTCAATAAATCCCATATACTACTTACTTCAATGAGTGGTATTTATAAGCATGCTTTATGTGATAATAATTTATTGCTCATTTTCAACTTTTTTATTTTGCGTTAGTGTTCAAACGATTAGAAAATTTCACCGTTCTCATATCTTTTTCGATATAAAGATATTATTTGTATGCCACAAACAATTTGTTTCGCGTGCGTAGCGTGCACATGAGAGTGTGTAGCGTGCACGTTGAGATGCGTGAGTATTAGGGATGAAGTCACTTTAACTCAGGCACGCAAGGCAGGCGTTATTAACAAATGTCGGAATCAATCATAAAATACAGGTACTGCCTAAGGAATGGAGTGTCTACTGAGTATTTAATTACGGCAATAAATTATCAAAGCAAGACCTTGTACTCTTAACTACTGACAAGTACAAAAAATAGAAAAAACAAAACATTTTTATTAGATTTCTCTGATTTATTATGCAACTTTCTTAATTTATCAATTATTAACAACTTAGATTTCAGTTTAATAGATTAAGATTTAACTACTTTATACACATTCAATATTTACACTACTCGCTTTCACAAATATTTAATTTTATCTCAACGCCTCATTATACTAAGGAATTAAATAACAATACGAATTGCTACCACAATATTTCATGGTCCTTTCACTATACACTGCTGTCCGCCCAATCTTTGCACTTAGTCTGCAAATACCAAGATGCATACTGTCAATTCAATACCAGTTTTCCAAATGCCTTTGGTGCCTGTCAATCATTGTGTATCTTCATAGGGTCTGTGAACTGCGCAGTGAGTATGTAGAATAAAGCTGGGGCAGGGACTAGTGACAAATACCATAATTCTTTGAACCCCGTCAGAGATATTATGCCATAGGCATGTACCAACCAATGGCCTATTAGGATTATTAAATTGCGGGTGTTTGTGATTGAAGACACCAGCAACGCTGGTGCAGATTGGTCTATCTTTATTGAGAAGTGAGATGCTGATGTCATCATTGATATTATAATTATAATATATGGGAATGAGCAATCTGAAAACAAGACAGTTTTTATAGAAACAATTTGAAAGTTTCTGTAAAAATTATTTAAACATTCATAATGGAACTTTAACTTGTTTAAAAAAACTTTGATTTAAAACATTCTTTCTGTTCAGATAGATTTTTACCCATCCAGATGCAAAATATTGTTATCGAAATTGGACATAGTGACTAGATAAATAAGTTTCAAATTGGAAGTTTGTGCCAAGACAGAGCCCATTAACTGCACATTTTGTTTCTTTGTCTTTATTGTGTGTAGTTTATAAACGAAATATTCTTCTTATTCATATCTGTTAAAATATAATGAATTATTATTTTATACTTACATATAAGTCCAGCAGCTACAGTATGTATTAGTACTAAGATAGGGTAAAAATATAAAGCACAGTAAATTGCTTTCTTTCCTGAGCTTGATGGGTGCCATGCTAACAGCCATGGCCTTATCAGTATAGTCATTAATAAGCTAAATGCATATAATAGCAATACTATTGTATATCTGCAAAAGAAATATCTTTGTAAGAAAGACTACACACTTACATTGAACCACAGATAATATAATACTATGGGTACTAAATTGAACTTTGCTTTTGCAATAACAATTTTATCTATTTATTTGGACTTTTCAATTAATTCTGTTGTGGCAATAAGCTATGTATTGGAGTTTTAACCAATCAAGGTAAGGAGCTAAAATTGCTATCTTTTTTGTACAAGAAAAGGTATAACTCAAAGGTATAACAACTTATGATTGATTTTTGTACTAAGAAAAAGTTGCAAATGTCTCAACTTAAAGCAAAAGATTCTTACAATATCATGCATGAAATAGGCTAAATGTTCTCAACTTAAAAATCTCAATTCAGAAATCAATCAATTATTATATAATAAATACTTACTTAAATATAAATACTTTCAGTTTATAAAAATACAGTGGTGGTTACATAATAACAGCATAGAATTTACCAAGTTGTGATCCGGCTGTGATAATGGCCATCCAGGGAGTGAATGGAGAAGATCCAGATTATCATTTGGAGGGGGGACGCCAGCACAGCCGGATGGGTGATCAGTCTCCCTGTTCAGAACCATTTCACCCAAAGATCCAGATTGCTTTACACACCCGACTGATCTGATCAAGATTCCAAGAGATATCTAAATATGTAAAAAAAAAAAACTGTGAAAATAGCATAAAAATGTATGGAATTCCTGAAACTGAAAACTCTGATCCTTACATCTTTAACACATTCAGCACCACATGTGTATATATAGTGTTATACACGCCCAATGTGTATATATAGCAGTAGTCAACTTCACAGGCCAGTGTAATCTGTGAATATACAACATGCAGAACATTTTGTATAGGGACTTTGTAGCCCTGGCTCTGAGAAATTGTTTGGTGTATTTGGGGTATAAAAATGTGGGATATTTTTTAAGATATGCGATTTTATACAAATGGTTACAGACTTGTAAATACTTCTAGGATTTGCCTCGACAGTGAACGTGTTAAGAATGTAGATCAGATCAGTTGGGTGTATAAAGCAATTTGATTTCGTCCATTCACTCCCTAAATTCTATTATCAGATCACAGCTCGGTCAATCCTTAGCAGGCTCCAAAGTTACCTTGTCTGTATGAAAATCAACTAGTGTTAATTATGTGACCACCACTGTATATGGTTCAGTATAGTAATACTCACAAAGGGTACACAGCCTCTTGTGTACAATACAAAGTCTCTTTGTAATCTGGTTGAGGATTATGCAGTAGGGTGTACCAATCTGACAGCGCTGTTGGTGAGCACACCTCCAGAACTATGGAACCAGTAGGTGGTAAAACTAAAAGGGCTGCCAGTGTGCCCGAAATCACTTCTACAAATGAACAGATATGCTGGATTATCACTCCCTCTTTTCTGAAATTGGAATAAATACTAAAATATTATAAAGCTGCAAATTACACTTAAATGATTTACAAGTTAAAACTGCTATCACTTGGATCCCCAAGTACAACAAATCCTTGTTATTTTACCACTTTGTACTAACTAATATGCTACATTAATTATACTGAGTTTTAATGTTTATATGGGCTGAAAACTAAACATTTTAATTCATAATATCAATGAGATTCTTGGCAATAAGAACATACCCTTTGCCTGTAGCCGACATGTCTATGAAAAACCAGTGCAACACCATAGGTAGTAGCACCATAAATCCGAGGTACTGCCAATCATACAAAGTGGGTTCATCAGCACAGGGCATGCAGTAGCTGGAGCTGTTCGTACGGAACCCTCGGGGACAGGCTCCGCAATCACTCCAGAACTCATCCTCAAGTTTTGTACGGCCACAGTATAAACCAGGACACGTCCTTACAATAGACATTCTGGGTGGAAAAGCTGACCTCACATAATTTATTGGGAACTCATCACCTTGTTTTGTTAAAACATTTAGAGCTTTAATAACGATAGTAATAGCTTTTGCTATCTTTTCTTATCTAATTTCAGTTAAAAATAACAAATCAAAATAATATGTATTTTATGTAAGTTTTGACACTGACTGACTGTCAATTCTAACAATGACATGACATGTAACTTTTTTTTTTTTCGTTCCTAAGAACAGGCTAGGGTCATAGACCATACTGCCTCGTCGTTAGTAACGTCCATCACTTTTGTGATTTTTTTACTGGCTCTGACTTCTAAGCAGTCTGTAATACCGATATTTTATAGATACCGATAATCTGGGAGCAGGTTATCGGTATTGATAGCGTAGATATTTAATATCGATGCCTAAATATCGATACTTTAGATTGACTGTATCGATTTAATACTATTACCAGTATTTTATAACCTATTGCGTACACTTGTATACATTTCGCAGTTTGGATTAAACTGGTTTATTTAGGTTTTGGGAGCGCTGTCATTCCGAATACGTCGGAAGCGGTTTTTGTAAAAACCTTAATCAAAAACCTCAATCAACCGCTCTTTTTCAATCCGGTTACAAGCCATGCTTTTGGGCATTCATCATCAGCCTGTCGCAGTCCACTGTTGGACATAGGCCTCTCCAAGTGCACGCCACTGAGATCTGTTTTCGGCTTCTCTCATCCAGCTCCTACCAGCCGTCTTGCGCAAATCATCACTCCACCGTGCCTGAGGACGTCCTATACTACGTTTGCCGAGACGCGGTCTCCACTCTAGAACTTGTTTACCCCAACGGTTATCGGTTCTACGGCTAATATGGCCAGCCCACTGCCACTTCAGCTTGCTAATCCGGTGGGCTATGTCGATAACTTTGGTTCTCTGATGGATCACCTCATTTCTGATACGATCTCTCAGAGAAACGCCGAGCATAGCCCTTTCCATAGCCCGCTGAGCAACTTTGAACTTGTGTACCAGCCGTGCCGTCAGAGTCCACGTTTCGGCTCCGTAAGTCATAACGGGTAGGACGCACTGATTGAAGACTTTCGTCTTTAGGCACTGTGGGATCGACGACGTAAGGACTCGACGTAGCTTCCCAAATGCAGCCCAACCCAGCTGAATTCTCCTATTCACCTCGTCCTCAAAGTTGTTTCTACCTAACTGCAATGTCTGCCCGAGGTACACATATTTCTGAACAACTTCGAGAACGGCGCCGTGTATCGCAATCGGTTCCGGTAGAACATGTTCGTTGAACATGACCTTGGTTTTGTCCAAGTTCATCCGTAGGCCTATGCGTAAAGAAGATTCAGCCAGGTCGTTCTGCATCTGTTGTAGGTCCTGCAGCGTTTCTGCCATTATGACGATATCGTCAGCAAATCGCAAGTGAGAGATGTGTTCGCCATTGATGTTGATACCACGTCCTTTCCAGTTCAGCGTCTTGAATATATCCTCCATTGCATTAGTGAACAGTTTCGGGGAAATAACATCCCCCTGTCTCACTCCTCGATGCAACGGTATGGGCTTCGTTTGCTGATTCTGTACTTGGACGGACATGGTGGCGGCTTCATACAGACACCTCATCACTTGGATGTATCGCCAATCTACTTGGCAACGCTGCAGGGACTCCAGAACGGACCAGATTTCAACCGAGTCAAAGGCCTTCTCATAGTCCACGAATGCTAGACATAGGGGCTGATTATACTCTTCGGTCTTCTGTATAATCTGCCGCACTGTGTGGATGTGGTCTATGGTGCCGTATCCGCTCCGAAACCCAGCCTGTTCCGGTGGTTGGAATTCGTCGAGTCTTCGCGCAAGACGGTTCGTGATCGCTCTTGAGAACAGCTTATAGGCGTGGCTTAGAAGGGATATGGGTCGATAGTTCTTCAACAGGGTCTTGTCTCCCTTTTTGAAGAACAGTACGACCACACTCCTACTCCACGCCTCTGGAGTTCTCCCGTCGAAAAGGACAGCGTTAAAAAGCTTCTGGAGCTCCCTCAGTACGGGTTTCCCTCCTGCTTTTAATAGCTCTGTCGTAACGCCATTCTCTCCTGGGGCTTTTCCATTCCTAAGCTGCTTCAGAGCGATCTCGATTTCGCCAATGCTGACTTCTGGCAGGTCTTCGTCTTTTGGGCATTATGTTGCATAATATTTTTTGTTCATCTTTACGTTCCCTATGCATTTATAATAGATATTATCGTGCTCGTGCGGCACGATTTTGAAAAAAATTCGAAATGGCGGACGGGCGAGGCCAAAAGTTACAAATAAATATAAATATAAATACAAACCCCTTTTACTTTTCTGGCCTATTGGCAAACTTTGCAGTAAAATCTATGTTATCTGCAATTTCATTAGTTTGTCAATTGAGATTGTGATATTGTCGACCGCAGCGCATTGAATTCTTGTTGTTGCTTTAAACACAGGTTCGATTTCAAGTTCGCATCGTATATCTCGAGCATAACGACCTCCTGAGCGACCACCATTACTGTTTTTAAAGGGCGATCCATCGTGGACGGGGGACCTGCTCGCTCGCATATGCCACGCATTGCTGGGGCAAGGCCATCGAGACATAGTGAAGCCAGCGGTGTCACTGGCCATCTCAAAGGCCTTTGACAGGGTTTGGCACGCTAGTCTGCTAAGTAAGCTTCCAGTTTACGGCATCCCTACTGGATTTTGCAACTGGATCTCTGATTTCTTGAGCGAACGTTCCATCAGAGTGGTCGTCGATGGCAACTCTTCAGACCCAACGGCTATTAATGCCAAGTTCCTCATGGGGTTGGTTCTCTCAGCGACCGTATTGCACGTCAATGACCTTCTTCGGCCAGGCATTGTTGGGTACATAGTCGACAGTACAGTCACAGAGCGATACTTGTCCAGAGCCGTCGAGCAGGACTGTCATACAGTCTTTAAGGAGGCTATGGAGGTGATGCGGCGAATGCAACCTTGAGTGTTGTTTCTCAATGGGGCGACGATAATTTGGTCCGCGAAAAGGAGTCTGTTTCACCCTGACTCCGACTTTCTGAGTCTCGTCCGTAGACATCACCGCCCACCTCGACCTTCTTAGCATGGAGTTGACTGCCAACCTCAACTTCGGCGCTACCACCGACACGAAGGCACAAATTTCGGCGAAGTAGGCAAGCAAATGGGTGTTAATTTTTTTAAGTGAACGATGAACAATACTTTCACATTCACATGACGACGACGGATGCCTCAGGCATTCGGGAACACGTTGAAGAACTAATAAATGCAAGTACAGATCTAACAATTTTTGGAGATAAATGGCAACATTGGTTTGCACAAACATACAAACATCCGCTCACCCCACACGCATATACCGTCTCCGTACCGTCGTTGGTAATAAATAAACAACGTTTGAAAAGTCTCCATCTACACTAGCGCCTTCAAGCGGGATCACATTTTCTATCATCCTGCTGATAGGTACCTACGCTGGCTGGTCGCTTAGTTAGATTTATTATTCAAATGAAATACCTGTTAATGTTCTATTATTTGTGATATAAACGTTTTCTATATATCTACCTAGGTATTCCTCTTTTAAATAAAGTTTGTAACGCGCCAAGCGCCAGGTACTTGTTACATTTCGGAGAAACCCTCCTTCCCGCTAGTACGATGCCCCGCACCCCCGGCGTCATGCCGCTGTACCAATATCGCATGTGGCCTCCCGCGACCCGGTGTCTTCCGCCCCCGCCTGCGTGTGAAGAATGCGCCACCGGCTTGCAATTACATTTAGCCGATATAGTTTATGGTAGAAAGTCGATGTAAATCAGCTCAAAACATTGTAAAGTTTTTCTTTGAATAAAGTGGTTTTGACTCAAATATAACAAGTTCCCCTAAAAAAACTCTACTGGTCAACCAGGAAGTTACCCAACTGTACCTATTAAATTACTGTAGGTCATTATGTTAGTTATATATAATAGACTAGGTACAATCGGGGAACTTCCCGGTTGATCAGTAGTTTTTTTGGGAAACGTTTTATCGGAAAGTACTGAGGTTAAAGAAAATAATTTAGTATTCAAATGAAACACCTTATTAACGTTCTATTAGTTGTGATATAAACGTTTTCTATAATAATATATCTATTACTTTTTTAAATAAAGTTCCCAGACTGTACACAGTTTAATCTTGAGAGAAGACTCCTAGTATGCCCCTCATAATAACAGCTGTTTTTGATCTGCACAGCCTGACGTGCTGTTGTCTGTATACCACAAGTACAAGTACCTTATATCACGGAGATTTATGGTACTTGTATTGGTAGGTATGTACAGCTGCAGACAAATTCGGCTAACTAAGCGACCAGCTAGCGTACCTAGCAGCAGGATGATAGAAAATGTGATCCCGCTTGATGGCGCTAGTGTAGATGGAGACTTTTCAAACGTTGTATATTTATTATCAACGACGGTACGGAGACGATTAAAGATTAATTCAGACAAAACTTTTCCCAAAAAAACTACTAGGAAGTTTGTACCCCGATTGTACCTAATGCAAACTTTGTTGGTCCAAATATAATAAAAAAATGAATTTTCAATAAAAAATATTTATATTTTTCAAATCGAACATTAATAATTTAATGTGCTTAGTAGGTAATTATAATAATATACTACCACATACAATAAAAATGTACTACAACATTTTGAACTTGCTGTCTGATTCGGTAACGCCAAAAAAACGGCTTCGTATCCATCTCGCGACTATGCGCAGTATTATGAAGCTCAAACAGAGCGATAACAAGATAGCAATATTGAGGTACAGCAAAATGTCTACCATGAAGTACTTAAAGAATCCGACTCCAACAGCTGGGGAACGCAGATGCTTCGCGCCTTTATGTTTCAAAACGTATTCTGTCCACCACACTGCACGTTCAGGGCCGGATATTGCTGGGTCCACAATTATATCTCTCAACTTCATCATAGATTGTTTATACCTAAAAATATAAAACATGTGGAAGTTAATGTTTTTTTTTAATGTGTATTACGCTAGGTAGGTTTTAACTCTATATATAACCTACTAGCTGCGCCCACGGTTTCACTCGCGTGGTTCCCGTTCCCTTAGGAACAAAAAAAACCTTTCTTTGCTCGCCCTATATAGTTAAAGGTACTATCGTGTGCAACCTTTCAGCATAATCGGTTCAGCCGTTTGGGCTGTACGTTGTTTGTCAGTCACGGTATTGTTTTATTAGTATAGATATGAAATTCTAGCGTTTTACATTCCAATACTGTTTAAATATTGTTATGTCCTAGCTAAAAATTTGTTACATCGATCATCAAAACCGAAGGTTAAAACTTAAAATCAAGTTACGTTAAGTACCTACATATAAGTAGTTGATACAACAACTTACTTTTCATTGGATATTACTTTAATTATAATAGATTTCATAGTTTCCTTGTCTAATTTGTACGGATCCAATATTTCACCGCCATTGAATTTAGTGATTTGTTTCATAAATGTTTTTCTAGACTGCACCAGTGGAAAGCCTACAATAGGCACTTGATAGTATACGGCCTCTTCCAATGATCGGGGTCCACCACTTGTCAAGAATGCTTTTAAATTTGGATGAGCTGAAAAGAAATAGTTTGTTAACATTGTGAAACATCAGAGTGCTTAGTGCTAGTTTTTTCTACTCACGGTCGATCGTGAGCGCGTTAAGTTTATAAATGGCGTTCCGCGTTGGTTAAGTCCAGGAAAGAATAACTACAAACTTAGATACTGAAATAAAACAACTTTTGCGGAATATTTAGTGCGATTTATTTACCCGAAATATATATTTGGTACTATAATTTTTCTGTTTATTTGAGGTTTTTTGATTTCCCGACGTTTCGGCACCTTTTCAGTTGCCGTGGTCACGGGTTGACTAGCTATTAATACTTACTTCAAGCCACCCAAGCAGATTCCAACCAACCAATTCCTACCACCAGTCAAGTGCAACATACCCCTTCAAGCAGCACGTGTCTACAAACTGGATTGTGACTGTGGACTTTCATACATCGGGTAAACAAAGAGAAGCATAGGGACCCGCGTTATAGAACATGTAGCTGACGTGAAAAATAGGCGCGAAAACAAGCCTGCAGTGTGTGAACACGCTTTAGAGGGACCCACCCACTACATCAGGTTTGATAAGCCACTGATCCTGGCCAGACAAAAATTCGGCCCCAAAATACTACGCGAAGCTATTGAAATCACCAAATATCCGAATTTCAATAGAGATGATGGTTGGAAGATACCACCAGCTGGAGACCCTATTATCCATAAATGAAAGTCTCAACCCATATCACACACTGCAAGACCTAAAGTATCCTGACTGTATCTACGGTTACGTCTTTTTGTTGATAAATAACAAACATAAAGATGGAGGTCGGCCCGCTTTCGAAGTTTTCTTGGCAGTATCTTTCTTGGTAAGTCCTCCCAATTTGTCAACTGCCAGTATAATCATTAGTTTTCTTTTGTCAATAATAAATAATTTAAATACAAATACAAATGACTTTATTTGCAAAATATGGGTACAAAAAGGTCTTACAACTATGGGAGCGCCACATCTAACCATTGATGGTGTGCAAATATGTACTAATAAATATAATTGTTAAAATGCAGGTAGGTACAGCATATTATATTAAAACCATAAAATTGATTGCAGAGCTCAAGATAAAATAAATATAAGTTTAAAGGGCTTAGCTGGCTATGGAAGGACGTGTGGCCCCTGTGAGGAATAGTTGAATTGGTGTTGAATTGGTTTAGGTATTGAACCCGCATAAGCATGATACGCAGTCAACAGTGCATCTGTATTAGAAACTTTTTGTAACATGTACAGTGCATAAGAGCATTTGTTTAGCTTAGCACAAATATGGTCTATGTGTGGTTTCCATGATAGTTTCGAATCAATTAGAATCCCTAATAATTGTGTTGTTTTTCCTTCTTCAATATTATTGTAATTTAGCCAATTTACTATGGAAACAAGATTCATTTTCATGTCTACCGGATTTGTCATCTACAAAAATGGCTGTACTATCGTCAGCAAATAAAAACATTGGATGGTCGATGACTTTGGAAAATCGTTGATGTAAATGAGTAAAAACAGAGGTCCCAAAATGCTCCCTTGAGGAACACCGTACTTTACAGTCTGAAAATCTGATAGATATTTAGTTTTAATTTTAGTAGTTGCGTCTATTCTAGTTATTTCAGTAATTTGTTTTCTGTTTATAAGGTATGACTTTATAAGATCTAGTGGTGGGCCTCTTATCCCATTTATGATTCCAGTTTCGAGAGCAAAATGTCATGATGCACGTGATCAAATGCCTTTGTCATGTCCATAAATAGCGCAGTGACTCTCTTCCTATCATCAAGTGCTTTAAAAACTTGTTCTAGAAAATCTAGTACGGCCATGTTTATTGATTTATTTTTTCGAAAGCCTGTTTGTTCTTTTGCTAAAATATAATTATTTTCAAAATCATTGTTTAAGCGATTATAAATGACTTTCTCGATTTTTTTTTTAAATACGAGAATAAGAGCAATTGGATTTTTAAATAAAGGTATTATTATGGAGGTTTTTAGTTTTTCGGGAATAACTCCATGTTCAGTTTATGATGTGACTAAGGATTGGGACAATAATTCTCGATGACCGTCTAATTATTTTTGTACTTATTTCATCATAACCTGTGCTATTGGTATTTTTTACTTGTTAATGATGTTTAAAATTTCATGGCTATCTGTAGGTGCGATAAAGCATGAGTGCAATTAAGAATTGGTATTAGTTTTTTTAATATTTATATTGACTCTAATATCTTTAATGTCATCGATCTTAAATTAAAGACAAATCCTGAAAAGCTTATTCGAAAAACTTTATTGACACAAACTTTCATCCATTGAACTCGAGTCTCGTCGCCTTTTATAGTGAATGGTAGTCAAAAAATGTTAATTACCTAAAAAATAGGAGCCCGTGGCGCAGTGGTTCGCGCGCTTGTTGTTGTTGTAATTGTTGAGGTTAAGTAACTTTCGCAATGGTCAGTCGAAGTCGGTCGGTACAGGTACCTAAGTGACTTATCAAAAATCTTTGAATGCAGTTTAATTTATTTTTGAAAATAAAGGAATGTTTCCTTTCAGTAAAATGAGCTAACTAAAGGATTTAAGGTAGTTACCCTCCAGGGCCCATAGATTTTTTCCACCCTGTATATTTTGAAGAGTGTTGAAATTTTGTTGCATACCACCAAACTGTTTGTAATGATCCACTCCTTCTAAAGCCCAGATTCCGGAACAGCGACACATAAGAATACATCAGTAGGTAGGTACTTTATGAAAGGGTTATTGGCTTGCTGCCTTTAAAAAAATATGCGCGATTTACACGATACCAGTGGTAACTAGACTGCCCAAAAATTTCAGTCATAGTCAGACTGGACAGCAAGACAGCACTGGACTGGAAGGAAAATAGCATCTAAACAAGGCCAGTAGCAAGACAGCGCTGGACTGGACTACTGTACTGCTCTGTTAGTGGCATCGTGTAAATAATATTTCTTACACTCACGCCACTTAACGTAGCCCCAAAGTAAGCACGTAAGGCTTGTGTTATGGGATACTAGGATAACGGATATATATATGTATTTATGTGTAGAAATATACATATAACCGTCCATGACTCAGGTACAAATGTTTGTATTTATCATACAAACATTTGCCCCTACGGAGATTCGAACCCAGAACCTCAGAGTAGGCGAACCCTTGAAACCACGTACCACTCTATCACCATAAGTGTACATAACACACGGAGGTCGTCATAATAAATCGTCATGCAAATCGCGCAATAAGGTTGCGTTGCACTAAATAACTAGATAGGTGATAATAGATTTACAGTTGTCAAAGCTATCAAATCTTATATTTTCCACCGTTAAAGTTAAAGTTAATACCGTTAAAATAAGAACAAGGTGCAATCCACCCTAAATATTTACAACTATCCATACCTAAGACTTCTTGCTGAGGAAACCAAGGCAGTGCCACTACATTTTCTGGCAAGTTTATGGCGGAGGTGTTGCCAATCCTCCACAAAACAGTGTAGGGTAGTTCTCGAAAGCCGTCTGTAAGCGTCTGCAATATTTGCGGTGCGAGAGCTTCAGAATCTTGCATCGCTCCCAAACTAAAGAAAACAGCACCCTTTGTCGCGGCATCTAATTTTGCTTGTAAGTCCTGAAAAGGGCAAATGATAAATGATGATGAAAGGGTCATAACTTAACAAGGTTTTATGTTTGGGGGGAAGAATAGTAGGATATAAAAAATCATATAGGTACTTAACAACAGAAATATTAAAACAAATTAAAATAGAAGACCAGGTCTGTGGTCAAAAAATGTTTTTTATCCTTGGCATTTGATTGTGAAGCAATCTTTATCCGAATAAAAATAATAGAGCACAATAAAATTGTATTTATATATTGTATTTTAGTGTTCTCAGTAGTTAGTCGTCAAATCTTTCACACGGACAGAGAGTTTCTTAGAGAGTTTCGAGTAAGTCTAACATTTTGGGATCTCTATAATTTTAGGATTTAATTAAACGAAGAAAGCAACACATTAAGATTAACCCTTCCGAATCCGGACCACCCGCGTCGAATTACGTAAGCGCCGGCCACTTGACACCGCTCGTGATTTTTTATCGCTGAGATCTGCCTTGCGGGATTGTTTTTGTTTCAGGCCGAAGGTAGTCTTATTTTTAAAATAATAGCGAATATAATCGAGTGCGATTCGACGACAGCCCGGTCTGTCGTTCGGACGTCTTCGGAGCACGCGATGGCAGCCCGGGCTGTCGTCCGGATTTGGATAGGTTAATGTATGGTAAATGATTCATACCGGAATCAGAATTCCTGCTTTGATGTGCATACGATCTGCATAAACGACGCTTGGAACAACTGGCCTTATTCCAGCCAAAGTAGGGTTGCTGGCAATCATCAAAAGGTCTATATCGTATTCAACGTCTAGAAGACTTCGTTTCAACCCCAAAAGCTTTTTAGCAGCCAGTTCAGATAGAGGCAAATAATTATAATAATATTCGTTTTTTGTTTGCACCAGACGATACATTTCTAGTAATTTATCCCAAGTAGTCATGTTGCTAGCATTGTTAAGTGTATTCACGTCTAAATACAATGCGGGATATGTCGGGTCCCCCTTCGCCTCGTGCTGATGAATCCGACCAGTGGTCGTCGTAAACGCAATAAGAGGAGCTTCATACTTTTCTGCAACCGCATATAACACGGGAACATCGGCCTCAGCAATCACCAAATCAAACTTTATGTTCGGGTTGATCAATAACGCTTGCATTTGCTGAGATCTCAGCTGTGCGATTGCTACTCTAAGCATAAGCTCATTCAGTGCTCTCTGTCTCGGGAAATAGTCATCCGTATTTAGTATAAGTTCCTTGAATTCATTCCAAAATGGCGCCGATGCCCCACCGACGTCTAATTCGACTATTCTTTCTATGTCTGGGTATTGGAACTGTCCAGGGTAAGGCGTCATCAATACCACGGAGTGACCTCTTTGCGTCAGTTGGGATACAAATCCTCTGAACACCGCATGGTCCGCGAAAGACAATGACGAGAAAAGAGCTAGTATTGATGCTGCACTTGCAGTTTCACAAAAATAAAGTACGCAAAACACACTAAAAAGTCTAAGGAAATCCATAGTTGCTTTAAAACCACACTGACGTGGTCCACTTCGTGCCAGAGTCGGCTGTAAAAAGACAACTTGTAGCAAGTTTAACGCAACAGTCACCTCCTCGACCAATTGTACAAATAATAAAGTATGTGCCTAATGTAAACAAAACTACCGAGATGGTTTAGCAATAAATTTTAATCCGTCAAAGACATAAACTGGTCTCATTGTAAAAACACCTGTCCCATATGGATTGCCTACTTATGTGCAATGTTAAAGCAACTTCAATTATTTAAAGTTATACGCTTATAATCGCTCTCAAACATTGAAGGTGGAATATTACGTTAATAGTTCATATATGAAAATATTATGTTCTTCATGCATCATGCGTAGTCTTATGAAAGTACGTAGGTATTTACTAACTTGTATTTAGTTGATTAGACTTACTTATAATATTTATTAATAACCTTAATAATACTTGTTTGAGAGTTTCTTATATTAGTAACTTAATGTAACTGTATGATACTATAAGATAATCAAAGTAGTATGGAGGTACGTATCAGTTGTTAACCAACAACACCCTGTGAATGCTATCAGGGTCTTGTTCGAAACACAACCATTATGGACTGATATAATAAGTACCTAGTAATGATATTTCGAATTTGATATCCGCTTTAAGCCTATCTATACCATGCCTAAAATGGCTATGGTTGAATCAATGTCTTGTATGTACACCCACCCTCAAATTTTATGACAGATGGTTACCATGGCAACTGACGCATAATAGTACATCAAAACAAAGCTTATTTTATATATTTATTAACAAAATAATAATTTTTCTCCTTATTTTTATAAATGGACAGTGATGTCACGAATTATTCTGTGGTTGGTCGAATCGGTGAAGGTGCCCATGGGTTGGTTTTCAAAGCGAGGCACTTGCCTACCGGCCGAGAGGTAGCGCTAAAGAAGATCCTCATCAAAAATTTGGAAGACGGTATACCAGTTAATGTTATGAGAGAGATCAAGGCTTTGCAACTACTTCGGTGTAAATATGTCAGTACCTTCCCACTAAAAATATAAGTCCGCAATATCCTTTAAACTTAAAAAAAATCGACATACGAAACAACCCTGAGGTATAAGTAAAAACTTATCACGTACATTATAAGAGCTGTTTTAATAGTCCATACCACTGTAAAACTTATGTGCGGTCGTATGTACGAAAAAACTGGCTAAGTGCGAGTCGGAAGGGTTCTGTACCATTATCTATTCGTATAAGTTAAATATTATTATTATATTCATTTATTTCAGACAAATACAAAATACTTATTACAATATTTATGTTATGTCCATATTATTTGTTGTTCGTTACAAATTTTATCTTACATTCTATGTTAGTAAATATTAAGGAAAAACAGATTTAACAAAGCATGTCATTTAATAAGGAGCCCTATCCAGAATCTCAGGATTGGACAATCCATCTTTGCCGCTATAGTGCTCAGAATGATGTTACTACTACCCCGTACCCTGTCAAGCAAGGATGCCACTCGTTTGCGTCAGATGGCGTAAAAGTCATCAGTGTGCTGCAAATATAAGACACTCTAATATATATATTTTTTTTTTTTGGTATATAGGAGCTCACTTAAATATTTATTTTATTCTGATTTTAGTATTTGTTCCTCTGTGGTCTAGTGGTACAACCACCGGTTTCAGACTCAGGGGTCCCGGGTTCGATTCCCACCCATTACATATTGTATTCGGTTTGGTTGGTGGTAGGACTTGTTGTAAGTCCGCCTGGCTAGCTACCACCGTCTTATCTAAGTCTGTCGCCATAACAACAATGTTATCAGCATAGTTGTGTTTCGGCAGTTAGAGATACGATAGCCATTGAGGATTCCGGGAGAGGCTTGCTTCCATCTTCAGCCATATCAATACTTAACATCAGGTATGATGAAGGCTAAGACTCTCACCGTTCGTTCATAAAAAAAGTAAAATAAAAAAGCGGCAACAGAAATACATTATCTGTAAAATTTTCAAGTCTGGCTATCACGATTCATAAGATACAGCCTGGTGACAGTGAAGTCTTAGTCATAGGGTTCCGTTTTTACCCCTTAGTTTTACTCTAAAAAAATTATTCCGTTGGTAGTACCTTCTTTGTCTTACCACTTTGTACAGTCGTAGAAATATGTATGGTACACGATCCAGTTGTAGCCACATTTATCACTGTTTTTCTACTGCAGATCATCAAGCTACACGACATGTTTCCCCGTGGAATGAGCTTGGTTCTTGTTTTGGAGTACATGTCCTCTGGCCTCTGGGAGATGCTGCACCACTACCAACAAGAGCTGACAATGCCGAGGGTCAAGACGTATGCCCAGATGCTCTTGAAGGGCACGCGATATATGCACGCACATTACGTCATGCATAGGGTAATTTTTAAGTGGCAATTTTTACTTTTTAATTCCTTATTTAGCGCCATGTCTAATACCAGGCTCTGAAATTTTATTTTTGGTTAACAACTTGAAACATATACTTTCTTTACAACTGCTTTCTATAGGACTTGAAACCAGCCAACCTTCTGATCAACCACGAAGGAATACTGAAAATCGCTGATCTCGGCCTGGCGCGTCTTTACTGGCCAGACGGTGGTAGACAATACTCGCACCAAGTAGCCACAAGGTAAGGCCACAAAAAAAATACTGTTTTAAAATAAGTTTTTGCTTCTATAATTGCTTTGACATATTTTAGCCTTTAATAAATTTTAAACTTCTGTTCAGGTGGTACCGTGCCCCAGAACTTCTATACGGAGCGAGATTCTACACAGAAAAAGTAGACCTTTGGGCGGTAGGCTGCATCATGGCCGAGATGATAACAAAACAACCACTATTTTCGGTAATGACCTCTGCCCACTACCGATTCATACCATTACCGTACAGTACACAGCTAATAAACATAACAGTAGTAGAACTGATAATATGTGGACGACAGACCGACATATTATGTTACTTGGCTATCTAATGGCTTTCTATGCTGCTGGCTTATAATTTACGGTGGCAGTCTTATTTTTTAATTGTTATTTGTTCTATACTGCAGCCGCTGAGAGAATACTGTTTTTGACAGGTTCCGAAAACGACTCATTTTCAGTTCGTTCTACTAAATAAAGTTCATTTTCGATTAGCCGGAAAAGTAAGATCTGGAAAGCTTTACTCACTTGATAAATTTAGATAGAGAATTGATATTCTTTCATCGGCGAGACTTTAATTTGTAATTGATATAAAACTATGACACAGATTATTCGTCAAAGTTGCGACAACTCATTCTCATAATGGTACTTTTCAGGGTGAATCAGACATAGAGCAACTGGCAATAGTGCTGCAAAACCTAGGCACTCCTACGGCAGAATCTTGGCCAGGCCATGAGGAGTTGCCAGATTTCCACAAGATCACATTTCCTGAATCGGCGCCGACACCGTGGCACGAGTTACTACCGGGGGTCGAATCTGATGCGCTGCACTTAGTCAAGTCTTTCATTTGCTATAATAGCAACAAGAGGATATCGGCTAAGGAAGTAAGATATCAATAACAATGAATTAACTATCCGTTACTGACTTTGGCTTCGAATATTTTTGACAAGTGTTTAAATGACCAGTTAAGGTAAGATTAACTGTAGGTAAAGTGCCAAGTTTTTATTCAAAACATCGTCTTATTTTCCATTTAAAATCGGCACGAGACAACCACTATGACAACCGCCATAACCTACGCTAAAAATGTGTATTGTGATACTTTTTCCATTATGATACGTAAACAATGTATACCTGGCTATTACATGATTTACATGTTTGCAGGCTTTGCGACATCCATGGTTTCAAAATAGACCCTTGCCAGCCAGCTTAGAAGAAATGCCAAAACCTGTGGCTAAGTCGAAGTGATATTAGAAAATAAACGAAAAATTTATCATAAAATGCATTTTATTCGTTTAAAATTACTTAAATATAGTTCATTAGATTATATAGTAGTAATTACAGTAAGGAATTGTACTCTTTTATTTTATGTACACTTTGAGCGAAATAAGGACAAAAAACTGGATCGCGTTATGGTAACATGAAAATTAATTACAAGAGACAAAATGAGTCTATACAGGAAACCAAATTACGAAATCCAGGCCTTATTCACACGTACGAAAGAACATGAAATAATAATATAAGACCAAACACAATTGTCCCTAAAAGGAAATAACTATTAATAAATTTAATTGCTATAGTCAGCACAATAATAATTGACTTGATGCGACTATTCTCTAAAGTGTATAGAAATAGTAGGCACCTAAACCTGTAACACTGCAAAACCTTTTAACTAATAATCTACAATCAACTTATTGATAATGCTGACCATACCATTTTTAAAATGATAAGGGTACGTCCACATTGGGAATAATGTTGCAAAAGTCCCGCCAAGTGCTGACGTATATCTACTCACTATAAATTAAGGAGGCCTACGTCGCAAGCGCTTACGTCGCGTTAAATAAACGCAGGCTCAATGCTGAAGCGTTACAGGGTTCCTTTTTGTTACTTACGGCTATACGATTTGACAAAGTCTCAAAAACAGAATAAATCCATACTTGTGATGGTGATTCGTTTACATCACTCGAAAGACCATATTAAATTAGATGGGAGTTCAACGCTAAGGCCCGTATTAAAGAACGTTACTCGAACAGTGTACTTGAGTGCAGTTAGAAAAGGACGTCGTTACATGCGATATATTAGCGCGTCCCTTGCTAACTGTGCTCAAGTATAGATCACTGCTTGAGTCACGTGCTGTAAAACGGGCCTAATACTCACTAGCGAGAACGTGTCAAACCAATGTCGACGTACCCTAATACAAATGTACAAACGTAACACTATTTATACACAACTCCTTCACAAACTTCTAACCGTACAATTTTTGGAATAGCAACATTGGACAATCTACAATAATAAATAAAATCTATTTTGATAGAGAAATGCAGACCCAAACTATAATTACAATAAGAGATCAAATTATAAACATCCCATACATAATGTGTATACAAGAAACTCCCCTCTATAAAATTTCAATAAAAAATCAATAAATATCATATGTTTCTGTGGCCTAACTTTGCTAACTTAGTCGTAATCTTATTTCAATTTTAATTCTCTTTGACACAGTTTTTTTTACTACAGTAGTCTAACAAGACTACAATAATTGAAACACGATTGAGATACGATTATTACTAAACGTTGTTTAGCAGAATTAGGCCCCTTCACCCGCCAACACATCAAATGCACTACGAAAACCGTTCTTATTACGTTAGCCAAAAGAACGCGATTCAAATCAACCTGTTAAACTTGATGTCCTGGCGAGCGACTGTACTATAATGCATGTAAGGTATACTTACAATCGTGGTGCTAAGATAACTTAAGTTAAATCAAAACATAGTTTACTAGTCTCAATAATGAAAATTGGGGAAGTGTGATATGGCAATTCTCATTTGCAATACATACCATGCTTAGCTTTTATTTCGTTTTATCTTAGACTTTCAAGTATTTTATCAACTTCAGATGCAGCACTGTGCATAACGTTAATGCAAATCGAACCTCATAGATATCACCTCTCTCATCAGTATACCCTTCCACAGCAAAGTTAAATTATGATGTATTTGCATGACTGTGTTGTACTACATTAACACCTTCTACAACTTTAATATTAGACTTTTAAGCTTCCTACAAACAATAATTTATTTGATGTTATAATAAATCTTATAATAAATCTAGCACAGCCATTGTTACTACTCATAAAAGTAAAGTAACATTGGACCAAGATGTACGAAAGCCAAGTTGTAAAGGACTTTAAAGTGCCTTCTACTCATCACTAAAAGTCTTTTAGACTTCCGCCTTCCTCGACCCTTCATTTCTAAGTAAGAGCGAAGTTGAATTTGTGGCTTACGAAAATGTAACCTTTTTGTTTAAGTAACAAAGGTCATCGGCAACAAAAACTATGCAAAATACACACATTTCCAAGTGTCAGTAACTTTTATTTACTTTTCAGGTAAGACAAAACATAAAGCGCAGTATACATGGCATATTTTCTAATAATAAATCTGGAAATAAATTATACTACCTAACTGCTCAACCCAACTGTCTTAAGATAAGATTTCTCAAGATAATTAATTAATAATTAATGAAGAACCATTTAAAAATGGTCGTAACCAATTATAAAAGTGGTACCAATTACTCAAGTAGGAATCGGGCAATAGTGCTAGACGTGAGGCCTGCAGTAAGTAAATAAATTGTTAAAAGCATTAAGATTTCTAACAAAGTGAACAATTTTTATTTTATATGCAAAAGGAAACTAACTCACTATGAGTTATTACATTAATATAATATCAGGTACTATTTTGGTACCAAACTGTGATATATAATAGGGTACTCCCTAATGCTGGAACATAACTACATATTTTATTAATTTTATTACTTAAGGCGTCGTCAATTTGTCGTCGATTTGATGATCAAAACTATACTTAGTTCAGGCATAACATAACACAGCCAACTATCCGTTAAGTTAACATGACTGTCCAATTTCTGCAATTTTGAACCTTAACATATTGTTCAGTAGACTCAAAATTTCTCGTGAGAATTTCAGATATTATACTTGCGTTGTTGTTGACTAAGAAATTACGATCTGTCTTATTCCTGTAAAATTCTAATTTTCATTTGTCTATAGTATTTCTATATCAAACGAGAAACAAAAACGAGGCACTTAGCAAATATCTTATATCACCAATAACGTTATAGTTTTATAAGATTCTGAATTTATCATGAAAAATAATAATGGTATGAATTTATTCATTTATGATATGCATTAAGCGCAGGCCTATTGGGCATTGAAGCAAAGCAAACAGACTCTAGCGCTACACTTAGCTTATCGGCCTCGCCAGCCCACTAGTTCGCTTTCCTAAAGTCCGGCCGCTGAGAGTGCGGTCCTAGCATGTAAAGTAAACCTTATTTTCGAATATCTTATGTTTCCGCATAATCGAAAATGATTTATCGTTGAGTTCTCCAAAGCTCGCATGCGAGCGAACACAACGAAAAGGAACGTTTCACGAAAGTCAGTTTTCTCGTTCGAGAAGGCGGAATGCTCTTCGTGCGTGAAACCTCACATCGTGACAACCAACCGTAACACTCATAACATTATCACTCACTATAATTACTACGACTCGACAACAAATACAAACATGGTAAATCCCGCTTTTTCGTAATAATTATGGCAAGAAATGCGTTCACTTAGCGACCGTAAATTAATAAAGTGAAAGCGACATGAACGACAGGAAAATTCCTTAATTCGCTTTGCCTCGCACCTACTGTGAACTAAGCTTAAAATATTTCTAAATTTCAGATTTGAAAGCCCTTATTTTATTATATTTTGTGCAACCCAACCTACATAATTCTATTTATCATTGAAAAATACCATATGGTAAACTTAAATCTAAAATTCAACTATTATGTGCTTTCGAAACAAATTAATGTATTGGGAAGAATTAAATAGTGGAACAAGTATTTTGTGTGACATTATTGTCGTTATAAAAAATCTTTCAATACAATTAAATCACAGAATACTAAATAATGCAAGTACTATTTAGTGAACTTAATACTTGGTATTCAGTTATTAACGGATATTTTTAAAAACTGTCTCAATTCAAGTGTCAAGTACACACAACAACATTTCAGAACCAACACACAAAATGATAAATTTTTCCTATTGATTCTACTATTGCGGAAGGTCTATACCCAGCAGTGGGTGTCATGTAGCTGAGACGACGATTGATTATTATACGTCGTATTGACTATTAAGATTCATATCGAGACATTTTGTAGTTCGTTGGCAACTTTTTAGCTGTTGTGTACACACTTAAGCAATGGTGAACAAGCTAAATCTAATTCGTTTGTTTATATTCAGAATGAAATTCGTCAATACCTATTTAAAACTAAGTAACAGCTTTTCCATATCATGTCATGTCACAGCACATACAACCTTAGCGATACAAATTACCTTTACAGACACTAAGATTAAAATTAACATGTAAATGAATGAAGTTAGATGCATCTGCATATAAATGTCACCTCGCAGCCCTTCTTTCTTCAACCTGCTGTTTATAATTTATTTTTTCCGCGCAGGGTCTCTCGCGCAGTTGGGCGACGTCTCCCCCTTAATCAAACTCATTCAAATACTTAGACTTTATTCATCTAGTCAAAATATTATCCCTTTGAAAAAAAAAAAAACATTGAATGTGCCGATTGCTAGCTGGCAATAGACGGGTACATTCGATTGTTGTCAATTGTATTGGAAATATTTTACATATTTATTGTATTGAGAACAAACCACAACGCAGTAGATAGGATTTGTACTGCGCTATCGCCATGCTTATTTTCTACCTACTTTATTTTTTTCCGTAATGAGTTCATTTGATGTTTCTGGGGTAATACTCGACACAAAGACTCGCGGTAGACGGTGCAATAAAACGAGGAAATGAGACAGCGCACGTCATGCTCGTCTCTCGCAATAACACTGTTTATGGGTGACGTCACAAAGACGTAGAGATGCGCGTTGTTTGGATACGTTTGTACGGACCTACTAAATTATTACTATGTCAGCGATTTTTCCAACCAGGCGGCCGGGTAAGGAAGCGACGCTAGTCGTTCCCCCGCTCTCGTTCGGTAAACACTCTGTAATCATTCGAATTAGTAAATATGTGACCTAATTCTAACCATACGCTAATATATTCGGTGAACATTTTGTTGTAACCCTATCTCGCGTGTGGACAACATAATCGGATTTTGGTGAACTGAATATTGCCGTTTTAATTATCAATCTCTAAAACTAAATGCAGTGGTGCATTTGTGAGAACATGACCTAATATCCTGTTTACACATAATACGTTAAGTAAGTATAAGTTAAGTGAACTATGTTCGTCATGCGGGAACGGCTCATTTTATTTTGCGGACGTGTGGAACCTAAAAACTAATAAGAAAATTTACAACTGCATTTTTGTGTTGCCGACAACAATGATGGACGAGAAACCGGACATCATGCTGTTACAAATCGCTGCACGGATTTTCGTGAACTGAATATTTTAATTATAAATCCCTAAAACTAAATGCAGTGGTGCGTTTATGAGAACATGACCTAATATCCTGTAATACACATAATACGTACACGTTTATCAATACCAATAGGCTTTTAGTGGTATTTTAAAAGTTATCGACAGTCCACGTGCGCGTGCGCATCTCTATTACACACCGTCTGCCGCGAGTCCTTGTGTCTAGTATAGTATTAAACAAGTAATAGTAGGCTGACGTGCTTATTTGGTATGACAAAAGAGTGGTCTAGTTACGTATCCAGCCGGCGGTTTGTAGGTAGTGCCGGACGGCGATGTCGAGGTCTGCGTCCGGCGCCGGCGCCCGGCGGAGCAACACGCCCTTCATCGTCACGTACTGCGCTGGCGGGAGGCTGAGCGTGGAACATAGCTGGAACAAACAAATACAAACTAAGGCTAAGCGTATGCTGGCGCGCAGACATGTGTGCGCGACGTAGATCTGTGCGGTTCATGCGTATGCTGCTTGGACTGAGCATGTGCGGACCACGCGCCGCACGGTCTATCGCACAGATCTCGCCGCACTGACCATAAGAGTCGGTTTTAACACACAGACCGATCGGCGATCTATTTTCGATATGACTGGCATGGTTACTCAAACTTATCGCCCCACGTACCCCCGTTGAAGTACCCGTATGACAACGAACCCCTAACCCCAAACGAAAAATCGGGCAAGTGCGTGTCGAGCTACGCGCAGAATAGGGTTCAGTTTTCGTTTGCAAAAAATGTTTTTCATAGTGTTTGTATCAATAACAAAGTTATATTTGCCGCTACGGATAATTACCTATATCTCTAAAACTGCTAGCTATATTTCGTTCAAAACAATTTTCGTTGAAAGTTTTAAATATACTGTAATATTATTCTTTCAGATTTTTCGCTTTCTTATTGTAATATTTATGTCTCAGAGTACTTGACAATTCCGACCCCCATCGGCGGAAAAGGGGGTTCAAGTTGTGTATAAAAACTCTAAATTTATTCATTGATTGATGCTTGTCATGTTAGTTTACCCCAAACGGCTGAAAGTAGAGACATCACTTTTGGAGGGTAGATACCTTTTATGGTGTAGATGATAACTAAGGAGGGATTTTTCAAAATTTAACCCCTAAGGGGGTAAAATAGGTGATGAAAGTATGTATGGAAGTTCGTCGAGTTCCAAGTTAGGATCTTAAAATTTTGGGTTTAGGGTGTCGGTTTAACATTAATATTTATGTCTCAGAGTATTAGACAATTCCACCCCCGAAGGAGGAAAAGGTGTATTAAGTTGTATATAAGAAAACCCTAAATTGATGCATTGATTGGTTCTTGCCATGTTCCATTATCCATCATCAGCCTGTGGACGTCCACTGCTGGACAGAGGCCTCTCCTAACTCACGCCCATTGTGGCGTTCATAGGAGGTTATTAGCCTACTGCTACCACGCTGGCCAGACGGGTTGGTAGAGGGTTTGTTTCAAGTTTTCCTTCTCTCGCACAGGCTTTCAATGCGTCGAGCCTCTTAGTCGACTCTTACGACATCCCAGGCTTGTAAGGGAGTGGTGACACTTGTATTCTTAGGCCGACACCACACGGCACTTTATCACTTGTCATGTAAGTGTAGCCCAAACGGCTGAAAGTGGAGATGGAGACACCATTTTTAGAGGGTTGATACCTTTTACGGTGTAGATGAGCACTAAGAAATGATTTTTCAAAATTCACCCCCTACGGATAAGAAAATTTATATGAAAGTCTGTCAGTTTGGCTGTCGATTAAACATAAATATTCTCAGCGTAATTGACAACTCCACCCCCAAGGGGTGAAAAGATGGTACACGTACCTATTCATTGCTCAAACGGCTGACTGTAATATTAATGTTGGAGGCTTGATTATAACTTGGATATCCAAATACTGTCCATCCAACCAATCTTCGAGGTATTAAAAATAGGGTTTGTCCACACGATGCAACCGATTTGCGCAGGTAAACGTCAAATTCTTTCTTTCTAATCGTATGAGGATTAGTGACCACCTCTGGTGTCTCCTTACGGTCTCTGACTTGGCTTAATGACTGTTATTAGATGACAACAGCCGGCACTGACGGTTTAACGTGCCCTTTGAAGCACAGGAGCGCTCAGTTGTAGTGTCACTTTACGGTCAGCCATCCGACACCTGACCGGACCGAACGTTGCTTAACAAACGTGATCGAATACGTTCAGTCTGTCAAGCGCGGTCACGAACGTCAAATTATGATATTTAACTTTTAGTAGCGCACATTTTCGGTAACTAATGGCATATGTCACCATGTAAACTTGTAAGCTTACTCTTGAATCCAATACCGATTGGGTATACTGGGTTCTCTGAAACGTCGCCCGCGGCGGGCGGCGCAAGCGGGCGACGTCGCACGCCACACGCGTCGGTCGGTATCATTTTGTAGAATAGCGACGGGCGCACGCCGCGGCGTCCTCGTTTTTACAATGAATTTTAATAAGAAAAATGTCGAGTTTTTAATAAATTTAATAAGCTGTAACACTTTTAAGAATCAAATTATAAAATGCACCTTCATCTTTATGATTTCTGAACATTTCATTAATTTTTTTTTCTTTTTTTTTAAATATTACAAGTGCATCATCCTCTTCTTCTTCTCAACAGTAACAAAGTTAACTTTTCGTTCATTTCAACTCTGAGTACAAACACAATCGTGACTACCAGACTCCCGCGGCCGACGGCGTGCAGACGCGTCTCCGCCAGACAACCCATGCGCCCGCGGCCGACGGCGTGCAGACGCGTCTCCAGACGTCGTCGGTCGCGTGCGGCGGGCCAGAGAAACCAGCGCCTAAACAACTTTGAGATTTGCTCAAAGCGGTACTCTGGACGTTATTTTGACAGCTAAATTTATTAGCCAAATTGTATTGTGTTGAAATTGGTTTAAACCACCGGTATCAGACCCAGGGATCCCGGGTTCGATTCCCACCCATTACATATTGTATTCGGTTTGGTTGGTGGTAGGACTTGTTTTAAGTCCGTCTGGCTAGATACCACCATCTTATCTAAGTCTGACGCCATAACAACAATGTTTTCAGTATTATTGTGTTCCGGCAGTTAGAGATAAGATAGCCAGTTCCTCAGTGATTGAGGATTCCGGGAGGGGCTCGCTTCCATCTTCAGCCATAGCAATACCTAACATGAGGTATGATGAAGGATAAGAGTTTCACCGTCGTTCATAAAAAAAAATGTTCACCGCTATATCTCACGATATGATATAGCGCATCATGCTGTCTTGCTTACTCCGCTACTACAGATACTAAATAGTTACTACGTAACAGATACTTCACTCAGTAGAAAATTTCCAATACCTACTGCTATAATAGCCTACTCCGTCGCGTCAGCAACCGCTGCATGCTAAAAGGTGCCTAAAGGCTCAAGCGTACAGTTGTGATTGCTTCGCACCGCGCAATCGTAGAGCTGCCTCTTCAATAAAATGAAATGAACAACTTTTTGTGTCTATGATAATGAGAACTGTGAATAGGTCAGTGTGTGGATAAAATAAAAAAAAAACTTTAAAGTTACGTGTGTTTTATTTTTATATAATTTTTATAAATTTCTTACCTTTTCTTAATTCTCGGTTATTAAATTTTAGTGTAGAAAATAAAAAGTTTTATTAGATATTGTTTTGGGAAACAAGGGCAGGTAGAATCAAACTGTGTTATTTAAAATTTCATAAAGAGTACCACCCGGCCATGTTTCATATTTTTTTCAAAATTATTAAGAAACATAGTCTCAAGTTCTCTTACATAATTATGTAACCCATCTGTTGGCACTTTTAACTTTCCGTAAAAAGACGATGTTTTGTTGAATGCTTTAAAATGGTTAAACAATCTATTCGTAGATTCATTTAAATCAGGAATGTTCTGTACGAATGTAATGATTAAAATTTAACAACGTGCTTGCGCTTCGCTTGCGAAAACCGCACTGAAATTGGTTCGCAAACGGCCCGAGAACGCTCGACCGGGCGGTAGGTAATTAAAGCGCGCAAGTATATGGAGTGACGGAGCCCTGCCGCTACGATCTGAGCGGGACAGTGACACGTTATCGAGCTATCGATTCGATAACAGCAGCTCATACTAGGCCTACTGGGCCAATATAAAATAGGAATCATCGACAAGAAGAAGCGAGTGTCAAAAAGAAATATAAGAATTAATGATAATATGGGTGGCCTTGGTTTCTTGTCGCTAAATGATTTGAAGAGTAATTTGAGACAATTTTAACTTAAGTACCCCATTACGCATATCTTGCTGCAAACCCCCTACTGACCTCTATCACCTTCATAAACCCTGGATTAGAGGATATGATGTGGAGATAAGGACTGCTGCAATACAAAACATACATTATTTGTATAATAACTTTTACCTGTATCTCGTTATTGGTTAGCAGATGCTTCGAGCATGCGCCGTTGCATGAGCTCTTTCTGGAGCATCCACATGCGGTACTTCCTTCCCGTGTGGACCTTGGGCTGGTGGAACTTGAGCCGTTTTCTCCGTCTCTGTAAAATTGAAATGGAATGGTAAAATGTATGTATTTATGGAAAACACAGGGGGGTTGTGTGCGACCCGCTGGGTTATTACCTTATTTTTAGACCTAAAAATTTGCGATTAACGCGCAAATATCGCACGATCACTGCGAAACGTAAAAATAAAAATTGTATTACGTATGTGATTGCTGGCTAGACGCTCGCTGATGGTTCGTATAGCGGCGTCTCACTCTCTCGCGCTCCTACCTAGGTGCGAGTGTGAGACGCCGCGTGTTGCTATGACGCTAGCGCCAAAAACTTCGGTAGAGGCCGCACTGTTGATACGTGACGTAAAGCAATTATCGCGCAATTTCTGCTGTCGTGTTAAATAAAGGTAAAGGTGCAAAGATAGGTAATAGCCCCACCGGCCGGCACGCTGTCGGGCAGCCTTAGAACCAAGATTAGTCTAAGTCGAGGGGAATGAAAACTGTAAGACCGCTTGTTAAAAGCGATAACAAAGTAAACATTTTAACTGGATTTTGACTAGGTGGTGATGCCCAGTGCTAGGCATTTTTAGACTGATAATTACTAACATTATTCTGAAGTAGAGGGGAAAAATGAAGAATTCAGCGACATCTATGTTGCTAAATTTACAATGGTTTAAGTGCGGCCGTTGAGATAATGTGATTCTGGTAGGTTCCTGTCAGTTTGTTAACGCACGTAATTATTAATCTATCCGTAGATATGGATAGGGCTATCCGAGATAGTTGTCTAAGATATTTATGTTAATATGACTAAAAATCATGGTTGCTAGGCAATAAAACCAGTATCCTAGGCAATTATCTCAGATATCCATATCTAGAGATAGGTTATTAATAATGGGCGTAAGTGTACCTTTAAACACACACCTTTAAAGTTCTTTTCATTACTTTATCCGGAAAAGTAAGCGAAAATAAGGTTTATATACTTGACATAAGAACTGACACGACCTGTCAAGATAGCATTCTCTAAGCGGTCGGACTTTAATTAAACATTTCCAACCTACCTTTTTCTTAGCAGCTGCGTGCTGGTCTGCGTTATTTCTTTTGTCTGATTGGTGTCCAGGCACCCACTGCTGCCCTGGCGAATAAATCGTTATACGAGATCAAAGCCAAAACCACACGACATCTAACGATCCCCTGACAATGATGACTACAATGACTACTGAGGTGGCGTTTTCTTAACATTATAATCTTCCAGTTCAAAATAGGGCGTTGGTGTTTCTTAATATCGCAAGCCAAAACCCAATTATGGTTTGGGCTATCATAGCATTAGTACTATACTTTTTTAATATCATTATAGGTATCCATTGTAGACTACCCGTCCAAAAAGAATACGCATTAATAAGCTTGTGTTGGTCTTCTAGTGCTTTCTCTCTGCCAATCAGTACATTTCGTGACGTTTTGCCGCTCTCGTGGGAAACTTTAGAAACATTTGTGTTATGGTAAACATTCTGCAGTGATATATTGCAATGTATCAATATATACTTTTATCTATAAGACAAGCTACAGTAATCAAATCCTTCTACCATTTTTCAACATTTTTAACTTTTAGATACAAAATATAAATAATTGTATTGGAAGGTACTAAAGTAATTTTAGTAAAATTGATCACTGTTAATGTTAATGAAAACATTTCCACCATTATAAACAGTCATGCAACTTAAGGGTCCTACGCAAAGCGTAAGCATGGATTTGTGAAGCATGATCATGTATGATACCATGCACCAAAATGATAAACGAATCGAAACGTCAAATAAAAATAAAATAATAAAATCGGCAGGTGTCAGTCTTGTTTTACCTGCTCGTAACGGAAAAAGAAAACAAACAAGAAACAAAAAAAACAAAATTTCAAATAATTTTGACAAGAAAAATGAATGAGTGTGCTGTACGTAACGCCAATAATAAAACATCTTTATATGCCTTTTAGAGATAGTGATAGATTTATTCTAGCTTTCGTATTTATTTTGGTACTCCTAAAAGAGCCATATTTTCCTGAAATTTCTGGCCGGCAACTATTGCTGTCTCACACTGACTTTATATGCTAGAGCAAGATGCATATACCTAGTTGCCGGCAACACATTTCAGCCAAAATATTGCTTGTTCAGGATCACAATTACTCGAGAGAACTCGAATTAGTCCGAGAGAATCTTTCTTATGTCAAGTAGAAAAAGCTTATTTGAAAATGAACTTAATTTAGACTCAAGGCCGGCTTAATACTTATCTGGCAGATAATTTGACAGTTGTTATATGAAAAATATGTCAAATTATCTATCCAAAACTTGGGCAAAAACTGTCAAATGAATACGATTGACTTTACGCCATCGCCTAGCTTATCAGCTTGTGGTAAAACCAGCCCTAAGTCTACTAAATAAAGCCCCTTAACGAATTGACAGGAACCTGTCAGAAATACTATACGCTTTACTAAATCTTCAGTTATTAACAGTTTATAAAGTTCTATGGTGTTGTAAAGACTATAGAAAAGTGTGTGATTGTGTAAATAATAGTTTTCTTATTCTTTTAAATTGGCATTACGCACAGCATCAGCGAGCTAAAAGCATAAAAGTACCACGGATCGGGGTCTCACGTCGAGATGGTGCGGCTGGGCGTTCGGATGTTTCCTATGCGCAGCGTGTTGCTCGTAATGGGCGCATTCCTCTAGCCTAGTGACTCCAGCTAGGCGGTACCGGTGGAGTTCTGCGAGACGAACGCGCAATTCGCGCTCGCGCCATAGTCCTGCCACTACGGCCGCTTGCTCTGAGCGACCGTAGAACTGAGCCGTCCACCTGAGACGCTCGGTGAATTCTCTGTTTGATGAATAACGCATTATGACTCAATAAACTAAATCTTTATGTAAAAAAGGAAACAGGTTACGCTCTGGTACCCTCGGAGTGGAAAAAGAAAGAGAGGGCGTCAACTGAGGAGATGGGTGGACGAAATACAGCTAACATTGGGACCTTACTGGGCAAGAGTTGCAAAAGATAGAGGGCAATGGAAAGAGTTGGAGGAGGCCTATGCAAAAATGCACAGACTTAGTTTAAAAATATTAATGTAAAACAGTAGTGCGTAAAAAGAGCATCGAACCTTGTTGTCATACCCGCATTACCCGCCATTTAAATCGACGGAGTATGTTATTAAAATCAAAAAGTTTTCAGTGATGTAATCTCTAATTCTTTTTGAGGTTTTTGAGTTAAAAATCTAAATAAAACCTGTTCCTGAGCTATGTATGAAGCACTTGATGTCAATTATACAATTCACATAAAAGAATAACTTTTTTGCTTTATTTTTCTGCCTTTGGACTCAAAAATCTCAGAAACCGTATCACTTAGAGAGTTGATCACTAAAAAATTTTGATTGTAATCACTTACTCTGTCGATTGACATGCGTTTCATTGCTGGCCGCCGAATCGCGTTTTTTGTTTCATACAAAAACGTTCGAACCCTTTTCTAAATAAAAGGCTTTATTTGTTAAAGATAAAAAAGTATGAATGAACCAATTTAGCATTTTTTTTTAGTATTCATAAGTGTGAGGAAGGATTTTATGTTTTAAAATTGGATTTTTCACGGGAAAGACATCAAGCCCATCAAAACTGGGAAAGCAAAAATTGATGGTTTATGCTGTCATAGTAATTTTCTCTTTCGTCATTAAAGAAGCGGGTATATCATCTCGATTCTCTAAAGATAAAAGATTACAATAGTGAATTATTGTGTTTCACATTATATTAATAAAATCAATAATGGGCCCAAAGATGAAACTTGAAGAACACCCAGTCCTAATACATAAATTAGCTTTATTTAAGCTAATGAATGATTTAAAATTCTTTAAGAATGTGGCCTATCCAAATAATTTAATCATCTTAAATCTTAATGATGCATTATTAACATTAGCCTTTAAACCCACTTGTTACTAGCATTTGTTATACAGATCATCATACAAATTTTAATATTGTAAACTATGTGTGTATTTTCTGATTAAATGATTTTGTTAAACATTTGCTGAATGGTCTCGAGACCAAACATTTTTATTTATTTTTCCTATTGCATAGATGCATTTATTAGGCTATATAACAAATCACAGGTATTGTACGAAAAAAGGTATATCCGTAACAACTGGGTTAAGAAAGTTACCTGAATACTTACTTTTTCTCTTTTGCTAATTTTCCTAAAGTCTTTTGTTTGTTTCTCTGATTATTGAAGAATATTGATACTAATTGGAAGTCCCTCACAAGTCTTTTTCTTCTAGTTCTTTCTCTTAAACGACGTACATAAATATCCACTTGGGACAGTTTTAGAGCTGCAAACAGTAAATATACCATATTCAGGAAAATAACAATAAAAATATTTTTCAATTAAATTAACAGGAATGAAAAATGTAAAAATTCAAAAATCTTTTTATGATTTTTGATTTTTTGCATTTTTCAATGCTATTTTTATACTTAATGACTAATTATAATTGAAAAATATTGGAAAAATTAACTCGGCCGCAAGTCAATTTAAAATTTATCATAAGTATAAAACTAGCATTGAAAATGCATAAATTGAAAAATCATAAATTATTGGCTGTTGCACCTTAATCGATCGTTAAACACCTGAAAAGATGTTTCTTTCGAATCCAAGGATATTCCTAGCACTGATGTGACAACGCTGGCCTACAGCGTCTTCAAAATATAAAAGTATTGGAGAATTTAGACAGTGGTTTGCAAGTCTCGGTAGCTCAGTGTTTAGAGCATTGGACCAGATTTCCAAAGGTCGTGCTCTTGTGTTTGTGTCCCATCATAGAATTCACTTGTGGCCGAGTAAATTTTTTACAATGTTTTATCTGTTGGTTTTTTATACCAACCAATAATATAGGTAATGGGCTGCCAGCTACTAGGATTGTTTCTGGTCAACATTTTAGAGGTGGTTGTTGAGGTGTAGGTATACAAGTAATTGTTACGGCGTATAAGATACTGCTAGCCATCTGTTGGCGCGTGGCGAAAACGACCAAACGTTGTGAAGCTCGCATCGACCGCGACCAGCGCAGCGTGAAGCCAGGAGCGTGTGACGGCGCAGCGACGGGCATTCATTCTAGGACTCAATATCCGAATTGTTGTATATATTAACAGAGCACTGTATAATACACAATACTTACCAACATCTAATTCATCATCTTCAGAATTAAGTGATAATGTAGAGACTAGCTGTTCTGCTTCATGGTCATGTTCCTGCAACCACAAAAGATATTTACAAAAATATAAGAAATTATATCAAGCCTCAGTCACATACAGTGATGTACAGCTACTTATTTACTGTTTGTAATAACTGTTATAAATCCTCACTACCGTATGACCGCTGTTGATATTTGATTGTTGCCGTGTAGTCGAAACCTTGACTCAGTCATCTGTATGACGTCTAAAGCTCGCGCGAATCTCCTGTCCATGTTCGGCAATTTTTCACAAGGGAAAAAATTTAGCAGGCTCATTTTTGTAGCGGCTAATTTGGCCCGTGCACGCTCACATGAACCTAATTTTGGCTATCGGAAAATAGCAGCTATACATTGCATGTGACTTCCGTTTAAAGCTTATCATTTAATAACATGATTCATACACATCTGACACCTACTGTGCTAATTATGCAACAATGCTTTGCATGCAATTCAATATTATATTTTGATTGCAACACACATTTTATAAGAATGACTCATTTTGCAATAATATAATAAGGATAAAAATTCTACCAAAGGCAATGTAAAGTTACCCTTTCAAAATCATCTCTATTTGGCATATATCCAAGTTGAGCTGCTTCATCAGACGTGACGGCAAGATGGGGCAGCCGAGAGACCGCATTAGGGCCAAGGGGTCCATCATCTTTGTCTGCGCAGTGTAATGAAGGTCGAGAGGTACTTTCCACATTACCCCAAGTTGCTCGTCCAATGCTACCTTCTAAATACCTGGTGATGTACTCATCCTTTGCCTCTGAAATTATAAAATAAATTGTCAAAGTATAGCATTGGCTTGTTTTTAAGCTTGGTTGCAAGAGTACACTGGGTCAGAGTGTCTGCCTTACTTTATGCAATTTCATTAGTATTATTATATGACAGGCATTTTAATTTTGAGTTTTAATTTTACAAAGTTAAGTTAAATTTAAAGGCCCTCTGGCCTGGATCTATTATTAAGCTTTCTTACCTTCCGGTGTGCGTGTTTCTATATGTTTTGCAATATCTTCCCAATTGCCAAAGCCAAACTGTTCTATTGCATCTAATAATCTAACTTCCTCATTGGCTGACCAGTTACTGCGTCCAAGAAATATTCCAAAGGCTCCGGAGTCCTAACATAAAGATTATTGAACAATCCAACATACTTTTAAATGTTTTATGATAAGTAAATAAATAGTGAACCAATGCTTACCATATACTGATAGGAATGGTCATTTTTGTGCGAGCCTATTTCAGCACCTAATGAAAAACACTGTAAAAAGAAAATTTATTTGAACAAACTTCATTGATTCAAAATTTGCGCCAAAAGTATAAACAAAAATGGCATCGATGCTACTTTACCTGCAAACAAATATCAAAATCTATACACTCGGCACATCGTACACGAATACCGTTTATTTCTTCTTGACAATAAGTACAATTATATTTAGCATATAAATCTGAAAATGACATGATCACGGTAACGTTTCAACATAAATTTATTATCGATCGTTGGCAAATCTCGTTTTCTCGCGCAACTACTCACCGGCCATTTTTTTCATAGACAATGACTTATTTTTCTTTTCGAAGTGTTTTGCCGGCCCTGGCATAATCAAAGGTAATGCTCTATTACACTACTCGCGACATTTACCAACCTCTATTTTTGAATCACTCGTCGCACGAGTGGCAACTGGCAAGTCGAACGGAGAGGCGATCAGGCGATTAGCGACCTTGCACGTGTACACATAGCTCGCTTTTGGCCCCTCGCGCGCTTGCGTTGGGAGGCGGTATTACAGGCGAAAAGCGAAGCTATGTTTAAATTTACAATGTCGCTATTATGGAATTACGGAAAATACGGAAACTCAAACGTCGCACGAAAATCAGTAGAAACCTCGAGACGAGTGAATCAAAAATAGAGCTCCTGGATTTCGTTGGGGACTTGGGTTGGGGCTTGAAACCGGTTTGTAAAAGAGCGGTTAATTGAGGTTTTGATTAAGGTTTTTACTAAAAATATTAAAACCACTTTTCAGGTGTGTGTGTGTGTGTGTGACGACAAAGTGACATTGACAACCTGTCAAATCACTACTGAATCCGACTATAGGAATTAATAGTACGTTGGTACGCCTACCCGCCGCGCGACGTTATAACTGCGATTTCTTAAGAAACTTGTAAAGAAGTCTCTTTGAGTTTCACGATTTAGATAAATTTAATGAAATAAATGATGCATCAGAGACTGGCAAGATGGACAGTGAATTGTATGCGTTCCTTTATTCCTACAGATGACTGATCATCATGAGAATGTGATTGATCATTTTTAATTCGTAATCTTTAATTTATCTGTGTAAACGTCTGTTTCGTACTTATAGGCTAAGCAAAGATGAAGCAAAGCGTAAAGTAATTTTATGCATTCTGTGGTTTCGTTACGTCAAAATCAAAAGTCAAGCAAGCAAAAAGTCAAGTCGATCAATTTCTTTCTGTGAAAAACGTAGTGATTATTACTTGCTCAGTGTTTCTGTGTTGAAATTCAATGATGTGTTGTGTTGGTTGAATAAAAACTAACTTACCTATTGAAAATTAGAATAAATAATTTTCCATAATTTAGTAAACAAATCAGAATTATTGTCATATAATTGTTTGCTATTATATTTCCCTAATGAGCGTTGAGACGTGATAGTGGTTGATCACAGCCTCTTGTGTGCTTCGACCATGAAATCTAGCAAACGAAGACTGCAGGCGCTCACAGAAGGGTCCGATGGAATACCTAACTATCTCAAAATGGAAGATTCCGAAACATCAATTCCACCAGTGTTTAGGTCTAGGCTTCACGAACTATTTTCCCAGATTGAGAAAGAATTTGACCTTCTTTACACTGAAAACTTAAACCGTAAGTAAACAGTTACGATACACATTGCTATGGTAATAGTTTAGCTGAGATCACATTTTCTGATACAAAGAATCTCAGCAATTTTTGTATCTATTGTTTTTGTGTCTTTTCAGTACAAGAGAAAATAGATATTTTGAGTGAAAAGTTGGATAGAGAGAGTTATGTGGGCGACAGACCAAATTTAGATTATATTGAATTTGAAACGTCAGGGAAGAACTCAAAAGTGAAATGTAAGTACCTAACTTATTGAATAAAGAAAATGGTTTGGACAAATTCAACATAATATTAGTTTAATGCTTTCTCTGGCAGTAAATTAGACACAACAGAATTTTTAATGTTATAACTATAATATGTTTGCTTGCCAGTATGGGGATAAGTAGAAGCATTATTTATTAAAGCCACACTTGGATTTTCTTAGATTTTCAAGTTACATTTGTAATAATTGTATTATACTATCAGTTTCAGTTATGTCATTATGACATTACTACCTATCTGGAACTACAAAAACATTCCTAGTTGAGTTTTCTTTTCTAGTATCCCAAAGCAACTCCCAAAAGGTAAAAGCTAGTCACAAACTGCGAGTGCAAACTAGCAAAATTGTATCTAGTTTCAAAGCACCGACGTACAACTGCCAGTTGGTCCGAGAGTTCACAGGACACAAGGATGGCATTTGGGATGTATCATCAGCGAGGCCAGGACAAGCTCTTATTGGGACTGCTTCAGCTGGTAATTATTTACATACTCACTCAGACCAAAGACTCGAAAGCCTCAAAGCCTTTTAACAAATTCTTAAGAACCTATTCTTACGCCCCTATGCTCAAGTTTCTCAACTTTGGCGGCTTCTTAAATATCAACCTGTCTTTTTAAATGTCAAAGGTATGAAAAACACACCATGATGTTTAAGAACTTCTCAAAGTTAAGTGGTGTTTGAGTATTGGGTCAATAGTCTACTATTTTAACAAAAAAGTTTTTTCCTCATTCTATATTTCTTCTGCAGACCACACAGCTTGTGTGTGGAGCGTGGAGTGGGGGAAGTGCCTCCTGCAATACACAGGTCATCAAGGATCGGTGAACTCAATCCGTTTCCACCCTACCAGAGATATAGCACTTACCAGCAGTGGAGACAACACTGCCCATGTTTGGCAAGCTGCTGTTAACTGGGATTTGCCTGTACGTTTCAAAGATATTCTAATCCATTCTTATATACTTGCTTATAATTATAATAGGTTTGTATCTTTGAGAATGTTGTTGTGAATACTACTATTTGTACAAAAAACAAAATAAAGCTTTGGTTATCTTACTTACTTACTTTTCATTGTCATCTTTCAACATATAATTACAGTAACAATTATGAATTTTTATTAACCGACTTCAAAAAAGAAGGAGGTTATCAATTTGTCGCATACAAATCACATTACAGTTTAAGGACTTTGGTGTTTTAGCAGTAAAAACAACATTCTAACTTAATATATTTATTTCTAGCGAGGACAGTCTTCTGAAGAGGAACTAGAAGGTGGCGGTGAGGAAAGCTTGGGGGAAGGTGGTGAAAGGCCAGAAGTGCTGCGTACCCCTCTGACAGAGCTGTTGGGTCATCAAGGAGTTGTGGTGGCTGCTGATTGGCTGACAGGAGGCGATCACGTCATCACCGCCTCTTGGGATAGGACGGCGAATTTGTATGATGTGGAAACTGGTGACTGCCTTCAGGTCCTTACAGGTAACCTAACCATCTTACAAGGCCTATCAGGGGCGTGCATTCCATATAGGCAATCAGGCAGTGCCTACCTCATTAAAAACCTAAATAAATATATCACTACTAGTTTTAAAGTTAATTTAGTTTAATTTGTTTCTGTATTCTATGACCAAACTTCTATTCAACACTCACACACAAAGTTTTTGCTTACGCTAAATACTCAAGTAGGCAGTCTCCAAATTGCCTACTTGAAGCATGCAGCGTTTAGATAGATAGATAGATAAAAAAATTATTTGCATCTTTAACACACATGAAATAAATAAACAATTACATAAAAAAAATGATCTCCTAAAAACAAACAATTATAAAAAATAAAAAAAAACATACTTACAAATTACACTAACATGTGTGTCACAGCGATGCAAAAAGGCAAAAGCTCAGCGACATATTTGCCCTAAATTAGAGCAAAACGCTGGTTTTCAGCCATTGCCCATAAAAATCAAGGGCGCTAGACTACGAGCAACAATACCGGACGTGTATACATCATTGGCGACAAAAATCTAATATATTATATTAAAATTAAAATCAAATCAAATTCATTAAAAGTAATTAACATAAAAAAAAATTGTAACAAAAATAAGAAAATAAACAATAAAGATAATAATTAAGATTATAATTGATAACTATAATATAATAATAAATAATAACAATTTTATTGTGATTTAACAAATAATCAAATGAATTAATTGTATTGAGGATCGCTTCTAAACTTAATTAATAAACGGTCAGCCACCAAAGCGATCGTTGGTGCGTATGCCTAAACTTTGAATTTCCAATAAGGCTAATTTTATTCGTTTCTTAAAAGTGAATTTCGAAGTTATCTGTCTCATTGGAGGAGGAATATTATTCCAACACTTGGTCGCTTGGTAGCGGAAACAACCCGTGAATGCAGCAGTCCTATGTATGTGAGCTGCTAGTAAAGGCCGTGTTGATCTACATATTCCTGATCCATAATGATTTTGAAACGTGCGAAATTTCAACTTATCATATAGATATTCGGGTCTTTTCGTTTTAAGGAGATCAAACATAAGAACCGCTAAATGCAGTCGTCTACGGGATTCCATATTTAAAATAGATGCGTCATTCAAAAAGGGTGATACGTGAGTGCGGGGAGGAATATTAAAACAAAAGCGGGCACAAGCGTTTTGAACTCGTTGTATCATTCTTTGGGAACTAGAAAGCAGTCGGGGTCCGTATACTAAATCGCCATAATTTAGCACCGACAAAATCAGTGACTCACACAAAATGATGCGTGTTTTTTCTGAGAGATAATCCCTGATTTTGTATAGAATTTTTAATCTAAAAAAACATTGTTTGACAAGTCCGAGCACATGTTTCTCAAAACGCAGTTTGTCGTCAAAAAGTAATCCCAGATTCCTAGCTTCCACTACACATTCTATATCAGTACCAAAAATTTTAAGTGAAGGACTACAACTAATTCATATAAGAATACAAAATAATTATTCTTCATTCAATAAGGGCGATTTCCTCGTTCGACGACTTTTTGCGCCTATTTTGCGTCCGGAGGGTGTCAGGCCGGATCACTCCAGCCATCCCAGCTCCACCAGGAATGCTCCCAGCGCCTTCACGCCAGAAACGGCTTTCCGGAGACTACCTGGTGAGCCGAAGTACTTTGCCCGGTAAGGGGCTACTCCGTCACAATCCAACAGGACGTGAACAGCTGTCTCTGCCTCCATGCATCCTCTGCATAATGGGCTGTCAATTTTGTTCACAAAGAAATCCTTGTGACGAATTACGTATTTATTCAGATCAGGATTAATATCATGTTTATGAAAACAGCCTCGCAAATTATGCATTAGTTTAGAACATTTTTTATTTTGATAAAATGGTTATAGGTAGTCAAAACATAGACATATGCTGTCGCTGACTTTTTTTAGAACCTGTAATGGGGAACAATTTCGTCATACATGATTTTTATGTAACTAACTGTTATATTTTTTCCCAGTTTTTGCAACAATTTTCATTAATGCTCCGCTCCTGTTGATAGTAACGTGATATTATAGGTATAGCTTATAACTTTCCTCAATAAATGGACTATCTAACACAAAAAGATTTTTTTAATTCGAACTAGAAGTGCTCGAACAAACAAACTCATCAGCTTTATAAAATTCTTATTAAATATTACGCATGACTAGCGGCCGCTCGTGGTTCCACACGCAACGTGGTTCCAGTTAAGTACCGTGGGAATGTCGGAATATTTGTAGCCTATGTGTTAGTCTGATGTATAAATAAGTAACATTGCTGTGAAGTTTCATGTTAATCCGTTCAGTAGTTTTTTCGTGAAAGGGTAAAAATATTCATCCATCCCAACATCCTCACAAACTTTCGCACTTATAATATAAGGTAGTTAGTAGGATAGGATAAGTGCAAAGCTACTTACATCTACAGTGCCTATCGCGCTGGAAAACCAATGCACTGCACGCCCCTGAGGCCTATATAGAAAATACGCAACATTTACAGAAATATAACTGCATTGAAAGCAGCCATTTTATTTATGGTAGTTGTTTACTTTAAAATAATGTAAACATAAACAGTGTTTTGGCAAATGAAAAAAACTCGTGTAACCTTGACATTTATAGTTTTTTATGTGATTATTTTGAGGACAAAAGAGCAGCCAGTCCATAACTTGATTTGGTATTAATATTCATGATAATTTTAGAATTTAGTCTTGACCTTGTGTTGTTAATGAGGTAAGCCCTGATTGATACAATACTAGCCTGCGGCCCTCGACTTTGTCCGCGTGAATTAGGTTATCGCGCGGACTTCAACTTATTTCCATGCCAAATTGAAAACGGTTAATTTACGATAACGTAGCATTTTATACGTGAAAAGTTAACAGACACACAGACAGTTACAGTTGCTTTCGTATTTATAATATTAGTATCTACTAGCGGCAGCCCGCGACGTCGTTTAAGTGAAATCTGTTCTCGTTTTTACTCAAACTCATCCCCTACAACATCAAAGGTATGATGCAGACAGAAAGAGTAGGTTTCGCATTTAAGTATTGCTATGGAGTTTAATACAACAAGGTCAAGTTAAGTTTCGTGACCTATACAATAGTCGTAATGCACATGCAATAGGATGGGTCCAGATATGTTCTTTTGTCTGTACCATACCTCCGTTTCCGTAAAATTCGAGATGGGATGAGAAAAATTGTCAATCTCGATAATTTTCTCGCAATTCGCAACATACGCGCCACGAGAGAGAATCATCACGTCGTGAGATATCCCTTTCATGACGAAACGTCAAGTTTTATTTTTAAATGAAAACACTGATAATCATGTGTGTCTATGGTGACTAAAACCACCCATACACAAAAAATTGAACGAATGAAATGTTAAGCAAGGCCAATAGTCTTGTTGTCAAGTTCATTAAATTAAAAAATAAAAATGTTTCTTCTCTTTTGCGATTATGAATAATGACGATAGCACTATTGTCAATTTTTAAACCTGTCTTCATCGAAACCGTCCGTCCTAGTTGGCGCTGGTAACCACCATTAGCTAGTAGCAGAATGGAACATAGGACCTAAAACAAAGCATGAATAGTAAGATCTTTTTTTGCCGTTGTTCAAAAGCAATAACAAAGATGACGCAACATCAATTTTAATATTGAATTAAAGTAATTTTATTCGTTGAAAATGGTGTATTTCCTAAGAATACAATACATAAAGCGGTAAAACCACCTCAATTGAAAAAGAAGCGTAGCATTGAATAAAATTAATGTCGAAATTGCAAAATAAAAAGTGAGGTTAAAATCGACTTATTTTTTTAAGTTTTGGTTATAAATTTAAGATAGGTATATAGTATATATGAGAGAGAGATGTAAGTACCAATAGTGAAGTGAACTCTCTTATATTTTAAGGTTTGTTAAGTATTGCTTTTGTACAACGCTAAAAAAATACTTTTAGTAGGTATAGGTAAGGCATGTTTTTATTAGTGTAAATTGTTGATGAAAATATCAGCTAAGTATCGAGTTTTCTTACCTTTAGATGGGCGAGCAAACCATCCCCATAGCGTGGTTCGAGGTTCACCATGAGTTTTTCCACTATATACAAAGCCACAGGCTTTGTGATCCGCCACAGCGACTGGAACTCGCTGTTGCGAAGATCAAAATGGTCGCAGACGTCTCGTATGCGCTTACTTTCGATCCGCCTATTCCACCTCTCTTCATATATATAGTTAATAAATAATTGTAATACGGCACTGCCATTTTTCGCAACATTTTTACATTTCTCCAGCTATCTCTTCGAACATGATGATCGACGACAAATAAATCGAAACTAAATGTCAAAACTCGATTATTTATGAGAAAATATGGCGCGTATGTTGCAGTTTAAAGAGAAAATTTCTCGAAGTCTACGTCTGACAGAAAATTATCTCGTGGCGTGCATGTTAGCCCTACTGCAGGGCTAACATGCACGTCACGAGATAATTTTCTCACGCCATTTTCTCGTGGTGAGCGCGCATTGTTCATTGACATTGAAACAACTTTTACGGATATCAAACGCGCTATATTTCCACGAACTAAGTTGTAATTGTCCGTTTTTTTTTATTTTCCCGGGATGATGATTTTTTTTTTGATGCTCTTCAGACAAAGAGAAGCTTAGGGACCCGCGTTAGACAACATGTAGCTGACGTGAAAAATAGGCGCGATAACAAGTCTGCAGTGTGTGAACATGCTTTTGAGGGACCCACCCACTACATCAGGTTTGATAAGCCACAGATCCTTGCCAGGGAACAAAAATTTGTCCCCAGAATGCTGCATGAGGCTATTGAAATCACCAAATACCCAAACTTCAATAGAGATGATGGATGGAAGATTCCACCAGCTTGGGACCCTATTATCAATAAATTAAAGTCTCAACCCAAATCACGCACTGCAAGACCCAAAGATACGGTTAGCTCTTTTTGTAGATAAATAAATATAAAAAAGTAAAGGTGGAGACAACATTCTTAATTTCTTTATAAAGGTGGAGGTCGGCCCGCTTTCGAAGTTTTCTTGGCAGCTTCTTTCTTCGAAGGTCCTCCCAATTTGTGAATGCTATTATTATTAACACTATTTTACTATATATAAATTATAATTAGAATTAGTATTATTAGTCTTTAGTTTTCTCTTTTCTTAATAATAAAGAATTAAAATAACAATTCATACATCCCGTAACCACGGCAGCTGTAAAGGTGCCGAAACGTCGGGAAAATCAAAAAACCCTAAAAAACCTAAAAATACGGACAATTACAACTTAGTTCGTGGAAATATAACAACTACCTAAATCAAAATAAACCAAAACCACAGCCGGACCGGACTTCAGACAAGAATGACCACATGTGAATGTGACGTTTCGGTGAAGAAACCGGTTTAAAATTTGACAATAGTGCTATCTTTGTCATTATTAATAATCGCAAAAGAGAAGAAACATTTTTATTTTTTAATTTAATTAACTTGACAACAAGACTATTGGCCTTGCTTAACATTTCATTCGTTCAATTTGTTGTGTGTGGGTGGTTTTAGTCACCATAGACACAAATAATTATCAGTGTTTTCATTTAAAAATAAAACTTGACGTTTCGTCATGAAAGGGATATCTCACGACGTGATGATTCTCTCTCGTGGCGCGTATGTTGCGAATTGCGAGAAAATTATCGAGATTGACAATTTTTCTCATCCCATCTCGAATTTTCTCATGGTCGCGCATGTTAGCCCTGCTGGACGCAAAGTTTGTCGCTGCAATCATAGCTTATTCATTTCATTTTGAACGTGCGAAAAGCCGACTCACGAATACTCGCTGTACTCGCGATGGATGAGCGTACCTGTATCCGTATCGAGACGCCGCCGGTACCATACCGAACTGCACCCCGACCGCCTAACGGTATAGCTTTTACTATCGCTATGGCTATCAAACTTCAAACTCTCACAAAACTCTTCAACGATATGGTTTTTGTCTAACTCCTACATATTTATATTCATCTATTGGATTCACTATTGCATTTTTAGTATGAAAGTGATAGTTTCAGCAGGAATCCTTGTAGGGGGTTCGAAATATCGATAGCTATAGCGATAGGACAAGCTATACCGTTAGGCGGTCGGGGTGCTGGCGTCCAAATTATTTAGCGTTCTTGATCGCGACGCTGCTGTTACGAAACAGAGGTGCGGTACAGATAAAAAAACATATCTGGACCCACCTTTAGGTATTTTAAACTTGATTTGATAGATAGATAATAACAATTTCGCCCGGTTGAACTTATTACAATCATACTAATATTATAATAGCGAAAGTATGTCAGTTTGCTTGTTTGTTTGTTACTCTTTCACGCTAAAACTACTGATCGGATTTGGATGAAATTTAGCATAGAGATAGTAGATAGCCTGGATTAACACATAGGATACTGTTTATCCCGATATTCCCACGGGAACGGGAATCACGCGGTAAAACCGCGGGCGGAAAATAGTTATCCCATAATTTTTCCCTAAAAATCTTTGTGGCGCTCTAATATTGATCGTGTTTTTTTTAATCAATTTGTTAAGGACATGACCACGAGCTCACTCATGCGTCTGCGCACCACAGCTCCCGGCTTGTGGTGACTGCATCCAGAGACACCACGTTCCGTCTTTGGGACTTCCGTGAACCCATTCATTCCGTGTCCGTCTTTCAAGGACATACAGAGTAAGTGAATTTGCTGTTTCAATTACTCAAAAACAATTATTTATAGATACATAGTTCAGTTTTTTTGTCAACTTTTACATTGCAGTTAGGCTTAGAGCCTTAGGCACTAGTAATTATCTGCCCAGAATCTAACTGTGATTATTGTTTTGCAGGAGCGTTACTTCAGCGGTCTTCACGCGTGAAGACAAAGTAGTGTCTGGGTCAGATGATCGCTCTGTTAAGGTAATATTAACTATCACCATATTCGCCACTTCTATCATTCTTGTGTTTTAGCATAAATTTTAAAAACTAAATACATTACGATCTGTAGAACTGTTTTATATAAGCTTTTATATTAAAGCTGCGCTGCGTAAATAATCGTTGTTTAAACATAGTTCTGTCTTTTTAAACTTCAAACAGATGACTGAAATGCTTCTCTCTTGGTTCCTCTATTCGTATTTATACATTATAGGAGTAAAAAAGAAGCGAATCGAAGAGAGAAGAGAATCGTGGCAAGTAGAAAGAAGTGATTGCCTATACGTCGGTTACCGAATGCTGGCGCGTTTTCAGTACTTTACACTAATGCAATTTCAAAAAACGAATAGGCAAATTATACAAAACAGTTCACTTTACAGTAGCAGTGCTCTATAAAAGCAAAACAATGACCATCTCCTTCATACTCGTAAGTTTTTCCGCGCGCGAGAGAGACAGACAAACTATTCTTGATGACCATACAGTGGAACGTCACGCCGCCCGCTTAATCACAGACATTACGTGTAAATCTGTTGAACGTGCCAGCTTTAGTTAACCGAGCTGTACCCCTAACTTTGGACTTCTCATTTAGGTGTGGGACGTCCGCAACATGCGATCAGCGTTAGCCACCATCAGATCCGACTCCTCAGTGAACCGTGTTGGCGTGAGCAGTGGTGGACTTATCGCCATCCCGCACGACAACCGGCAAGTGAGGCTGTTCGACCTGCAGGGGCAGCGGTTGGCGCGTCTACCTCGTTCTAGCAGACAGGTGATGAATGTGATATGTTAGCCATCAGGTCCGACTCGTCAGTGAACAAGTTAATGATTCAACAGCATATAATGTCATGGATTCAACAACTTCACTCTGGCCCCCCACAAAATCCGCCACTATTACAAGTGTCATAAGGGTGCTCTCAAGGTCAAAATGTAAAGCCGAATAACATGCTGTTGACTGGACATTGAAATCGTACAATGCTTCATTTCCACCGGTCACATTTTTTATAGTGAAAACATCTGCTTCATCGTAATCAAAAGTAATCAATTTATTTTAAAATGTTTTATCAATTAAAAAATTCAATTATAATTTATATTTCAGGGGCACCGTCGTATGGTGACGTCAGTCGCTTGGGCGGAAGACATATCATCAAACATTAACTTCTTCAGCTGCGGCTTCGACCGCCGCATACTCGGCTGGTCCATCCAACCGTCCAAGGAGAATTGAGCCTTATCGTATTATAAAAAGGCACATATTCGATAGTCACTGTACAGGTATTATACTATTCTCGATTTTTATTTTTACTTTTTAATAATCGTTTACGCGAATGAACAAAAGTACGTGTCTAGGCTACATGTGTGCATAATAATTTCTAAGCATACAAAGGTAGATCTTTATTTAATATTTTAGAAAAAATTATGAAAATGAAAGATTATGGGTTTTAGAAACTTTGTATTGTTCCTGTTTTTTTTTCTGTAATGTATTTTTTTTCTACAGAATATACATAATAAATGTATAAAGAATTCCCAATTTATAGATATCTGATTGAGATCACTTGTTTAAAATGATTGTTCGCTAATAAGTTAAATTCAAAATTACTGGTAACATTGTCTTTTCTAACATAGTATTATTTTAAGGTCTATCTCATTTCAGATTTTAGTCTTTACTTCTTTGATTTATGTCACAAATAACTTAGTTTTGTTTGGCTAACTTGTACCGTAGAGCAAAATAACAGACGATGTTGCCATAATTATTTATGATGTCTATTTATTCCTGAAAAGATATAAGCACTTATTGCTAAATATTACACAAGACATTTGTAACTAAAATACCCTTCCAAATTATTTAATATGCGTACATTAATGTTTGCTCTTATTTAAATTGCACAAATATATATTGTTATCATTAATACTTAAAGTAAATGCAGTGGCATACGTCGAAAATTATAATAAGTTAAACTAGCTTATTCAACATAGTCTTCTCTTCTTATTAACGTTAATAATCTTCTTATCCAGAAATGCGATCTTGCCTGATACTACCTATATAAAATAATCAGATTATTTATATCAGTTCATATTCGATGTGTGTCACTGCTTCTGTCAAATGTTGGATTTAAGTAGTTAATTAGTGTTCTAGATTTGTTTGTTCGTCCATATTATGATAAATATTTTAAATTATATGGGTTGTTGGTGATGTATTCATATTTTAGGCGTAAATTCGAACCAGTGGGTTTCGGTTTACTAACATTTATTATATTCACTTTAAATGTGATTTTACTTGATTAAGTGATCGTAAAAAAATTGGTTTTAACATATATATTTACTATTTCATCTAGATCGACGACAATATCATACTGTCATAATTGAGTACTGTTGTTTTAACTGTATAAGGACTAAATGGGTTACAATATAACCATTTGTAAATTACGAATTCAATAGAAGTATTTATTATATAAACCAGAATAGTAACGTAACAAAACATAACAGTAATCCTCATCACATCTATATAAACATTTGTTAATCTGGCTTAATACGTACTAAAACAGATTTATTTGCCGAATTTGAAGCTAATAGACGAACAATCTCTTAATAAACCTTTGAAATATTAAAGTTGACCTGTTTACACATGGAAACTTTTGCCATGAGTTGTCTATTTTTATTTCGTGAAATAAAGAAACTATTACTGTGGCGACACCACAATGGTTTGTGTATATGTCGCAGCCATCTGGTTAAATCAGCCATTCAATCTTCAAAGGGCTAGCTTACGATCAGCCAACTAGTTGGACGTTGAGTGATGCTAGTTCAATCAACGATCCGCCTAGGCATTCCATTTATTGCCGGCATTCACTAAACAGGCTAGCCTTCCAATTGAATGGCTGATTGAACCAGATGGCTGCGACATATACAAGGCAAATGTCGACCGACATTTGTGCAAAGCAAAGTCTAAGGCATGTGAACTTCTAGTGAACATATGGCTCTATGACTGTCACATATCTTATGAGTATGACACTCGGGTGTCGATTTACGGTCGGTTTCAATAACTTATCTACAGTAAGAGATAGGCTTACTAGAGCTTTATTGCCTAGATATTTTTGTTATTCAGCCTAAAATAACCCGAAATAACAGCGGTTGCTAAGTAACATAACCAAGATAGGCCTATCTCTTGTTAGGGATATTTTATTGAAACCGGCCATTAATCTTCTTACTAGTCAATATAATGCGATTGATTATAAGCCAAAGATACGAGACATGTTTACACATGATAATTTCCAATGTGGTAGCACATGCATATAAATTATCTGCATAATACATGTCGATATGTAGACATATCAAAGATGTATACACAATCAGTACGGAGACTGTATAATATGTATTGTATAACTTTTGTCAACCCATGTAGATTCATTTCATACAGTAGGCGCTCGATAATCCGGCGTTCGTCAATCCGGCACGCTCAGTAATAAGCACGATAATCCGGCATTTTACACAGCCGAACGCCGGATTACAGAGCGGATACCTATTTATGATTATGTATATATAATTTATTTTACATTGTATGTATAAAGTTTTTACTTCCCATGCAAATTTAATAATCTGGCATAGAAGAAAAAAACGGGTAACGAATTACCGAGCGCCTACTGTATATACTTACAATATTTTTGAAAGCACTAGACTATTTGTTCTGATAATGACATAGAAATCATTTCCAGTCTATTTGAACTATTTTTTTTTTCATTCTAAGTATGCCGCGCACGTATGGAACAGTTATTTCATTTTTAGTATGATGCAAAGTGTTACTAAAACCAAACGATACCGGAAAAACCGACTCGACTGAAATAATAATGATAATTGTCGTAATCATAATTGTCTTGATGTGAACAGTCAGCGTCAGATATATAGTCGCAGATAAGATAAGCAAATATATTGAAGCATCCAAAGTATTCAAAACTATCAATTCAATCAGGTCAATAAATCTTTCAGACCTATCGTGCGCAAATATTTCAAATCAGCAATAACATCAAAAATCAAGTTCACTCAAATCGACGAAATAATTGTATTTAGCAAAAAACGCCTAAGCATACAAACTAATTCAATATATAGGGGAAACTAACAAAATGATCTTTAACTCGCGTGTCATTAAGTTCTATGACATTTAGTAACATCCTGCTACTACGTATCTGACGATGATTGTAACAAAAAAAAGTCAGCAACAAAAGTCCATGAACACATTCAAATTTTCAAAACACCTGCACACTATAAAGGTTCATATGTAACTAAACTGGCTGTTTTACAAATCTCTGTACACATTTGGGAATATCAAAGGTCGATGTACATTATTTTTACAAAAGTAGCTGAACAAGTTACATAATACATAATTAGCCTGATCTGTAAAATATCAAAATTAGCTGAACAAGTCAGACTAAATCCACTGAAATAGGTAAACCTTGCTCCTTTAACAGAATTATCTTATGTCGTTCGTATTCATTAAAGCCCCCAGCAAGTTTGTGTTTAAGAAACTGGTCCGTGAACACTATCTTAAATTCCTACGCTGATCCCCTTCATCTGTGACATAATGAGTCCTTATATATTTTATATGTATGTATGTATGTTAAACATTTATATTATGTAGTATAATTATGTATTATTTGTTAATTAAATACCCGTAAATAGCTATTCCCACTTTTGTTACAATACTCTGAATTATGTTTTATTGTGCTACTTTATTGCCTATACGGTAGGTCTAACACCTTTTACTGGTTGACTGGTAGAAAATGCCTGATGGCATTAAGTCCGCCATTTGCTGTATATTTTTTTTATATTGCAATAAAGATTAAATAAATAAAAAATAAAAAAATATGCACGTTGTATGGCATCGTTAACATAATTATGTTTTATTTATATATTTTTTACAATAATCTCCTCTAAGTAGCGATTGCAGTACTGCAGGCAGATGTAAACCATTTATATTGACATAATTAAAAACAAAAGATAGAAAGAATGTTCGTGGAATGTGCAATTCAAAAAGAAGAATAGCTACTTGCCAGAAATAGGTTTATTAGAAATCAAACAGTTCAACGGAAAAATCTCTTGAAATAAACTAGAAGGCTAGGAAGATTAAAAATATTATAACTCTTTATTAGAGAAAATAGGAAGCGTAGGGCTCGATTTTGATAACCCAACTGTCAACACACATGAGTAATTATAACTAAGGCAATAAGGTATATCATTTAAATATCATGTTTGATACAGTCCTCTTTAAAAGTCGCTGAACATTTTAGTACAGTTAAAGTCATAAATATATCTACAATCATCATAAATAGTCGACAGGTAGAACAATATTTTCGATCTTACAGTCCGATCGATAAGCATTTCTGAGAACACGATATCTAGGAAATAAAATAAAATAAAAAACTTTCGAAATTATGTTATTAACGTAAGTAGATATTAATAATTGAATTCAGTCATGTTATTATCAAATATTTCAGTGGGTATAAATTGGAGCAATAAGAACGATCTACAAGTAACACCGCAAAAAAACGTTGTATGGTATGAAGTAAAACTATTAAATTGAAAACTGACTTCTACAATTCTGAACCACAACCCTTTGGAGTGTAACTTATCTATTAAAGAAAATAATTTGTAAAATCTATTCATAAATGTCGTGAAACACAATTGTTTTAAAAACCTACTCTTTTTGAAGTCAGTTAAAATCTAAAATAGTAAAATGCTGGTACAAACAAACGACATGTCAGTGATGTCACGACCAAAATGAAAGAGACAAATGTATTATATGACAGTGCTGTACTTTTTTCGGTGATTGTCATCAGTCTAAATTAGAAAATTGGTCTGGGGGCTAATTGTCTAATTTTAAATCTATCGCAATCCCTTTCAATTCGTAATTTCAAAAGTTATTCAGGCCGTCACTATTTGACATTTGAAAGGGATTGTGATCGGGACGCGTTTTAAAATGTATGGAATAAACGAAATTGAACTGTCTAAGCAATATGACAGAGGAAAATATCACAATCACAATACCTCTGAAAGGGATTGTGATAGATTTTAAATTAGACAATTAGGGGGCTGGTCATGATCTAGCAAATTACTTTTAGAAGATACTACGTCCAGTAACTTTTGGAAGTCTACTATCCAGCCACTTTTGGAAATATACTGTCCAGCAACTTTTGGAACTTTACTGTCCAGCCACTTTTGGAAGTCTACTGACCAGCCAATTTTGAAAATATAATGTCCGGCCACTTTTGATAATATACTGTATAGCTACTTTTGGAAGTTTATAATTTAAATGGAATTTTGTTTGTAACTATGTTCAGTAACTTATGTACAATTCATGTGTCTAGTGTCTTTTGTAACGTTAATTTGTTCGGCAAGTTTCGTTGCTGACTGTACTATTAAAATGCAAGTTTTCTTTACGAAATATGAAATCGAGGTAAATAACCATTGACTTGTTATATATGCATTTATTGCAACTCAACTAGAGATGTATATTGTTTACTTTAAAATTAATATTCAGAAAAGTAGGTCTAGCACGTAAAACTTTTGAGTAAATATCAAGGACGGATCGTCAAAAAAAATATATTGAGCAGTGTGCCTACCGGACGTAAACGGACACACACTACACTTTCCCATACATTTTTTGATGATACGTCTTCGATAATATTTCAAAAGTTTTACGTGCCTACAGCACACTGGGTTACTTCTATTGAATATCCAGTAGTTTTCACTATTGAATTGGAAATTAATATCAAATTAAACTGGAGAGTTTAAATAGTCGGCTTTTGAAAATCTGACTTATAATAACATTATGTTGAGATAAATATCAACAATTCTGTTTAACATCAATTTTGTTGCAAATTGTATTTACCCTTTTGTTATTGGTTTTATATTGAATCATTATTGTGCCAAAATTAAGTGACTACTTAATAGTCACTTGAGGTTAGATGGATCAAAATTGTATGTGCGTGTGATCAAGAAAAAAATCATTCCTAAAATTCCATTTCATGTATCTAGACTTACTGTTTTCTTTAAATGATTTCCTTGAACTATGGTTACGATTCCGTTGGTAAAATAATTAGACAGAAACTTATATGGTATATTTTTCACCACAATAAGTAATATATAAGTAATGTAAACAAAACATGATCGTTCCGAATTTCATAAAAAAAGCTCACTTTGTTACAAGTACACCATTTTTTACTGATAATGGGTTTCTGTTAAGTAGGTATTGAATAAAATTAAGTAAGTATATCATAATAATAAATGAAATAAAAATGACTTTTAACATCAGCACGTGTGAATTTATCATTGATCTATTATATTTGTCTAATCATAAAGTTATCTAACATATAATTTCTGCTTTACTTAGTTGTGATGTCCTCGTTCATATAACATGTAAAACACAAGTTTGTGTGTTTAGAAGTAAATGGATAATTATTTAAATATGGAGTTATCAGTTGTTGAGTATCTTTTAATGATCTGAATATTTTTGTTATGCCGTATGGAATATAATTACTAAAGAACTAAGTCTTTTTTTTATTCCTTGTTTATAACTTTCCTAGCTTCCTCTATTAGCGACCGGGCAGTGAATAAAAAATCTCGCAACTGGTACGATACAGACCCGCATTTTTATGCTGTGCTGACTACGACCCAGATGTATTATTAAACTAGCGGCAGCCCGCGGTTTAAAGCTAAGAACTCGCGAAGCGGTTTTCACCCGCGCCCGCCGCGGTTGCGGGCCCGCAGCTTCTGTAGAATGCAGATAATGTATGTAAAAATTAAAGAATATTTTAACGAGGCGTTTTACGACCGCGGCGTGCGCGGTTGTTTGCGGTTCCCGCAGCTGGGTATTTGAAACTTTTAAGGGCACGCCGGCGTGAACTGACTGAGACGGCATCACACGAGCGCGGTGTGTGTGTTTACCCTCTGTCTCAATCAGATGACCTGAAAACCCCGAATGTGGACTGGAATTGCTACCAGTGATCCTTTACTTAGCTTTAGATTGATTAGCGGTCAGTTTCAATAACCTATCTTTAGTAAGAGATAGGCTTACTTGAGCTTTGTTGCCTAGTTATTTTTGTTAATCAGCCCAAAATAACAGTGGTTGCTAAGTAACGTAACCAAGTTAGGTCTATCTCTTGTTAGGGATATATTATTGAAACCTTCCGTAGATCTTCGATCGAAGACCACGAACATGCAGTGGGCAACACTTGATGTCGTTCGTTGAGCCGGTCTGCTGTACCCCTTACCGCATGGCGTCACATATCTGCACAGCAAAGTTTTTTCGTATTAATTTAAATTTGTCAAACTATTTTGCAATGGCAACTTTCGTAATATAAAGCCGGAAATACGTGTTGACGTTTTATGACGGTTACCTAGTCTTCTCTATGGAAAAATTATACCAACCGAATTGAGAACCTCCTCCTTTTTTGAAGTCGGTTAAAAAAAATGCACAAACTCAGTTTGAATTCGAACATCGGTACAAGGTGAGTTGCTCCGTGTTTGGTCTAGTTTTTCTCATGTTCGCATGAATATTATACCGCAAGGCTTTTCCTATATGAATGAAGCAACTAAATGAGAACTCATATTGACAAAAAAGATTTTTGTTTATATGATAGTTTCCTATATTTCAGTCATTTTGTAATGATGCATATCTGAGACGTTATGCAGTATCACCTAAAACTTTCATATCATATGTGGGACGATATGCAAAAAGCCTAATTCATATATGAAACAATATGCAGTAATACTTTAATAAATTTTTTTAACAGTATTGTAAGTAAAACTAACTGTGACGTTATTTGTCTAAGGTGTTGTATTACTAATAAATCTGCGTACAGAACGAATTGTTGATTCCTTTACATTTGATTTCTGCAATCACGGCGCGCTTATTTAGATATAGCATAATCATAATTTTATTCTAAATAGTGAGTGAGTGGGTGCTTTAGCTTTTTTATTATTTCAGATTTTGCATGATGAGCTACTTAGTCATCTGCCAAGATATTCCGAAGCGAAGACGAAAATCTATCTGAAGATGAAGAATATCGTCCGTCAAATTGATTGATCCACTTAGAGAGGATGACGAAGATGAAGATGTTGGGTCGAGCACAAATAGTGCCTCAACAAACAAAACACCAAAATATAGATGGGTTCCTGGAAATGTAGAATTTACAGAAGAAAACAACTCATTTTTAGGAGAGACGCAGCTTGCTACAGAACTCAAAAGTAAACTTCAATCACCAATTGATTGCTTTGAATTTTTGTTTACCAATGATATGATTGATTTGATAGTATCTGAAAGTAATCGGTACGCTATGCAATCTAATCGTAACTATAATGTTACAAATAATGAATTGCGCCAATTCACCCTTGACCACACAGTCAAATTACGTTAGCGCGGCCACTTGACACCGCTCGTGATTTTTTATCGCTGAGATCTGCCTTGCGGGTTTATTTTTGTTCGTGAGGCCAGAAGTTTATTCTTACAAAGTTTACAGTTACATTTCTGAGAAGCTATTGAAACAAACTGTCGAGTACACATAAAATGGACAGGTTTAGATGTTTACGTTATTTCTTATCGGCGGTGAAGGTGGGTCATTGTTTCATTGAGCTAAATGAAACTGTTTGTTCGAAATGAAATGCTTGTTATTAGTTTTCAAAATAAGTTAAGCCTTGATATTTTATATATTCTGAATCTGTAATAAAATAAGCTTGTAATAAAGGTGAAATTTTGATATAAACCTGTAGTAACAAATAAATAACCAAGCGTCGAAAGTTATCTTAGTTAGTTAGTTAGTAACTTATTTTATCTATTTACGCTCTGCGTGATTTTGAAAAACATTGTGAATACTATATTACATCAAGCTGCTTCATGTTTACTTCGTTATAAAGCTTTATTATTTAAAAATTTATGTAAGTGAATTACATAAATTTGCGATTTTGAAATTACAAAAAAATTTGTCGTCAGCCACCATGAATGTAGATAGGCTGTATGGTCTCTGACCTTAGTCTGTTTTTATGAAAGAATGAACGATTAAATAAAAAGAAAAATGGTGGCAGTGGCCAGTGGTCTCGAACCTACCGATTTTTCGGTATTTCTACCGATATGGGCTCTGTCCTACCGAAATACCGAAATGCAACGATTTTTCTACGATATTAGAGAATACATGGAATTTATCCCGATTTTTTCACCGATTTTACAATTCTTAGTTAGCTACCCTTTTCATTTATGTTGTACGTTACGGGGAATCCCTCAATAGTAAGTATGTATGAGTAGTTAGTTATTACAGAATGTTCCATATATTTTGGGGAATTTCCAATAACTGTTATTAGAGGTTTTCCGTTCGGGAATTCACCTAATTTGTCTTTAAAAATAGGAATTCAGCCTTAAATATATTTTTTTTAACTTCCAAGAGTTTGGAACGTTTCTCCATAATTGCGAAGTGCTTACAAAAAATACCATAAGTAAAAGTAAGATTATTTAGTTAAAATGTTGTCTGACGAGGAACCAAGTACAAGTGCGAGTGGAAAAAGAAAACCTAAAGATAGGAAAAAAAAAATATTAAATGCGATTAATATAGACTAGACTCTTAGTTAATTTTTGTTTGATAAAATAAAGAATTTTATTGAATAGGTATTGTTTTTTAATCTACCGATTTTGTGTACGAAAATACCGATTTTAGTGGGCAGCTCTACCGATTTCGTACTAAGACTTTCGAGACCACTGGCAGTGGCAGTTTCAGTTTTTTTACAGAAAAATCTTGAAAATTTTAAATTATTTTCTTTCTTTGTTATACGAATGCAAGTTTTTATTTGCTGTCGATTATTTTGTCCTTGAAAATGGATGAACTAAGAGCTTTCTTTAACAATCCATGTCCTTCGAGTTCTCAAGTTACTAAACTTCGAGGGCCCATGACTGGTGGACTGAGGTTGACCAAAGAAGACACGATAAACCTGCTGAATCGACGCGAGGAACACCGCCACTCCATAATACCCAGCGGAACAGACTACGCCCGTGAAGTAAAAAAAAGGGAGACCGATATTTATATCAGGGTAATTTCATGTTTGTAAATATTTGGTTGTAGTAATAGGTGTATGTTTAGCGATGTTAACCAAAACTGATTTGACTATAGAATGAATCGGAACGAGAAAAGATATCGGAGAGCATGCCTGGTGGTTTGGAATCACTGGAGCAATTATCTACATTTGGTATGTCGCAGCTGAATTTAGGCCAGCTAACAGAAGAGGCGATGACTGAAGTGTACAACAAGTATTCATTCCCAATGAAAGAGGATACCAATAACTTGCCGATAAATGACTATAAACTGGATGTAAGTTTAAATTATCTCTCTTCTTTATGGATAGATATCTAGTCTTGTGAGGTTTTTGGTGTTTTACAAATATCCCTGTATAGTTCGCTCTGTTTTAATTAATATCATATAATTATTGAAATCTTAATATAGATTATTTTTATAAAATTTTCTTTCTAAATTTTTTTACATTTCTTCATCCACGCAATTTAAAATTTTATTATTTCCTCACCTCAATAGTCAAAAACAAAAATATTATTTATTCATATTATTGCATGTCATTTTCATTTTCATTTTCACATTTATGCCTTGACCTGATTTTAATTTAAATAACAATAATATAAATACTGTTACAGATTCTAGAGCACATTCGTTCGTACCCTGTTGTTATAATAGAGGGTCCTACTGGATGTGGTAAGACAACACAAGTGCCGCAATGGGTTTTAGATGACTCCTACCAGAACCGTAGGCCGTGCAAGATAGTTGTGACACAACCTAGACGTATTGCTGCCATCTCTATAGCTAAAAGGGTAGCACAAGAAAGGGGATGGGATGTAGGAGGTCTAGTTGGTTACCAGGTTAGATTCCAAAGCACTATTTGGATTTGAATCATACCAGTATATTTTTTATAAGACTTCTTTTCCAAATTAGATATTTTAAAGTTTTTACATTATTCATAAAAAGAAGAAGACATTATTCATCTAATTATAAGAATAAGTAATTGTACCCTTTTTATCTCAAATTAGTATAATTTCTTCATTAGTTGTTATGAATAAAATATAACTCATAAGTTTTATCTATGCATATTAATTTATTTTTACAGGTTGGTCTTGATAATAAAACAACTTCAGACACAAGAATCCATTATGTAACTACAGGTGTATTGTTACAAAAATTAGGTAAGAAAGAACACATCTTCAATTAGAACCAAAATAAATACTACTCATTGAATTTTATTGTGATAGGGAACAGACATGTGATTCGTGCCAAGTAGTGTGATTGCGTATCCTAGAGAATTTAACAGTGTTCAGATAGGCAATTGCATAAAGTCAATCATATTCATTTGACAGTTCTTATTCTATCATATTAAATGTCACTCCATACATAAAATCAAATACGATATGAACTGTGAAATGAATACAATTACCTTAGGCAGTCGCACCCCAGAATTTGTCAAGCCAAAATTATTTTGTTTACAGTTGCTGCCAAAACAATGAATGAATACACTCACATTATCCTGGATGAAGTACACGAAAGAGGCCAGGAAATGGATTTTTTGCTTTTAGTTGTAAAGCGACTTCTCTATACCGTGTCACCAAAAGTCAAAGTGGTTCTCATGTCTGCTACCTTCAATAGGATGGCTTTTGCCGACTACTTCCTCATACCCACAACTAAGGGCTGGCACAAATCGGCCTGTGTTACGGTAGAAAAAAATGATCAAATGTTCACTGTGAAGACTTTTTACTTGAACCATATTAGCAAATTTGCAATAGTAAGTTTTATTTTAGTTCATACACCAATATGACTGTATAAATTCCGGTGTTTGCTATAAACTTGTTCTTTTTAGGTTTCCGAACCTCTAAAGAAAAAAAATCAAACCCTATAGGATCACTTTGTTGTCCGTCTGTCCGTCCGTCGTCATTTATCTCGAGAACGCGTGGAGGTATCGAGTTGAAATTAAATAAATTAACGTAAAAAAAAGATAGGACCTTTTATGTAGCAAAAAACTTAGATTTCAAAGGAATCAAGGGAATCAAAATTCATAGGGTACTTCCCGTTAACCTATAACTATGAAACCTGGCAAGTAATATCATCTTTTACTGCGAATATAGAAAAAAAACTATACATTTGTAATCAAATCATACAAATATAGTTATTGTCTAACCGTATCCGAACGAAAATAAATTAACTTTTCGAGGGTAGACTTATAAATAGCCAGTCATCCCGTGACCACGGCAGCTGTAAAGGTGCCGAAACGTCGGGAAAATCAAAAAACCCCTAAAAAACCTAAAAATACGGACAATTACAACTTAGTTCGTGGAAATATAGCGCGTTTGATATCCGTAAAAGTTGTTTTATTTCAATGAACAGTGCGCGCCAAAACATAAGATGTACGTAAATATAGTTAGCTTCGGGAACTGAATTTCTGAAAAACTCGGGAACGCGTTCAGGTATTGAGTTGAAATTTAAACCATATAGCCGATGGGAATCGGTATCTATGTATGGAGCCTTCGCCACTGCTAGGTACCTACAAATTTGTGCAAAACCCTCGAGGGCGAGTCCGACTCGCACTTGTCCAGTTTCTTTTGGTTATAGTTTTGTGCCATTTGACATCAATGATAATAAAATTATTTTATACTATCAAAACTGGTGCCCCATCCCATTATCCCATTTCTTTTTGGTTTGATAATTCGAGATAGCATGGTCAATACTTCAGGCAACTTGTGGAAAGACATTCTTAGCAACAAATGTTTGCAAACAACATTCTCAACAAATAAGCTACCCATCAGTGGCGAACTATCCATACATACTGATATTCCCATCGGCTTCCCTTTTAGAAATCCCACTCCAGCGATCCACCATGCAGTTCATAATAATTATGCCATTAGTTAGTGAGATAAAAATACGTGGATGCCAGGCAGTTGCAAAGTGAACAAAATGTTTAAGTTTCCATGTTTATTATTGTCTGATTTGTGGATATTTCCAGGTTCGGCTTACCTTTGCCATATTTCGACCCCTTGCCACTGCTACCCATTTTAAACGTCGAAAGTATGTCGTCCAAGTTTGATACCTCTCAGGCCTCAATGAGCTATAATTATGAGACACAATTAATATTCCATTGTTCTCTGCACACCCGGTGTGCACTCCTGCTGATGAATTAATTAACTGAAAATCAACATTATTGTGGAGCAATTACGAAAAATGCACAAAGTTGTGTTTGAAAACATTATTTTCATCAGTTGTTTGTAATCTTCCAAACTTAAAAGAAGCTGCTACAAATACTGTAAAATTACAATAATTTAACGTTATTAATGATAATGGTATATGATTATGGTTAAATTTATTTCTTTTAAGGCTTATACCATGAAATGAATATAAAAATTGTTTGAAATGGGATGTAAATGTTTTGTTTTTAGGGCATGAAATTAGAAGCAATGGTTGAACCTGTTATCCTCCCTGAGATGTATCATTTGGTGATAAAGCTGGTGAACGCCTTCGAACATATTGACAAGCAGGAAGACAATTACACGGATAGAGATGAGGCAGATTTACCATCTATACTTATTTTTCTGCCCGGTATTAACGAAATTGAAGACCTCTACAACTGCTTGATGGACAAAGCGTTGAGGTATGCCATTTGTAAAAAAGTTTTTGACAAGTTTCTTTACACAAGACAGATATTGTCACTTTCATTTGGTCCATATTCAATTTCAGTTCTAATACCGAAATGAATAACCTATTACAGATAGGTTATTAATTTCGGTATTAGAACGGATCAAATTTTCGCTAAATGTGTGTTCGCCTATAGTTTTCAAATATATGCACTGGAAAGCTGTAGCTGGTACAGGCAAGGTCAAAAATATAGATACAAGTATCTTGACAGTATATAAGTATTCATCTAAAGTCGCATAAAATTGTATTTTTCTAAATTCAAATAAATATGTATACAATATTGGAAACAAATATGTAGATAGACCATGTGCATTAATATATAAGCAATCGAAAACACAAATTTATGTATTCACTAGCGGATCCTCGCGGTTTTACCCGCGTGGTGCCCGTTCCCATTATGAATATCGGGATAAAATATAGCCTATGTCACTAGGGAGAAATGTAGCTTTCTAATGGTCTAAGAATTTTCTAAATCGGTCTAGTAGTTCCTGAGATTAGCGCGTTCTAACAAACACACTCTTCAGCTTTATAATATTATAGTATAGATTTTCGGGTAAATTAATATGTATACAATCAACATATTTATGGATATCTACAGTACTACAATGAAAACAGGTTCGAAATTTGAATTTTGACAACCACCGAAAAGAGTGCCTACCTGTCAATGATGTTTTGTCTATTTCATTTGACGTCATCAGTCAAGCAAAAAAATCTTTAATTAATTACTAAGCTAAGCGCGCACTACGAATTTTTTAAACAAATGACGAATCTCTGAACTTGTATACGTTGACTTTGAGTAGTTCTACAACTTCTATGCCGTATCAACCATTGCTCCAAACGACTAGTTCTAACTAGTGATGTAACGAATATTTGCAATCGCGGATATTCGCATATTTTTGCACATTCGCATTCGCATTCGCAAATTTCTGCGAATGTTTTGCGAATATGAAAATCAGACAAAAACAAGTTGAATATGATAGTAGGTTAATAAAATTAAAATCCATTCATTTCTTATGTTTTTTAATACAAGAAAAAGTAGATTAACCTCGTAATCAATCACATTATCAGTCTTCACTTCATTTTATCATTTGCCTTGGTAGTATTTATTTACATATTTTACTTTACTTTGGGCAATGAAGCTTAACAATTAAATTTTCTTTGGAACTTATAAGACAAAATATATAATGCAATGTAAGTAAACAAACAAAAACAAATTCTTCTAAGAACTTTTTATCAGTTATTACTATTACATAACATTTTAATGTTATATAATCATCTTCTTGAACAAAACTAAAAATCTCACTCTAACCTCAAAATTCACTTGTCTTGTCTACGAAAAGAAAGACTGGCGTGAGCGGAATGACACTTCGGTCGGATGAGTTCGTTCGTATTAACTCGGCAATTCTCGTAACAAACTACAAACGGAACGCACCTCGTTCAAACTGCCATCAAGCCATAGACAATTGGCGCCAAATTTCAAAACAAAAAGTAAATGAAAGAGAATATGCAATAAGGAAACACTAAGTAAGTGAAAGAGAATATACAAAAAGCCACCAAACTTTAAAAACTTAAATTAGGTCGGATATTGCTTGCATCTGTTTTTTTTAACTATAGATCACTAGATAATGTTTTCCTACCATTACTCGTTTTCCCAACATTCATTTTTTTCCCGAAATCGTAATCGTAAGCGCTCTAAGCACACAAATCATACTCGCTCATTTACGCTCAAGGATTTCACCCGATACATCACATTGATTGTACAATGAAACAAGTAGTAGTAGCACTACTAGTTGTAGCAGTCGATGTGAAGGAAAGGAGCAGGTGTGAATAATTCATATGATTTTTCACCATTCATGAAATGTTCCATGTCTAGACTCTAATAGTATATTATATATAAGGTAAGTATAGTTCACAGACGAACAATTATTATTCGCAACAATTTAAAATTTGTAGTGCGAGCTTAGGCTTAGTACTTGATTTCTTATTGAAAAATCTATACTTATTATCATGTGGGTATATATTTATGATTACGTTGTCTCTTAGTTAATGAGTCATATTATTGTACTTGTCTGTTTACTAAGTAATGTTCACATTGTTATTTTTGTAGTTTTGGCTGTTTCCTTCCATGCCTATAGTAATTTAACAGGTTACATATTGTGGCAACTTGTGGTGTATACATATCTTTGACCTTGACTGTACATTGTTTATTTTTCATTCACTCCCAGTTTAGCATGGTAGGACCCTAGGAAGTTGGATAGATAAGAAATTGACCCAACATTTAAAATCATATTTCACTTGCAGGAAGAAATTAGTGGACGCCGAGTGTGCGGAGTACAACTGGCGAGTGTTACCGCTGCACTCTACGATCACCGCGGACGAGCAAGCGAGGGTGTTCCACCGTGCACCGCCTGGTGCCCGCAAGATCATTCTTGCCACCAATATCGCTGAGAGCTCCATCACTGTTCCGGATATCAAGTATGGTGAGTGATATTGTGATATCTGAGTGATATACGTGATATTAGAATGTTACTACTGTACTCTACGATCACTGCGGACGAGCAAGCAAGGGTGTTCCACCGTGCTTCACCTGGCGCCAGCAAGATCATACTTGCCACCAATATTGCTGAGAGATCACTGTTCCGGATATTGAGTATGGTGAGTGATATACTTGATATTAGATTTACCGTTACACTTTACGATCACCGCGGACGAGCAAGCGAAGGTGTTCCACCACGCTCCGCCTGGCCCCCGCAAGATCATACTTGTCACTAACATCGCTGAGAGCTCCATCACTGTTCCCGATATAAAGTATGGTGAGTGATATCGGTGATATCTCAGTAATATAAGTGATATTAGAGTTACCACTGCGCTCTATCACAAAATAGAGGTACAAAAGTTAAGCGTAATTCTAGGGCGTTCGAGCATCGCACACATAGACAGCTCTCACTGACACGGAATCTCAGCTACACTCAAAACAATTCGAGCGCGAATGCCGTGCCATGCAATATACCAACCACGTGTTCAAATACGCCGAGAGTGCGTGTCATTCATCAGGTATGAAAGAGACAAAGGGATTATTTTCGAAAACGATTTTAGTTTGCCAAACTCGTAATAAGTGCACTCAACATATTTGTCGGTGGTGAAACCGGAGCTTACTATCTTTTCTGACTTATAAATCCGCGAGCATCAGTGCCATCTTGGAACTATTATGCTGTTTTTGTTCAAAATTTGATTATACTTCTGTAAGAGTAGAAACTAACAATATTTTTAAGTCGGTTACTTTTCAATTAGTTTTTTTTTTTTAAATTAATCCGTAAACATCAGCGCCATCTTGAAACTTTTTTTGTGATTTTTTTATTAAACATCCATTTTGCATTGCATACCTACCTATACGTTTAGAAACCATTTTCATATTCAGTCACCTTGCAAATTTTTTTTTACTTTAAGTGAGATATAATTATTTTACCATGATTTTTTAATTTTTGCATTTTTCAATACTATTTTTACACTTATGATAAATTTTAAATAGAAAAATATTGGAAAAAACATCTCGGCAACAAGTGAATTCTCAGATGGGACTCGAACCCACGATCTTTGGAAATCCGGTCCAATGCTCTAACCACTGAGGTACCGAGAAAGTCATTATTTTACGCAGAAATAAATTGAACCCGAGAAATAATCATGCTTGTGCTTCACACATTTACCACATTCTGTATTTTTACGTAAGTCAGAGTTTACAGCCCTAGCGTGACGGCCGAGTTTAGAGTGTGTGAGTGTATGAATTTCAAGGACAAGCGGGAGCTTAACTTCCGTACCTCTCTCTTTTTTGTGACTCTACGATCACCGCAGACGTGCAAGCGAGGGTGTTCCACCGCATGCCACCTGGCGCTCACAAGATCATATTTGCCATTATAAAAATACATTAAATTATGATGAAACCGAAGATCTTCTGCGCACTTGCACTTAAACACGAATACACACACACACACGCACACATACACATACACACAAACATTCAATGTAAAAAGACTATGCATCCATCGTACATATATATAATCTAACTTGTATATACCCACTACATAGTTACTTACCTATTTTTGTTATTATTTCTACTCAATAACGTAAATTTTTGATTGTTACATCGAGGTTGTGGAGGGTATAATTGACCCTGTGTTTCTATTGCATTTTAGACGAGTAAATCTATATTTTAAACATAACATAGGAGGTTATTATATTAGTTGGGTTATATTTTATGGATTTTGATTAAAAAAACAGACTTCAAAGTACAATTTTTTTTCAAATTTTTTTAGCAAAGTCCTAAAAATACGCATTTTTAGCAAGCCTCAAAGAGTAGATGAAAAAACAAAAAATAAAACAAACTTTTCATTGCAATTAGCATTATTTGGTATACATTTAGAAATCAATCAGTTTGATTTACAGTTTAATCGTCAGTTTTAGTAACTAACCAACTTAATCGTCTCTTAATGCAGCACATTTGTGGCCTTTTTTGACTTCGCGCACGTGTGATTGGTGTCGCAAGAATTTCACATAAGATTGACAACAAAATGATTAAAATTATACCTAGAGCGTCTCATATTGCAATGAATTTACAGAAGGATGCATATCTAGACACTAACCAGTACGAACTACAAAATCGTTTACACCAAGGAACGGTTTATTTATGCAAATTGAATAGCCCTATAAAACATGAGTGCAGTAGAAAACTTTTGTAAATTAGATGACCTTGGGAATTGTCAAATACAGACAACCGCATGCAGTGACGAATGGTTTGAACTAACTGAACCTTTTACATATCTATATTTTCATTGTAATTCCTACCCCATGAGAATCATGTGTGATCAAGATATCAAGACAGTAGAATTAGATAACTCTGGGATTATCCGTCAAGAAAATAAATGTATAGCCAAGGGTAAAGATTTTACGTTTTATTCGAACATACCACAAACCAATACAGTAAATATAAGTCAACATATAATTAATAACTTTGAAATAGCTCCAATTAATCACTTTCGTAATTTAACAATGCCCACTGCGTATAACTATAGCGCTAGCGACACAAACCTTTGTAACGATTTTAGAATTGTGAAAGAAAACATAGAGAAACTGAAGCATGAAACTCGAGACGAAAGTATAGAGCTCTTCGGGGATGATATTCACCAATACGTAGTCTCATACATGGGGGTGGGTGGTAGGAGCCATCGTGTTAGCAGTGGTCGTGTGGTGGTTGCGGCGGTGCGGGCAGCGCGTCAGTGCTTGCGCCGAGCGCGTTCCGGACATCCAGCTCCAGCAGCTAAGTGTTAGTGAGTTAAGTGCGCGAAAGCAGAGCACGGCTGACCGTCAGTCTAGTGGTTCAGTGTCAAGTGAACGAAGCCAATCAATGGTGGACATTGCAACGTCTCCAATAATCACCAAGAGAGTTTACATTGACATTGAAGACAGTCGAGTGTGAATTATTTTTTGAATTCATTAGATAAGAAATCAATGTTATTTAATGAATTTTTTATATTTGTTAGTTTGTTTAAATTGTTTAGTTTTACTTACCTATGACAAAGTTTTGAGTTGTTGTTATGTAGTAGGTTATTGTATTTTTTTGTCTTCTTTCCCGTCGGGAATATGTTCGGTGCAACGCACTCGAACACCTTTGTCAGCATTTTATTAGTTTTAGGTCAAGTCGCTTTGACGTGTATTGCATGAATCAGACCGAAATCAATCACCGAGTGCGACGCGCATATCATTATCATTTAAATTGTTATTTTGTGGAAATCAATAGTATATTTTATCATCTTCGGACTCAGTGTTTTATTTATATCATTTATCAATTATCACCGGCACTACACCGCACACGGCGGCTGCCTGTTTAGCGGTGTTCGGCGTGCTAGGTGGTTCCTTAGTAACAGACAGACAGTAATAATTTAGATATTCTAAATTATTCGGCGACGGGAAAAAAAACTACACTTGATTAAAAAATTGACGGGGTCAAATTGACCCCTCCACATCCTCGCCGGATTAAAAACAAACATGTTAATGTGATTAAAGTGCCAGTGGTTAAGAGGGGAGAGTACTGGTTCTCTGAGATACAGGCCACGGCTTAGTTTAGATACCAGTCTCTCCACAATCTTGTGCTATGTGACTTAATTTTCATGTAATTTTTGTAAACTTATTTTGTAAACGATGAGATTGTGTAGAGAAGAAATAAACAGTTATTTATTTATTTTATATTAATATTGCTAAGAGCTCCATCACTGGTCCGGATATCAAGCATGAGTAGTGGTGGGTAATATGCTTATAGCTGATTAGAATAACAGGTTATTTACATGCAACAAATAGCTTAAGTTATACATGAATACTGATTCAGCTATATTTTAGCTATTCTTTTAGCACGCACGCGCTCGTTGATTTAGTGCCACAGCGGCTCGTTAAATGCTATAAAGCTAAATCGTAGCTCGCGGCCGCTTACCTTATCTTAACGCTATAGCATAGCTTCAATATTAACATGCTAAAAAAATATAGCTTATTCCGTATAGCAGTGGATCTCAAATTTATTTTGTCTATCGCCCACTTTAAACATCCTAAAAACCCCATTTTTCTGCTTTAAGAAAGACTGCCCTATAGCATGCTCTACAAATATTGCCGTACAAATGGTAAGTGATGGAAGAAGTAACCATGTTTTTCAGTATTTGGTAAAATTATCAAAAAACTACTGAACCAATTTCATAATTCCAAAAAATGGGACATCTTGGGACTAAAATTGATTTAATAACGTTTTGAGGCATTTCAATCGCTTCAGCTGTTATTGGTTAATATACAGAAACAAAATTTACGCGACCAACTCGGCATTGGCCACGGCGGAACTTCAGAACCTCAGTGACCGTCGCAAAGTGGCATGTCTATCGGTCTTTTATAGGATACACCTTGGAGAGTGTGCGAGAGAACTGCACGACCTTGTTCCTCCAGCCCCTTTCCACCATCGGGGTACCAGACGCAGGTTAGCTTACCACCCGTACGTCGTTGACATTCCAACGGTCCGTACCAAGCGCTTGCTGACACATTTCTTATGTGAACCGTCAAAGAATGGAATACGCTGCCTGCTCATGTGTTCCCCGATTTCTACAACCTTGACCTCTTCAAGGCGAGAGTGAATAGGCATTTTCTGGGCAAGCATGCAACACCTTAGACCACATTCTGTTTATTAAACACGATGGTGGTCAAATTGCCTGGCCAGTTTTTATATAAAAAAAAAAAGAATTGATAGCCTCTATCTATTTTGAAAGTGGGTTAAACAGAATCTGTTTGTGTGTTAATTTCCAGTAGGACTAGCACGAAAAACTTTCAAAATAGTATCGAGAAACTATTTAAATCGGCACGTCAAAAATGTAAGAAAATTTAGTTCCGTTTACAGCCGCTAAGAACGCTTCTCCCTCCCTCGTACATTTGTTTGTTGACAATACTTTTTCGATGCCTTCTCGAAAGTTTTTCGTGCTAATTCTACAGTAGTAAATAAGTAGATTTTTTTTTAATGATGTGGATGGTAATAAAAAGAAAATTTCGAGTTTCTCAACTATATCCATCAATAGCGACTAGTCAATATGCACACATATTGAGCTTACACTTAACCTTTTCTCCCTTAGTGATCGACTTCTGCCTAGCCAAAGTGCTAGTAGCTGACGAGCACACAAACTTCACATCGCTGCAGCTAGCGTGGGCCTCCAAGACGAACTGCGAGCAGCGAGCGGGCCGCGCGGGCCGAGTGCGCGACGGACGCGTCTACCGGCTCGTCATGGACAAGTTCTATGTGAGTGGCTCTGTGATAATGAGTGTGTTAGTGGCGAGGCAACAACTTCATGTCGCTACAGCTGGCAGGGGCGTCCAAGACCAACTGACACCGGATGATAAGAGATTAAGGAATGCACGTGTTCTAGCTGTAGGGACTCCAAAATTACTAAATGATGATACTTTATATGTTGTTGCAAAACTCGTGTGTTACCTTTTGGCGCCTATGATATGAAGGTAACCCCTTATCAGGCTCGTGAATGTGGATTGAAATTGTTGAAACTCTAGGCTACGTCCTGGGTCACGGCGCACGAAACAAATACTTGTCATGTTTGAACCGCCTTTTCCGTTCCGATCAAATAAACCGATCAACCAGTGTTGGTCCGAATGAAACCCAAATTCGGTTTTCTTCCTTTTTTATAAACTGTATGAGTTTTCTATTTTCAAATGATGTTGCATTTCATTTGAAATTCTTCACGGACCAACTAGCTAAACGATAATTCCACTACTTAGTTTTTTAAATAAAATGTAATTGAGTTTGGTACTTGTATGTGATTTGCCTACATTTTGAACAAGCTAAAACAAAATTCTAAAAAGCTAAAAGTACAGGGGTCGCCAGTGGTCAGAACGGAAAAGGGCGGTTTGAACCTGTCGTCCGGACTACAAGCGGGCGCACACGATCTGATACCACGATATTTCGTGCTCGGCGGATTCCGCATGCGAGATGCGCCGTGACTCAAAACGCAGCATTAGCAAATTAATAAAACAAGCATTTAGGAGCGATAACGCTCTTTGAGAATGTGGACTTCACAAATATTTTCATTGTAACACTTCATAACACACAAGCAAAAATATGGAATCAATTTTCTTACAATTTGCAAGGAATGTGATTCCATATTTTTGCTCGTAAGTATATATTTTGTTTTTAGGAAAACCTACCCCAAGAGTGCGACCCTGAGATGGTCCGCTGTCCATTGGAGCGGCTAGTGCTGTTAGCAAAGATGCTGGAAATGGGCCCCCCGAGCGACATCTTAGCGCTCGCGATGAACCCGCCCGACATGTCCAATATACATCGCACTGTACTTGTGCTGAAAGAGGTCAGTGATTTACTTTTGCTTAATAGTTACTTAACTTATGTACTGTCAACGTTATATAACGTCGTACCGTCGACGTTATATAACGTTGACAGTTGCACTACGAAAACAGTAGGCTTATTACGAGTTTGGCAAACTTGACGTTTACAATCAACGTTAACGTAAGCTTTCGCTTAGTCTCTTTTATATCCATCCATCGACTGTCGACATGATCTGTGCATCCGATGGTTTACGTTGACAGTAAATGTCATGTTTGCCAAACTCGTAATAGGGGTACAGATCTTTTGACTGTACTACTTTAATTAAATAATTAACTGTTATAACATTCTTTCTAAATATTACACAGAGTTAAATGTAAATTCAAATATTCAACCATTGTAAATGTTTTAAACGAAAGCAGTTAGGTACTGAGTTTTGCACAAATTCAATCATGTGACATTTTCATTCAGTTGGGTGCACTAAAGAAGACACTGGACGGAGAGTGGACTGACTTAGACGGGGAGCTGACATACCTAGGTCGAGTGATGGCTAAGTTGCCGTTAGACGTACGCGTATCCAAGCTCATCATGCTCGGATACATATTCGGATGTCTCGACGAATGCGTCATCATGGGTAACGTTACATATTGATATCGTAATGTAACATAACATTAGTGGTGCGACTCAGATATACCTAGGTCGAGTGATGGTTAAACTGCTGCTCGACGTGCGCGTGTCCAAGCTCTTCGTGCTCGGATACATATTTAGCTGCCTCGACGAATGCGTCATCAAGGGTAACGTTACATATTGATATTGTATTGTAACATTTAGACGGGGAGCTAACATAACTAGGGCGGGTGATGGCCAAACTGCCGCTCCACGTGCGCGTATCTAAGCTTATCGTGCTCGGATACATATTCGGCTGTAGCGACGTATGCGTCATCATGGGTAACGTTACATATTTATTTTGAAATTAAATGTAAATTTTGTGATTTAGATGGCTAACTATACCTAGCTCATCGTGCTCGGATAGATATTTGGCTACTGCGGCGGATTTATTTTTGAGTATAATATAGGGACGCCACCATGGCAGCAATTTATTGTATGATTAAAGATGTCTGTCTGTTCGCAATCCTACTAATCTGGAGCATTATTATTCCTTCAGAAATATTTGTCCTATGCCCTGTAGCATATTTACCCAGTTAAAAGTTTTGTCTACATCGCAGTGTGAAAAATTTGATTTTGGTGCATATTTATTCGCTGTTACATCGACCAATACTTTTTATTTTGGTTAAGATAACGTAATAAACAAAATGTTTTATGGCAACTATACCCATAAACAAGTTGAGATAAATGTCAGAAAATAATTTAAAATATTAACTGTTTCTTTCGGTATTTATATTTGATTTAATTATTTTAACATACCACTGACTATACTGCGACACTACGCTACTACGACAATACGTTATTGCGACACGACTGTACTGCGACACGACTTCCCTTCGACACTACTCTATTGCGACAAGACGATACTCCGACAATACGTTATTGCGAATCCGCTACTACACAACTTTACTGCGACACTACGTTACTGTGACAACACGTAACTACGACAATACGTTATTGCGACACGACTCCACTGCGACACTACGCTACTGCGACAACACGTTAATGCGACACGATTTCACTGTGACACTACGCTATTGCGACACGACTTCACTGCGACACTACGCTACTGCGAGAAAACGTTATTGTGACACGACTCCACTGCGATAACACGTTACTGCGACAATATGTTGTTTACAAACGTTCTTTCCCTAAGATGGCTGAAGTATAAACATTTTATTACCTCCTATAACTTGATATAAAGGCCTGAATTAATTTTGATTAGTGTTTAGTGCAGGTGATTAGTTATTAGGAAAAAATAAGTGTGGACAGCGACTGATTAGTGCATGTGATGAGAAGCGTGTTCTAATTTTTTGCAAGTGGACTGCGAGTAGCCACGTCCCGCGCGCCCTGTCTTCCCCCTCACTCGCAGCGTGCCTGCCACTAAACACGTCTGGACAAGCAGTTTAGTGTTTAGCGTCGGACGCTCATGTTGTACAAAAAATGGCAAAGTGGACCGAAGACATAACCAATAAATTTGTGCAGGAGTATGTAAAACATGAATGCCTTTACAATTGCAAGCGCGCTTCTCCTTGTTGGTCCATACTTGCTGGTCGACGGCTAACAACTGAATTTACTAAACAAGAAATGGACACTACTCGCACTACTCACCTGCACTAATCACCCTCAATTACTAATCACCTGCACTCGCATTAATCAAAGTGAATGCAGGCCTTAAAGAGATGTGCAAAAACTAAGTATTATAAATTTTCAGCGGCTGCAATGTCCGTGAAGAATTTGTTCAACAGCCCGTTCCGTGAGAGACTGCACGCATACAATTCTAAATTGACGTGGGCCGACGGCTCCACTAGCGATTGCATCGCGTTCCTCAACGTGTATAAGGTCAATATCTTTATTATTTCCATAGTATTTTGAAATTAATTCGTATGGTAGTAAAGATCATTCAAAGCTTTTCTCGTTCGTCACTGTCAAAGTGATCCTGTTATTGAATCATCGTAATCAGCCATTTTTAATGTCCCCCTGCTAGGGCACAAGGGCCTTCTGGATAAGGACAATGGGTCATGACCCACCACGCGGGCCCAATGCATGTTGGTGGGTGGTGGACCAACGGCTTAACGTGCTTTTCGAATCACGGATAAGCTCGAGATAGTAAATTTCTGGTCACCCATCCCGTGACAGACCATTGCGAAAGTTGCTTAACCTCAATAATCGTAGGTTGAGCGCTCGAACCACTGCGCCACGGGCTCCTCATTGAATTAAAAAAAAAATTTAGGAACATAATTCATATGGATTTATTTAATTTTTTGTTGCATACTTCACAACTTTTTTACTGCCATTATTCATTTTAATATATTACCCATACTCCGACCTCATACTATGTGTAAGACAAAAAAGATTAGAGACCAGAGATTATCCCATATACGTAAAAGTTTACCAAGCGTACTAGCAGACACTAAATTCCAAAATAAGAACCGATTCCATCTCCATACATACAATGAACCTTACTTACTTGCAATACGTGTCAAAATAGGTATGGAACCACCTGCGCCAGCAACAATACTTCAAGCAGCAAGGCAACAACGAGTCGCAATGGGCTCGCCGGTTCTACGTGCAAGTGCGAGCGTTGCGCGACTTGGACGATTTGGTGCGGGAACTGCGCAATCGGCTCTCGAGGGAGGGAATTGAGCCGTTCAAGGGACAGTCGCCTTGGGACAAACATGAGCTGTCTTTGGTGCTCAAGGTATGAGTCATTTATTTTTGAAATACGTGTCAATATAGGTATGGAACCATCTACGCCAGCAAAAAGGGGGTTATTCTATAAGCAAACATGCTTGATATCGACGGATGAAACATCGGTGATCGGAACATTTTCAACACTATTTGACAGCTGATGTGACATCATTAGTCATGACATCATCGTTGATGTGTCGCTGAGAGAATAGCATAGCTGTACTTTAGGCAGCAAGGCTTCTACGTGCTAGTGTGAGCCTTGCGCGACTTGGACGATTTGGTGCGGGAACTGCGCAATCGGCTCTCGAGGGAAGGAATCGAGCCGTTCAAGGGACTGTCGCCGTGGGACAAACATGAGCTGTCCTTGGTGCTCAAGGTAGGAGGTTATTACTGCAATACGTGTCACTATAGGTATGGAACCATTTACGCCAGCAAAAGGGGGGTTATTCTACAAATAAATACACATCCTTTATATATTTTCGGTTTAAGAACTTTATTTCACATAAAGAATTACAAAAATTCACTTACTGAAAAAAAAAAACAATAATTTATAACTTAAAAATAATCGAAACAAGAGCGTACATCACAGACCTATATCGAGCTAGACGGTAAAAGTGTACCTATCTTGCGTGTCAAAAGTTTGATCCACGGTCAAAGTTTTACGACCTAACTCAGTCCACTTGTGACCATTGCCATGAAAATACGCGTCAATCAGAAACGAAAATGTTAATTGTGCATTGCTTTCTTGCAAGAGCTCGTCAATAACATTTACATATCACTGAATCTCGCTCGTGACGTCATCATTGGTAGTCGACACGCTAGGTTTTCATACAGTTTGAAAAGCTCTTTTCGTCTATTTCGATTTAGGTCTGTGGCAAGCACTATTAAGTAAAGAATTTAAACAATTTTAAATCGCATCCTTAATAATTATCGACGAATGAAACATCGGAGATCGCCCCATTTTTAATCCATTGAGTCCCTCCCGCTACCGGAGGAGCCAAGAAACAATAGATTATCTATTGTGTATTGTGTCTCATAACCCGAGGCTTCAGAGGACCATTTGACAGCTAATGTGATCAGCCATGTTTGTATGAATTATACAAGGTGGACAGTTAATAATGCATTTCAGTGTATTATAAGAGTTAATTAATTTGTTGCTAGGTGATAATCGCGGGTGCATTCTATCCACAATACTTCGTGCAAGCTACGCAAGACGAAGCCAGAGAAAGGGAAGCGGTGCGCACTCTTGGCGGTCTGGATCCGAGGAACACGGTAATATGAAAACATTATTACAACATACTGATAATTGTATCTCAATATATTATTAATTTTATCATAAAATACAATATAATTTAATTGATAGATACTTCGATTTATATTGTAGGAAATGAGCGCGAATATCTATAGGTTTATAAATAATAATCATTATAACTATTCATTAAGTAAACTTTGATTCTACATACAAAATAAGTTATTATCCAAAGTACGACTTCTAAATATTGCTTGACAGATGTGAGATAAAAAAAGCAGCCACGGGCGCGGTCTCTAGTGTCAAATACTAAAGAATCTTGTAAATACGTCCAGCTCTTGATGTTTCCCATACCTATACATTTACTTGGCTACTTCTTAAACAGCGCCCTCTGTTACCGGTCATAGCAGCATTAAGTGACCACTTTGCTTGTCGGTCCTGTGTGAAACTAGCTACTGTCGCTTAGTTGCCCGAATTCCGTCGAAGCTATACGTATTAAGTATCTAGAGTTTCTATAGTATTTGCTAGTATTCAATATAATATGTCCCATGACTAGGTATACCTCCGCAACTTCCCGGATCAGCAGCCGGGCGTAGTATACGCGGCGGCTATCCGCAACGCCGTGCGCATGCACGTCGGCGAGGAACCGAGGGTCACATTCGACACGAATAGCAGGTAAGCTCATTGCCCTATTATAGTAATATGTCCCATGGCCAGGTATACCTCAGCAACTTCCCGGATCAGCACGTCGGCGAGGAACCGAGGGTCACATTCGACACGAATAGCAGGTAAGCTCATTGCCCTATTATATTAATATATCCCATGGCCAGGTATACCTCAGCAACTTCCCGGATCAGCACGTCGGCGAGGAACCGAGGGTCACATTCGACACGAATAGCAGGTAAGCTCCATTGCCCTATTATATTAATATATCCCATGGCCAGGTATACCTCAGCAACTTCTCGGATCAGCACGTCGGTAATGACGTAAAGCTGACGGATTTATAGCATAAAGTCCTTTAGCATAAGGCAAACTCTTATAAGGTCAAATTTAATTGGCAAAACGGGAAATCAAACCGGTCCTATGCCAAATTTAAAATAAATTCAATATAAGATTGTAGTATTGTTGTTGAGTTTGACAAATTGCATTTAATTTAAACTATGTAGTCTGTACACTTACATTGATGTTTGCTTACAGAAAAGTCTACTTGACTTTCGGGGAGAATCAACATTTCAAGCGCGATAGGAACAACAGTGGTGTAAGTACTAAGTTATGATTAAACAAATACTGTGCTCTATCAGAATCTACGGAGCCAAGTTAATATAGGAATCTCTAATTTCTGTCTCTCTCGTAACTCTGTCACGTCATGCCAAACTAATGACAAACATAAAGAACTTTAGCTTGAGCATTAGGCGTTAACCATTTTCTGACTAGTACACACTTTCGCTAGTTCTCTCGGTCACAAACTAATGACAAAAGAAAAAAAGTACCAGCGGGCATTAATCATTCTGAGGGACCGTACACAATCTACTATTTATTTAAACTGTGACTAGTATGACACAAAGACTCGCGACAGACGGTGCCATAAATCACTTTTGTAATAGAGATACGCACACGGACTGTCGATAAAATGCTATGTGCAATGCAAAATACCCCACTTAAAGCCCATTGGTATCGACCCAAACAAAGCGCATATTGGTACCGCAATATTGGTACCCAAACAAAGCGCATCTCTACGTATTTGTGATGTCTCCCATAAACAGTGTAAGTGCGAGAGACGAGCATGTTATCGTTGTCTCATTCGCACATTATATTGCACCGTCTGCCGCAGTCTTTGTGTCGAGTATAGCTAGTTTTTGATCACTGATGACTTCTGTTCATTTATTTTTAAGTTGCCTGTCATTATTTTTCTGAATAATGCGGCTATGCATCACCTATACCGCTGGCACAGAAGAGCCTATGTTTCCACATTAATTTTTCTCCGTGAATATACATATCTCTTTAAAGCTTATTCACGCATTATTTCTGACACAGGACCCCACGATTCCCGGACAAGTGGTGCTCCCGGTGTATAAAGCTATCAAAGCTAGGCAGCTAAAAATGGATATCAGAATCCCTCTGTTGCCGTACGTATATTACTCCTTTCTGATTGTAAGAAAGTCATATTTTAATATTTATTTCTTTTCTTTTGTGTGTAAGAGCGTTCTACTTTATCGAATTATGAACCTACAGTATCAATTGAATATTTCTTATAGGCACATCTTAAATGACTCACGCTGTTAACTTTTCCGGATATTTAGCAAACAGTTTATACATTTTCATTGAATATTATTTTGTGACAGTTGTATATGTCCTTGTATATTATTGGCAGGGTGGAAAAGGCTAATGCGCTAGCAGCCATACTTGAGGCTTCCAAGTCAGAAATCAACATCTCTTTGATGGTGCCGCGACTACCTGATATTGATGACACACATTTCCCGCTCAGGATAACGAATGTAAGTTGTTTTGTAATTACTAATTTTAAGTTTTCAATTAGTAAGTTGTGATCACTTTTTAGATCCGAACGTAGTGTCGAGTTCACCAGCTGTCGTTTAGACAATCGTTTTTTTTTCTTTATTGAGAAAGAGAGTTTTGTCACAGAACATCGTTCTGTCTCTATAACTTCAAACAAACCTCTGAAATGTAATGGACATTTAAATAACGATAAGAATCAGTTGTTGAAATGGGCCTTATTCGTACTAATAAAAAAAAACTTTGTTAACACTTTTCCCTTTTACAATAAAACTTTGCCAATTCTACGTAATTCCCAAGTCTTGAACATAGTGATACATGCATCATGTTTGTCTTTTCACTCCGGCTGTGTTTCTGTACCTAGGTTTACAAATACATAGACAGTTAGAGATAGGTAGTTAGAGATAAGATAGCCAGTAGTGATGGGCCGAACATAGATTTCACCGAATATGAACATTCGGCCGAATATTCGGTTAAATTTTCACCGAACCGAATATTCGGCCGAATATTCGGCATACCGGAGCAGTTCTATAAGTGTTTTCGCTAACCGCGCGAAATGGCGCGAATTGACGCCGGGCGCACCCGCCCTCTCACCTCGCTACCCCCGCTACACTTGTCAATACGTGTCATTATTATTGCATCATCCAGTGCGAAATGAAACGGCACCACGTGCATTTGTTTTGTTTATGTGTTAATAGTTTTTTTAACGTTTATGAGCAAAAACGAAACAAACTTTTGCCCTTCAAAGCAGAGCAACTAGTGCTTTTGCACCATAATTAACCTCTCTTAAATCTTAAATACTAAGTGAGAATTACATGCTACTTAAAAGTATTTTAGTTTTTTGTTTGCAAGCTCAATTGTTTTGTTATGATTATATTACAGTTTTGCAATAATGTGCTCAATGTAACTACTTTTCAATAGGAACTTTTAATAAATGAAATCTTTCAACGTAAGTTAATGTTAAAAGATTTCATTTATTGAGTTCTGGATAGTTGATTTTTAAGTTAATATAATTATTTTTTGTTTGATTCATCTCTCTTTTTCTGACATGCTATTCTTTGGTTAAATAAATGTTTGAAACAAAATTAAAGAAATGCTCGCCACAACAATGTTATTTTACTAATAACAAAACCAAAAATATGATTTATTAAGAAATCGTTGTAATAATGCAACTAATTCTTACCAATAACAATAAACAGTTATTATAATTTCGAATATACATTTCATTTCTTACACTAAAGAAACCCTCTGATAAATTTTTAATAATAAATAGGGTCTCAAATTACTGTATCTTGATATTCTTGATCAATTATCATATTTTCATTTACGATTATAAAGAAATACAGCTACACTATCTCAAAAGTATAAAGCTACACAGTGATTTACTTAGGTTAGGTCTACCTATAATATGCACATGCATCGTTCAATCAATCAATCTCAGTCTAATATAGTTCACAATAGAGAACCTGTTATTAAAATCTTTAAGTACCACTGTCCCGAATATTCGGCAGGTTTACCGAACATTCGGCCGAATACGAATGTTCGGTAAACCTGCCGAATATGCCGAACACCGAACATAAAACGAATATTCGGCCCATCCCTAATAGCCAGTCCCTCAGTGCTTGAGGGTTCCGGGTGAGGCTTGCTTCCATCTTCAATACTTAACATCAGGTATGATGAAGGCTAAGAGTCTCCTCGTCGTTCATTAGAAGAAAATGCTTTGTATTTGTTCCAGAAAATCAGTGTGAGCAAGTTCTGGGTCCAATACAACGATGAGTCCACCGCAGCCGAGTTGTATGAGATCCAATCGGAACTGAACGGGACCCGGCTACTGGCGCACACAGGTCCGGTGCAACCGGGCGATATACTGGTGGCGCCGCGCGCGGACAACCACGGAACTAAGGCGTATAGAGTGCGGGTGCAGAAGCTGGTGCCTAGGGATATGGTGGAGGTGACTGTATTTCTTTTATAATAAACTATTATTTATTGGGTCCGGCGCAACCGGGCGATATACTGGAGGCGCTGCGCGCGGATAACCACGGAACTAAGGCGTACAGAGTGCGGGTGCAGAAGCTGGTGTCTAGGGATATGGTTGAGGTTACTGTATTGTCTTTTATAATATTGGTTTGGTATATTTATTATGTACAATGATTTCAAATATATAAGTCAATGATTATGTAGGTTTAATATTTAAATAGGTACCTACCTACTTAGATTACGAAAATAAGTAGGAACGTAGGTATACTAGGTTGGTGTTAATAATCTTTCACGAGTTTGATAGAATTAAAAGAATTTCTGATGTTTGAGATTGACGATCTGTTTCGTCGTTATAAGTAGGTACCTACCTACCTACCTATTTAGTTAGGTTCACTTTTTTTTTGTTCACTAGCTTATAATAATAATAAATAATGGCATGGTTGGTTAGAGAAATAGGTACGTACTAAGTACATCTTAAAGTTAAAATATATATATTTTATGAATTAGGCTTACCTATTTTTGTAGATTTGTCTAGCTCGCGCCATGGTTCTGTTCAACATTGTCATGTGGATCTAGCTACCTACCTTCCTGAATACGTGCTTCGAGGAACAGTTTCGGTGCGCCTCAAGGAGGTCTCGTAATATGTCATTCCGATTTAATACTCAACCTACCTACATAAACACATAATATTCAATTTCATAAAGAAAGTACACACTAATGTATGCCGTATCGCAATCATTTTCGGTTAAAGAAGTAGGTAGGTACTTAAGTTAGATTTGTTATTTTTTTTACTTTTGATAGGTATTAACCTTTAATATACCTTTTGATTATACTATGCACATGCCTACACAAAGTCTACCTATAAATAAATAAATCATAAAGAACCCTAGCAGTGTCAGAAGGAATACGAGTTATTTCGTAATGTCGTAGTTCAAAAAATAAAAATCTGTCTTGTGCACTATATTACAAACTTCAAGTATGTACAAAGAGGTAAGGGTATATTAAGTTTAAAAAAAATGAAGTCTGCTGTATTTACTAAGATTCGTACATCTCTTTTGTAAAATGAAGAGCTTTTTACGTCTGTGCTATTAGACATAAGACAATTCCGTAGCTGAGCTAGGCATTGGCATACGCATAATAGGCGGTCATAGCTGATATTAAGTCTGTGTTTGCTTTAATTCGTAAAGTGCATAGGTAAAATTTGAGAGTTTTGAGGCTATTCTATCAACGTGTGGTTTCAAATTTAGTAAACTATACAGTAGAATGCCTGCATAGCTATGCATAGTAGTTTTTTTTTTGGCTTAAATGTTATAACTAAATATCGCCTGAAGGCGTATATAATTGTCGACCAAGAACTTTTGCGACTGTACTAACTTAATGTTTTTACCATAGGTGCTTTACATAGATTACGGCTTCTACGGTCGCGTGAACACGTGCAACCTTCATGCATTGCCGCACACGCCCAACAGCGTGTGCCGCTCCACGCCGCCGCTGGGCATGCAATGCGTGCTCGCCGGGGTCGCGCCCTCGCCGCTGCTCGAACAGCACGCGCAATGGACGCGACACGCCGACGCCTGCTTCACGCAGCTCACCAACATGGGCCGGTTGCTGGGCAAGGTATGCATAGCTATATTCAAAATTCAGTTATTCAGTTTAGGTTGTAACAAGCATTTGAAGAAACGGTAAGAAATTCATCCTTATGATAAATTTTAAATAGAAAAATATTGGATCATCAACTCCGCTGCAAGTGAATTCTCAAATGGGAAAAGACAAAAGGACAAGAGAATTCACTTGTGGCCGAGTTGATTTTTTCCAATATTTTTTATTTTAAATATTATTTATTTATCATGAGTATAAAAAAGCATTGAAAAAATGCAAAAAATTCAAATATCATTATTTATCAAGGGTTGTTGACTGAAAAATGACTTCATTACATAATTGCGGTCACTTTACATCACAATTTCTCAATAGATTATTATAAATACTCAAATGTCACAACAGAACTGCTTCCGACTATACAACGAAAAGATCACGGTTATTATGAACTTCAATATGGAAACAAAATCGCTAATAGGTGGCAGGCTGTGAGGAGAGGTCGGCTAACGACCGAAATTAATGACCTATCTGTAGATATGGATTGGGCTATCTGAGATAGTTGCCTAGGATATTTTTGTTAATATGACCAAAATACGAAGGTTTCTAGGGAACGAAGCCAGCATCCTAGGCAATTATCTCAGATAGCCGTATCCATATCTACAGATAGGTTATTAATTTCGGCCGTAAGTAAAACTGGCCGATCGACTTTGACGTGTCAAAATCGACAAACCACTGACAAAGGGGTTTGAACCTTTTGACCTTGTAACAGGTCCGCCATTTTGAAAATTTTACAAAATCGCACCGCACGATAATACCTATATACAGTGCTGGTGACATAATTAAAGACACCCATGATTTTGACTACATATAACAAAATAAATGATATTAAGATACCCAAGAAAAGTATAAATTCCATTTTAATTGTCATTTTACGGACACTGACGTCATATTTTCTCTTTCTTTCTTTCTTATACTCGCAAATAGTTGTCTTAATTCTTTTTCGAAATGTAACACAAACTTTTTAATACATTTTCCGCTGGTTAGCGCGTATTTCATGTTCTAAATCTATATATATAAAAATCAATTGCTGTTCGTTAGTCTCGCTAAAACTCGAGAACGGCTGAACGGATTTATCTTATCTTGGTCTTGAATTGTTCGTGGAGGTCTAGAGAAGGTTTAAAAGGTGAGAAAAATTCGAATAATTGCCGGGAAAATGGAAAATGTGCCTAGGAAACCTAGACCGAGAATAACGACCTAGCGAGAAGACTCGAGAATAGCATCGATGGGTAAAATAGACCAATATCAAAGTTTGGGGATGTTTTTCTGGTCCGGGTGTGGGACTTGTTAAAAAAATAGGAGGTAACATGGATAAATTTCAATATGAGAATATTTTAGAAGAAACCAAGTTACCTTATGATCATTTGCCGGTGAAATGGATTTTTCAACACTATAACGATCCCAAGCACACTTCAGCAGTGGTCAAAGAATTTCTTAGGAGCCAATTAGTAACAGTTTTAGATTGGCTACCGTACAGTACCGACATAAACTTGATCGAAAACTTGTGGTCCCGTGTAAATAACATAGTGGCAAAAAAACGTACAAGTAACATGCATCAACTTTACACGGCATTTAAAGATTTCGATTTAAATCTGCAATAGTTTGATCGCTTCAATGCCTAGGCGTTGCAGGTTATCATTGCTGCTAAAGGACATGCGACATAACGTGGACATGTTTTTATAATACATCTAATATTTATTAAAGTCAAGTTCGTTTCAATATTGGTTTTTTTTATCGTTACTTAATTTGTGTGTCTTTAATTAGTTGGGCAAGTCTTTGTATAAGTTCATACTGCTTGCAATAAACTTAAATTTAATAAAAATTTAAAATACGAAATTTTCTCTGTATTTCATTTCAAACCTTTCACGATTACCGTAAGAATAATTTAAATAGTATTAAAAGCTCCTGTTGTATTATAATAAAGAAATGAAGGGTAGGTAAACTCTGAAAACTAATATCGTCTAAATGTCTTTAATTATGTGTCCACCACTGTAAATGGATAGGGAACGTAAAGATGAATGATGATGGTCTAAAGCAGTGGTTCTCAAACTTATTTCGTCTATCGCCCACTTTGACAATCAATAATTTTTCAGCGCCCCCATTTTTTTTACTTTACCACATCCTTAAACACCACACACACCTACCACTTACCACATCCACAAATTTTCTGGGCCCCTGACCGCCCCCCTTTAGGCCACCAGCGCCCATAAGTGGGCGTTATCGCGCACTTTGAGAAAGACTGCTCTGAAGTGTCAGGTTAGTGAGATAATTGGAGTTAAAGATACAAAGGTGATACTTTGGGTCAGCATTATTCATTTTTAACTCTAATTATCTGGCTAACATGACACATGACACTTTAGGGCATTATATATCATTACATTTTTTGTTGTTCTGTGTCCCCTGTTCATTAATTTAGGTATTATCGTGCGACGTCTTTTTTCATAAAAAAAAAATGGCGTCTTATACTGCAATCTTCGGCGAGGCGAGCCTCCATACAAAAAATATCTAACGCCTTTAATGAGGACTAAATGGGGAGAGGTCGGCTCTTATGCAGTGTTTCTGCCTAACCGTCTGGAGTAGCAATGAAAACCAGTCTAACAAAAACTGTATGACTGTTGTTATAATAACGTACTTTCATTGACAGATATATTCAGTGACCCACGGCGTGATCTCCATCGAGCTGCTGGCCGACGGAGGCACCGTCAGCGTCAACAAGGAGCTGCTGATGCGGGGATACGCTGTGCCTTGTGAAGAGAGCTACGAGTCTAAAGTAAGTTAGCATAACATTTAACGGTTAAAATAAGTTTGGTCACTATGGATTTCGGTTGATGGTAGGACCTATTGTAAGTCCGCCTGGCTCGCTACCACCATCTTATCTATGTCTGACGCCATAACAACAATGTTTTTAGCATTGTTGTGTGCCGGCAGTTAGAGATAAGATAGCCAGTTCCTCAGCGATTGAGGATTCCTGGAAAGGCTCGCTTCCATCTTCAGCCTTATCAATACTTAACATCAGGTATGATGAAGGCTAAGAGCCTCTCCGTAATTCATAAAAAAGGTGGACAATTTTAACTTTGCTTCCTTAGTATTAGAAATAAAGAATTGGGTACAATTGAGACCGACCTGCTCACATCGGGCCTCGTCGGAACGAAAGCGTACACATGCCGCGCTGGTATTAACGTCATAAAGACAGTCATATTTTTCTTTACATCCTTGTGGTTTAGTGTTTACAACGCTAATGACTTAACTCGTTATACCGCTAGTCTCCGTTCGCGTTCCGCCTAACGGCAGCCGATCTGTCGAGTCCGTCCAGAGCAGTGTTGACAAATGAATGTTTTAATGATTGATTGATTGATGACATCTTCAATCAAATCCGAACCCATGAGAGAGAAAGTCGGTTTGGTAAAGTCTGACCAGTTGTTGACATACAACTCGTTTGCCTACAGATGAATCACGACCTTAGGCAACAGGCGCCAGAGTTGAATATGTCACAGAAGAGGGCATACAACAAGGAACAGGCTGAACAAGCCTTCTTCCAGCTGCGAGAGCTCGAACCACCGGATGCTAGGGACTGCGTCACGGACGTGTGTCTGAAGGGACCTACTAGGTGACATGTTTATTTACTAAGTCTGGCTATGGATAATGAGATACTGACAGGTCGTCTCAATTCTCTATATCAAGCAAATAAGGTTTTTAATATCTTACTTTCATCATAATCAAAAATGAACTTTATTTAGTAAAAGACTGAATGAATTGGCAGAATCTTGTCAGATGCAGTTACTGCGGCTTAACATTGAATTTCATCTTTATCAGCGTCAAAATGAGAGGAGCATTCAAATCTACCAAAATACCGAATCATTTGACAAAACTTAACCTTAGCTCAAGACATTAAGGTGCACTTTCATTTGTTCTCAGACACCAAACTTACTAGCCAAACTTTGTACTTTGTACTGCCAAACTTTTTATTTGTTGGTAACAGTTAACAAACTAGGTTTCCACTTTACCTGACATCAACCTTTCTTACAGTCCTCTAGAAACAGTCCTGCACAACCTCATGTACGCCAGCCGGGAGAAGCAAGTTTCAGTCGAGTGGCATTCAGTCAACTCTGTGCTCCTGGACACTGAGCCACAAGAAGTCTACGAAAGGTAAGCGTTTTAGTTTTTAAAGTGACTGCCATTTCCTCGGTTCATTTCAAAACAAGAGACCAACAATATTGTAGCTTATAAAGTCTGTAACAATGTTCTTTTTATTGACAATCAAAAAACAAAACAGTAACAAAAAACGTTTACATTATTGTGTCATTTAAGAAAATAACTTTTTGATACGTAATAAACTTTTTTGTGGCATGAATGAAGGAATTATTATTAACAAAACCTTGTTTACCAAGTATGGTCAAGAAAAAGTTTTCTATAAGTAAATCAAAAGTTTGTATACTTGTTTATTCTAAAGGTTGATGGTCGCATGTGACGTCGGCCAGAACGAGTCGGGAAGTAAGTTAACGCTGCGCCACACCACGCTGATGCCCAACATCCCCGGGCTGCCCGCCATCATCGCGCTGCTGTTCTGCCCCGTGTGAGTCCATACATCGTCCCCCTATGGCATATAGATTTATGGTCACATGTGTCGTCGGCCAGAACGAGTTGGGAAGTAAACTAACGCTGCGTCACACCACGCTGATTTTGACCAAAGGAGAAATTGACAGAGAAAGAAATGCGGGGTGTAAGATGGCACAGAAAAAAAATATCCAAGTCAATTTAAGTATAGTTATTTTACTTTCACGCCATAACTTGCGGAGTTGGCGGAGCGTCAATGAAACTTGAGAGTACAAATGGATAAAAATTACTCATAGCCTTAAGCCACACTCTCCACGACTCATTTGGCATTGGTTGATAAAACTAAAAGATAAAGATTAAAGATCATTTATTTGCTTAGAAGAGGGTACAAATAAAGATGATTACAAATAAAATTGGTAGTTTCAACTACTCAGCCACACAATAGTAATAACGAAGATAAAACGATGAGTTTAAGATGTTGTCTGGCTGGACGGAAACAATAGTGACATGTTGACTACATTGGTTTCAAATATTCTCTGTCCCTTGACAGGTTTTTACTATGTGCTCACTGCTACGTTGCCAGAATTTTACTTTTTTTTTTTGCGAGATTTTATTGTACGCTACTGACTTGTGACTCGCCAATATTTTATATGGCTGAGTTACGTCGCGACATTTGTGGCACTCACTACGTGAGCACTCTGTGTGGCCTCGGCAGTACCGAGAATGGAGCGCTTCACTTCCCGAGCACGATCTTAAAATTAAGAAGCGGCAAATTAGGTTATTGTTTTAGAGATCCTACTTTTTTCTAATCTGTGGTACTGAATAGTCAATATTTGACAGGGCTGAGTTGCGTCGCGATGTTTGCGGCACTCGCTACGTCAGCACTCTGTGTGGCCTCGGCAGTACAGACAACGGAGCGCCTTACTTCCCCGAACACGATCTGCTTGTGAATATCGACGCCGATCTTAACGTCGAAGATATGGGCCTGGTAAGTAGCTGTTTACATTTCAAAGAAATTCATTAATAAATGTTTATGACAGTTTTTCACAATACAATCTAAAACCAAGCAACACTAGACATTGGATAAAATACTTAGATAGATCAACACATTTTGTATTCATCATGAAATATTTGTCAATGGAACTCATAAAAAACCTATAACTCAGTAAATTTTAAACATCTATTCATTTCTAATTATTTGTTGATCTGAATTTGTTGAACAAACTATGTTGCTCGTTTTTTATATGTATCAAATAAAATTCAGACTGATTCATATAAAACTAGCTGGCTTAAACGTTTATACAATGTTTAAAATAGGAGCGTTTTACCTACCATTAAAACGCATATTGTGTCCGGAGCCTTATTCGAAGCATAGATAAACATATTTTGAGAGATAGTCCTTCCGTTTCCGTTCAGCTTCAATTTTCTTATTGCCTAGTCTTACCACGTGACGTCACATCCGAGCGACGTCATACCTCACCCCACCGAGTTTACCAGGCCGCCATTGCTGCTTTCCCGCGCTCATTGTAGTCTCAAAATCTGGAACATACTCAAAAACCCTTACGGTTAAAATCTGCACCAGGCAGACCTTAAAGCTAGGCTTCGAATAAGGCTCCGGACACAATATGCGTTTTAATGGTAGGTAAAACGCTCCTATTGTGTCCTATCGCCGTTATTCGAAGCCTAGATAAACATATTTTGAGACCTTGTTTGTTATCGCCTGGTGAACAGGACGCCAATGTGATTAAAAAAGGTTTATTTACTGAAAGTATGTATGTATCTTTAAAATTATTTATTTCCCAATTATTATTATTTTATATTTACTATTATTATGCTTATGCAATATAGCCAAGAAACATGAAATATAACGAAGCTCAAACAAACAAAAATAAAACATCAATTCTTGATAACCATCTGAAATTAAATATCTTAAATAAATCATATTATCATATTAAACGTTACACTGGTTGAAACTGATTTCTTAAACTATCCTTTGATGCATACTTTACGTTACTTGACCTTACTTCTTTTCTATAGAACTTTAAGAAGGTGTTACTAGATTTCCAGTTTGCTCTCGCCATTATTGTATCCAACGGTTCATTATCTAACCAGCTGCGAGAAGCGACCGCCGACCGTATGCTACCTGGGGAAGCATTTATTCCCGCATCTTTTAAAACCGACTTAACCCAATTAGCAATTATAGTTTTTGTTGCTGGTTTCGGCACTCCACATGCAGTGACAAATAAACTGTGTGTCGGCGCTAATCGCCTCCTATCTGTACCAGCTTCTATTTTTTTTTTTTTATCATATATACAGGGTCTAAAGAAGAACTGTGTTGGTTCTGTAATAAACGCCAACCCGATTGCATATGTGTAGCCGAACCTGTCTTGGAACCGAAATTCGGCCAAAATATTATATCATTATCACTCACTATACAATTTTCTGAAGAAACACTTAGCAAAGTTAAATCGTGAACTCTCCTACCTGAACATAACAATAATATAACCGCACAGAGACGAGATATTTCATACAAATTTAAATTTTTCGTCTTAAATTTCGACAGCCACGTCTCTAATACTTGACAATCCCATATAATAGCCGAACGACGTCGAGTAGACGTTTGCAGTGCTATAGATTTAAGGATTTTCTTGACAAGTAAATGTGAACTTAAGCGGTCGTTCCTATCAACATTACTAAGCGTAGATATTACGGATTTGTGGGTAAGAATAGTTTTATATGCTAACTTATGTTTTAAATGTAAATCTGCTAGATATTTAGCCAAGTCGCTTGGAGAAGGATTACAAAAATCTACATTTATTTCTGCGCACCACGCGACCCATCGATTCCAGATTGGTTTATAAACCCCTATTGTGGAAGTTCTCCAACTTGCATTAAGTAATTTCTTCTTTTCTTCTGACCACGTTGTTAATGAACTTGTCCACCCCCACATTTCCAAACTTCGAGCGTCAGTTCCTGAACCTTGTGTGGCGGTCGGCCCGTCGACGTGTCTACTAACACCTTGTCTAGGTTGCGAACTGTGAAGGGTGGGGCAATCGCCCTTGCCTTCAAGTCCACTCTCCAAAACGCCTGTGGCCACCGAGGGGCTACAATTAGATACATCCCTTTCGCTTGATTCAACCGCATGAGTACTCTGGGAACGAGGTTTGGGGGAGGGAAAACCCACGCTAGTTTGAAATCCCATTCCACTGCGAACGCGTTGTGTTTCCAGGCTTCCTGGTCTCGGTGATCCAGTGTCACATATCTGTCGACTACGTGTGCCGTGCGGGATGCAAACAAATCTACCTCCGGGACACCCCACTTCTTGAACACTATCTCTGTCACCGAAGGACTTAGATGCCATTCCGGCAACACACTTAATCGAGACAGACGATCCGCTGTTACATTGTATCTTCCCGGGATGTGATGAGCCGAAATATGAATGTCGAAACTGTGAATTATCGCCATTATTTGATATGTAAGGGTCATTAACGTTTTCGATTTTGTACCCCCCTCGTTCCGAAGGTAAGCTAACACCGATTTGTTGTCGCATTGTAGAATCAGGGTCGAATGACATAGAAACGGAGCGTACTCTGTTAAGCATTTGTGAATCGTCAACATTTCTTTCTGGTTGCAGTGAAAGTGCTCTTCTTCGGGTGCCCAACTTCCACCCATGTGACAGCCGTCTAACTCTGCGCCCCAACCTAGATCGGAAGCATCTGTCGTTAAAAAATGAGTGATACTCGGCGGGTGCAGATTGCTCACCTTTCGACAATTTTGATGCCACCACTGAAGTTCGTCGATCACTTTCTCCGGCAAAACGAGAAGAGTATTTAGCGGTTGCTTTAAAATCGAATTGCAATGGTTTAGCAGGTGTCTGAAGTTGAGACGTCCCCGAGGGATTACTAGTCGAGCAAAATTTAGCAGACCTGCTACTGACTGAACCTCCCGCAGGGTCGCTTTCTTGTACTGTACTAATCGAGACGTGATATGAAGCAGCTTCCGAATTTTTTGTACTGGGAGAAATTTGCGATTTTGCCACGGATCCCACATTAAGCCCAAATACTCTATTGCTTTCTGAGGTACTACTACTGACTTCTCGCTGTTGACTTCCCATCCGAGTTGTTGAAAAATTTGAAAGGCGGTTCCCACCTGTTCTATCAAAATCGTTCTGTTTTGATTTACTATCAAAAAATCGTCTAAGAACACTACGACTCTGAGACCTCGATCGCGCAAGATTTGCGCAGTCCAATTCGTCAGCGTAGCAAAAATGTTCGGCGCAGTTGCCAACCCAAATGGTAAACAAGTCATTTGAAGAAGTTTTCCTCGGTATATTAAGCGAAGGAAACAGCGATGGGTTGCCGCTACCGGCACGTGATTGTATGCTTGAGTCAAATCTATTTTGACCATCCAATCGCAAGCTTGTAAAAAATCTGGGATGCGATTCACCGAAATCAACCGAAATTTTCCTATTTTCAGATAATGATTTAAACGCTTCAAATTGAAAATCGGGCGACATGACCCGTCGCTTTTTGGAATAAGGAAAAACTTTGATATAAAACTTGGAGTCTCGGGGGCCACTTCCAGAATATTCTGATTCATTAATTTTAAAATTATCTGATCCATCTCCGGTGATGTTGGAGTTCGATACCGATGTATGCAATCTTTCGGTAACACAAGCGGTGGTTTGCCTCCGAATGGCATTCGATATCCTGATATAATTTCGAGAAGAACACCGGGCGCCCCCAGTGACGACCACTTCTCGACATAATTCTCCAGCCGTCCCCCTCGAAACTCCTGCCCTACCTCAATATTTTCTATTTGATCTTCCAGAAAATGTGACGGGCGCGTGTTGTCTGGGACCGGCGGGCGCGTGCGGTCTGGGACCGGCGGCGGACGGCCCTGCCGCATATTGCATTAGGTAGCCTTGTGGTCTTTGGAATCGAGGGCCCGGCATGCGAGGTCTGATTTGTCGAAAAAATTGATCCCCGTTACTTGCGTAAGCAGGGAAATTTGTAACACCATAAGGTGGTCTATATTTAAACAAAGTGGGCGATGCCATGGATCGACCGCTTTTTGCAACAAGCCCAGTCCGTGAAGTCTGAGACCCAGAAAAATTTGTCTTTTCACCAGAAGCTAAAGTATTATATTTCAAAACTTTACTAACACCACCATTATTTTTTATTATTTCAGAAAAAGAAGATTTATCAAATAAAAACTTATAAGTAGGTGGAATATTGTTAAAACTCTCCCGTAAATATTTCTCTTTTACGAAATTACTAACTACATATTCTCGCCTCTGTTTTATAATATCAGCCCTTCGACCGCAAACTAATTGTAAGCAATCATTGGAAATTTTTAGGAAATTTTCCTTGAAAATATTAGTACAATTTTCTTTAAAATCAGTCATTACTAAACTTTCACACGAATTCACCCAATCAAATAATTTTGTAAAGCCATTTTGAAAAGCTGCACTTTGCATTATTAAAGCGTGCGTCATGGCCGCTAAAAACTTTTCCTCCGAAACTAAATAATTTGGTTTATCAACGAAACCTTTTAATTCGTCATTAATCTCAAGATTGACAAACCCCGGTTTAGCATTGTAATTTTTCTGAATGTCGAAATATCGAACGCTATTCCAATTTTCCGACTCAAAATGTTGCAATGATTGTAAAATCTCTAAATGTTCCGCCGTGGCAGCCGGAACGCTAGGTTCTTTAAGAACCGTGCCAAATTCAAAATCAATATGTAGCGGATCAGGCAAAAATTCAACATTTTCACATTTATAAACCGCTTCATTTTCAACCGATTGAAAATTTTCTACAGGTTGCGGGTAATACGCGTTACCATACAAAAAATTTTTCAAGTTACTGACCTGTTGACTGAGGTGCTCTATTACCTCAGTATTCATCTTGCGCCTTTTTCACATATTTGCTCCTACGTGATTTCTTCGATCTCCGCTTCACTGGCCTTGAAGGCGATGACCCGCGTGAACTCGTCGTAGAACTCGAATCCGAATCAGCGCTAACACTATCTTTACGAACATTACTATTCGGTTTTGAACTCATTTTTTGAAAAAGGAACAACTAAATAATAAAATATGAATTTATCTACTTTTAAATTTCGAACGCTAACAGCGTTTAAACTGCGAAGTGAACGGTTCCGAATAAAGGACGCCAATGAGCGCGGGAAAGCAGCAATGGCGGCCTGGTAAACTCGGTGGGGTGAGGTATGACGTCGCTCGGATGTGACGTCACGTGGTAAGACTAGCCAATAAGAAAATTGAAGCTGAACGGAAACGGAAGGACTATCTCTCAAAATATGTTTATCTAGGTTTCGAATAACGGCGATAGGACACAATGAAAATTAAATAACCGTTTCATACTATTTAACCCGTCTCAGGTACAGGAAAATGAGACTTATTATACTTCACTAGCAGCCTTCCCATTCCGTGGGAATGTCGGAATAAAAATTAGCCTATGTTTTAATCCAAGCTATCTTCTATCTGTGTCAAAATTTCATCCAAATCAGTTAAGTAGTTTTTGTGTGAAAGAGTAACAAAAAACTGACATACTTTCGCATTTATAATACTAGCAGCCGCCCGCGGTTTCACCTACGTGGTTCCCGTTCCCGTGGGAATATCAGGGATAAAAAGTAGCCTATGTACTTACAAGTACCTGCATACGAAATTTCATCCAAATATATATAAAGAGGAACAAACAATCAAACAAACTATGTCATCAGTATTAGTAGGATTAAAGTAGGATTGTTGTGAGGACACACTGGTGTCCTGTTGGGATTTTATGAATTCATTGAATATTATTAGAACTTTTTAATTTTGAATTTTACAATGCTATTTTTGTGTGATGAATATTAAACAAGAAATATACTAGAAAAAAGCAACTTGGGCCGGGTTCCCAAGGATGCGGGTTCGAATCCCGTCAGGGCGACATGAGACAAGTTCCTTTTTTCTAGTATATTTTCTTGTTTAATACTCATTGAAAATAACTTAAATATTGACATTACTTGAGACAACAGGGGGGGCTAATTGTCTAATTTTAAAATCTATCGCAATCCTTTCAATTCATCATTTTCAGGCCGTCACTATTTGACATTTGATAGGGATTGTGATCGGGACGCGTTTTGAACGGTATTGAATGAAAGAAATTGAACTGTCTAAGCAAAGTGACAGACGAAAATATCTTTCAAATGTATAGAGAAGTGACAAATCATTCGTTCCGAAAGGAATTGCGACTATAAGTTACACAATTCCATAAATCACTATCACAATCGCAATACCTTTCAAACGGATTATAATAGATTTTGAAATTAGACAATTAGGGGGCAGATTTACATTATCAATAATTATAACATCATACAGATCAACCACATCCGTCACTTGATGGATTACATGATGTACTGCGGCGAAGGTCAAGATATTCCCACCGCCGACGACGAGTCGCGCCCGCTCGTGCCCGCCGCTATAAGGAAGGATCTTATGAGGTGAGGATATTTATAAATTAATATCCATTTATTATTACAGTTGTTTTGTTTTGTAGGTGTTTTGTTAGCAAAAGCAAAAAAACATGTTATCCGAGTAGATGACTGAATCAAATTAAAAATACTTCATTTCATCCAACCATCTTTGTTTCCCAATATTAAGGATACTGTTCATTATTATATTATACATAGACAACACCCAAAACTAGACAAGGTCAAGAACACATAATTTTGTCTTATGTAGGTCTCAAACCCACGATATCTGCTCATAGCAGAAGGCAGAAAATCTACATGTAAAATATTCTGTCTATCGAATGTTCACGTGTTTATTAATGCCAATTTCTGTGATTTTTGTCGACGGTTAGTTTAGTTGTTCTAGGTTGTTGGTCGCATAACGATAGCGGCTAAACACCAGCAGTGGTGGTGTACATTAGCTTTTAATGAGCCTCCCCATTCTTTTAATGTATAAAACAAATTACAATTCAACCGGTACTTAGCACTAAATATTTCTACTCTAGCCTTCTGAAGAAACGCCGCAAACACCGCGAGCCCCAAGTAGTTCCAAACGCTTGGGAATGGAAGTCGGTGCCCGAAGAAGAGTTGTTAGAGATCAGCGTCCCCGATATGGTGGAGAGAGCCGTGGTGTTCGCATTACACGCACCTCAAGAGCTTCGTCCTCCAGCGAGAGAGGAACTATTGCAGCTTAAACGGGATAATGACCAGCTGGCTATACTGGTTGGCAGGTAAAATCGAAAGCATACTTTTTAGTCTATTTAGTTGACTAGCCATGTAGATCAGGAATTGATGCCAATTTGGTCCAGTCATCGCGTCATCCAATGCATCGCGCCGCTGGAGTTTCCAAGGTTCTTGTTCTTTTTGAAAAACTCGGTGACGCAGTAATTCGTGCGCTCGGCCTGCGATTGTTCCAGTTAAGCAACTTTCGCAACGGTCGGTCACGGGATGGGTGACTAAAAATTTACTATCTCGAGCTTTCGTGTTTCGGAAGGCATGTAAAGCCGTTGGTACCTGTTGTATTTGCAGTTGTTAAAACCCACCAATCCGTATAGGGCCGCGTGGTGAGTCATGCATGGCCCATTCATCTTATCCATCTCTAAGGAAGCCCAAGCAGTGGGGACAATAAAGGGCTGATAACGACGACTTTTTTTACTAATGTTGCCATACTAAAATACACATTATTCTGTTGACAGAACTTGTATATCATCAAGTCAAGAGCTTCAGTGCAAGCTGTGCAACACAGGCATGATGCCCGTTCACGCGATGCGTATCCACCTCTACTCGAACGCGCACAAAGAGAAAGAAGACGACTTGCGCATGTTCCAGTCTTAAATCTACTCTATATGTATATACCTATCAAAGCTAGCTCTTGTGATATAACATTTAGGTAGCTTTTTAGATTTATATTCCATTAGCAATAAGACAAGTGTTTAGAAGCACAATATATAAGTTCTATGTGACGTTACATATAAGATAACAATGTTGATTGAAATATAAATTTTATCTTAAACTCATCAGAAATTACTGCTGGAAAATACCAAAACTATTTCTCACTTTTTTCTTTTTTGTTGATTATTTACACGATATTTCTATGTAAATGATTGTGAACGGCTTGAATAAGCATTTTTTTTGTTTTGTTATATACACGACTAGTTTAAATTACCAGTGTATTAAAATACGAAAGTATAGTGTTAAGGTTCCTCTATTTTTAGTTTTCTTTTAACTTTATTTGTTGATTTTGTACGTTGTTGACCGGCGGGGCTATTACCTATCTTTGCAACAAATCGCTGTCGCGTTGTTGTTGCCTCACCGGTTCACATTACACTATGTTGTATGTCCGCCCATTTAAAATTATTTGTTATCTTAATTTGGTTTACACTTTTTTGTTACTTTATTAGGTTAATCGCTTTCTATGTATGTTACGTTTAAATCTGAATGTCAAAATTTGAATTTACATGTTAATTTATAAGACTGTTTCACATATTAACACACAAATTATTTGCCCAAAAAGGTATTATAAAATTAAGATATGAAACCAATCGATCTGATTTAATGACTGTCATGAAAATAAGTATTTCTTACTCTTTTGTATCCTTGTTACAAAAAATAAATGTGCCATTAAATTGCATATATTTTTATTATTATTGAGAATCTGGGCGTCTGCTAATGAATGAATTTTAGAGTTAAAAGTTTAAAACATTGTTTTGTTTAGTTCAATTCTTCACATAGATAAAATTATGTTCAAATTGATTGAGCGAAACGGCATCATGTGCGATTAGTTCTAATAATGAATAACCTAACCATTGAACAATTGTAGTTTTTACTCTATTGGTGATAAGTCCAATTCGATATCCAAGTCCAATCCACACAAGTACTATGACAAAAAAATGGAATAATTCAACTGGAACGTGAACCACGCGGATGAAACCGCGGGCGGCCACTACCTTTCAATAAAAATTTCTTGGGTCGTCCGCTGTACCAACAACATTATCTAAATGAATTGGGCAACAAAATGGTTCGTATCGCGTCGCGAACGCATAGGCGCATCGCTTTCTATAGCCGTATATAAATCGCTATGCAGCTATAGCTGATTTTTTCGTCCGATCCGAAAATCATCCGATATCGTACTATACGGACAAATTGAAAATATTTAGTCATGCATATTTCCTAAAGTTCGCGATTGTCATTTATTTTAATTGGTTATGAATTCAACTGACTTTTATCCGAGGATTGAATCAGCCTGATAATAGAATATAAATGATTTGTTACTTATAATTTTACCCCTTTGCATCAATTTTCCTATTGGCCAGTGTTACCGGTAGTATCGTCAATACGTCATTCGAGCGAGTCGAAGCCTCCACCATTTACTTGACTCTCATTGGAGTTTTTTTTTAATCAGTTGAGGCGCGTTCAGAATCTACGCTCCGAGTGCAACCAAAACGGCGTTCCAAACATTAGAGCCTGACGTTCGGTTGACACAACTTTCCCGTTCCAAACGTCAGAGCGTTGCAACTTTTTAACCATCGAAATCGGTGGTTGAAAAACGGTCTGACGTTTAATTTGACATTTACAGCTATTATTTGTTATTTTGGTTTTAGTGAAACCCATTTTGTGTTTCGAAGATTATAAAAATCAGATTTTATTTGATAGTTTAAAAGAAAGTTGAAATTATCTTCGAAATGGAAAACGAAGACTTTGTACTTGTAGCAAAAGATGTGTCAAATAGAAAATTACATTTAAAGTCCTTGGTCATTCCGAACCTTAGAGTGAATTAAAAAACAACCAAACAACCGCACTCTGACCCTCGGAACGCAGCCTCTAATCTTAATTTATACAAAAACCTATAAAAAACCGTTACAGTAATAAACTATAGATCGCGCCAAACTTCTAGTCCGCTCTGAAGTTGCTTCGCGCAGGGATACAGTCCGAGAGCTTGGACGAGAGAGATGATACTTGTCATAGTAGACTTAAGTTTTATGTCAGGCATACAGTCAGACCCATAATACTTATGTCATAGTAAACTTAAGTATTATATGGCTGACTGTATCCCTGCGCGAAGCAACTTCAAAGCCGACTAGAAGTTTGGCGCGATCTATACCATTCGTTTCGTTCACTACTTATTTGAAATACTAGTTCGTAAAATAGACGAAAAGCGGTTTACATGTGGTGCTAAAAGTTTGAAAAAGGTGTTTATCGATATTTTTTAAGAAGTTTGAAGCAGATAGCAAGAAATTTACGATTGATCAGCAGAGCGGCGTAGAATCGGAGCAAAGGAATAACGAATTGATATTTCAACAGGCGAGTAAAATTTTAATCTACCCACATTTAAATTACGATTTTTTTATTTTATTATTGCTTTTTGTATTTGAAATTCGGTAATACGCATTGAAAATGATGTAAAATATTAAACAAAAAACACATAGGTAAGGCAAGGCAGCGTAATGTCTTGTTTTCGTTATTTCGTCCTATTTTACTAAATTACGAAATATTATTCGGCGATTTCGAATATTTTCCATTACTTATTTAAATTTTGTAACGCTCATTTTAACACGAAATAGTGCCACAAAGGGCGAAGTAACTTTTTAATAATCTGTGCAATTACTAAGAAGCAACTAAACTTAGACGCTTATTAGATTTTTCTCTCTAACCCCGTTTAAAGGCAGTGTTTGTGTCATTTTGACTATAAAAAGTTAAAGAGTGAAGTCCCGCACCCCTTTACTACACCATAACCCCTGGGACCTCGGGGTCTGATACTGTTGGTTGTTACTTACCACTAGGTGATAGAGGCGGTTAAAACTTTTTGCTTTAAGTAGATTTTGCAAGTATTTATTTAGTAGGTAATCTGTGATTTTTTCTTTAAATATTTATTGGATACCTAACATTATATAAATATACGCATTAAAAGTGTCTAGGGATCAAGTAGGTTTTTGACGATATAAAAATATCCAATTAATATTAGCAAATGTAGTCGTTCAGACTGCCTTTTTACTTTAATTCTTTCTTTGTTCAAATAGTGAAGTTAACAAAAAAGAATCTTTAACGATCCTAAATAGTTAAAATATAATCCTCCATAGCGGCCATACTCTCTAAAACGAACTTGATCCCTAGATACTTTTAATGTGTGTTATATTTATTGCGAGGTGACTTTTTTATATGATTTCGCTAAAGACTGTTAATTCAAAAAGTGTATAAATAAAGGCAGGTGAAAATATTTAATGACGGATTGAGTAGTTGGTGGTGTGTAATTTAATTCTCAAGTCTTACTGGTAGGCGCAAAAACCCGTTTCGTAACTTAACCACAGATATCGTCAGTCGAACCTCTTGTCTTGCTATCTAGGCCAGGGTATCACATGGTTTAATTTTGAATCTTGGTGCGTTTAGTGGTTTTCATATAAAAAAAAATATGGCGAGTTCAAGAGAAACAATAGATGCAATACTTGAGTAAGTAAATTCAGTTTCCGTAAATCGAAGTTTTATGCTTAATCTAACCATCTATAATTGATTTTTGTCACAACCCTGTACAGACATTACTGTAGTGCTGATTTTAATAATATTGTGACCTATTACTTTAAACAGTTTTTTAACTTGAGTTTGAGCTTCAAGTTATGATTAACTTAACGGCCCCTGATCGATCAATTTTCTTAATCGTCTTTCTTAGTTTTATTAACCGACTTCAAAAAAGGAGGAGGTTCTCAATTCGACGGTTTTTTTTTTGTGGTCCCATATATTTTTTACGAAGATCCGGCTAGTGGTTTTTTTATAATCTTGAAAAATATCAATCACCTTTTGGCAAGTAGTCGTTTACCTAGATGACATTGTTGTGTATGGGCTGATTTTTAGTGTAAGTAAACGGCACATGATGTAACTAAAAAATCTGAAATAAAACATTTTATAAAAAAAAAAACAAACCGACTTCAAAAAGTAAAAAATAAAACTTTTGGAGTCGGTGCTAGCTAGCTAAGGCCAAAAAAATATATAGTTAATAGAAGTGCAATGTAAAATGCCCTGGCTGGCACCGACTCCAAAAGTTTTATTTTTTACTTTTTGAAGTCAGTTTGATTTTTTTTTTATTTAAATTTTTTATGCAGTGTCGTAATTTATGCTCTCCTTGTTTAAACAAACTTAATTTTATGAAAACAACTGAAAACCGCGGTGTTGCTAATATTTATAAACTGGTATTAATATAAAAAGTAGAATGCCTTGGCTGGCACCGACTCCAATAAGAATTTTTTTTTGCTTTTTAGTTTTTGAAGTCTGTTTTCATTTATTTTTATAAAAAGTTGTTTATTTTACAATTTTTTACTGGGTCAAACAAAACCAAATTTTTATGGGACCAATTGGCAATAACTATTCTGCATCGAACAAAAAAAGAATCACGGAAATCGGTTCAGAAATCTCGGCGTAATCGGTGTACATACATAAAAAAAAATACCAACCGAATTGAGACCCTCCTCCTTTTTTGAAAGTCGGTTAAAAACCACGTTAACCTCACTATTGTTTTATTGAATACTACATGGCTAATTTCGCATTCTTATCTCTCCCAGGGTCATTATTCTATTCATAATAATAGTTTTATCTTGTTTGTTTCATTTTATTAGAAATGATTATTGTTTTCTAATAAGTATTCTATGTCTTATGAAGGGTTCTATTGATATTTAGTATACTTACTAATTTATTTATTTTTAAACAAACTTAAGATAATGATGAAACAGTTGGTACGATAAGTAAGTTTGATGTTTAGCGCAGTCTGTTAAGTTTGAATGGTGTAAAAGAATTTAGTGTGAAGTGTAATCGTGATGTTCCGTGCAACTTTTATGAGGCAGTTTTGTTTAGATTGTTTAAGGTATATTTTTTTTAGGCTACGTTTTGTTTATAAACTGTGAAACCAATGTTAATCTCTCAGGCTCCGACCCCTGAGTTATGAGACACTAGGTATAGATATTCTATTGTACTCTGACACGATGTCCTGCTAGGAAGTGCCGAATTAAAAAAGCACGAGTCGTATTGTTGTATTTTATCAAGAGTGAGAAATTTCGTATGTAGGAGGGTATGTGTACGTACTTCTAGTAAATCCAGTAGAATCTGTAAATTTTCGTTTTCCTTATAAAAGTCTCGGCACAGAGCGGTTTGTGTTGGTATACCAGGTTATCTCTTGGGGTCGCAACTATCTCTGATATTCCGCCCATTGTGTAGAACGCAGCAGTCGGTGACATCTTCACGAGACGTTAAGACATGGTCGCCATACCGGTATCGGGAACCCAAGTTTCGGGGTAATGTTACAATTTGATAAATATTTATTACAATTTCGGACAATACTTGCATTTTTTAACGTATGATTGTATGTTAAGTATCTTACTTACCTATTTGATTAGAGAAAGTCCCAAGTGATTCGGCTACAATCATTTTTCTAAAGTGTAAAGTAAAGACCTTTTGTAATTATAAATATTTCGTATTGGTTTTGATCATCGTTACAGAAATTTACATGGATAACATTGTGATTGCTGTTAATTTTCTGTAGGCGCGTTTAATTCAACTTGTCAAGTATAAGTATTCTGTAAGTTTTTTTTAGGAACAACGTGGAGTCTCTTAGCCTTCATCATACCTGGGGCGTCAACGCAATATTTGCAAGAGAATTCCCTAACAATTTATTTAATTGTTTATGGAGTTTAGACTGTTTCAGTATCAGTGTAGCAGAATTTGCTTTTAATGTTTTGAAAGCAAGAAAGCTTAGGTACTAAAAGCAAATTCCATAGGAAATAAAAAAAAAATAATTGCTTAGAGAATTCACTCAGCAAAATTGCTTTAGCCCCCTTTTTTAGACCATCTGATCTCTGATTAGTATTGATATTCGAAAAATACTTCTTACTTATTGTGAAGGGAACAAAAAGATCACCTGTAAATGAATTATATCATACAACGATACGACATAAAAGATCGCTGAGGTCCGACTTTTTTTTAATAATTATAACGTACGTTATATGGTACCTATATTTAAATTGCTGTCAGCTGAGCTAATATGCATTGAACCCGCGTAGTCGGCCATGACTTCTTTATCCATCTATGTGGACGGCCAGTGCCCCAGCAGTAGGGACACTAAAATGGCTACTAAATATGATTATGAACAGGTTATTCACATTCATCCATTCTCAGGTCTATACAGGATGAGCTCCGCAGCCAAGTGCAGGAGATGCGGCGTCACCTGCCATCGTTCACGCCGCGCCTGGCCATCGTGCAGGTGGGAGGGCGAGAGGACTCCAACGTGTACATCCGCATGAAGCTGCGGGCGGCGGAGAACATCGGCATGGCGGCAGAGCACGTCAGGCTGCCTAACACCATCACTGAGGCGGAGGTGGGTGTACCAATACCAACTAACTGAACGTCATAGGTTCCCTACCTGGGTCAAATACTTGTTTCTGTATTTGCTCTGGATATAACATATCTATACTAATATTATAAAAAGGAAAGATTCGATTGTTTGTTTGCATTGAATAGGCACCGAAACTACTAAACGTATTTGGATGAAATTAGGTACACAGGTAGTAGATAGCCTGGACATGAACATAGGATACTTTTTATCCCGAAATTACCACGGGAACGAAATTCCACGCGGGTGAAACAGCGAGCGGCCGCTATTTTTTTTGTAATACTTTAGAATAGGCACTAAACTAATACCTCTGTTGGTTCGCCATCCGTGACACAAGTTTTTAAGCAACTTACATATATATGGGAATCGGCATCAATGTGTGTGATACTGTCTGTTTTTTTCGAATCTTCAAGTCAAAGTTGCCGCAGAATAAGATGGTGTAATTTGCCATTGCTTTCCCGACATGATAGACGGCCACACGTGTTATATTAATTTAATTGATACAGTCACTAAACTTGGAAGGATTCTAAATTCTGATACTGAAACCAAAGACATCAAAGATATTTTCCGTATCTCCACGAAAAATCCGGACAACAGAACTATTATTGTGGACTTTATTAGCGTTATTGCTAAAAACACATTTCTGCAGGCGTATAAAACTTATAACAAAAGAAATTCCAGAATGAATACAGAAACTCTGAAAATAGCTGGACCACCCAAACCTATTTTCATATGTGAGAACCTTACTCCAAAGATGAAAAGATTATTTTATAACGCGCGTGTTCTTAAAAACAATAAGGAATACAAATATTGTTGGACTTCAAATGGCAAGATTTTTATGAGAGAGAAAGATGGGTCCACATTGTACTTAATACAGGATGAATCAGATCTGAAAAAATTGGAACACTTAAAATGACTAGTTTATGTATGTTACTTTTGCATGTTAGATTACCTTTACCCTAGATTAAGTTATCAATGGTTTTGTTATTATCACTCTGTAACTTTCACATATAGTTGCATTTACATTGGATTTACTAGCTATATTATGTTTTTATTTTGTTACCATATAATTGGTATAACTGTTATTATTTTTCACAATACTCTTTTTTATTCATACTTATACACACCGTACAAAATATTCATACACTATCAAATCACTTGTACTCATAGAACCACACAACACACTCATGTACACCTACAAACATGTTCATTTTATTATTGTCACTCACTTACACTCACTCAACTCATACAAACACTAATTACCACCCATATAGTACACATGCAAGCTTGTTATACACATTATCTAAAACTTAACTCAGTTATACACACCCAAATAAATTGTACACATATCAGCTCACATTTCACTTCTTTACCTAGTAACTATAAAGAGATCCGTCCCATTACTTTACTACCTATCATAATTATATATTTTTGCCCTATAATTGCACTCCAACTGACCCTAACAAACTTCTTAGAAATCCCTGTTTTTTATACAACTTGTTTTTATATATTTTATCTTTAATGGATCACAACATAGATATATCATTAGACATTGACAATATATCTGTTGGTAAATCATATATTAGTACTCCCGAAAACACATCAGTATATATAAGCAACCAGGAAAATCAACTTAAAATTTTTCATGTAAACATTAGGAGTATTGGTTGCACTGTCAATTACGGTAATCTCTTTATTTTACTGGACAGGATTCAACTGAATATTGACATTATTATTTTAACGGAATGTTGGCTGAGCAAATGTCCTTATCTTCCGCAAATAACTGGGTATCGTTCCTATAACTCTTCTCACTCTAATCAAAATGATGGTGTTGTTATATACACCAAAGACGATATGCTAACTAAAGTGGATGAGCAAATTGTGACCGATGCAAACTGTCTGACTGTGAAGCTTTCGAACGATGTAGTGATTGTTGCCATTTATCGGTCTCCATCCTGCCATAATATTGAAAGCTTTTTGAATAGTTTGGATGCTCTTCTGCTTTCGTTGCACTCTTTTAAAACCGTAGCTTTAATTGGAGATATTAATATTAATATAACTCAGGATATTATTAAAGCGAATACTCGTACTATCTGCATCCCAAACAGAAAGCGCATCTCCAAGCCCTGGATCACCCCCGGTTTGCTTCGCTGCATCCGGCAGAGAGACAAGTTATATCGTCAAACTAAAAAACATCCAAATAACGTTATTCTAAATACCTCATATAAACGATACAAAAGCTTTTGCAATAAATTACTGAAGAAAGTTAAACAAGACTATGAGCGTTCTCAATTTATAAAGCATAAGAAAAACCCTAAAACAGTTTGGAATCTTATAAAAAATGTCACTAATATCAAACATACCTCTACTGCATCTGACGATCTGTTAGCGTCGCACAGCGATCCACAAACTGCTGTTTCCTCTATAAATAAATTCTTCGCTAATGTGGGAAAAGAATTGGCTTCAAATCTAAACAACAACTCTTCAACGATACCCCCTGACTATTTGTCTGAACAAAATCTTTCTGTTATGAACTCCATGGCTTTGTTAAGTACCGATGATGCAGAAGTTGAAGACAAAATAATGGGGTTAAAGCTCGATTGTGCAGTGGGTTGGGACGGTGTCTCTAATTCATTAATAAGAGAAGCCAGACATGTTCTGATTCCGGTCTTGACACGCTTGTATAACCTTTGTTTCTCGACAGGCACCTTCCCCGCGGTTTTTAAAAAAGCTAATGGTCCATCCTATTTATAAGGGAGGAGACAGATGCAGTGTTACAAATTACAGACCCATTTCTGTACTTCCAGTGCTGTCGAAAATATTAGAAAATAATATTAATACCAAATTAGTTAATTTCCTTCAATCTAAGAACCTTTTAGCTTCAAATCAATTTGGATTTATGCCTGGAAAGTCAACAGAGGACGCTGTTTTGGAACTTACTAGTTGTATAGCTGATAACTTGAATAATAAATTAAAATGCCTGTGTGTCTTCCTTGACCTTTCCAAGGCTTTTGACACTGTATCTGTCCCCATCCTTCTAGATAAACTACAGCAGATGGGTGTTAGGGGTATTGTATTTGATTTATTCAAGAGTTACTTGACCGAACGGACGCAATGTGTTCGCATCAACAATTTCACTAGTTATGAGGAACGCCTTGACTACGGAGTACCACAAGGCAGTGTACTTGGCCCGACCTTGTTTCTGGTATATGTGAATGAATTGTGCCAATTGAATCTGTCAAACTGTAAAATTGTCATGTATGCTGATGACACAGCGATTGTGGCACAAGGGAAAAGTTGGAATGAGGCACGATTATTTGCTGAGTTGGCTTTAAGAAAGGTCATGTGTTGGCTAACGAGAAATGTACTGACCTTAAATCTTAATAAGACTAAATTTGTCACTTTTGCCCCAACGCGCTCTTCTCAGCCAGATGTATTGTTTAGTTTAACTGCACATAGTTGTAAAGAAACCTCTAGCAATCCCTGTACCTGTGCTTCTATATCACGCACACATAGCATTAGATACTTAGGTGTTATGGTCGATAGCCTAATGTCGTGGACCGAACACATTCATTCTGTCGCAGTTCGTATCAGAAAGCTTGTTTTTGTATTTAGCAAGTTAAGAGCCATTCTCGATCCTGCCACCCTTAGAACTGCATACTTTGCTCTCGCCCAGTCTATTATGTCGTACTGCAATACGGTTTGGGGTGGTTCAGGAAAGACCATAATGTTGGAACTTGAAAGGGCGCAAAGGGCCATCTTGAAAGTTATGGCCTTTAAGCCGAGAAGGTTCCCAACTAACCTAGTATACAGCTATTGGGAAGTTCTCTCTATCCGCAAACTATTTATACTGAATGTAGTGCTACGTAAACATATGCTGATAACATACGACCCATCAATTTTAGCTAACAAAAATAGACAAGATAAAGTCTGTCAAATATTGAGATCTCGTTTGGTATTAGTAAAGCATCACTTTAACTTCATATCTCCTATTTTGTATAATCAAATAAATAGAATACTTAACGTTTATCCTCTTACAAAGCATAGATGTAAAACCATATTGAGTGAGTGGCTTCTTGGCCTGGACTACGATACAGCAGAATCATTAGTTAAATAATATTTTCATGCTAGCACAAATCAACACACACACAAACACGCACACACACACACACACACACACACACACACACACACGCACACACACACACATACCATATTATGTTTTTTGTTTTCTATTTGTTTTTAAGATCAAAATCATGTCTGTAACGCCTGTCTAATTTGAGGTGGGCGCTAATAACTGTAACTCAGTCTTATGACTACAACGGTTATTAACGCATAACTGTTTTTTGTATACCGACATGTCATGATTTAAAATAAACTTTTATTTTATTTTTTTATTTATTTATTTTTATATATTTAATAAGTAGGTACATCGACAGAGAGCGTTGCGGTTTTTGTATGTTTGGAAAAATTGCCGTGTTTTACAAGCGGTTATCTTTACCGAAGTATATATCAGTAAACAGAATATTTTTATTTTTGTCGATTCTGAAAGTATATGTTGTTTTTACCTACATATTTGAATGGGTCTTGGATAATATTATGCCATAAACTGTGATATGCATCCCTGATCTTCTGACCTTGTTGATAACACCCGTGTGTATAATGTTTGCAATGTTACTCGTTGTATGATGTAAGAATGGCAAATTGTTTTGAAAACAACTTATCTATTTCTAGTATTTCTAAGAGATATTTAAAACTAAATATCCAAAATCTGCAACTAGATAGGTCCTTAACGATAACGATTGATGTAAGGGCGCTTGGAATCGATTGAATTTTTGTGGGACCGACCGGTCAGTTCGAAAAATATCTTTATGCATTTTAAGATTTGCTTTTAATTGTTGCAATTGCAATCTGTATGCTTAGTTTTCATGCATAAGTAGGGGGAGTCCTCCCCAACAGAGACAAAGTCATGTCTGCTTTATAAACTCGTAAGTCCTACGATAATATATTAACGTGAAAGTTTTTCAGTTTGTTTGTTTAATTGTTGCTCTTTCACGCAACAACTACCTACTGAACGAATTTTGACGAAATTTGGGATGTAGAGACTTCAAGTAGTGGACTAACACATAAATAGGCTTCTTTTGATCCCGATATTGCCACGGGAACAGGAAACACGCGGGTGAAACCGCGAGCGGCCGCTCAATATTTATCCGTTAATCCGATTACAATATTTATCCGTTATCAGGTATCACTAAGCAAGTTCATAAGACGTATTTTTTAATCACTCGAATTACATTCGCATACGGAACCGAAAGATTCACATGCGAATTCTTTTGATTAACACCGCCTTGTAATTCGAATGATTCAAAAATACGTCTTCTGAATGAAACTTAGTAGGCCAGCTATAATAGATTTTGAAAAAAAAAACTTGTTCCAGCTGCTGCACGAGATCAATAGTCTGAACGAGTCACCTAACGTGCACGGCATCATCGTGCAAATGCCGCTGGATTCCGTGGAGCCCATCGACGCTCATCGCATCACCGACGCGGTCTCCCCGGACAAGGACGTCGACGGGTGAGACCGAAATCATTGCATAATCTCATTGCAGCTAGTGGGCATTGACCTCCCCCTCAAGTGGAATGAGGTTGTGCCCTTAGAATAATAACGCCTAGAACCCTATTGCAAGCACGATAAACGCGCAACTAAAACTTAGCCATATCTGGCTAAGTTCGTTCCGTGCGCTGTCAGTGCTCAAGGTCACGTTATGTCGAACACAGTTCGCGAAAAATAATTAAAAATGACTGTTTGCACAATAAAAAGTGTTTTGGCAACTCGGGAAAACAAAAAAAAGCGATGAAATTTCATTTCACATGCAAGTACTTACATTTTATACATTTTCTGTACGTAAATCGACTAAAAACAAATAATTTGAAACACAGAACCGATCACTATACAGTGTTGCTAGTCGTGGGGAAGAAAATGCACACAATGTTTTTAGTTAGGTTGAGAAAATCAAATATTTTATTTGCTATAGGTAACTGCTATTTAATACTGTTTGAACTAGGCAAATGTTGGTGTATAACACCAACATTTGCCTAGTTCAAACAGTATTATATGTTATTATATTCTATGAAAATAATTTAGCATTAATTTTATTCGTCTTTCATTTCTTACGTCTTTCGTTTTATGAAAGTAAGTTATATTTTTTGTTAGGTCCATAGATACTTACCTATAATTACGTGCCATGCTAAAATCGACACCGTACATGCATTTATTAAATTTTGTTAATCATTGTTTTTGATAGCGTCTCATATTTTTTAGCTTTCCTGTCGACCCTATAGTAGCCAATCGATGGATTGAAATAGTTAGACGTAACTGCAAGGAAAATTGGTATAAGCCTACTAAAAATACAAAGATCTGTTCAATGCATTTTCACAAAAAGGATATGTATACTACGAAAACAGGTTTGCTAAAAATTCGCCGTGGTGCTGTGCCAGCAAAGGTAACGTCTTAGATGAAATACGGCGATAATAATAGATAATATACATATAATAGTTATATATAATATAATAGATAACCTCCTCCTTTTCAATTGAAGTCGGTTAAAAACATGTAATATACTTATGAACATAATGAAATTCATCTTATGTATTTAAAGATCATATCAGCACGTTTTTCCATTTTTGTGGGTAAACGCCCGATGATGGTAACACTGAAGTTATATTTGTGTGCGTTTAGAAGAGCGTAGATACAAACAGCTTACGCACACAGGATCATGATAATGACGCGCGTTTATGCATACATTTTGGTTCAGACGCGGTTTCTAAGCGTTATTATTCTAAGATTGTGCCATGCTCCAAAAGGTTCGTGTCATGCCTCAAATTATTTATGGTCCAAGGAGAGAAGGAGATTTATTTGTGCCATGAAACAAGGAGGTTCGTGCCATGCGAGAGCGTCTACTTTGGGGTTCTGCTTTCCCGCAAGACCTAGGTGGGACTCCCAATGGGCGCATGCTGAAGGAAAAGCGTGTATTTACCCTCCGAGCCTTGCTAGGGAATCTACAGATGCTGGGCAGCTGACTGAATGAGTACTAATGCAAATAATAACTAAGTGACTGCACACTGTTACTTTACTTAATTTTATTCGTTTTCCGTTTAGCTATTCTTTTATTAATAAATCAATTCAATTCTTTTGCCAAAGTTCCCAAAGGAAATTAAATGTAACTACACAGTTTTCACTTTTTTATGTCTATTGTTATACGTACAAGACTTGTGATATGTCCGTGCCATTTTTTATAATAAATGACTTGTTAGTCTGTCATTAGTAGTCTAGTCTGTCTTTAACTAGTAAAATGGCGACAGTACAACGACAATATTATCGTTTACAGCTTAAACACCGTGAACGAGGGTCGCGTGGCAGTAGGCGATCTGTCGGGCTTCATCCCATGCACGCCGGCAGGTTGCGTGGAGCTGATCCGGCGCACTGGCGTCTCCATAGCCGGCAAGAATGTCGTCGTCATCGGCCGCAGCCGCATCGTAGGCACGCCCGTCTCCGAGCTGCTCAAGTGGGAACACGCCACCGTCACCGTGTGCCACTCCAAGACCAAGAACTTGAGCGAGATTGTGAGTGCATCATCATCATCACTACGTATGTTTAAATGTCGTCATCGGCCATAACCACATCGTCACCATAGGCCACTGTCATCGTGTGCCACTCCAAGACCAGAACTTGAGCGAGATTGTGAGTTTATCCTTCTTTAGCCATGTTTTTAATGTCCTTTACTGGCTCTTGCTGGCGAGATGGCTGTAGCTATGCCAGCGCACCGGCGGGCGTCTCGATTGCCGGCAAGAATGCCGTCGTCATCGGCCGCAGTCGCATCGTGGGCACGCCCGTCTCCGAGCTGCTCAAGTGGGAACACGCCACCGTCACCGTGTGCCACTTCAACACCAAGAACTTTAGCGAGATTGTGAGTCCATCATCATCAGCTAATGATGATGGACTCACAATCTCGCTCATGTTTTAAGGTCCTCTCTACTGGGTCACAACACAGGCCTTTTCGTGTAAAGGTAAGGAGATCATGGTGAGAGGTTGTGACTTGAGTTGACTTAAGTAAATATGACGAGCCCGAGTCATACGTAGGGTAGTGAAGTTGGCGTACCTAACACATTCTTTCTGTGGACGTCGCCTTCTGAGTCGGGTCTTAAGCCTGGTCACTTAATATCTGAATTCCAATCTATTTAAATATGTAATGTAACCATTTCTTTGTACATTGTCGCAGCCAGGAAAAAGAGATAATTTTATCATCACCTTTATCTCAATAAAAATGTGTTTCTTGTTTAAAGCGAAAGAAGTAAGATGAAAAATCCCACAAATATTAATAAATTTTTAATAAGGTTTAACAGATTATCTTTTGTTTGTCGCTCGCAGGCCAAGACCGCCGATATCTTGGTGGTGGCGATCGGACGCGCGGAGATGGTGAAGGGCTCTTGGATCAAACCAGGAGCGGTAGTCATCGACTGCGGTATCAACCCCATACCAGGTACGTAGTGACAATACTTAATTTTGCATTCACCTTACTATTGCATAACATTTATGTTACAAACTAGAATAAAACGTCCGTCTGAGTAATTTGGAGACTAGATAGTTGTTTTTATACAAGTATAAAATTTATCTTAAAAACGCATTACTTGCCTCTTCCCATTCCAGTAGTTCCATATAATATAGGTACATACTTCCCCTCCTAATATCAACAGGTACACATTTAATAGCTTAGGTACTACTTCCAAAATGCATCTGAGGCTCCCTGTTTATACCGATAACGACAAACTGTCTGTCAACACCATTCATAATCGACGGAACTGCAAATCGGACTCCATAATATTCACTAAACAATCCCGAACATTGCTCGATCCTCGTTAGTTCTACGAAAAGTGTCGTGCCATTCATACCTTAGAAAACAATAAAACTTATCGATTTGTTATGGCTGTTGAAATGATTAGTCGACTGTGTTACAATGTAATATTTTAGCAAGGTAAAAATGTTGCTACGAAATCTGTTTCTATAAATGTTCTAAACTGATATTCGTCACGGCAATTGGTACCTACGTTTGATGTGTAAAGGGATCTCATTGGCTACTGACCTATTTGGATGATTATATTGGTCTATCATAGTGGGCTAAACGGAGTTTCATCTAGCGTCGTGAAAGCAGGTAGAGAATATTTGTACTGACTATTTGGCAATGTACGGCAATGATCAGCATGACCATTAATTATTTAATTACTCGATGAGGCCAATTGTACATCATGTACGGAACCGTACAATTTTATATCAAATAAATAATATAGAAATAAGGTCGAACTAATGCAGTTCATTGACGTATGCTTACGTCAATATTTTTGTCTACCTATGCATCGCTAATGTTCATATTTTAGAGCTAATAAAGCCAGTGCATTTACGGCATTCTACACGGGCAGTTTAATTTATCAACCCGCGAATTATCATCTCATAGCCGTATCATATTACTATAATTTCCAGTTAATATTGTATGAACTATACAAAGTTAGTTTTTTGCAATGCTAATAATTCGTCTGCCTTTCCACAAGGTTCAGTAGCCTTGTCCTTCTTCCCAAAAGACTTACTTCTTAGGAGCTTCTGAGGGCCCTAGTTTTTTGATACAATTCCTGACCCTGCTAATAAACTTTATCAGTAAAATAATCATCGGCGTCTATAGGAGACTCCGATAGCTTCAGATAATTCTGTTCGAACTCTCCCCAAAGATTATCAAGAGACTGAATTCTTTTTTAAAGATAGTCAGGAGTCTTCCTGACTGCGGAGTCCTTCCCGAAGTTTACTTTGATGAAATTGATACTTTCCCACAGCTCACGCTGACGAGCGGTTAAAGCTTTCATAGTTGATAAAATAAAGGAACAGTCTTACTTGATCTGATGATGGGAAGGGCTTCACCTTGTTTACGCCGCCTTTAGTGACCTCGGTAGTGCGTCCCGAATAACAAAGTCTTTTGGACCCTTTTTACGTTTTAGTTAATAATTGTATTGTTTTTTTTTATGATTATTAGTGTAACTATCAATTTAAAAATTTGTTTGAGTGTATTAGTATATTAATGTTTACTTTTGTAATTGTATATTATCTCCACTGTCCCATCTTTTCAGAGTGCAGGATGTACGGAACCGTACAATTTTATATCAAATAAATAATATAGAAATAAGGTCGAACTAATGCAGTTCATTGACGTATGCTTACGTCAATATTTTTGTCTGCCTACGTCTTTGTATTGTCTTCATATTTTAGAGATAATAAAGCCAGTGCATTTACGGCATTCTACACGGGCAGTTTAATCATCCCCGAATTATCATCTCATAGCAGTATCATTTTACTATCATTTCCAGTTAATATTGTATGAACTATACACATCTGATTCATGAAGAACAGTCGGCATGTTATAATATTATTGTATTCCGTCTTTCCTCTTATAATATCTTCAATTACATATATTTTGAAATATAACGTCGTTTATTACCATCTTGTGATAAACAACATTTATTTATTTCAGTGGAAAGTTGTCGTGTGTAAGTTGAGGGTTATAAACTAATTAATTCAAAACAATACAAATTATATGCGCAAAGTTAGATAAAATACAAAATCCATAAAAATCGGTCTAGACAAGTCTTACCGGTTCTTCTACCTACACGGCCTCCCGCCGCCGTAGGATTTTGTGAACCGCTGGCCTAGCTCATTCGACGTTCATAAGTGTTTGTAACAGCCTAAAATGAATAAATCAATTTCATTTTGATTTTCATTATTAAAACTAGTAACTCTCAATTCAGATCCGACAAAGAAGTCCGGGCAGCGTCTAGTGGGCGACGTCCTGTACCAGGAGGCGCTGGGCGTAGCGTCGCACGTGACGCCGGTGCCGGGCGGCGTGGGCCCCATGACGGTGGCGATGCTCATGCGCAACACCGTGCTGGCGGCGCGGCGGCAGCTGGACAAGCTGCTGGCGCCCGCGTGGCCGCTGCGCCCGCTCCGGCTCGCGCCACTGTCGCCGCCGCCCAGGTACTTTGGCAACATGTTTGGTCTAGCTAGCTAGTGGTACGAGTGTTGACTACTGAAGTGACGATCATGAGATGTTGGGTTCGATTCCAATAGGACACAAATACTGTATGATGAATATAAAAGGTTTATGATAAATTTTAAGTAGAAAAATATTGGAAAAAAATCAACTCGGCCACTAGTGAATTCTAAGATGGGACTCGAACTCACGACCTTTGGGAATCCGGCCCACTGCTCTAACCGCTGAGCTACCGAGACTTCGAAATCTGAGAATTCACTAGTGGTCGAGTTGATTTTTTCCAATATTTTTCTATTTAAAATTTATCGTAAGTTTTATATGTACTTATGATATATTTTTATATATATCATAAGTATTGTATATATTTTACTGCATTGAAAAATGCAAAATTCAAAACCATAAAATACAAAAGGTTTGTTGTTGTCGGTGTTTTTTTTTTATATTTTAAGGATTCTGTAATAAGAAGCATAGTGGGCAAAACAAATAGTGGACTGTTTGCAATAGTTGATATACTTAATGATAATAATAATAATATCGCGAAGTGCGGTGCGGGCGACAGACGGCGGATATCCCACTCGTCGCTCTGTTAGTGATGGGACGACTCCAGTCTGCACCGACTGTTCTTGCGTTTGCGCATGAACATCTAGTATCCAATTGATTGCACCTTTAAAAGCTTTGCTTTGTCCAGGGCTAATTTGTGTTGTGTAAACACGTCACAAATATTTATTAATATACCTACTTCAGACATTAATCTTCCTTTCAGTGACATCGTGATAGCGCGGTCGCAGAAGCCCAAAGACATATCGGAGCTGGCTGGCGAGATCGGCCTGTTCCCGAGCGAGGTGTCCCAGTACGGTCGCACCAAGGCTAAGATATCTCTGGCCGTGCTAGATCGCCTGCGCGAGCGCAGACCGGGGAAATACATCGTTGTGGCTGGGTAAGAGATTATTTTACGCTTCTTTTATTCATGTGATAGGGTTTAAACATAGGATGGTATTTAACTGTAACGTCATTTATTCCCGTTTTCTCTTTTGGCCTTTTCGTTCCGCCAAAAAGACTAATTATGCACTAAAATATGTTCACTAAAATAGTTTTATAATAATAATTTAGTAATAAGCACCTATTTCATTTATTGCAAGTTTGTAAAAAATATAATACACCTACTTATTAAATGACCATTTTCTTTTTAGTTTTTGTTTCAAACAATTCACTGCAAAGTATATTTTTATCAAACACCAATCGAGTGCCAATGTAGTTATATTTATCATAAGTAGACCTTAAAAAATGTATTCCTTACCTAAAATAAATGTTTTTGTACTATCAGAGTTAAACCAAAATAATTCAAAATATTAAACAGTCTTGACTCTTACAATGATTACATCGTCAGTCCACAAATCACAGTTTTTTCTCTAATTATTGCATCAATAAAGCGCGTTTTGAGATCGGCCTATATCCGAGCGAGGTGTCCCAGTACACACAAAGGCTAAAATATCAGTGACCGTCTGCGAGGGAGCTGACCGGGGAAATACATCGTCGTTGTTGGATACGATACTAACGATATTTTTCTTAAATTTAAAAAGTTTAAAGTATTATAACGATTTGAGAAATTTGACAGTTTTGTAAAGCGTGACCTGCTGTTGACTGTATACACAGACATTACAACCAAATAGACCATTAGTCGAAATATAGATAAACATAGCATAAGATACAAAAGTACATGGGTCGACTAATTCGGTTACTCTTTCAAACTTTAGAAGGTTATATTGCAAACATGTTATTGATAAAATCCTCAAGTTTAGTAAAAAGTGGACGTAGTTCGCTTCGTCCAATATTATAACTATATTTGTTGCAACTTTAAAATGGAGAAAATCTATGTTTTTTATGCTAAGCACTTTTATCTAACAGAAACAGATTTCCATATAAACATAATGATCTATTATCGTCTTGCACAGCATCACACCCACGCCCCTGGGCGAAGGCAAGAGCACAACTCTCTTGGGTCTAGTGCAAGCCCTGAACGCGCACCGCGGACGGAACGCATTTGCCTGCATGCGGCAACCAAGCCAAGGGCCGACGTTCGGAGTTAAAGGCGGCGCTGCGGGAGGCGGGTACTCCCAGGTAAAAACACTATAATAATTTTTGCTTACATATTCAGTTCAGAAGGCTTAGTGCGAATTTTCAAATGTCTACACATTACTTTCGCGTTAAAGTTTGACAGATAGATCTTAATACAATAGGAATAAGATTGAGAATGTGACTTTTTAACGCAAACGTGATATAAAGCGTTTGGACATTTGCAAACTCACACTAGATCTCAGATTAGTTAACTTTGCAAAAAAACTCCAATGTATTGGTTTTGAATTATTTATAGCACAGCGACTAGCGTGGAGACTTCTTCTTAATTTAAGTTATTTCAGTAGATCTTTAGTGAATTTATAAAAGCTCTATTTAACTATGTTCAATTCTGTTTCACATTACTGATTCTAAGCAATTTCCCAGTAAAATCTATATAGAAAAAAAGACGTGGAACCGCCTTTAAACAATGATTATCAATAAACCCTTTCTGATTGCATGACGATGAACATACCATTTAAATCCGCAGGTGATCCCAATGGAAGACTTCAACCTCCACCTAACAGGCGACATCCACGCAGTGACAGCAGCCAACAACCTACTCGCTGCCCAAATGGACGCGCGAATATTCCACGAGCTAACCCAGAAGGACGGGCCTCTGTACGACCGCCTGGTTCCCCGCATCAAAGGCACTAGGAAGTTCTCCCCAATACAACTGAGGAGGCTGCAGCGATTAGGCATCAATAAGACAGATCCCGACTCGCTGACTGATGAGGAGAAGAGCAAATTCGCGAGACTGGATATTGATACGTCGAACATTATGTGGAATAGAGGTATGACGTAATGCATTGTAAGCTTAGTTTTACAAGCATAAGTTAGTTTACATTATTCCTAAATAGGAATAGCAATATTCTTTACTGTAACCGTACTTCATATATACATTTGTACACGAAACATTTATTATATCAAAATAGATACCCGAAAATCGTATTAGTAATCGTAATCGTATCATATTTAGTGCCGATTTTATCTCCTATCAGCGCCATAGGGCAAGATTCTACCTCCTCCCCTCTGCTAATCAATCTCCAGCACCTGCTAACCAAAACCTATAGGGGAACTAACGACGCTTCTGCATATGTCAAACTAAATATTAAATATCAATAGAGTAAGATCGTGTTTTGTTTATACTTTTTGGTTTCTATTTATTACATTTCATCTTTTTTCAATTACAGTGGTCGACCTAAACGACAGATACTTGCGCAAGATCACCGTTGGCCAGTCTCCCACTGAGAAGGGCTTCTGTCGCGAGACCGCGTTTGACATCTCCGTCGCGTCCGAGATCATGGCGATCCTGGCTCTGGGCACTGACGTAGAAGACATCAAGCAGCGACTGGCCAGCATGGTGGTGGCTTTGGACAAGCGTGGAAACCCTGTCACAGCTGATGACTTGGTGAGCGACTGATAACTCTAAAATAGACAGACCTGTCCCAAACGGTAAACGACAACTCACCGAATTGGCACCAGGAAAATAAATTAAATGATTTGTTTTGTTTTTAAACTGTATTTCCCCATGTTTAAGGAGTTTAATTTCCACCTGTTTCTAATCACTGCTAATAACGGCAGGGTATGACAGGCGCATTGCTGGTGTTGCTGAAGGACACATTCGAGCCAACTCTGATGCAGTCGCTGGAGGGAACTCCGGTCCTAGTTCACGCTGGTCCCTTCGCCAACATCGCACATGGTTGCTCTTCCATTATAGCGGATAAGGTGGCTTCCAAACTCGCTGGCGAAAATGGATATGTGGCTACTGAGGCTGGTTTCGGATCTGATATTGGTAAGCGATCTGTGTATGTTTCGAAGTTTGACATTGGAGTTTGAAGTTTTGTCTGGACTCTATTAAACAACGATTTGTCTCTTCAGTCCTTACACAAATGACTGAAATGCAACAGACATTTTATTTATATTGTCGTGATTTATGACAAGCTGTGTAGTGTCGGCTTAGAATAGCACTATCCCCTCTCATCCCGTGGGTGTCGTAAAAGGCGACTAAGGGACTCAGCTTTCAGGAGACGAGCAGCAGCGTCTCCTACAAACTTGGCCATACTGCGATCGCAAATCCCCTTTCAGGGGAGGCCTATACCCAGCAGTGGGTGTTACGTGGCTGAAACGACGACGACGATTTATGACAGTTGGCGAAACTTGCCCTGATACATCGGAATAAAAACTAATAATTTTATAAACAAAATCGAGCACACGGTAGGAATATATTTTTCAAAACACTTGTGGTCTGTTTTAGAGATAAGAGTCGTGATGATGACACGAGTTGATTACTTTCTCAGTATTACTATTTGCAGTTTAAATCGTGTTCTTATTTATGTAGGTATGGAGAAGTTCTTCGACATAAAGTGTCGCGCGAGCGGCGACCGGCCGCAGTGCGCGGTTATTGTAGCGACCGTGCGCGCGCTCAAGATGCACGGCGGTGGACCCGTAGTCTCGCCCGGCGCACCGCTAAACGACGTCTACGTCAAGGTAACACCCTGACCTATGCATATGTAAAAAATAATCAATAATTGCATACAATCACACCGATTATCTAGCCCACGTTAAGTTTCATGAAGAACTTGTGGATACTAGATGACGGATAAAAATACTAATATTTTTTTTTGTAATAGTTTAAAATTACTGACTGAATGACATAATATATTAAACACCCAGCCCAAGACAAATAGGCATGTTCATGCTCACAAATATTTGTCTTGTCCGGGGATCGAACCTGGGACCTCTGGCGCAGAAGGCGGGTTTAATACCCCTATTAGTAGTAGTACCAGTTTAGTACCATTTTCTTTACTTTTTATCTTTTTAGGGTTCCGTAGTAAAACCGACAAGGTAAGGGTTAACCCGTATAGTTTCGCCATGTCCGTCTGTTTGTCTGTCTGCCCGTCCACGGCTTAGTTCAGGGGTCCTTACTTGTAGAGAGCTGTAATTTGGCAAGAATGTGAATACTAATTACGCCAAAAAAGTGCTAGAATAAAATCTTGAAAAAAAATATTTAAGTGCACCACTACTGTATGTATCTTGGGATTAAAAAAGAATCTCATTAATCTCATAGTGTAGGGTGTCGTTGGATAAGTCTTTTAAAAATATTATAGGTTTAAGAAGACCACTTTTCGATTTAAGGATCTGTTTTCGAAATATTAAGCTTTAAAGTCCAAAATTGTGTTTGAGTGGGGCGTCCCCCCCTCTAAAATTTAAACGGTAGCATACGGATACGTGAAAAAACTCAGGAGAGTATTACATATACGGTCGGTTAACCTATCTACAGTAAAAGATAGGCTTACTAGAGCTTTGTTGCCTAAATATTTTTGTTAATCGGCCCAAAATAACAGCGGTTGCTAAGTAACGTAACCAAGATAGATAGCCCGAAGCTCGACGCACTTGGCCAATTTTTTACTTTTCTTCTTTTTTTTAGTTCAATAAACGAAGGACAAAGAAAAAATTTTTTTGATACGGTTGCTCAAAAAGTGGCGTATTGCAGGGACGTATAGCGTTCGGGATGTGGGCTATTACATACTGGAGCTTTTTCTTTACCTTTTCCGAACTCGTGCGTTCTCTTTCCCCAACTGTCAAAATAATGTATATTAAAAAGAAAAACTAACCACGAAGTTTTTACTAAAAAAATCATAAGTTTTTATGATTCATGCAAATATTTCTAAAAAGAAGGTACTAATTTGTTTCAATATCAGATTTAATGATTTGATTCCATGAGTTAGGTTAGGTTTCATTTCATTTCATCTCATTAAATTTCATTTTCATTTCATATCAATAAAAAAAATCTACTGAAGACTTGGCTGTATTGGCATAGTTCCCTTTGCCTACCTAGAATGGGTGAAGAAAACAAAAATAAATCTCTGCTTATATTCTTTTACGGTTGGCGCCATTTTCCAAAAATGTTCTTTATTAAAATGCTTAATTTTTTCGCAACTGTATTAAAAATAGTTGTTCAGTACACGTGCGGAACCGTCATTGCAAAGAGTTCCGACTGTCAACCCTCACCTTCGGCTGCGCCTCGGCTCGGGTAGACATTTGTCGGAACTCTTTGCAATGACAGACTTTCCGCACTCGTAATGAAATACAATATTACGTAACTTAATCTCCATTTACTATTTCAGGAAAATATAGAGCTCTTAAGTAAGGGTCTGTGCAACCTGGGCAAGCACATCAGTAACGGTAACAAGTTTGGCGTGCCTGTCGTCGTCGCGATCAATAGGCATGGGTAAGTAAAATTGTGCCGGTTTAAGCTCCTTACCTAATATAAATAACTAGACTTTTTTTCTCACTTTTTAAGAATGATTTTCACAACAAATTACTGCTTCCTGATATTTCTTAAAACCAAACCATTAATATTTCTCTATACGATAATAAAACCTATCGAACCTTAAAAAATGTGTACAGACTGAAAACAGGCTACAAGTTTGCTTGCACTCAGTTTGCACTATCGATGCGGGGCTATGCCAAAAGCATGAGATTGCGTAAAGCGGGTTTCATACTGTCTAGACTACCGAGTTGAAGATTTCAAAGTATTTTTGCCTAACATCCCACTTTGTACACAGAAATGATACCGAAGCGGAACTAAAACTGGTACAACAATACGCCGAAAAGAACGGTGCATTCCGCGCAGAGATCTGCGACCACTGGGCGAAAGGCGGCGCGGGTGCACTAGACCTCGCGGACGCCGTCATAGCAGCGTGCGACAAGCCCGCTAACTTCGACTACTTGTACCCTCTCGATTTGTCTATCACTGAGAAGATTAGCAAGATCGCCACAGAAATGTATGGAGCAGGGAATGTTGAATATACGGAGGAGGTTATCGAGAAAATCAAGTTATTCACTGAAAAGGTACCTACACGTATTTTAAAGTAAATTAAATTTAAAGTCAAGTACAGTCAAAACACGTCAGCACTCAGTACGAGTTGATATTAACATCTGACATACCTACATTTTGAAGTTAGATTCAGTAAAATATCAAAATTATGTGTGATGAGTGTAGATAAAGTAGTGTATGAATTGCAAATAAGAATATAGGTATTAAAACACTCGTGTGATACTATTAAAAACCTCGCCTGCGGCTCGGTGTTTAATACCTTACTGTGTAATACGTTTCTTGTTTATTACACATCAGTTTCATGAAATACTATTATTTCAAATAAATTATCGGTCCGACGGAAAGGAGGCATCATTTGCCGATTGAACGTACAGACAGCTTGAACGCACGGATTTGTTAGTCACGATTTCGTTCTTTATTGCTTGGCGAAAGTTTACCTCGCATTTTAACGACAATTAACCAGGAACCCAACCGCCTAACGGTATAGCTTGTCCTATCGCTATAGCTATCGATATTTCATACCCCCTACAAGGGCTCTCGCTGAAGCTATCACTTTCATATTAAAAATGCAGTAGCTAATCTAATAGACGAATAGAATTATGAAGGAATTAGACAAAAACCCTATCGTTGAAGAGTTTTATGAGAGTTTGAAGTTTGATAGCTATAGCGTTAGCACAAGCTATACCGTTAGGCGGTCAGGGTGCTGTCCGGCATCTGAAAACGAGACAACACAGATAGATATTTCATTGTTTGCGACTGTCGGCGGTCGCACGACGGTTTATAAATTAAGTGATGGATCGGTGTGAATTTAATTCGTTGATCTTCGCTGACTTGCCGCCTTATTCACAAACTTTCGCAAACTTTCCGAGAGAGGAATGGATGCATTTCAGTGACAAATGCATTTCACTCACTTCAAAATACAAAAAGGCAAAGCATAGATTTCGAATTCGATTCCGTGTCCGATGGTTTGTGAATCAGCCCGTTGGTCGAGAGGTTCCAAGGAACTGCCAACCAAACGAAATAACGAACTGCGACTGCGAACAATTGACGAGCGATAACTTGAATCGCCGCCTTAGAAAAACGCCTGGATAGCGAATTCGCGACACTCTTCCAACCAATACGACACCGTGACCAATAAATCCGCAAGTTCGATCATTTGAATGATGCCACCCGCCACCAAACGGTAATTACTCATCGCTTTTTAAACCTAAATCTGTCCTCAAAAAACCCTTACTAAATAAAAACTATTTTTCTCTCTAACTAAAAACTATTATTTCCCCAGGGCTACGACAACTTCCCAGTATGCATGGCGAAGACGTCAAACTCTTTAACGGGCGATCCAGCCGTTAAGGGAGCACCCACTGGATTCACGCTCAAAGTGAACGGTATCTTCGCGTCAGTTGGTGCCGGGTTCGTGGTTCCAATGGTTGGCGAAATATCTAAAATGCCCGGCCTACCTACGCGTCCCAGCATTTACGACATCGATCTAAACACCCGCACTGGCGAAATCGAGGGACTGTTTTAAAGGACCACTGTTATAAATCATGTTAAACGATTAATAAAGGTTTTTTTTATATTGTTCGTGTGTTTTTCGTTAAAATAAAGATTTATTTTAAAGCTATCGCTTTTTGCGTTGCCCTATCCTTTTCTGCTGCTCAGAACTGTCACTTGTCAGAGCAAAAAAAGAAGATAGCGTGCTGACAGATGTGTCCAACTCTTAATAGTGTTGTTTGTACACTCAGACGAAGAGCGAGAGATGAGATATTAGAAACTAGTTACGATTGAAAGACCTTCGTAAGTTCAACTTAAATTTAATTGGGTAACTTAAACATTAATTACGAAAGTAAATTATTTTACAGTCTTTATTACAGAAAAGATATTTCACCATGATTTGCAAGGGTTCATACTCCCTACTTTTCTGACTTTTTATTTCAAATCGAAACAAAAGTGTTGTAGAGTGAAAATCTTGTACCATCTTTAAAAATATTTCAAACAGCTTCGTCTACTTACGATATTACGTTACGATTACACTATACTCCATTCAACTCACGGAAGAAGTACTTTGTCCATGTTTCGTAATAATTCCACAAATAAGTTTTAGTTGAATAATGCCCTAACAAACATGGCTTTCATAAGTAGGTTATTACTGATATGCACATGTTTATAAAACGTGCAACAAAATATATCTTCTGAGGTCCATTAAGGCGGTTCCACACTGGTACCGATGTTTATCATGAAAATGGTAGTATACAGAACTAAGGACCGTATAAAATGTATAAATTAAAGCATTTTATCCGGAACACTTTAGTAAACAAATTGTAGACCGAATACATTTTTATTTTTAAAAGCTATTCACTCTATAACAACACAATAATAATCCGCAATAAAACAAAAAGTAGTCATACTGTGACGGTGACTACTCGTCGATCTCGTTGACTATCTCAGTGGGCTTGAAGGTGGGCTCGTCGTCGTCCGAGTCAGCGGCGGGGTGCGACGCCACGAATCGCTCCGGGGACTTTGATTGTGCCGCCGATTTAGTACCAGGGGCTGAGTACTGGTGAGAGGACTGTGAAGATAAAGATAAACAAATTATAATTAAAACTTGTTTATTTATTGAGGAGCTCTGTGGAGCAAAGGTAAGCATGTTCAACTTTGGATTGCAGCGGTAATGAAGTTTTTGGTTACGGGAAACGGGAAAACGAAATTATAATATTGACTGAATTGGCAGTTGTTAAACTCAAGCATCTCCAGACTAACCACAGAACACAGATAAAAAGAGGGTAGAGAGAACGAGCATTTAGCACTAAAAGAAAATCGCCTCGAAAACTGACAGGTTGCCATGACAACGATAAGAAGTCCAAAAGGGTGGCAATGCGACGCGTGACAGCCAATTTACTACTTCTAAACTCTGTCTTATTTTCTGTGAGGTTTGTGCCCCAGCAGGAATTCTACTATATAATACTCTCTCTCTTATCGATGAGAAGTAGTGGCCACCTCTGGTGTCAGAGTTTATCAAGGCGCCTATAAGGCCTCAGTTGGCCTAGCATGAGCGGCTTTTATCGACTTGATAACTCGATAAGGTGTCACTGTCCCGCTCACATCGCAGAGGAGTAAGCAAGACAGGATGATGCGCTATAATATAATAATAGCCGGCTGACTTGGCTTAACGACTGTTATCAGATAAAGTACTACATTTATAGAATAGGATAAAAATTATGTAGAAAGAAAGGTGTGTATTTACCTCCTGTTTATCCCGAATAGTGTCCAGGTACATATCGTAAACGTATCGCGCCATATGTGGCATGTCGCGAACGCGCAGAACGAGCGCGTCGGGAACGTTCGCGGCGATTGCTCGCTGCGCTGGGTAGCGCTCGCCCGGGACCAGCTCCAGCTCCAGTGGACGCTCTACCAGCTGTTGAATGTTACAAAATATTGGTTAAATGAAATTAATATAGTTCAAGGGCTTCTCCCATGTTAAAGCCCATAAAGTTAAAACATGTCATAATAACTATCAAATGAAGTCTGCCATCAAGCGTTTACCTGTCATAAGACAATGGATTTTGACAGTTAAGTGGCAATAAAATGCTATATCACGCGATATATATCGTGTTACGGCGGTCATCCCACGGGGGCAGAGTTCACTGCTTCGCTGTTCTGTTCACTGTTCACAGCGTCAGATACAGCGCTGAGGCAGCTAGCTATAACAATGGTATTGAAGATTCAGCCCTGCTTGGCGCAATTAAAAACGGCGCTGAGATTGCTTAGTATGTTTTTTAAGCACCATTTATCAATAATGACAACCAAATATTTACAAACAAACCAAGTAAGTTATAGTTATCCTTAAAACTTCAAATATAGTTGCACAAGCGGCCGCCCGCGGTTCCATCCACGTGGCTCCCGTTCCCGTGGAAATATCGGGATAAAAAGTAGCCTATGTGTTAGTTCACTACTTAAAGTCCCTAAATACCACATTTCATACAAATCCGTTTAGTAGTTTTTGCGTGAAAAAGGGATAAACAAACAGACTTACATACTTACGAATTTATAATATTAGTAGGATTATGATTCTCAATTCAGAATTATTTATTATTATTATCTGATACATTAATGTAGAATGTGGTGCGGCAGTCTAAAACAAAGTTCGACTAACATATAAACTGGGCTCCTAGCCAAGTAACAATTCAAAAACGATAACGAAGTTCGAAAAGAATTAAAAGTATGGGATTGGCGGATTGGCATAATCTGCGCTAAATCACCGCAAGTTAATTGGCGCATATAGACAATAACGAATCGAATTATCGTTTCGCTACATAATGATGTTACTTTGTCTTCGGGCCCTGGTCTTGGTAAATAATGAGTCTTTAAATATTTACTTTTATCAACAACGGCTATTTCTATAACCTAACATTCCTAAACATGCATAGAGAAGTTAAAACAACAACTGGCAAATGTTAAACAATACTTCTTCGAATGAGTTGTTTTCAGGCTATTAGAATTTTGATTCCATGAATTAATATTGCGTAAAAGTTATTCTGAACAATCCGGTAGCTTTCGCAGGCATTCTACAAAAAATCCTATTACGAGTAGCAGCAATAAGCACAGATAATGATTTCGCAGAGAGAAATAAATGATGATTCACAGGTATTTTCTTATTAAATGCTTTTTTGTACTACTCGTAGATGATAGATACCTGATACTTCATCAATTATCGCCGTTATATCCTTGTTTTAAAGTACAGTCAGCGCCACATAGCTAAGATACAGCTAAGATACTATACCATAATTATTTACAAGAAGTTTTCAAATTGACAGCGTCATATTATTTGTCATATTATTACATTTGTTGCATAAAAAATCACGAAGTTTGTAGCATTTTGGGTAACTAAAGATACATTTATCAATGTAATGGCGTAATATATGCTAATAGATTAACTCTAAAAACACATTGTGATAATTTGTTATAGTTAGCAGCAGGTAAGCTAAACATTAACGAAATTTACGTAAATTAAACCACATAGTATATTATTAGCAAGTATACTCGAACAAACATTTGCCGTGTTTACGAATACTTTTCGGAAAACGCAATTGAATCGGTTCAACAGCGCATAATCGACTACCTCAATTTAGTTCTAGTAATATTTCAGAAATTACTTTGTTAAATGAACCGTATTGAACCAACAAAAATATTTTATCACAGATTATAATATGATGTTATACAACTTTAAGAATTATTGTGGAGGTGGGGTGGTGCGATTAGGGAACTAAATATTATGATTGATTATTCTATTCTTACACTCTGACATTGTGTCGTCTTATTGCCCTTGTTTGGTTGACAGAAGACTACAAAACCGTAAAATATCTTTGACTTAAAACTTCAGTTAGACTGGTTTGGAAACGATTGAAAAAAACTGTCATATTGCATAAGGTACTGTTGACTAAATTGTTTGTATCACCTGGTTGAAAGTCTATAATACTAAGGTATGGTACGCACGAGCGATACAAGAGCGATATCGTTCTGTTGTACTTGTTACATTTACAGGTATTGCCTCTTATTTTTACCTGGTTAAAAGTCGACTGCAGCTTGAAGCAGTTCCTGACGAGATTGGCGCGCGCGAAAATGTAATGGCCGAGACTCACACGCGACGCAGCAACGCTCGGTCACCGCAGGTCACGTACGTGGCCCACCGCTTTTGTACGAGCGAAACGAGAGCAATATCGTTTTGTTGCCCTTGGTACTTGTCCATCATTTACAGGTAAGTACTGTGATGCATTGGCATCGCAATGCAAACTCATTGCTACATCCGACTCTTTCGTTGGAAAAGAAGTAGATCAGCGTTTGAATTGAGAATTCTATGGCTCTCGCTCTAATAAATAAATAAAAAAAATATATATATATTTCTTACACTCACACCCACTAGGGTAATGGAAATAAATACATATTATTATACATATATAAGTATTTATGTGTAGAAATATAAATAACCGTCCATGACTCAGGTACAAATGCTCGTATTCGTCATACAAACATTTGCCCCTACCGGGATTCGAACCTGGGACCTCAGAGTTGGCGACACCTTGAAACCGGTGTACGTACCACTCTACCACGGAGGTCGTCAATAAAAGATATTTGTAGTAAAAGTGAGAAACAAATTGATATAAACAGTCTGCGTGTCTTCTTTATAAACGCCTCCGATCGCCACAATACCTATTGTATCTAAGTCTCATCTGGTTGAAAGTTGGCTGCAGCTCGAAGCAGTTCCCGAAGAATTTTGAGCGAAGATGCAAGTCACGAACGTGAGCCACGGCCTGAACCGAAACCAGGTCTATCTATATCGTTCTGTTGCTCTTGATACTTGTCCCATTTACAGGTATTGTCTCCTGGCATACCTGGTTGAAAGTTGGCTGCAGTTCGAAACAATTCCTGAAGAGGTTGGCGCATTGTAAAAGCCGAGCCTCGCATGCGACGCAGGTCACGTACGTGGCCCACAGCTCTTGTACACACTAGCGATACGAGAGCAAAGTCGTTCTGTTGCCCTTGGTACTTGTCCATCATTTACAGGTAAGTACCTATTATCCCTAGTCTCATCTGGTTGAAAGTTGGCTGCAGCTCGAAGCAGTTTCTGAAAATTTTTGAGCGAAGTCGGCTGCAGCTTTTACTAATTCCTAAAGTGGTTGGTGCAAGCGTAGATGTAAAGGCCGAGCCTAGCTTGTGACGCAGCCACGATCAGACGACGCAGGTCACGCATGCGACCCACCGCTTTGGTACGCAAAGATTCCAAGATGAGATGAGATGAGACCGAGATGTTGCACGCGCTTCTTCCGAAATCCTCAACCACTAAGGAAAGTTGGCTGCAGCTCGAAGCAGTTCCTGAAGAGATTGGCGCGCGCGAAAGTGGCCGAGCCTCGCACAGGACGCAGCCACGATCAGACGACGCATGTCACGCACATGGCCCACCGCTTTGGTACACACGATCGATACGTAAGCAATGTCGTTCGGTTGCCCTTGGTCCTTGGGTGCGATTGCGTAAGGTAATCAAATTCATTTGACAGTTCATATCGTATTCGATCGGCTGCAATTTGTATCGAATGACATTTAATATGATACAATATCTGTCAAATGAATACGATTGACTTTACGCAATCGTCTACCTTTTTCTATCATTTACAGGTATTGTCTCTTGTCTCACCTGGTTGAAAGTCGGCTGCAGCTCGTAGCAGTTCCTGAAGAGATTGGCGCGCGCGAAGATGTAAAGGCCGAGTCTCGCTCGCGACGCAGCCACGATCAGCCGGCGCAGGTCACGTACGTGTCCTACCGCCTTTGTACGCACAAGCGATACAAGAGCGATGTCGTTCTGTTGCCCTTGGTACTTGTCCACTGTTGTCACCTGAAATTAAATTAATTGTAAAGTGTGACGACCCGTGTGGCGTAAGGTAGGGATACGCTTTTTGCGTAGAGGTCGTGGGTTCGATTCCCGTGTGTATGTTCATGTGGGTTTGCCTGTATCAGGCGTTACTTTGTATTAATATGTTTTTACAAAAAAAAACTACAAAAATTACCCAGTATTCTTATTACAAATTCTCAATGAAAATTACCTTGGGTTAGATAGTTGGTGTTAATTACATTATTAAAAGCAATGGCAGGTAATAAATCAGACGTCACCTGACTGAATTCTTGGCTCTCTTGGCTTTCTTTAGCAATCGGAGTTAACGAGCTTACAAGATTTGTCAACCTGTGGCCCACACTTGCATCGCATGATAGTGAAGTTCCTCATGTAACGGATGTATAACATCGTCAGTTTATAGTCATTAACTGCTGGACATAGGCCAGACGGACGTATGTTTATTGATAAAAATAATTAAAAGAGAGATCAAATTTAAAAGCCATTTTTATAGTCACTTCTGAAGATTCTTTTTATAGTTCATCTGCACATAAAAAAACAGACATTGATGAGCGCTATGAAAGAACATAGAGATATGCAGGGATTTCAGTTGTTATTGTACAAAAATATCTGTACCACAAAGTAAGAAATTAAATTATAGAGCTGACCACTTCGCTAGTAGGTATGGAAACTCAACATATCATAAATAGTATACAAGGCTTGTATAGAATAAAGTTCACTTTTGGTATGACAAAACCTTTTTCGTACCTATATGATGTACTGTCCTGATGTACTGTCTGTGGCTTACCACAAATTAATGAATAGTTACATCGTTACAGATAAACCACTCTATTATAAATGTTGGTACTTGCATTTTATAATAGCCTAGTCTTTACAGTTAAGCGCCTCGGTGCGCGAAAATATACCGTATTAAGCGGGCGTAAGCTTGCTATTGCTTCATAGCTTTGCGCGGTCGCATGACCTAGAAGCAAAAGCAAATCCGCTAGGACTGCCTCTTTCAAAAGAAAAATTCTTTTTAATGTTGGTGAATTAAGCAAACGTTATATATATTTTCTCATAACCACAGAATACTTAATAGTACAAGTACAGAAGGTTCACTTCGTAACTCCAATCAAATAAATTGCTAGTCTAGCTCACGACGCAATAAAGTCCAATTCACGTCGCGCTGCGCTAAATGCCTAGCATTATATTCACCTACATTCTGCGTCTCTTTCTATCACGTAACTCGTATTCTTTCTGATGCAGCTAGGGTTGCCTCTTTGTGATTCATTTATTTATAGGTAGACTTTGTGTCGGCATATGCATAGTATAATCAAATATTAAAGGTTAATAGGTACCTACCAAAAGTTAAAAAAAATTACAAACCTACCTAAAGTACCTACCTACTTCTTTAACAAAATGATAACGATACGGCATACATTACTGTGTACTTAGTATAAGAAATTGAATATTATTTAAATATTGATGTGTTTATGTAGGTAAATTGCGTATTAAATCGGAATGACATATTACGAGACCTCGAGGCGCACCCAATGAAGCGCATCCAAACTGTTTCTCGAAGCACACCTTTCAGGTGCGCTAACGAAATCAACTACGGTTAAAAGGTGCGCTTCGAGGAATGTTTTAGGTGCGCTTGTAAATAGGAGCGCTTCGATTAATATCTCGTAATATGGTGGTATTTCTCGAAGCGCACTTATTTTCAAACGCACCTTTACTATTTCTCGAAGCACACCTTTTAGGCGTAGTTGATTTCGTTAGCGCAAAGCGTTAAAGTAGAACTTGCCTTTGATCGTCCTAAGGGAGCGTAAAAAAAGTTAACTTTGGATCGCGATTCGTGTTTAAACAGTTGAACACTGCACAATATTTACGAGCTATTTTTTTACGTGTTGCCATTTTAAATTTAAATTATTTTAAGGTAGTTAACTACGGAAAGTAGGTGACAAACAAAACTCGCGCGTGCGTCACTGCTCGCTCGTGAGTCCCTACTAGATTGGCACCGCCGGAGTGGCCGCCGCGCGTAGGTATGTTTTCGAGCATACACGGGGAGTGAAACAGGCCTGTCATAACTACAATACAATATTTAATTTTAGTTAATTAAATACAATCAAGTACAAAGGACAAATACAGCAAAGTAGAAATATCGGGAAAAAGGAGCCTATGTGTTAGTTTACTACTTGAAGTAGGTACCTGCATACCAAATTTCATCCAAATCCGTCCAATAGTTTTTGCGTGAAAGAGGAACAAACAAACAAATAAACAAACAAAGAAACTGACATACCTACTTTCGCATTTATAATATTAGTAGGATATTTGTACGATCGATACTTACAAATAAATATTTAATATAATTATTGTGATGAAATATCTTTATTATTCATTTTATAGCGTTATTATTCAACGAAAATAATGATTTATGTAGCAACTCACTTTTCTTCGTCAATAGGTAAATGAAAAAAGAAAGATCCTTGTTTCTCCTCTTGCTCGATGTACATCCAGGTCAATATGAACCTACGAAATAATTCGTTGTAATAATCGTCGTCGGTCCTGAACCTTTTAGAGAGCGGCAAGCGTACATAGTTACGTACGCGCCACTCGGCTGGCGGCAACCCTACTAATTTGGACACTCGAGTGTCCGCCGGCCGGTAGGCAATTATCGCGCGTAAGTACATGGAGTGAACTAGGCCTGCCTAAGTACTTTTTTACTATATTTTTTTCTATTGTCCGTCTAGATAGACAATCAGTACGCTACGTCATTCCATTGTCGGTATTCTCAGTAATAGCCAAATACGTCTATTTGGTCTAATGAAGCACAAATTGTTCCCAATCATACTTTTTGCATCTCATCGTATGTTGGCGAATAGAATTGGTGATGATGTTCTGCGTCGTAAGAAATGGGTTTTTTGTTAAAGCTTCATGGTTATTAGTGTTCATGAGTTCAATTTTTAGCACTGTTTGGCACGTAGCCGATGTAAATATGCTTTATTTTTCAAGCCAAGATCGATAAATTTCAAATGTAGGTAGAGCTAGTAATATTTTATTATTATTATTATTATATATTTATTTCGATAAACAAAGACTCATTATTGTTAGTAACAATGGAACTTAAAGTTATGTTAGGACATGATTACATGATTATAAATTATTCAAATTAAAATACAAATGTCAAGCAGATTAATAAATATAAATTACATGTGAAGCATTATTATACAAAAAAAAATATCTTTTTGAATGAAAAAATTTAGATAATTAATAAAGTTCCAATCTATGTTCAATTCAATATTACGACCTCCGTTTACTTATAGCCTTTGATTAGTGACTGAGGCAAAGTCGAAATCGGAGTCGTAATGTCAATCGACGACGCGATAGCACTATAACGATACACCTTCTCACAGACTTATATCGAGATAGACGAAAAGAGCTTTTCAAACTGTATGAGAACCTAGCGTGTCGAATTTTTCGTACAGTCAGCAACGAAACTTGCCGAACAAAATAACGTTACAAAAGACACTAGACACATGAATTGTACATAAATTACTGAACATAGTTACAAACAAAATTCCATTTATATTATAAAGTTCCAAAAGTAGCTATACAGTATATTTGCAAAAGTGGCCGGACATTATATTTTCAAAAGTGGCTGAACAGTAGACTTAAAAAAGTGGCTGGACAGTAATCTTCCAAAAGTTGCTGGACAGTATATTTCCAAAAGTGGCTGGATAGTAGACTTCCAAAAGTTGCTGGACGTAGTATCGCCTAAAACTGATTTGTAAGATCATGACCGAACCAATTTTCGAATTTAGACTGATGACAATCACCGAAAAAAGAACAGCACTGTCATTTAATACATTTGTCTCTTTCATTTTGGTCGTGACATCATTGACATGTCATTTGTTTATGCCAGCCTCTCGCTTCTTACACTTTTTTACTATTTTAGATTTTAACCGACTTCAAAAAGAGGAGGTTCTCAATTCAATTGTGTTTCACGACATTTATGAATAAATTTTACAAATTATTTTCTTTAATGGATAAGTTACACTCCACGGAGTGGTGGTGGCTGTATTCAGGATTGTAGAAGTCAGTTTTATAAATTTTCAATTTAATAGTTTTACTTTTTCGCGGTTCAAGGTTTTTTCAGGGTGTTACTTGTAGATCGTTACTATAGCTCCAATTCATACCCACTGACATATTTGATAATAACATGACTGAAATCAATTATTAATATCTACTTATGTCTATAACATAATTTATTTATTTTTTGTTTTATTTTATTTCCTAGATATCGTGTTCTCAGAAATGCATTTCGATCGGACTGTAAGATCGAAAATATAAATAAATAATAAATAAATATTTCCATACAATCACACCAATTATCTAGCCCACGTTAAGTATCATGAAGAACTTGTGTTATGGATACTAGATAACGGATAAACATTTTTTTTTTTTTTTTGTAAATACTTAAATAATATACATATTTAACATCCAGACCAAGACAAATAGACATGTTCATGCACACAAATATTTGTCTTGTCCGGGGATCGAACCCGGGACCTCTGGCGCAGAAGGTGGGGTTAGTACCCCTGCGCCAAACAGGTCGTCAAAATGTTCAGCGACTTTTGAAGATTACTGTATCAAACATGATATTTAAATGATTTATCTTATTGCCTTAGTTATAATTACTCATGTGTTGACAGTCGGGCTTATCAAAATCGAGTCCTACACTTCCTATTTTCTCTAATAAAGAGTTTTCATATTCCTAATCTTCCTAGCCTTCTAGTTTATTTTTCCGTTAAACTGTTTGTTTTCTATTAAACCTTTTTTTTTACAAGTAGCTATTCTTTTTTTTAAATTGCACATTCCACGAACATTCTCTCTATCTTTTGTTTTTATTTCTGTCAATATAAGTGGTATACATCTGCCTACAGTACTGCAATCGCTACTTAGAGGAGATTATTGTAAAAAATAATTATGTTCAGCAAGTTTTGAGTAGTATACATATCAGTGGATTTATGTAGTCAAATTTGTTTAGGAAATTTTGATATTTTACAGATCAGGCTAATTATGTAATTAAATGTGTTCAGCTACTTTTGTAAAAATAATGTACATCGATTTTTGGTATTCCCAAATGTCTACAGACATTTGTACAACAGCCTGTTCAGTTACATATGAACCTTTATAGTGTGCAGGTGTTTTGAAAATTTGGATGTGTTCATGGACTTTTGTTGCTGACTGCGATGATGTCACGAGCGAGATTTTATGATGTGGAAATGTTATTGACGAATTTTTGTAAGAAAGCACTGCACAATTAACCATTTTCGTTTCTGAGTGACGCGTATTTTCATGGCAATGGTCTCAAACGGTTTGACTTTGGTCGGAAAACTTTGACCGTGGGTCAAACTTTTGACATGCAACTTCCTCAGTGACTGAGGATTTGGGAAAAGCGCCATTGCAATTTCAGCTTTATTATCATCGCATATCAGCCCCCCCAGAAACATATTAACGGAGCAGCGAAAGTTTATCGAGCTACGAGTGTAGATAAAAGTAGCTATTTAATAACTGTTCCCATGTGTTTAAGGTCACCTTAATTTGACGACTCTGTATAAAATAAAACAGGGAGAAAAAAAATTGCCCTTGACGAGTTTCTTGCCGATTCTTCTCTTTACAAGGTCTCCCGCCGTAGGTTTTGTGAACCGTAGCTTCTTTGACTTTTTATGTGCTTGTAACAGCTTAGACTTAGACTTAGAGAGATAATTGATATTGAATTTGAATTTGTAATTATTGGAATTATGAATTTGCTGACCATTGCGATAGTCTGCAATATTAATTTGATTCAATAGTTTTCTGCCCTAGACAGGTTGGCAGATTGTAAGAATGAAGCAGTTGTATATAGTTATTTCTTGTCGAAAATAGTGACCGCGCGCGGTTTAGCCTTACATTCAATAGTTATCGTCTATTGCTTTTGTTCTTAAGACTACTATCGTCCAAATTTTACGACCCTCCTTCAGATTGGGAAAATACGCTGTAAGACTACTTTCGTCCAAATTTTACGACCCTCCTTCGCATTGGGAAAATACGCTGACCACGGCCCTCTTTCACATTGGGAAAATACGCTGTATATTATTAGGATAGTTATTTAGAATCATCAGATGTAAACATGTGGAAGAAAAATAGCAGATGATGTAAATAATGTTCCACAATATATTATTTTTAGATGCGCGTCGTAACGTGTTTAAGATAAAATAAAGATATATATTTTTGAAAAGGCGAAGTTTATTAACTCACGTAAGGTAAGTGAATGAATGAATGTTTGTTCTTAGTTCACGACTACGTACATGTTTCGTTTTGGTGAACTTTAGGTCGGCTTCGGTTTCTTGACTGGATAGCCCATGGTAAACCAGTATCCGGAAAAATATATGAACAGATGACGGTTTCGAGAAATTTCATCAAGAGCAGGGTTAAATGGTGTAGGGATAATGAAACTCAGATAAAGATGGATGTTCTAGCATCACAACACTCTTCAATTTTTTTTAGTAAATTTTGGAAAAAACCAACAAGTTGAGTCCGAAACCGAGTGTCCCTGTTAGCTTATAGGTTGTTAGTGAGGCCGGTCAGATTACGAACCGATTCAAAGAGCACTTTATGGTACACACTTCTCTAGGTTCAGTAAATACAGAGATGGGGGCGAGAGGTACTTGTTTGATGAAACAGGTAGTTCCAATTAAGGCCAAAGAGGTTGTGCAGGTATTAAGAGACATGAAGCGAGGAAAATCGCCAGGCCATGACTCACTCAGCATTGAACACCTGCAGCATGCGGGTGGTCATTTGCCAACGGTGCTCGCTATGCTTTTTACTTTTTGCTTGAGCCATTCTTACCTTCGATGAAGCTATGATGAGAACGGTTATTGTTCCTATAATAAAGAATAAAACGGGGGACGCGTCCAAGTTGAGTAATTACAGGCCCATATCACGCTACAGTTATTGCAAAGGTACTGGATGGGGTAATTGATATTCAATTAAAACCACAACTAAAGCTTCATTACGCGCAGTTTGGTTTTCGACCTGGCTTGTCAACAGAAATTGCTATTCTGAATCTCAAACACACCATCCGGTATTACACTGATAGAAGCACACCTGTTGCTTCTTAGATTTATCTAAAGCTTTCGACTTGGTGTCGTATGATAGGTTGTGGTATAAACTGACGAGTGATACAGACCTTCCTTCCGAGTGTATCAACCTTCTGAAGTATTGATATGGCAATCAGAACAATTTCGTGCGTTGGTCGGGTTCACTATCGGAGGGGTATAGGTTGAAATGTGATGTGAGGCAGGGCGGACTTACATCGCCGACACTTTTCAACCTCTACATGGACCGGCTTATTCGTGAGCTTAGCGGAGCTGGGGGGTTACTCTCGACGGAATCGCGTTGAGATCGAGATTGAATGTCAACAATTATGACTGATTTACGACGTTGATTCGACTTTAATTGCCGCTAAAATCGATAACTAGCGTACAAAATTACTTCATTTACTAATTTCAAGTATTATTTTTTAGTTTAATTACTCATTTTAAGCTATTATTACTGTCGTTTGACATTAATTCAATCTCGATCTCATTGCGATCGCGTCAAGAGTAAGGGGGCTGGTGTCGGCTGCTCGATTGATGGTGTACTTGTCAACAACATCAGTTACGCGGACGACTTGGTTCTGCTGAGCCCATCGATCAGTGTCCTCAGGAAGCTTGTTTTGATCTGTGAGCGTTATGTGGAGGCTCATGGGTTCAGATACAATGCCATCAAAAGCAAGCTAATAGTGTTTAAGGCGGGAACTAAAACTTATGACACTGTTCCACCGGTCATACTAAATGGCAGTGTTCTTAAAAAAGTAACACAATTTAAGTATCTGGGCCACTGGGTCAACGAGGCGCTGGCGGACGAAGTTGACATGGATAGGGAGCGTAGGGCATTGTCTATTCTGGCCAATATGTTGGCTCGTAGGTTTGCACGGCGTACTGCAGAAGTTAAGGTTACATTATTCAGAGCATTTTGTCAATCATTCTATACTTGCAGCCTATGGGTCAAAACACACGAAAAAATCATGCGATGCCCTGCGCATTCACCTAAATTTATATTAAGGTAGTAGCTGTAGAATATTTTAAAATAAGTATTAATGAACTGTAATTATAATTCGATATTTAATATTTTGTTTTTTTTTTATTATTTATGTGAATGTAATATAATCAAAATAATATTTTAGAGTTTAAATTATTAATGAATTTGCAATTTAATAATGACTTTTAAGTTTTATTGTTTGTTTTGTTTATTTATGATTTATAGTATACTAAGATAAATATATTTTTTTATGTATGAATGATAGTGTAATTGAAATTGTTTGTATGTTATTGTGATATGGATCAAGGTCCGAAATAAAATGATTGTTTATTATTTATTTATTATTAGTTTCACAAATGCATATTACATAATATGTAATATGCATTTGTGAAACATGAGTATTTTCATGATTTATCTGGCTGGCGATGGTATTGGATGCATGCTAACTTAGTAGACGTATACAATAAAAAAAATGCATTTTCAAAATAAAGTGCATTTTCTATAAAAAAATGTCATATTGGTAATATTTGATTCTGTGGACAAACACACAGACATACTGAGACGTTGGTATTGAATGAAAATACCTATTGTATGAATGTTGGCTCTGGAGATGGAATGGACTCATTCTTTGTGTTCAATTTTATTTGGTGGTAGGAATGGTCAGGTTATTTGATGCAATATTGTATTCGATGATAGGGAGGTAACATTACATTGTAACATTTTTATCGTTGGTTGTAGTTGGTGGTAAATGTGGACGCATTCAATCGAAAGATTGTATGAAAATTATTTTATTAATTAATTGGGCAGCCACTAGCCGACCGCGATGTCACCCGCGTGGGTCCCGTTTCCGTGGGAATATCGTGATAAAGGTATGTTTTAATTCAGGCTATTAACTATATACGTGCTAACAAACATCCAAACTTTTAAATTTATATTAAAAGATAGGATCGTCAATTAGATTAGTGATTAGCAGTTATATTTACGGAATTTACAGTCGGAAAGAATGTTTGTAAAAAAACCGCCTTTTTAACCTCAAAAGTATTTTTAATGTTTTATCAATATGTGCTCTTGATAAAAGTTCGATATCTGAAATATATTGTAAGTATTTGTGGAATAAATAAGTAAAATGCACACATATTTATTTAAAAACATTCTTTCTGGCTGGAGTATAGTTTAGTACTACACGACCAAGGCAATGCAAGTCGCATGACAGCTAAGAAAATCCGAGAACAACTTACTGAAAACCAAAAGATCAGAAGCGCTAAACAATCAAATAATAAATGTAGCACTGATCCCCAATTAACAGGACAAATGTGGTGATAGAGGCGGCAGGAGATGGGCGCCGGAAGTCTGAAACCGTATACCTGTCATGCGCCTAATTGTTTTGGTCATGTAGTAGTAGTAGTACGATTATGATGATGTGAGATTGGACACTTCTATGTGGTACTCACTTTGTGTGGTCGTCCAATGAGCGGGTTGTCGGCGCATCGCTTGTCGATGACGTCTCGTATGAGGTGCTTCTGCCCGTTGTAGGTGGTGAGAATGGACACACGCTCAGCCGGCCAGCCCACTAGGCGCATGTACATGAAGACTGCAACCACGTATTCGGCTTCCGCGAGATTCTGAAATAAGATGTCATGATCAGACGTGTTTTACGCGCGAGTTGATTAGGTGTTTTTGATAACTTAACTGTTAAAGTTGGATATATTACGCGAACGGCCAATACTTAACGGAACGCGTATTCCTAAAGTATAATTTCATATCAAATTACGATGAGGTTAAAACGGTATCACTCACTACTCCACATCGGGCCCGCGTAGTGTGTCAAGGCCCATTCTTGTCATCAACTCATAAGTAAGGCTTATACCCTAGTGGAGGTTGATGGCGCAGTGGTTTGCGCGTCCAGCCTGAGATTGAAGCGGTTAAGTCACTATTTGACATTTGATGGGGATTGTGAACGGGGCGCGTTTTGAAAGCTATTGAATGAACTGTCTAAGTAAATTGACATACGAAAATATCTTTCCAATGTATGGAGAAGTGTCAAATAAAGTGTCATTTAAAACGTCATTCGTTCCGAAAGGGATTGCGACTGTAAGTTACACAATTCCATAAATCACTATCACAATCACAATACCTTTGAAAGGGATTGTGATAGGTTTTTTTTTATTTTTTATGACCGACGGCACAGATTACTAAATAGTTACTACGTAACAGATACTTCACTCAGTGGAAAATTTCCAATACCTACTGCTATAATAGCCTACTCCGTCGCGTCAGCAACCGCTGCATGCTAAAATGTGCCTAAATGCTCAAGCGTACAGTTGTGATTGCTTCGCACCGCGCGATCCCACAGCAATCGCAGGACTGCCTCTTCAATAAAATTAAATTAACATAACTTTTTGTGTCTATGTTATTGAGAACTGTGAATATGTTCTGACTATAGGTGGTAGTTTAAAATTGTATCGTTTATAAAACATTGTTTAAGCTATTGCATAGCTTTTACCGAGGGCTTTGAGCGCGGCGACCGAATCAAGAAATTCCGTAACCAAAATAAAACCTAACACCTCCCACTCCGTGTCATAGATTTTGGTTGCTTAGTTACGATTGTGAATAACAAAATGGTCAATGATGAAAAAAACTGTATGAAAATTTGTGTGAAAATATAATTTCTTTTTAAAATCTGGTACCGCATTTTTTCCAGTTGTCGCGGGTAAAATAAAAATAAAACTTTAAAGTAAAAATCTTTAAAACTACAGCACATAAGGCACCAGATGGCATCGTAGGTACGTGTACGAACGAATGTCACGATTAAAATTGAAATTGAACGTGCTTGCGCTTCGCTTGCGAAAACCGCACTGAATTTGGTCCGCAAACGGCCCGAGAACGCTCGACCGGGCGGTAGGTAATTAAAGCGCGCAAGTATATGGAGTGACGGAGCCTTGCCGACGGGGAGACTCTTAGCCTTCATCATACCTGATGTTAAGTATGGATGAGGCTAAAGATGGAAGCGAGCCTCTCCCGGAATCCTCAATCACTGCGGAACTGGCTATGCTAATGCTGAACACATTGTTGTTATGGCGTCAGACTTAGATAAGATGGTGGTAGTTAGCCAGGCGGACTTACAACAAGTCCTACCACCAACCAAACCGAATACAATATGTACTCCCGCTGGGAATCGAACCCCGGACCCCGTGGGTCTGATATCGGTGGTTGTACCACCAGACCACAGAGGCGGTATAAAAATGATTGATGCTGAAATTAGACAGTTAGGGGGCTGATCTGTATATTGTCTGTTAACCCTGTTAAGTGTGAGCGGGACAGTGTCACATAATCGAACTACTAGTGTTGATGGAAGTCAGGAATGGATGTAAGATGGAAGTGTCACTTAGCGATTCCTTGCTCAAACCACGCCAGAGTCGTACTTAGTTTTGACATTTTCAAAATTTTGTTGAAAATTGAAGTTTTCTCCATGATACTCACAAATACCAAACTAAATCTCGAAACCAAATACGACATCGACGTGGTTTGAGCAAGGAATCGATAAGTGGTCATAGTGAATACACCGGGTGTACAAACTGACATTATAGAATTAAGGGCTGGGTTCCGTCTCCCCGGCATCGTTGAAGTCGTCTACGTTAATCAGCTGGAAGGCCCACGTTGGCCGCGCGGTACCCCGGCAGCCACGTCACGTGACCCAAGTCTCCCAACGCGCGGTACCTCCAGCGTTACAGGTGTAACATTTTCAGGAAGCTCTCAGGCCGTATAATCGAGCCCGATGGAATACATCCTTTGTTCGCAGCTTCCTGGGCCTCTGCCTTCAAGAACTGTTTCTAAAACTATGCATTTGTTCGCGCCGTTTCGTCGCTGTCACCACTGATATCGAGTATACAGCCTTAAAGCTAAAAATCGATAGTCTATTCAGGCGTAAGTGTTACAGATCCCCTAGCATGGACACCGATATATCCCGCGATATTGTATTTGTCTGATCGTCGGAGTCGTCCTAAACCAATCCTTACCCTAGTCTTTGCGCTGGTGGCTTCTAGTCAGTTATCAGCTCTTCTTCAGAAGGTAATCACTACGTCCTGTCTCGTAGCTGGTCAATCGTCATCTGGTCTTAGGTCGGTACGTCATCCATCAGCTAGTCAGTCATACATACGTCACGTAAATAAAAGTCGGCTGGACTCCGCGACAGGCGTGTTTACTCCACTCAGATGTGAGGGGGAAAGCGACACGTTATCGAGCAAAGAGTATCGATAACAGTCGCTCATGCTAGAACTACAGGTGTACAAACTGACCTGATAGAAGTAGGGGCTGGGTTCCGTCTCCCCGGCACCGTTGAAGTCGTCTACGTTGATTAGCTGGAAGTCGAATCGGAGGCCCGCGTTGGCCGCGCGGTACTCCGGCAGCCGCGTCACGTGGCCCAGGTCTCCCAGCGCGCGGTACCTCCAGCGATACAGGTTACAGATGCTGGTAACATTCGTTTTAATGTTAAGATTTGATTGTAAAAGCCGATTTCACCAAGTGTCGATTAGATAATAATCAAATACATGCTTTTACATATTTGACGACCTCCATGGTAAACTGGTACGTACACCGGTTTCCAGTTGTCTCCTACACTGAGGTCTTGGGTTTGAGTCCCGGTAAGGGCAAATGTTAGTATGATGAATATTATAATACATTTGTACCTGACTCATGGACATTTTTATATATTTCTACACAAATATACTTATTTAATAATTATTGTTTTTGTATCCGTTACCCTAGTATACCATCGTAACACAAGAAATATTTATTTATATATTATCCATTACAATAACGACTGAAATTTTAAATGCATTTTTATTTGCATCGCTTTACATTTAAATGACGTTTAGCGCTAATGGGTCGGTTAACCCGTTGGTGAAAAGGGTCTTAATTTTTATACCGCGCCCTCGTAATGCAACTTTTATTCGTATAGTACAAATCAACGTTCAAGTATGATCTGAAATAATATATATATATATATACATAAGAACTTTTTCTGGTACATGTTAATCACACATGTACAAATGACATTGCTGTATAATATGGAATCGACAAGCTTATGGCTTTGTAGATTATCTTTTCAATTAATGTTAGTTTTAGATCATCATCAGTCATCTATTTTAGAACATCTGGTTGAATTGAGCTTAGTGTCATTGCTAAAAAACTACTTGATGAATCGCAAACATCAGATGTATAACATTTAAAAGTAAGAATAGTAAAAAACACATAAACTGATTTTGAACCTTAATTCTTTAGAGATTAGTTTCATAATAGATAGAGGATATTCCACCTACTGTATAAAGTCATGTAGTTGTTGAATGTACAGTTGGCATCACGCTAAGCTCAACAGTTCAATTACGAAAGAGATCTAAGAAACGTATGCTACAAGAGCATGCTACAGATCAACAAGTAAAGTTTTATGTCCCGTTGTCAACAGCACGTCAGGTTTACTTAACAGTTTGACTTTGAGAGCACCCTTACGTCAGGCTTACTTAACAGTTTGAGCTTGAGAGCGCCCTTATGTCACTCGTAATAGCGGCGGTTTTCGTACTGCAAGTAAGGCTCTCCACTGGCTCGAAGCGGAGCGGCAGATCACGCGAGCGACGATAGCGAAGCAGAAGTTTTAAAAAAATCGAAAATACGACTCTCCGAGCAGATTTCGGCGCGCTTCCGCACCTATATATTGGCGGAATCTGCTAGCGAGACGTGCTGCCGCGCCGCCGCGTCGCGGTCGGTGTATTGAACAACACGTGTTTTCTATACTAATTGATGTACTTGCATAAAATATTAAATGCACAGAATAGTGGGTTAACCGCCTAATGCCTGACGTGCTGTTGACTGTACCTCAAAATAGTAATAGAATATATTCAGTTCCTTAGTCTTTCCTAAATTTTAGTCGTGGGAGGTCGAACAGATCACCAGTTTAGAACATTTGTCCCGATTGGTCTGAGATCTATTTATAGCTTCTTCAGGGTTCATTGCTCGGACGAAGAGGTCAAGATCAAGGGCAAACTCATGATACCCGTTGTGCAAACTATTGAAGCAACAAAGCTAACTACAGAATCGCATCGGTACGAAAATAGCCTAAACGGTGTTGAATTTTTTAAAGCTATAGTTATTCATCTATGTATAGTTAAAGTACAAAATTTTATTTGAACTCTACTAAAATGTATGAAACAGTTACTGTTGTTTTATTCGCGATTTCAGTGTTGCTCCGATACAAAAGTTGTTCGTAATGATGAGTTCTACAAAATAATAGTTTTGCGCTATTTCATTAACACGTTGTATGCGTAATTAACGTGACAAAAATAATAGGTTTACCTATGAAATTGCCGATTTTTTTCTTATACTTTTAGAGAACCTCACTACTTCTATGATTAAAACATACATCAATTGCTTGATTTTATATTAAATTTAGATCAAGAATCAGTAACCATAAGTTTCTTATACGATAAAAATACCTCGAAATGTACTCATTTTGTGTTAACAAAAATTACACCTTTATTCAATACCATTTCTAAATTAAATAAAAAAAATAGTTATTAGATTGATCAGTCTTCACACAATGCTTGTATATAAAAAAAATTGTGGCATTAGCATTTGCGATTTGCGGTAGTAACTATAGCAAATTATGGTTAGTATGGAAAACGAACTTTCTCCGAACGAACGAACGAAATCGGCAATTTCATAGGTAAAGACGTAATATACGAATGTCACATGATTTTATGTGCGTACCTATGTGGGTGCGTTATATCACAGTGAACATTTTAATATACTGCTGGCGTCTAAAAGATTGATGTCTTAAAGGCTTAAGTGCGTAAACGTAAATCAAAGCATGATTTATGTAGACGTGACAATCAAAGTCGTTAACTTTTATGGTATACGGTTGAGCGAAATATTCATAGAATGTACCTATATATATTCTACGTTACTTTATACTTTCAGCGCATTATAACGTATGGATTGACAGATATTTAAAACTTTTATCCATTTGTTTGACTAGGAAAAGTTCAGAATTCACGAATGCAATCGATTGACGGCGTTAGAAAATATTCGAATGTGCACATCTCGATATCTGTGGGTGACTCTTAAATCTGTAAAATATTATGAAAATATCAAGACTTTCTTACCTAGGCCTAGCACGTCCCTGCGCGTCCAATTCCACATACGGGACTCCAAGACGCACCATCCTTGTAAACAGACTCTGCTCCATATTGCAGTACTTCTGGAAGGCCATGTTCTTCACGACAGGCGGCAGCTGGTGGTGATCCCCAATCATGATCCAGCGCTTCAGCCTGGAGCGACCGTCTTGTGGATTCTGCAGCAGCAACGGAATGAAGGTCTCTATCTCGAGGATTTGAGCGGACTCTTCCATTAGGATATTGTCGTATTTGAAACCTGTATAAAGGGGTCATATTATTATTATAAATGTTGACGTTTTTTACAGCAAATTCTAGCAAGCTTTCAGAAACAGACAAAATGCTGCAAGTCGCAAAATTATTAATAGCAAGCGTAGTAAGAAGCTGACAATTCAGTTATGATCTTATTGCAAATAATCCTGTTTTTATGATAAATTTTTAAATAGAAAAATATTGTAAAAAATTAACCCGGCCACAAGTGACTTCTCAGATGAGTGAGAAGAGTCATATTTAAAAAAAAAATATATTTTTGTTTTATAGTTGATGTATAAATAACCGACGAGATGGGGTATATATCTATATAATCTCGTTGCTAGGGTGTCGAAATTGAAGACAGTAAGAGAACATGAGTAACGGCATCCACTGATACATCAATGACTGCAATTACTAGCTCTCCTGCCAAATTTGGCAATCACGGCAATGTTCCCCGTTTTGGGAGAAGCATATATCTAGCAGACTGCTAGTAGCACTGAATGGGGTAAAGTTAAAAATGACTTGCAGAACGTGTATATTCGACAGAATATAGATCAGTAAATCGCAAAGATTATAAAAATTTTGTTCAATGACTGCAATTACTAGCTCTCCTGCCAAATTTGGCAATCACGGCAATGTTCCCCGTTTTGGGAGAAGCATATATCTAGCAGACTGCTAGTAGCACTGAATGGGGTAAAGTTAAAAATGACTTGCAGAACGTGTATATTCGACAGAATATAGATCAGTAAATCGCAAAGATTATATAAATTTTGTTCAAAAGATTCTATGAGTTTGTATGTAAAATTGTCTTACCCATCTGCACCAGTTCAGATCGCTTGAGGGCAGCGTGCGTGCAAGTCATCGCAATGATCTTGGCCTCTTTCACTAGGAGGTACTTCGACCGATCTAATCCCGACCGAAGCAGCTCAAACGCACGGAATTCTTCTAGCTCTTCGAATATGTGGTCTATGTATCTGAATAATGGATTAAGATGTTAATGTTGTATGCGGATCAGTATACATCACGAATATGATCAAATCGTAATCTTTGATGTCTACAAAATTTATCAAATAGGTCTAAGTAAAGCACATATAACAAATTGATATTCATTACCTGTAACAACTCTTTGCTATCTCCATGTCTTCTTCATATGATTTGCCAGGGAATAGCGGTTTAGGTGCATCGTCAAAGAATTCGTGGAACGGAAACTCTTTACTGATGGTCTCTATTGATTTTGTCTGAAATATAAAATAAATAAAGTATGGAATCAAAATCATCTATTAATCTAAAATGAATCACCTAAAGCAGCCACCTACGTCGCTCCGCCTAGCCTGATGCGTCCTAAATTTCTTTTTACTATTATTAATATTAAATGTACTCGCGACATCGTTCTCCCGCGGTTTTACCAGAGTTGTTCTAAACCTCGTTGGAATGTTACGATTAAAAGTACCTAACCTAACAAACAAAACAAAACATTTATATATTAAAAGAATCAAATAGGTATAGCAAACTAAGATGAAAAAAACTTTGGTAAAATAAGACATCTTTTGACTTGATCGCGCGCGCTTTTATCAAGGAATGCCCAACGCGGACGCAAGTGGTACACGTGGGGGTGGTGTGGATGCTCGCAGGTGGCTCCAGCGTCGCCTCCAGCCTCCAGGGTCCGCTTTAGTCGACCCAGCAATTCTAGCAGTCCCATCCTTTTGTCTAGGACGTAGCTCCTGTTACCTGATTGCGCGTGCATTTGTCCAAGAAGGCGGCCCAGCGCGGGCGCACATTGTACACGTGGAAGTGGTGTGCGAGACTCCAGAGTTTGCTGTAGGCAACCCAGCAGTTCCAGCCTCTTAGCTAGCCAGTAGCTTTTATTACCTGATCGCGCGCTGTAGGTGGCACCAGCGTCGTCACCAGCTTCTAGGGTCATCTGCAGTGGACCCAGTAATTCCAGCCACTAAGCTAGCATGCGGTTCCTGTTACCTGATCGCGCGCGCATTTGTCCAAGAATGCAGCCCAGCGCGGCCGCACGTGGTACACGTGAAAGTGGTGAGCAAGCTCGCAGGTGGCACCGGCATCACCACCAGCCTCTAGGGTCCGTTGTAGGCGGCCCACCAGCTCCAGCAGTTCCAACCGCTTGGCGAGCACGTAGTTGACACGACCGTATCTATGACAAACATCATTAGTCATATTAATAACTGCACTGTTGAGGTACTGGTATTCTAATCCTAACCGCATGTTTTACTACCACGAAACGTTTTTTATGGTAACAATAAAATTTATCTACGACCATTCTAAGTATCCATGTTTTACATTTACCCCTTTTACTAGTAAGCTTCAAATAGGGTGACGACCTGGTTGTGGCCACTTCAAAAGCCCTAGCTTTCAATCTTAAGATATAACGTGGCCATACCATGGCTGCTAGCTACCCAATTACTCCGTGTATTAGGTATATCTATCTTCCAAATGACATTCTGAAGCTAGGAGTTAAAATTATAGCTGTATTGCGAAGAACCTTAACACTTCTCTCTTCTATTTAGTTGTTTTTAACATTTATCTTATTAAAAAGCTTCGGAAAGGCAAAAAATAATATCCAATTTCAATAAAAAAAACTTGGGACTTAAATTACAAACATGATTCATAATAATTAATAGCGTAGTAAATCAACAATCTTCTCAGTTACAAATTATGCAAATATGACAACAGATTCATTGATATAGACAATTTATAAGCAGTGACGACATACTTCAACTTCGGAGTACAAAGGAGCAAGGAGTGGTACTTAACTACGCACCGTTGAAACGACGCCAAAGTCAATTCAAGGATGACTTCATTAGCAAATGTTTTAAACATGACAATATAGGCGCCATGCTATTAATAAGTTTAATAGCAAAATTTTCAAAAGATCAATCTTTATAGTAGTAAAATTAAAGTAAGGGCTGATTATCCAATCCTCCGACTAAAGTTAACGGTCAGACTAAAATTTATAACCAACTAAAATAAACGGCCATCATAAACCAAAAGAGATAAGAATGGCCGTTAATTTTCAATGTCATACTCTCATTTTTGCATAAAGCCGCGTCTACATCGAATGTTGGAAACATAAAAGTTGCAACTTTTGTTTGGTGACAAAACCTATCAATAATTTCAGTGAATATGAGTATCCACTCCATCCACCGAACAAAGTTGTCAACTTTTGTGGTATCATGTGTTGGTGACAAAAGTTGCCGACCAATTTTGTTGATTTCGCGGCTTATAATACGATATCAGAGGAATATTTATATCTGAGTAAAAAAATCTGTTAATTTCTAAAAGCCGGCTCTTTAGGTAAATACTGGTTATTTGTATTAGTTCACATAAACTTACAAATTGTTCGGGGATGCAGTATGCGTGGGGTTTTGTGGAGTGATAAACGAAATTACAGTCAACACTTTTATTCACTGGATAAATGTTCACTTATAACGAGAATAGTCCAAAATATGCTAAGTTTAAGAAAGTATGTAAAATGTAGAAAATGTTATAAATATGTTTAAAATATCTCAAGTAAATGTTTAATGTAAATGTAGAATGTTAGGGAAATGATAATGTTGTTGATCACAAGCGATCATAGACGCGAAATAAATTGCACTGAATATAAAATTTACAATAAAATATAATTACACTGAAGTGTTATAGTGCACAGCGGCCGTTGGTCTAATTACCATATGTATGTCGCTGTAGGTGTATGTCGAAATACCGAAGTGTTCCGGAGTAAACCGAAAACAAATTGTTTTCTCAAAAACGAATTATTATATAAAAATATTATTTTGGTCAAACAAACAAGTCAAACCAAAAAAGTCTGGTTTGATTTGTTTGACTATAAAATATCCGGCAGTCACCGTAGACAAAAATGGCATTAGGACGCAAAATATACTTTACAAGTATTTTGCTGGTACAGAATTCTGTTTGTGATTAAAGCGAAATTTTTGTTATAAGAAGAGATTATGATCCAATTTCATAGGTCGCATATTTTAGAATGATTGAAAAAAATAAAGCACCTTTGACTAAAAGATTACCTATAAAGGTTGTCTCTTTAACATTTTTAGGTTAATTATAAATTAAAACAACGGGACTAAAACGCGACATTTGTTATGTAGTACAACTTTGTACTTACAGCTTGACGTTTCGGCTATGTTGCAATAGCCGTGGTCACAAGCAGAAAGTTTAAAATCTTATATTTTTAGGTTACTCTACGAATCACAGATATTACTTTTCTTTGTTTCGTTTTCTTTCCCAGACAGCAAACGTTTTTACATAACATAGTAGCCACCGGTGAGGAATTGTTAAAAGTTGTAAATGTAACCAACTTTTATTTTTTCAATATTGATAATATCGATATTGAAAAAAAAATTAATAATTTTTTTCAAAAGGTTTCTAGAATAAAAACAAATCTATTTTCACGCTATGCTTTAAAATTTAAATGGATGACGTAAAATGTTGCTACGGATCAGTGTTATTATGGACATAAATATAAGTATTGACCATCGTCATTTCAATTCACCTCAATGTTTATTAAACAGTTGTCAATCAAATCTCATCTCATCTCAACGAATGTTTTAGACTAGACTGGCACGCAACTACGTCTGTATTTAAGTCAGTAGTAAGCTTTTTCAGTAGTTTCGAGTTATCCGCCCGTAGTTGCGGAAAAGCGTAAAGATAGACAAACGATACTTAACATTCAACGTTTTGGTTTCTATTTTCTGTTGTAACAATACATGCTGAAGTCTTTGTTTGATTTTGTGTTTTAAACAATAAAAAAAAACTAAAACAAACAATATATGACTGATTCAGTCTTCTTTAGAATGCTGGAACTAATTATGCGCGAAAGAAGAAGTATTATGACCGCTCTAAAGTCCGGCGGCCGCGAAAGATTGCGTTCCAGATCGAGCCAGTTCTCTATATCAAATACTTAAAGCTTATTTTCGCATATCTTACTCGTACGGATAATCGAATATGAACTCAGCAGCGTCCGCAATATAGTATGTCGTATAGCTCACCTGGAGAAGCCCTTGTCAGTCTGCAAGGCTTCTTCACCGTGTACTAAACTCAGCAAGTGCCTCTCATCCACGTCCAACTCGTCCACTTTCTCGAACAGCTGGTTAAGGACCTGGTTACTGTGCCTCACCACCAGGGTGCGCTGCGACGGAAAGTTGTGGTAGAGGTTTAATATTATGTGTACTTATGTCATATAGCTCACCTAGAAAAGTCCTTGTCAGTCTGCAAGGCTTCTTCACCGTGTCCCAAACGCAGCAAGTGCCTCTCATCCACGTCCAACTCAGCCACCTTCTCAAACAGCTGGTTGAGCGCCTGGTTACTGTGCGTCACCACTAGGGTGCGCTGCGACGGAAAGTTGTGGTACAGGTTCGATATTATCTGTACAGCTACGTCCGTTTTACCTGTACAGAAGTTAATGTAGGTTAGACGACTAGAACTGAGATCGCGCTGTAGGTTTCCATAATACCTGAACGATCATATGTCACTCCTGTATGTCATAAATATGTGACCTCCTGGGTGATTTGCATGATTAATACCATTTCGCCATCGGCCCATAAAATGTTCCTACAATTCTTCATTATCACTATCATCATCTGTCCCGCAGTAGCGGGGACCAAGTCTTTCTGAAGCTTGGTCCAGATATGATCTTTTATCCGCACCGTACCTCCGATCAACGCGTGTTCATGGCCTTGAAACGGGGCTAAAAACTGACTCACGATGGATCGGTACGTGTGTCAGTATCACTGTACCGTACCGAACAGGCGTCCAAAACTAGCGTTCCAGGTTGAACGAAACGGTGGTACGTTACGCACAAAAGCACATATCTGGACCCACCCGTATAGATAAAAGGAGCAGGCACCATCACCATCAACGACTGAAATTACACGGCCACAACCCATAAGTGGAAAGGTGTCGAACGAAACGTCGTCAGGAAATTTGACAAACTTGTCAAGACGAGTTAAGCAAAATATTGTGCAATAATATAATTAATTAATACACCCCTTTTTAAGTCGGTTTAAAACGTTTCATCATGATTTGCAGAATTTATGAATCATAAATAGACGTAATTCGTTTTATTAAATCTTTTGAGTCCGATTTTTAGACAGAGGCATCTGGCACTCCCACCATGATAGCATTTTCGTCTTTATGACACTTTCAAGAATTTGTATTACTTTTACAGTTAGAAATAGAAAGTATAAACTTTTATCATACTTAAAGATAAAAAAGAAATAATTTTGGTCCTTTTTAAGGTTCCGAACCTCAAAAGAAAAAAACGGAGGCCCTTAGGCGCTTTGCACATGGAGCAACTTAAGTTGAGGAAACTATCAACATTTTAAAAGTTTCTTGTAAAAAGTTGATAGTTGCTATAACGTTTACGGTTGCCGTAATTTTATAGCAATCTGTGAGCTACCATCATAGCCGAGTTAAATCTACGCGATCAGCGTTCAATGTGACGATGGATTTCGAAGAAGCAGCACTTGCTCCCATTTTACTACGTCTTCGCCGTCGACGGCGCCAACAAAGACATTTTATTCGCAGCAATCGTCGGCTTTGGATTCATCAATTTTTTCTAGGTCGATCCCAATTTATTAACATAAAAGAGAGAGCGAGAGAGCACAGGGAGGGGAGGGAGGGTGTGAAATCGCCTGACGCGTTGCGATTGACGGTTGAGGAAACCGGCAACTTTATAAACCGGAATAATATTTAACAGTTGCTAGTTGCGGCAATTAGGAACTAACTTAGTCATCGATTACAGCAACTGAAAACTGTTGACGATTACCGGAACTCGAAACTCGAGTTGCTTATGTGTGCGCGGTTCAATTGAAATAAATGTAAACAGCTAGTTGCCAGTTGCTGCAATAGTTGCTCCATGTGAAATGCGATACGAAGTTGTCCGTCTGTCCGTCCGTTCGTCTGTCTCCATTTTTTCGGGAACGCGTTTTATAACTTTGTTTTCCGTATGTACGTCCGTCCGTTTGTCTCCATATTTTCGGGAACGCGTGAATTTAAAAACACATTCCTGGGGTTTAAATCATGCCTTAACCATTTTCGAACTTGGTAATAAACACGATTTATATGCTGATTGGCTGCTGCACTTTTATTATTATTAAACTGTTTTCAGACTATTGGTCCAATGGTTTATGATTCGTTCTAATGACCTTTGACATTGAATAACTGACGGCGCCAGGACCAGATTTTATGAGACTTTTGAGACAATTTTGGGAGTCAAGAATCAAGGTGTATACGAGTTTACAGCTTGTCCTGTGAAAGCTGTAAAGCTAAAAATATTGACCGCTTTTTTTTTAGCTTAAACGACTGGACTAATAGGGCTTTCCGAGATAGTTGCCTAGGATACTTGCTTAGAGCTTAGTGACTTGTACCCTGGCTAGTTGCGGATGGACGGTGCGGACACTGCCTCGCGACAAAAATATACGGAAAACCGACATGTTTGTTTACTTGAATACACGCTAGGCGCCAAGCGCGCTTTGCGGCCGATGGCGAAAATTATAGAACGTTTGTTTAACTTAGCTACTCGCTAGGTGACTCACTAGGGTCCGCTAAGCAAGGCACCTGCTTAAGTAATACGAGCTTTCTTGTAAGGCCTACAGGTGAGTTAACCGTGCGGATATTTCGGATAGTGTACGTACAAACGCTTAGGCCCATTCATGTCATTTGCCACAGTTTTCAGGATGATGGTGTCAACACTCCCGCGCAACCGCAATTACTTACAACAACTTTATTTTTCCATATTACGGCGACAAATACATTTGAATATTGTTTTAGTGTAGAAAAAAGATAAACATTTATCTTGACTTGACACATTTTACTCGGAACTAGTAAGATACATCATTGAGATGATTCGTTAAGATCAGCTCACTCAATGAACACCGTAACTGGCAAATTGCTGCACGTAGGCGGGGTTACTCACAATTCAACGTCATTAATAATACAAAATTATAGTAGTGACGTCACAACCGTCACGCACGGCGCTTTACTTCGTTATACTAAACTTGTTTCGTATAAACACCAATGTCATTAAAATAAATGAGGTAACACAAGTAATTCGTTATGTTATGTTGCTTGTCAAGTAAGTTTCCGGAATTTCAAGAAAGATACATACCTAGAGAATATACTATTAAATATCCATGTAGTAAGTAAAAAATAGCCGATTTTAGATAGTCCTTAAGTATCTAAAATAGAAAATGCCTTTCGTTTATCGTAGACAATAAAACATTTTATTTCTGTTTGAAATAACAATACTCGAAATCATAGTTGTAATCATTGTAGTGTGTGTGCTTTTATGTGAATTCTACCAAATGTTTTGCGTCATGACGAGCAATAATTATGAGTAAGTTCACCATAAAACTATATCACATCCATTACTGAATGACTTACATTTTCACATACATTATTATTTGTTTTAGGATATTTGAATGTGGTCTGCTTTTGAACGTGACTTAAAATGCGGATAGAAAGCCGGGGGCTATAATGTGACTAACTAAACGAATTGGGTATTTGACAGATATCACAAAAAAATATGGGATGTGTTGGATATTAAAGCTGTTGGGTAAATAATAATTGCACAATTGTTATTTCATCGAAAGATTGTGAAACAAAATTGCGTTTTTTTATCTGTGGAATACATGAGCCGAAACAGGGCGGCCATGTTTGACATATCGTGTGACGTCACGATTTATAACAAACAAACCTGAAACAACGGTGTTCATTGTGCTGACTTTTATTTTCAGTTAATTAGCTAAAATATTATCAAAATTTTGCAAACCACTTCACCGGTAAAAGCTAATTAAGTGAAATTGGCGGAATTATGTATAGAAGATAGAGCAAGCCCCAATCCAAGCCATTCATAAATAAAGAAGAAGAAAGTGTCCTTCGTCTTCGTATCTAAAAGTATTTCGATTTGCTCTTGTGAGAAATTAGACAATATGGAACAAGGATACATAAAGGCCGACAGTGCCAATATTAAATACCCAGAGTAGATTCATTTAATAGGTTGACATTTTCAGAGTATTAATCGCAATATCAAGTAATTAAACCAATTTTATACGTTAGCGTTTACTTTGTAGCGAGCGCGTTTGTTTACAAATCGTGACGTCACCAGCTCGAAATGTCACGTGACCGTCTGTTTTCGCGCGCCTTTCAAAATAATAACAGAAAATTATGTTTTTTTCCATTAATAACGCTTTTTTCGAGAAAAAAATATTTGTAAGAGGTATAAAATAATATTTAGAATGTTTTCCAATTCTTTTCTGAAATTTGTCAAATACCCAATTGTCCCGCAGTATTTTACCAATGAAACCAATTCGGACGTAAAGATTTTTTTTTAGGTCGGAACAATAACGGTGAATGCCACGTCACCTTCGTGTTATCTTGGCGTCCGAGCTGATACGGATCGAGCACAATACCCCTTTTGTTGCTCTTAAATATTCCGTGAAGAAACTGTATGACTCACTATGCGGAAACAATCATCTTAAAGAATTAGTCTGGGGTCTTACTATGAGTCTGTTGACTCGGATATGGCTAATGACCAACTTATTTTTTTTTCTACGTACAGTTCCGGATAACTTGGAAACTTGTAAATTCTTGAAATAACTTAAAAGGTGTTATGGCTTGTTCTAAATTTAAACTCATGCCATTGTATTACCATATCTACTTTTAAAGATAACTTATACAGACATTGCGGCCTCCACAAAGAAATCGCTTAGAATATTCGTCATCATGAGCCGTTTTATCATTTCCATTACAGGAACACTTTTTCATCTGATGGATAAAAAAATGGGCTATGATATGCCCCACCATTTATGCCCAATGCAGTTTGGTGGATGTTAACGTCTGCAAATGCAGTCAGGGGAAGTTTATGGCACTAAGCTGAAACCTCACTTATATAGTGTACCTATATTGCGGCAAATTGCATCTAGCTTTACAGCTGACGTAAAGATAGTATCATACTCTGGGTCACAGCTGTTCAAACAGTTATAATTTTAACGGTATTATCGTTTAACGTTCTGGCAAAAATTCCCGTCGTTACTTTTTGCCAGGCTTCGTCGCCATATGGTCACGTTTTAATGTCGGCTAGTTAGTAGGGTTACCAGTATCGCCCATAATATAACATTTGTCTATCATACCATACTTGTTATCAAAACAAAACTGGTTATATACTACCGTAATGGGTATATTACCTTAATTTTATTGCCAACCCCCAAAACTTGATGTTCCTAACTTATATAATCAAAAGGTTTCGATATGTGGTTGCGGTCTAAACGATACTAACTTATATACACAATAGTTTTCGATATGGTGGTGTCGTTGCGGTCTAAAATGTTTATCAGTTTATAAATTATATCTATATTATCTATATCAGTTTTATCATAGCCATGCCTAGAACACTTAAATGACAGATAATATAATTGACCACATTTCCCCCTTAAAATTTGGAGCAAGGACTCACGAAACTACATTAAACACGACACACGTAAGTACAGCTTAAGTGAATGAGTATTATTAAAAGGATTTAAAGCTGCCAGTTTATGAAATTGAAAGTTGCCAGTTTATGAAAGTGAATGAAAAGTTGCCAGTTTATGAAAATCAATGAAAGTTGCAAGTTTGTTAGCTTGACAACCCTATACCTGTTCCAGGCGGGCCCACGACGAGGGTTAGCCCTGACTGCATTCCAGACCGGATCGCTTCCACTTGAGTCGGCGTGAATAGGATGTTATTCCTGGAACAAACGTGCATGTTACATCCTGTTGGTATATCGCACTGCACTCGACTGTGATTTACTACAGCTTTCAAATCGTAGTCAGTAGATACAGACAATACAACCATAGACAACGATTCAATGAACTTCAATATGAAATCAAAATGTAAAAAGCCAAGCCAAGAGTACGGGAAGAGGTTGCCTAGTTTTGATTGGTCCGTTCAATCTTTGTTATTGAAATTAACCAATTATTATTTGACGATTCAAAATTGAGAATCATAAACCCCTCAAATGAGGGCTCCTATGCATTGTCACTGCCAAAGCTTGGTGAACTTATGCCTCTGCCAACACGTGGTCTGTATAGTTGTATCGTCCGTGTCCGTGTCAATATAGAACAAGGATCTATATACATTTATCACAATTCATCGTAATCTGTTGCAGTTTCCATAGAAAAGTCATTGCTAGGTATCTTTAGTAGTCGTGGTATCGGTTGCAATTAAATTACTGATAGTATTTACAGTTTAAACGATAGATCGTGACAAATTGGTCGACGGATTTATGCAAATAAGTATTGTCTTTAAGATTCACGATTTCTGTGATAGATGTTACCCTCAGGGATTTTGTGTGCTATAAACTTGTGTCAATATGTACAGCAATCATCCCACTCTTTATCTAGAAACAAGATCATTATCATCTGTCATTTTATTGCAGCATTTGAGGATGACGCGGAACCATTACGGATGAATCAAGGAGTTCCGTGACTTACCGAGGCCGCTGAAGTCAATGGACCAATAAGTAGTCAATCCAGATTGATTACGGTAGCTGATTCAGCTGTAGCACCGAATCTGAAGTGATTGGGTACTTGACTTTGTTTAAGCCCGCAAGTTTCATTTGCAATTTACTGGTCAATTCGATTCATTGGTTGCAAATTGAGTAGCTGAAACAGTCACAACTTGCAATTACCCAGTTTCCTAGCCAGTTATGATACAAAAGCTTTCCCAATTTGTGAAATTGGGGCAAAGCTATATACTACTAAAAAAAAATAAGGGCCACATGGTTATTTTGATATTTGAGCAGATTTATCAACTTTAAAGTAGCTAATTCCATGCTTTAAACTTTTTAAGAGTATGACCATGACTTGATTTTAACCAGTTTAGACGTGTAACTTGTTTTCGCTCTTAATAAAGGTTTTGTGGTAAACTGTTAAATTACTGTCAAAAATTGTCTGAATTTTCATTTCAAAAAAAGATACGAGGGGCGTTCAATAAAAAGTGAGAATGAGTATGTTATAAACAACTTTTATTAAATGTCATTTTATTTTTCGACATTTTAGCATAATACACTTAGTATATCTATTTTCTAAACTTAAAATTCCATTTTTAAAAAAGGTCTCATCTTGAGTACTTCAAAATCTTGTACTGCAGCGACTACTGCGTCGTCGTCTTCAAATTTCTAGCATCTCAGGTATTCTTTTAATCTCGGAAATAGGTAGAAATCACTGGGGGCGAGATCTGGTGAATACGGAGGATGCTTAAGGATATCGAACCCAGCATCACGAATTGCAGCCATTGCAACGGCGGACATGTGTGCCGGGGCATTGTCCTGGTGGAACAGCACAACTTTCGAGAGTTTACCTCGCCGTTTTTCGCGGATCTCAATGCGCAATGTTGCTATTTGTTTGGCATATAAAGTGTCCGTAATAGAGGCTCCATGCTCAAGATACTCAATCATTACTACCCCTTTACCATCCCAAAAAACAGAGCCCATGACCGGCAGATGGCCCCACTTAAATGGCCTTTTCCATGTCATAGACTGCAGTTTCGTTTCAGTGTCGTAATGATGGAGCCATGTTTCGTCCATTGTTATAAATCGCAGCCAAAAAAAGTTCCCGGTCTTGCTGTGTCAGGTCCAAAGCTTCTTGACAAATCTCGACTCTAGTTTGTTTTTGCTTGTCAGTAAGAATTCTGGGTACCCAACGCGCAGATACCTTTTTCATATCCAAGCGTTCATGTAAAATATTATGCACGCTCCCCGTTGAAATCTTTTTCATTGAAATCTTTTTCGTTGAAACATTTTCAGCAATAAAACAAACCGTGACACGACCATCCGCCAAAACTAAGTTTTCGACTTTTTTACAATTTCTCCAGTTACTGCTGTAGTAGGGCTTTCGGAGCGGGGGTCGTCCATGGTAGATGTTTTTCCACGTCTAACTTCGGTGCACCAACGTGCGACTGCGAAAGCTGAGGAGCATTAGACCCCAAAGTGTCCCGCAAATCTAAATTGACTTGATCCGTAGTAAAAAATGTCAAATCAAAGTATTTGATAACGGCGCGCAGTTCAATTTTCTCCATTTTTGCTAACGTACTTACAAAGAAATTACTGTATTTTTTTTTTAAACAAAAGACAGTTCTGTTTTTTTTTTCATAGCAATCAGCTACATAGATTAGCTTTACCGGCCAGTATTTAATTTCGTAATATTGAAAGAGTTTTTATCTCATTCTTACTTTATATTGAACGTCGTATGTCGAGGTTTCGAAGATGTATGGACTTACAAACCGCAACTAGTGCCGGAACATTAGTCCAAGAAGGCTTTTCGTATAGTTCAGTAACTCTACAGCTTGTTTTTTTACGACCTGCGATCCAGAACGTTGGGAATTGATTTCAAAAGACTGGGAGTGTATCCAGAAGACGGGGATCAGGCAGAGTTAGGGCAACCAACGCACAGGAAGACCGCTACTAGACCGAAATCTACGCTTGACTGCGAACAGAGAGCGCTTATATCTCGTCCGTTCTTTACATAACCGGTTGCAGTCGGCTACGGGAACTCTTGTTAGTAACCAAACTGTCAGGATTCAGTTACGACGAGCGATCCAGAACGTTGGGAATTGATTTCAAAAGACTGGGAGTGTATCCAGAAGACGGGGATCAGGCAGAGTTAGGGCAACCAACGCACAGGAAGACCGCTACTAGACCGAAATCTACGCTTGACTGCGAACAGAGAGCGCTTATATCTCGTCCGTTCTTTACATAACCGGTTGCAGTCGGCTACGGGAACTCTTGTTAGTAACCAAACTGTCAGGATTCAGTTCCACGAAGATAAGCCTTTCTTCAGTAGACACGCAGTATGGATTCCGTTGACAAGTGCTCATCGTGCAAACCGGTTATCGTCCGTCAGGCAAACTTGGATTTTGGTATGTTTGATTGTAGGACAGTTCTATTCATAGAACTGTCCTACAATCCAAAAGAAATAACCAATTTATCTAATGTTCATTTATTTCAAAATCCACAGCTCTAATTTAAAACTTAACAAAAATACAACACATACAGCAAATAACGGATTTTACATATTATTATGTTATCAAACCTCAAAACCGGTCTCTTCGCTCGCTCGGCTAGCGCGTCTTTGTCACAGTTCTAATCTTACCTAACCTTGAGGTATCTCATTGCATTGGGCCGGACTCCCAAGGATGCGGGTTCGAATCCCGTCAGGGCGACATGAGACTAGTTGCTTTCTTTTGGTATATTTTCTTGTTTAATATTTATCACATAAAAATAGCATTGTAAAATGCAAAATTAAATAGTTATAACTTGAGGTATCTTTCGTGATAATTTCATAGTTTTAATCTCTTTGACCAAATAAAGAGGTAAGTATTAATAATAACCGGTTATTATTCATATTTTCACACATACCGTGGTGGTCACATAATTAAAGATAAGTCGATTTTCTTACAATTGAGGTAACTTGGAGTCTTGGTTCTTTGACAAGGATTGTCCGAGCTGTGATCTGATAATAGCCATACAGGGAGTGAATGAAGGAGATCCAAATTGTTATACATACCCAACTGATCTGGGGTGCGATTGCGTAAGGTAATCGTATTCATTTGACCGTTCATATTGTATTCAATTTGTAAGGAATGACATACGATATGATAAAATATGAACTGTCAAATGAATACGATTGACTTTACGCAATCGCCTAGATGATCAACATTCTAAAAGATGTAAGGATCAGAGTTTTCAGTTTCAGAAATTCCATACATTTTTATGATTGTATGAAAATCACTTGGTGTCGTTAATTATGTGACCACCACTGTATATATTGATGAATAATTTCATTAAAATTAGGTACCGAAACATCAGGAAAACAAAAACTAAACTAATTATAAACTAAACGTCGGAGGTCGTCGTGCGAAAATGTCGAAAGTGATTTTACAAATTATACAAATCTATATCGGAATCGCGATCTGACAATTTATAAAAAGTGGCTTAATAAATCAATGGTATCAACTACTTGACATTTATCTATGCTCGTGATCGTGATATTTTTTGCCTGGACTAGACTTGAAATCGAACCAATAACCGAAAGATTAATCGACCTACATCTTGCGTCTTAGTTGCAGGAATAAAAACTACCCGCACTTCCTTGAAACATTAGCGTCATAAAAAAAAGCAGTAGCCTAACCCAAGAATTGAACCGAGCGAGTTCGTGACTCTAAAACAAAACAAATAAAAAAAACAAACATCGATAACATATATTGGATGCCGTCCAGACGATATATTGCTTGACGTCCATTCCTAGCTGAGCATTACCTGCGGCGCATAGATGAAAAGATTATATCAAAAAGGCAGTTAAAAAAGTAATATAAGTATTATTAAAATGCCGCCACGGCATTTTGAAATGATTGTAGATATTCAAGACAGAATTTTTAAGAAATGTGTCTATGCGTTCTGGGCCTAGGGTTGCCAGGCCCTAAAATTAAAAAGCCAGACTCAGAATTATATGTAGCCGGACATTTTGCCTAGACAAAAAAGCCTAAAAGCCTGACACATTATTTTTGTTTGTACGAAGCTTTATGCGTGTACGCGTGACTCTGAACGCGACAGGGTTAACCGAAAGCCTAACAAAAGTCAGACAGGCCGGACTTGTATATATTTGGCCGGACACGACTGTAAAAAGCCGGACACCTGGCAACCCTGGTGCCTAATCGCACAAATTCGATTGTTTAATTTATCTTGCACGTAAATCAATAAAACATTGTTCCCAATTATTCATCGGCTTAATCGGAATATTTGATATAATCTTGGACATCAATCGAATACTGATATACCTCAGCTTAATGTATAGTGGCATTGCATCACGTCCCATCAAAAGCATTCTTGATTTCATGATTTGCATGAACAAAAAGCTCAATACATCGGCCTAGAATGAATATAATTTCATTCTAGGCCGATGTATTGGAAGGACACGTGAATAGCCCTTTATTTTTTTATTAAGGTTTGTAAATCAAATAAGAACTTTATAGAGAGATAAGAGCGATGTCGTCGGTCGTTAAAATAAAATGTTTTTTTTTTTATTATTTTTTTATACAATCACACCAATTATCTAGGCCACGTTAAGTTTCACGAAGAACTTGTGTTATGTCTATCTCTACATAAGAAAGTCCTGCCATATAGAATAAGTCTTTACTTATGAGCATGACTCGAAGACGCATTATGCGCTGAATATAAAAAAAACCTGATTACTGCAAAACAGGTGCGCTGTCAGAGTATGTATGCCACCTGCCTTACTACTTTTTGGCAGTGCCATAAATCAAGTTTTTCTTTTTCATTTCATACCAATGACAAGTACCTTTTTTGTACGTTTACTTTCACCGGCACATCGAACGTTGAGCAATGTAGACAGGATTAACAACAGAGCAACTGTACTATCATCACAAACCTGGAATACTCATATACATTCACTTAAATGGAACAAAGGTTTGTTTTAAACATATGAGGATGTTGTTCCTTTTTTAGAGTCTAATAAAATATTTTTCTTTCTTTCCTTCTTACTCACTTTTTAGGTTCGTTGTACAAGTAGGGTCCACGCTTCGGCTGCACGTGTGGTTCCACAAGTATCACTTTCCTTTCATCGTCTTCGTCCATTGCGCTGTCCCCGAGTTCTTGCTTACGGAGAACATTCTCGAATGTTAACCTAGTGGATTTCGAAAAAATTAAATACTAACAATGTTTTTTTTTTTTTTATGATTTTGTAATTTTTGCATTCCTCAATGCTATTTTTATACTTATGGTAAATTTTAAATAGAAAAATATTGGAAAAAATTAACTCGGCCACAAGTGAATTCTCAGTCGGGAATCGATTCCCGTCTGAGAATTCACTTGTGGCCGAGTTAATTTTTTCCAATATTTTTCTATTTAAAATTTACCATAAGTACTAACAATGTTGCCTGTACAATAAGACATTTCTGTAAATGAGTATGGCAATCCTTCCATGACTGATGAATAAATATTAGTTAAACAAAGTTTATTAGTATAAATAACTAAGCGCAAAAAAATCTTTCTATTTTGTTGGGGTGTCAGTTTAAGGCCGCGTACAGATTATGTGCAATAACATGCAATACAACAATTTTCCATACATTTTAAGGTGTTCGCGAGCACACTACGCGCCCACTGCACCTGCGCGTAATGGTCTATATTACTCGTGTCTCGCATATTACGTTGCACGTAATCTGTATTGGTTGCAAAATGGCGTGGTTTTAGGATACTTGAAAATACTAACAAAAACCAGAATATAAAAAATTCTGATCGCGCTCTCTTCTGGTCGGAGTTTATATAAACCTTTTATTCATGGATTTCACCTGCACGGCGCAGCAATCGTTAAAATTAGTAAACTTCTACAAAAGTTCCTCAGATAGGTGACCAAAAAATTATGCTTACTTGAACGGGCGCACCAGTTTGCGCGGGTCATCCGTTTTGACCTTGATCTCGTAACCGGGGAAGCTGTTCCTCAAATGCTCCATGTCTAGGAATGTGTCGTTGAAGTCCAGTGTGGGGATTTCGTTTGGCATCCTGCATTGAAAAAAAGGCATGTATATTTAAAGCGGCGGCAAAAAGAAATCGGGGTAGCAAAAATAATAAGTTTGGCGACCTATTATTTTTGCTATACCAACTTATAAATTTTTGGTCGGCCGGCTTTTTATATTCCTTAAAAAAATAATTTGCTACAATTGTCGAGAAAAACTAAAACTTATTACTGTTACCTACATTATAATTCTTATTTGTTAGATTTGCATCATTTGTTTAGTGCAAGGGGTCAGAATGATGTTTTAAACACAGAAAAAGTTCTGATTGACAGTTGGTGGGCTCGGCAATAGCCAAGCCAGAAATTGTGAAGGTCTTATTAGGCCTGGTCTGCCTAAATTGTAAAACAGAGCCTGTGTGTCCTGGGTGTAAATTATTGTTAACCTACAGAGTTTCGATTTACTACCATACAATGAAGCGTTTCAATACATGGAATTCAACCTTGCGTCGGCGGCGCCGCAGTATTTACAATAAAGTCATTGTAAGACCAAATGGGTTCATGATTTTTCGAGAACAAAACGAATTACTTACATATAATTTGAGATTCTTATAAGTATGTAAAATCTATATGCTAATAAAACAATACCATGACTGACAGACAACGCTCAGCCCAAACGGCTGAACCAATTTAGGCGAGCACTAAGAAAGATTTATTGATATTCCCACGGCATAGGGAACCACGCGGGTGAAACCACGGGCGGCCGCTAGTAATTAAAAAAAAAGAATATGTACTTGTAACAGGGTCGCGATATGTAAGCAATGAGGTTACCGTATTGTAATGACAAGGCGTGAATTCTCCTTTTTTGTTTATCTGTGCTAATGAATTCTGAAATTTGGGTTAGAAGTAGGAGTCAATTAGAATAGAAATGAAGATGCAGTTAACATACCGCATGAATTAAGGTTGCTTAAGACAATAGAATTGAACCTAATACATGAAATCAGGACGCGGGCTAAGACAAAAGAACTTTTTGGAAGTCCGCCCGGCTAGGTACCACCATCATACCTAAGTTTGATGGCATAACAACCATGTTTTTAGCGTTGTTGTGTCCGGCAGTTAGAAATAAGATAGCCAGTTTCTCAGTGGTTGAGGATTCAGGGGAGGTACGCTTCTACCTTCAGCCTTACTCACTTATGATGATGGCTAAGCGTCTCCCCATTTTTAACCGACTTCATTAATAAAAATAGACTCACCTCGTGTAGTGTGCCTGGCCAGGGTCGCCGTAGCCCAGAACTATGTCATGCAGCCATTCAGGAACTACACACTCTGTGTTCATCAGCTCTCTGATGGTCTCCAGAACAGCTTTGAAATTATTCTCTTTGGGCTTCCGTCGCATTACAATGTTGAAGGTTTCGTAGACATCCTGTGTAAATAATTGATGTAATCTATGCTGCTTAATCTGACGCAAATTAATCCTTAATGACCTCCGTGGTTGGGTGGTACGTACACCGGTTTCAAGGTGGTCCTCTGGTGAAAACTCTGAGGTCCTGGGTTCGCATCCCGGTAGTTTGTGAAACAAATGTTTGTTTGATGAATACGAGCAATTTTACCTGAGTCATGGACGTTTATATATATTTCTACACATAAATACTTATATATATATATATATATATATATATATATATATATATATATATATATATGATATTTATAATTATAACCGTTACCCTAGCATCCCATACAATATTTACTTTGACGCTAGGTTAATTGGTGTGAGTGTAAGAAATATTTATTTAATTAATAATTATTAATAAAAGAAACAAGACTTCAGAACGATACGGAATACATTCAGTCGAATCCTTATGCGCCAATTTGTCATTTTATAACTGTAGTCGGAAATCCCTAAAATTATCGACCTCTAAAGGTTCAACTGTAAACTTCTACATTGAAAATATGGATTTATGATTTTTTTGAAGAAGCAATTACTCAACTCGTTATTGTGATTAAATAGTTATGGGTGCTTAGTGTGAGTTTTTTCTACGAGGGTAGGGTGAGGGATACGAACGCGTCGTTTTTTGTATGATATTAGCGGGCCCGCTATCTAGCGGATTATGCCACGGACTACACCAACGCCATGCAAAAACCTAAGGCGCTCACTATCGACCGTGAGTGGAAAAAGCTCGCACTAAGCACACTAACTTCTGCTATACTTCATGGAATTCTCATACTGCAAACTAGGTTTCAGTTAATAGATTAAAACTAGGTTAAATAGCATTGCGTGTTGTTCTAGGCAATACTAAACACAGGTATCGAAATATGTACAAATCCAAGGATCTATGATTTAGCCTATAAAATGTTTTGGGTCTCAATCATGCCATTTTAAATTTGCTCTCTATGGAAAATTCAAAACCATACTCATTTAATACAAAAAACCGCTAGTTTCCATTGTATACGTCTCAGTTTTTAATTAGGTATAGTCAAGGTCAAAAATATAGATACAAGTATCTTGACAGTATGTTAGTTCTCATCTAAAGTCCTATAAAAATGTATTCAAGTCAAATAAATATGTATACAATATTGTAACCATAAATATGTAGATGTATGGGCATTAATATATAAGCAATTAAAACACTTTATGAATTCACTTTAGGGTATATTAATATGTATACAATTAATATATTTATGTACATACAGTATTAACTCAACTACAATCAAAACAAGTTCGAAATTTGTATTTTGACAATCCCCGAAAAGAGTGCCTATCAATGATGTTTTGTCTATTTCATTTGATGTCATAAGTCAAGCAAACAATCTTTAATTAATTACTGTTTTTAGCTGTTTTTGAGTAAGGCTAAGTTCGCCCTTCGAATTTTTTACAACAAATGACGAATCTCTCCACTTGTATATTTTTGACTTTGAGTAATCCTACAACTTCTATGATATATCAACTATTGCTCCAAACGACTAGTTCTAAGTAACCACACGTAGCATTTTTTTCTATTGTTCGGGAATTTCAGAAAAACGTCAATAAGGTAGACAATTTCTTGCACCTGTTTTTAAACTATAGATCACAAGACAGTAAAAAACGGGTGCAAGGGATTTTCGACCTTATTGACATTTATCTTTTTTTTTAACGAAGCCGCCAAGTTTGTAAAAGAGAATATGAAAAAAGCCACCAAAGTTTTAAACCGGCACATTACATTGATAAAACAATGAAACAATCTGCAGGAGCAACCTGCGATGTTCACAGTGTGTAATTGTAGCAGTCGATGTGAAGGGAAGGAGAGGTGTGAACAATGAAAATCATTTCATATGATTTTCCACATGGTATTCATGAATTGTTCCATGCCTAGACTCTAGTGGTATATTATAGGTAAGTATAGTTCACAGATGAATTTACTATTCGTAGCCTTATATAGTTACTTAGATGGTTACACTTTGTGGCAACTTGTGGTGTATAGATATCTTTGACCTTCACTATACCTACTCTTAAAATGAAATCGTACACTTTTATTTTATTTTACATTTTGTCGGGAAACTGAATGTATTTGCAGTACAAGTAGGTGCAATACTGTAGGTAGATAGAGCTTAAATTGCCAATAACCTACATTGCTAGGTGCAATATAGTCTTTTGTATATTTGAACAATTTAGGTCAAATGCATTCTCTACTGAGTAAAATACCAAACATGATTGTAATCCTATTCACTACAAACTTCTAAGTGACCGTATCATTACGTCACTATCATTTTAAATAGCAAGTTATTTTGCCTTTTAATAATCTGTAATCTGGCTTGCATCCTTAGTTATAACTTATTGATAAAAAGAAGAAGTCATGTTTTTTTTGTAAATAAAAAAATTTTTGCAACGTAATCAACGAAGAAATCTATTAGTAATCAAGTTTAATCGATTTTACGGTTTAGGGACAAGGGACTTTAATAATAGACAAGAGCCTACGTATGTATACTTAGGTATTAATTTAAGAAGGTACGATTATGTAGGGTAAGGGCAACTTAAAGAAGCAATATTGACATAAATAAAAATCAAAAGCCATATGTATTACGGAGCATAATTTCAGGGCCCATATTCACTATGATCACTTACCGATTCCTTGCTCAAACCACGCCAACGTCGTATTTGGTTTCGACATTTTCAAAATTCGTTATCTCTATGAAACTTACAAATTTTAAATTTATTTTACTTGTTTAATAACTATACCATTTGTGACAGTCATGTCCTTGTACAGTAACTCTATAATTTGTGAGTATCATGGAGAAAACGAATTTTGCAAATGTCAAAATGTGATTTGAGCAAGGAATCGGTAAGTGGTCATAGTGAATAAAGGCCCAGGACGGCTTGACCGATTTAGCGGAATATTTTTTTGTTGGGTACAAAGGGTATAAAGGTATAAATATAATAAAGACTGAACTTTTCTGATTGTGAACAAGAAGTGGCTCAAATTTTTTCAGTGGCGGGTTGCACCCATTTGAATCTTATATACAAGTTCCATAGCGTGCCTAGCGCAAGCCCAAAATCTAGATGCTTACCTTCTTACTCGGTTTTTTGAGGCGTGGACAAGCTCTAGTGTCGCGAATGTTTTCGTTTTAGCTATCAAGGAATCAAAAAACTAATAAAGTGCTGATTATTTAAATATATGTTGAGAGCAAATTATTTAATATTCGTCGTTGGGAGAGGCCTATACCCATTGCTGGGTATAGGCCTCTCCCAAGGATCTCCACAACGATCGGTCCTGCGCTGTCCGCATCCGGCGGCTTCCCGCGACTTTTACCAGATCGTCGGTCCACCTTGTCGGGGGCCTACCCACGGAGCGTCGTCTTGTGTGCGGTCGCTATTTCAGAACCTTTCCACCCCAACGGCCATCGGTTCTTCTCGCTATGTGTCCCGCCCAGTGCCACTTCAGCTGAACAATCCTTTGAGCGATGTCAGTTACTTTAGTTCTTCTACGGATATCCTCATTTCTGATTCGATCACGTAGGGAAACGCCGAGCATAACCCTCAATAAACGCTGGGTGACCCTGAGCTTTCTTATCAGACCTAAAGTTAGCGACCACGTTTCACTACCGTAAGTCATCACTGGCAACACACACTGGTCATAGACTTTCGTCTTGAGACACTGCGGTAAGTTGGACGCCAAGATTTTACGGAGCTTCCCGAATGCAGAAAATCCGAGTTGGATTCGACGGAAGATCTCTTTCTCGAAGTTGGTCTTACCTAACTGGATTGTCAAAGTCAAAGATTTTTATTCAAATAGACTTATAGATAAGTACTTTCGAATAGACCAACATTTTTTTCCCTACCAGCCATTCAGGACATCTTTTAACATCTTTCAACATTTACAATGGAACATGTTGTTGCCAAACACAAATCTACAATCTTGAAATATATTTAATAAAAGAAGAAAATTTTCTCATACTCATATTAGAATATTTTCCTCTTACACTATTTACAATAGTATGATCAATGTTGGTATCACATCCATGCATTTTGGTCTTTTAAATAGTCATCTACCTTGTAATAACCTTTGCTTAAGAGCGTTTTTTTAACATCTTGTTGTGGAACTTTATTAAAAAAGGCTATGCCTTTCCCCAAAAACGAGCGTCTACATTTTTCAAGCCGAAATTTTGGAACGGCAAGCTTATTCTTGTTTCTAGTATTAAAATTATGAACATCGCTATGCTTTATAAATGAATCATGATGTTTCCTTACATATACTAAATTATCATAGATGTATTGTCCCGCCAAAGTTAGTATATTAATCTCTTTAAACAAATCCTTAAGAGAATCTCTACGTCGAAGTTTGTAAATGGCGCGCACAGCTCTTTTTTGAAGTATAAAAACATTTTCTATATTAGCTGCTGAGCCCCACAACAACACGCCATAAGACATTACACTATGAAAATAACTAAAGTAAACCAGTCTTGCCGTTTCAATATCAGTTAAGAGCCTTATTTTCCTTATTGCGAAAGCCGCAGAACTAAGTCTACTCGACAAGGCTTCAATATGTGGATCCCATTGTAGTTTTGAATCCAATGTAATACCAAGAAATTTTGTACTCTCAACTAACTCTACTACATCCCCATTCAAATTGATAAGCATATCGACCTGCACTACATTAGGTAATGAGAATTTAACAAACTTGGTTTTAGTAGGGTTAAGAGACAAATTATTAATGTTGAACCAGTGTGCGGCTTGAGAGAGAGCACTATTTACTTCGTCAGAACAATTTTTTCCTCTATCAATTTTAAAAATTAAAGATGTATCATCTGCAAATAGTACTGTCTCACATAATTTACTCGTGTAGTAAGGGAGATCGTTAATATAAATTAAAAACAGCAAAGGGCCCAATATTGAACCTTGGGGCACGCCCATAATAATGGGGGCTCCAGTAGAAGCAGTATTATTGACAATTACTTTTTGATTTCTATTATGCAAGTATGACTGCAAAAGGCTAACCGATTTTTTAGAGACACCATAATGTTCTAGCTTCTTTAAAAGTGTAAAGTGATCAACGCAATCGAAAGCTTTAGACAGGTCACAGAATATACCAATTACGTCTTGCTTGCCCTCCCAAGCCTCAAAAATATGTTTAAGGAGTGCAATGCCAGCATCAGTAGTATTTTTACCTTTAGAAAAGCCGAACTGATTGTTATGAAGGATCCGATTTATTGTTAAATAGTCTAATAATTGCGAGTATATAATTTTTTCAAAAATTTTACTATGTGCCGGTAGTATAGATATCGGCCTAAAATTTGTGGGGTCACTTTTGTCACCCGATTTAAAAAGAGGAATAAGCTTACTACATTTCATTAAATCGGGAAAAGTACCTTCATCTATGCATTGATTAAAAATGAAAGCTAAATATGGAGCTATTGTATCAATAATTGATTTAATAATGTTGGTTGATATGCCCCATAGATCTTCAGTCTTTTTAATATTTATAGACTTGAAAGCTTTTAAAATGTCTTCACTATTAATATGCTTAAAATTGAAAACTTTATTACACTTATCAACACACGACTCCAAGAGGGCAGCAGCAACGTTTGGACAGGAATTTAATTTACTGGTAGTTTCTAAGGGTACCCGAGAGAAGAAATCTTCAAAAACACGGGCAACCTCAACGTCAGATTCAATTAATTTATCACCTACTTTAAGACAGAAGTGGTTGACATTATTTTTAGTTTTACCAGTTGTTTGATTAATAATATTCCAAGTAGCCTTTATTTTATTATCCGCTAATTTGATTTTATTTGAAAAGAACATCGCCTTAGCAGCTACACAAACATTTCTAAACATTTGAGAATACTTTCTGACATATCCAATAAAAATTGGGTCACAGGAAGTATGCTTTGACGCATAGAGGTCATATAGTTTTCTTCTACTTGTGTAAATTCCCGGCGTGGCCCAATCACTAAACTTTACTCTATCCGAATTACAATTGATCACTTTTTGCTTAAACTTTTTACTAAATTCGTGTTCAACCACATGAAATAAATCATTATAAAGATAATTAGATTCCATAATAGGAACTGGTAAAGACTTAATTTTATTAATCACATTGTTTCTGAATTCATCTATGCCCTTTTTAGTTATTGGCCTGCATACAATTTTCCGCTTAGGACAGACATGATGGTGCTCTATAGAGGCTTGTTGTCCACTATGGTCCGATTTAATAACATTTATTATAGATTTCTCAGTGACAAAAATGTTGTCTAAACAGGTGGCAGATTTGGGTTTTATTCGAGTAGGCTCATTAAAGGTATGAGATAAATTAAACGATGTGAATAAATTTAATAATCTACTTGCGAGCTTCGACAACTTTGAGTCTAAAATGTCAACATTAAAATCCCCACATATGACAACCTTTTTATTACTTTTACTAGTTATTCTTAAAACTTCCTCCATAGTGGACTCAAACTCTGGGTAATTACTCTGTGGGGGTCTATAAACACATATTACAATAATTTGGTCTAGTTCCACACAAGACAATTCAATTATTCGTTCAATTGAGAGGGATATTATATCTTTGCGCTCTTTGTACTGAAAATTATTATGTAAAATTATAAGAGACCCTCCTCTAATAGCAGATTGCCTACTAAATGAACTTACAATTCTATAATTAAAATGTCTGTCCAAGGTAAACGTAGTGGTCAACAACTTCGAGTGTAGTGTGAACTGAAGTGCGTACAACATGGGAATTTGACATGATTTTCGTCTTAGAAATAATGCGACCGTCTTCGTCAGTTTTCATCTGGCTTCGTCATCTGGCTTTGCCCAATAGACAGATCCCTCGCGAACACTTTGGAGCCTTTATTCCGCTCGATAGCCTCTTTAATACGAAATTAAATTGGCGAAGGTCGCTTTTGAAAGACTTACAGATCTGCCTATTTAGCTGCCGATAACGATAGGCATCCGCTGAGTTCTGAAGCTTCATTTCACGTCTCTGATCCATGTGTAGGAGTATGTATTAGTAATACATTTAATATTAGTAATACATAATTGTCGAATTATTTGATATAGTTTTTGTAAGGACAAGCTGGGCTTTTCGGCTTATTATACATATAAATGTAGTACAGCCAGGGGGGCGTGACATAGATATGAAGAAGATAAATTATTAATCAAACTGAATGAATAAAAAATATGATCTAATTCAACCTTCCTGATCGATCTTGTGACACATAATAAATAACAGCATAAACAGAGATATAAACGTAAATGAGACCTATCATTGGCATTTGCATATCATAGCATCACTTATTCGTGATTAAACCGTTCTGGATGATTACGGATTATAATCAAACGGTGACTAATTTAAGCATCATGGATTGATCATCAACCTTTATCTGTCCACTGCTGTGACATAGGCAACAAATCTGTGAAATAGATCACTCCACTGCACGCCACCGAATATGATGAACGGCTAATCGCATCATGGTTTTGTTTCAAAATAATTTAATAATTATTGGGATTCCAAGGAAGGAGCGCTTCCACCTTCAGCATTTCTACACTATTTATATATCGTGCCAGTTGGTAGTGCCATGAAGAGGTGTAGAAATGTTGGAAAATGAAAACTGTGGCGCAGAACAACTGTTCCGCTTGTTACCCGTTCACTGTAAATGCAAGTTTAAGTTATGACGGTATTTTTTAGGGTTCCGTAGCCTAATAGCAAAAAACGGAACCCTGAAAAATACCATTGTTATAGATTCGACATGTCTGTCTGTCCGACGTATGTCACAGACACTTATTCCAAAACTATGAGGATTACATAGTTGAAACTTGGTAGGCAGATGTATTCTGTAAACCGTTTAACGGTTTTTACACAAAAAAAAAAAAAAAAATTAAAGAAGGTCCACGTCCAGATTAAAGAAGGTCCATGGATCTTTTATGGGTCTAGGTATACGTATCTTTAATAAAATTCCAGATAATATTTTGGATTTTGCCTTTCGAAAAGTTTAAGATGAATGTAAAAGATTGTCTTCTTAAAAAAAGATATTATACTATAAAATATTACTTGAATGACGAGACAGCTTGGTCATAAATATTTAGTTTTATTTTTAAGAAATTGTAGTGTCATTCAATTAATGTTTAGAAAAGTATTAGATTCAACTTTTAACACAGGTACCTTAGGTATGTCATGCTCTCTGTAAACATTTATGCGGTGGTATCGTGTGAGGCGGGTTTGCTATGTTCCCTAAAATATGGTTGAGCGAAGCGATGGCTGGTTTATGCGTCATGCTCGTGAACGGGTGCTGCCAGCGGGAAGGGGCTGTTCATGTTTGCTTGTGTTAAAATATGTAGAGATATATTTTGTTTTGATTTTATGTTATTTAAGATGTTTTGAGTTGAGATGCGTGGCACTGCTTGATCAGAATAAATAAAAATAAATAATGTTTTCAATTATTCCAATTATATAAAAGCTTTTTTATTTTTATAACTTACTTTACGCTTTGAGATTATGACCCAGCTGATGCGTCTTCTAGTAACACTGTAAGTTGTGTTTTACATTAATGCACTTTTATCTTTCTTTTTTTGCTGTTGCCATTGTATTTTTTATATTTATACAGCTTAACATAACCTGAAGTACGTCATGCTCACTCAAACGTTTCTTCAGCGGTGTCGTGTGAGGCGGGTCGTTACGTCCCCTAAAATATGGTTGAGCGAAGCGATGACTGGTTCATGCGTCATGCTCGTGAACGGGTGCCGCCAGCGGAAATGGGTCTACCCCAGTCTGCTTATCTTTATGTTGTGCTTAAAGCCTAAATAAATTGATACTGACCTGTATGTACCTCACAACTTACAGTACAGTAATCTTGTAATGCGAGAAATGTTGTAAGTATGATAGACAAGTCTTTCTTTGCCAGTTAAAAATTGTTTACGGTTACAATAACCATAAAATGTAATATTTTAATTAGTATTTTCTTTTTGTGATGGAAATTGACCTTACTGATATGTTAAGGTCACTTTTCAATTTGACGACTCTGTAAGAAATAAAACAGGTTGAAAAAAACAGCCCTTGACGAGGTTCTTGCCTGTTCTTCTCATTACAAGGTCTCCCGCCGTAGGGTTTGTGAACCGATGGCGTAGCTTCTTTGACGTTCATAAGTGCTTGTAACAGCCTAGACTGAATAAATGATATTGAATTGAATTTAACCTTGGGTGAGAGACGGAACCCTTCATGTGCGAGTTCGACTCGCACTTGGCCGATTTTTCAAATATATTTAGGTACGTGATTTACTTCAACTCCCCTCTTATGCCGAACTAATAAATCATACAGGGGACTAAATTTCAAAATAAGATAAATGGTAATTACTAAGTCCAGATTGCGTTTTATAGTGAATATGATGATATTTCTTAGTTATTAATAATTTAAGTCATTGTAATTTCCATAGTACATGCTTAGTATTTTCATATTATGTACTTTGTACCGACCAGAGGTCGAAGTTTAAAGGTAACATTATTAAAAACACATACATTGCTAAAATGATGAGACATATAAACAAATAATCATATGGAGGAATATCCCTATAAGTTTAAGAAGTAATTAAACATCGTTGATTTATTTATGTAAATCAAGTTTTCTGAAAATTGTATTAATAATGCTATTAGAGTAGTGTTAGGTATAAGAGTGACTTTTGATAGCATGAAAGTTTAATATTATATCAGCAAAAATTCTAACCTAAAACACTACTCCCGAAAAAGGTACCTTTATATAGTTCTGCAATACATTAAATATTTGTTTTAAACGTGCATTGCCTAAAAGTCTTATTTTAGACACTTCCTAAAAAAAGGACGGAAGCGTGTAGGTAATTCGAAAAGCTCGAGAAACAGAGTTAAATCTCACTTTTTAGTCTTGTTTTAAAATGTTTTCTACATTTGCATTCTAACAGACAATAAAAACAAAAATTTGACAGAAAGGTTAAGGTACCAAAATGAGGCAAAAAAAACCATGGGTGTTAGAACTCACACACAGCTTATCAAGTCACCTACAAGGCCTCCGACTTGGCTTAACGACTGTGAACGGCTGGGACGGAACCGAACGCTGTACCCACGGAAGCGCTCAGGGGGGCAATTCTCGCGCCTTCGACATCTCGAATTCGAAATTTTTTGGAGCCATAAATCTATATTTAAAACTCAATGAAAACAATGTTCAACATTATAGGATTGTCAAAGATCATTTAAAGTAAAGAATTTGACCCTAGTAAAGATTTTACTTTAATTTTCAATAAAGTAATTGATGGTTTGAAAAATGTCGAATTCGACATATCTCAGCGCGAGAATTGCTCCCCCGGTGTAATGGCACTTTACGGTCACCCATCCGACACCTAGCCGAACCGGACGTTTCTTTACAAACGTGATCGAATACGATCAGTCTGTCGAGCACCGCCATGAGCGCTTCAAATAAAGCGCTCATGGCGGTTATATTACCTAAATAGGTAATATATAAGAACCAAGACACGAGTATAATTCAGCGGTTTGAATATTTCAATATCGAAAATAGTTTGAAGGTTACATTTTATTGCAAACAAGACCTTGCGTTATTTATAATAAAAATATAGGTCGATCCCGTGATCAGTCTGACATTGGTTGAATAAATATAAATATGAATAAAAAACTGGATGATATTGAGGTTATCTTAACATTTTTATAGCAAAATTTTCTTACATAAATATAAATAAATAAATATTTCTTACACTCACACCAATTAAGCTAGCCCCAAAGGAAGTACTGTAAGCTTTGTGTTATGGGATACTAGGGTAACGGATATAAATACATAAAATTATATATATATATATATATATAAGTCTTTATGTGTAGATATATCTATAAACGGCAATGACTCAGGTATAAATGCTCGTACTCATCAAACAAACAATTGCCTCTACCGGGATTCGAACCCAGGACCTCAGAGTAGACGACACCTTGAAACCGGTCAGTGTACGTACCACTCTACCAAGGAGGTCGTCAAATATTTTATCAGTCCTTCTAAATCCACTCTCGGGTTTAATTATAACTTCGTTTTTTTTTTCTCTTACTATATTGTAGACTAGCTTGAATATTTTTTTTACATTTTGAATCAAATTATTTTCGTTTAACGTCTGGTTATAAAGGTTTAAATATAAATAAATAAATAATATAAAAATCGGTTCAACCAAACGCGAGATAATCGCGGACAAACGAAACAAACTGAGAACCACCTTTTTTGAAGTCGGTTAAAACACCGAAACCTTCTCCTTAAAGTAACAAATACTTTCCCGAAATCGCATCAAAATCAGTTCAGCCAACCAAACACGAGATAACTCGGAGAAACATACAGGTCAAACTGAGAACCTTTTTTTTAAGTCCGTCAAAAATATGAAAGGAAACAGTAGTTCGATATAAGAGTTCAGTACCTCTCACATAATAATACAATCGCGGAATACTACTATTCATTCACCATACGATTGCTTTATGACGCAAACATTATAAAAAGACACATAAATATATTTACTCCGATTTTCTCCGATTAATTTAGCTGTTTTCGGATGTTTATATGTATGTTTTTAGCATGGTGACAACAACCAAAATCACAGTGGGTTATAATGTGTCGGTTATGGTTATGTTATAATTTTTTGTGTAACGATAATTTGGTACATATTCCCTCTAAGTAGTAAGTCTTTTTGCTTTAAGATTGAGCAAAAAGACTAAGCCCCGGTCCGATATATTTTGGATAGCTTATATAAGCTAAGTATCCACCAGATGGCAGATAATTTTACACATTTTTCATATTACAACTGACAGATAATATACCAGTTAAGCTATCCAGAACGTATAAGTCGCTGATGAAACTGACCATAAAAGTGTATAAGTTCGGTGTCAACGTCGCCAAAAGAAGTTATTTCATTTCCGAAGACGTTATTTATTATTGTATTTTTTTTCTCAAGAGACAACCGAAAGCTTACGTCAGAAAAAAGGGGAACGTTGAATTGACTTACCTCGTTGCCTTTGCTCGCGCGGTCTAAATCGAGCCTGTACTGATTGGGGTCCAGCAACAGTCGGAAAGTCCTGGAGTCCCCGTCCAGCTCGGGCTTTGGTTCCGGGCCCTCTTCAATGACCCTACCAGAGGCATCCAGCATTCCTTCCACCTCGCAACCGCGCACGTACACTATGCCGGCTTGATCAACCATGCTTTTTCTATAGTCGTATTTTGTACCTTTTTGGCAAAATAAATATATCAAAAAAAGAAGAATCTGGCGTTTAAACAAAACGTTGTAATAAAACGTTGTGGCGTGTAAAAAAAGTCAATAAAGTTATACATTTTTATTGTGACATCATAAGCTGCCGAAGTGGATAAGTGGATGTATGATACAATAAATGTATGAACGAAGTCACTTCTAGTAAGATTATTTTCAACGTGAATATCTCAATTTAGTTGAGAAAGTCTTAATCCTTTCGCGGACACTATAGCACTGTAACAGTCATAACAATAAAAATTCTATTGCATTTCGTTCACAGTCCGCAAAAAACCTCTTTTATGCATGATATTATATGAAAAATTTGCTTTGAGCCAAGTTTGAGACGTTGTCAACTTGAAACTTTAAATTCTGAAACCGTCTTTAACTCTCTATGTACGAGTTATCAAAACTATGGCTTTGTCTCTTTCATTTGCTACTGCTTTACCGACACGAGAAGTTCTGTACCCATATTACGAGTTTGCCAAACACGACGTTTACGGGACACGTGAGCGTAGACTAACGGATACACTGCTCATGTCGGTAAAGCAGACGCAAAATATGAAAGAGACAAAGCTCAAAACTCTTAATAAGCCTACTGGTATCTGATAGTTCTCTATAACGTTATATATATTAAATGTCAACTCGTAGAAAAGATACTGTACAAATTGAACTTTCACTTGCCTATGCCCTGTGTAGGCCGCACTGTGACGAGGAAGCAGACATCATGTTTTCTCAAACTCTCCCACTCGTGCTTGATCTCATTGCGTACGCTCAACGTCACTGATACGTCCGCTCGCACGCGAGAAGGGGCCTTTTCTCCAATATTTGGTTTGGCGACTTCCACTACAGCGAAGCTTTTGATCGGATGGGCCATGCGCGCCCAACCGCCAAAGTATACGCTGCCATCTTCCGCATGCCTAACAATTGTCAAAAATAGTTTTACTATGTAGGATGAATATTCACAACAAAAAAAAAATGATTCCAATGCTATTTTTATAATTATGATAAATTTTAAATAGAAAAATATTGAAAAAGATCGACTCGGCCACAAGTGAATTCTCAGATGGGACTCGAAACCATGACCTTTAGGGATCCGGCCCACTGCTTAAATCACTGAGCTACCGAGACTTAAAGTCTCGGTAGCTCAGTAGTCTCGAGTCTCGAGACAACGACTTTAAGGTCGTGGGTTCGAGTCCTATTTGAGAATGCACTCGTGGCCGACTTGATTTTTTTTTTCTATTTAAAATTTATCATAACCAAAAATAAAAATAAGAATTATAAAGTTGAATTCAGGTATTAATGAATGTAAAAACCAAATATTTTGTGCTAATAACTTCAACCACGCTCGGGTTCCATAATGAGCCACTTCCAGTTGAGCATATTTCATTTTACTTTTAACGATATTCGTAAGAATGGTTCATGATAAATACATTGGGCATAATTAGAAAACAATTATTTGTAAATCTTAATTTAGGTATATGTCTAAAATTAATTTTTTGGGTAAACAATACTGTTCTTATATAAATTTGCTTACCATGGCGCCAGCCTGTAGACGGCATCTTCTATGTCTTGTCGTATTTCATCTGAAGGAAAACAAAATGTGTCAGTTTGCAAAATTGAAGGTAGTTGTCATTTACTTAAGCGAGTGAACATCTGTTTCACATCATAATAACGTGGTGATTGGGTGTCTTTATTCTATCAAGGTAAGCTCTAGAAAAAGTACCTTTCAAGATCTAAAACTAAATTGAAAATTTATTTAATTTAGTATCGAATATTTTTTAGAAAAAAGTGAGATTACTTCACACCTTTGAAGTAATGATGGCTTCAAAACAAATAAGTACAATTTCAAGATATCTTCTTGGTATTTTAATCACTACTTTAGCAACTTGTTGTCCTTTTTTGCCATTAAATTATCTTGATAAAAGTTAGTATCCTACTGATAGATAACGTAACCGAAGAAATATTGGTGCTAGACTTAGCTTAAGTCCACAAAAATTATCTCTCAACCTGTCATGGTTTTTCTACAAAGAATTTCGAAGTTATCTGTTTGCATATTTAAAACTAGGAAACGTTAAATATTTAAGCAATCTGTCACGACATGTGGTAAAACATGCAATGAATATATATTTGGTGACTTAGGTTTATGTTTGCTTCTATCGAATCACACTATAGGTATTCGTGTTATGCTTACAAAAATATTAATTTCGTGATTCCGTTGCTACTTACTATTTCCATTAAAATAAAATGTCTAATAACACAGTAACTATAAATTTTAGATAGCCGTAGTTTTTACGGCGGAAAAACCGTGCGTGTACACGATTTTTCCGCCGTAAAAACTACGGCTGATTCGCCGTGCGTATGTATGGTCGTCCGTGTTGTATCACGGCGAATCAGCCATAGATTTCCACGGCGGAAAAATCGTGTGTGTACAAGAGGCCGCGGAGAGGCGGCGTGATGGCGGTCAAGCGCTGACCTATCATTTATAAAATATATACTTACATGTGCTTTCTAACCGGAACAGGTTGAAATTCCGTAATAAATAATCGTGAAGGGTCAGAAATTGAAGGTTCAGTTTTGGCAGTGCAAGACAATTTTCTCCACTGTAAATTTCTGTAGGTACTACATTCTCATCCCATATTACTTCTTCTGTTGGATATAAGGGCATCGAATTAAGTTCTTCCAGTTGTGAGATTCGTCGTTCATGCCGTGATATCTGTACGAATGAAGAAAAAAAATAAAAAAAAAAACAATTTAAATGTATGACGGGATCACTCAGAACAGAACTGTAGGTACCTATGTTTAGAGCTTTTAGTATAATTCCTATTTATTTAATGAAAAATGACTACAGAATCAGTAACTTAATGGATGATTGTTTACTTTTTCATAAAACACGTTTTGAGCTGTACTGCGTGTCACCCGTGAGAATTGATTTTATACAAATGTAATTAAAACAATGGATGAATGCTTTAAAAAACACTACTCTTTTAATGAGCATGCACGATTTTAAATTAGGAGATGTAATTTGCCATGTACTGGAAATAACTAGACTTACCAATAATTCTTTGAGAAAATCCTTATCCACGCGATGCCATGGCGCTTCCTCTTCTTTTCCTTCTAAAGGCACCAGGTTCAGATAGGTTGCAATCGCCCGGAGAGCCTTTTCACTATTTAAAAACGAACATTATTTTAATACCTGGTTTTCATTTCATGTTCTAAATCATTGCGGGTATTTCTTAGTAAAGATGTTACAAATAATACCTACTAGACAAATGTCGAACAACAACAAGAAATAAACTAGATCATAATAATCATCAGCCATTTCAATAGCTCCACTGCCGGGGCAAAGGCCTTTCTTATTTATTTATTTTTGGAAAACAAAAAGCATACAATATTACCTTAATGCTATACTTAATGAGTAATATAAAAGCCAAAGACATATGGATCTCCATCCATCCAATGAACCATAACCCGGATGCGGTTGACGGGTGCGTTAACGACCGACCGCAAATTCAGGCATGTTTGCCTTTCAGGTTTTGATGATCGAAGCTTACGAAACAAGGAAGTTTTCTGGCAACTCATCTAGAGACCGACTATTGCATCAGTTGCTTAACTACCGCACTAACCACTGCGCCACTGAGCTCGAAGCCAAATAAAAGTCCCAAAACTCAAAATCAATGTTATACAACTTAGGTATTTAAAAAAATTAATACAAGGAAGACTCATCAAGCAAATTTTTCTTGCAAGAGTTGAGTTTAAAGAAAAACACTTAGACAAACCTGAGATTCCCGAAGTGCTTTTGAAGAGTCTCTCTGGTATCCACACTCGCGACGTTTGCAAGTGCAAATAACCTCAAATCAGGGAATTTTGCGAACGCCGCTTTCTGTAAAAACATTGGTATAAGTAGTTAGCAATTCTCACGCTTCAACATCTCGTTTCGGCATTATTTGGAGTCGCAAATCTGTATTAAAAACAATCATTTAGTATTGTATTGTCGAAGATTGTTTAAAACATTTTGACTGTAGTAGAGATTTATTTATAATATATTACTTACATTTTTCAAGCCTAAATAAACTATAAAAAAATAGTTTTTTTTTAACTTTTTGAAAAGTTACTTTTTTGTGTCGAAGCCTACCAAGAAATTCTTAAGTATATATATGCTTTTATTTCCAAGATTGCCTGAAAACTTGATGAAACAAAACCTGATGTAATAGCGTTTGTATCATTCCAATCGGTCCAGCCGTCTTCGAATAATCGGTAAACATACATCAAAATATTTATACGCGAGGAATTTATAACCTCCTTCTTTTTCGAAGTCGGTTAATATAGAAATATGGCAAAAAAAAAAAAAAAAAACGCTTTTGAGAAATCGCAGAGCGAGAATAGGCCCCCAGACTACATTATAGACAGGGAACAAAAACTCGGCGCAACGAAGACAAGTTTTTGTGCTCTATGGAAAAAAAAGTAGTCAATAGTCATCTCAAGTGCAAGTCATGACATCTGATGAAATAAAATAAGTATTGAATGTCTTGTTGAAATATGAATAAAACCAGTTGCCATGTTTTATGATGGAGTTTTACTGGAGCCTCGGCTAAACCAATTTGGCTTATTTCTTTTAAATTGTCCGAAATTCTAGGAAAATGTTGGAAAATTGGAAAATCGCTTGTGAATATTTGTGCATGTTACTTTCTTAATTAGTGAATCGAACGAGCGTCATTTTACGTCAGCTGCACAAAGATGATTTAGGTCAGTGAAGTATAATCCGCGCGCGATAAATGGGCTGGAACCTTGTCAAAGTTAATCGAGAATGACAGTGTTCAAATAAAGTAACGTGGCATAAAGATCAGAATACTAATTATAAATTTGATGTGTGAGAACATAATAATATTCCCAAATTATATTTGTAATTGTGAAATTGTATTTAGGAATATTTAAAAACATTCGGCTGGATGATAGAAAAAAGAAAATTTAAAATCTGTAAAGAAAAACAACGGGTTGCACTCCGGGAGTGCCGGCAGAAGTAAAACCGCTTAAACGAAACAGGAGCAGGCATACATTTCGCCGCGCGGTAGAAAGAGAGGGGGATATTACTTCCTCTCTTATGCCGCGCCGGCGGCGGTCTGCTCTCCCTTCGTCTTACGAATTTTCGATCAGGTTACGTGTCCTGACGCGACTTTAACCGTTTTTTACCCATCCCAAAAATTTAAAACTCTGATGTGCACAACGCCGCTAAAGAAGTTTTCACGTCAAAATTCATCTGTATACAGGTGGAAATTTAAAACGGGGCACGAAGGGCAGGTACCTTAACCGTTGTAGCTACATGAAAGCATTCTTAGGAAACCATCCTTAATTTTTTGAGACATATTGAACTGCATTCACGGATTTAAAAAAAAAAACAGTTTGCAGTTTTTTTTTTTATAAAAAAACTTTTTGATGCTAATCTATCCTGTTCCTTATGAAGATCAAAACTGTCTAAGACACTAACTGAGGTATGAGTACCTACTAGAAAAGTCAGAAATCCCGAAAAAGTATTTCCACACATTCACTTAAAAAATAAGTTCCGTCAACGAAGGTACCCGTCGGTGAAGCGGATACGGCGGCGTGTGGCGCGAGCGCGAGAAGTGTTTTTTGTTTTTCGCGATTTCTGACTTTTCTAGTACTCATACCTCAGTTGTGTTTTGATCCTCATGAGAAACAGGATCGATAGAGATATATTTTTTTAAATCTGACTATTTTCCTGCTGACTGTACATTGTTTTCTAAATCCGTGAATGCAGTTCAATATTTCTCAAAAAATTAAGGATGGTTTCCTAAGAACGTTTTCAAGTAGCAACAACTTTTAAGGTACCTGCCCTTACTGCCCCGTCTAAAATTTCCACCCTGTACATAAACTATCGAAATAGTATCGAGTAAGTATCGAGCAAGTCATGTAAAAAACGTATAGGAGAATGTAGTTCCGTTTACGTCCGGTAGGAACTCTGCTCAATATGTCATTTTTTTACTTAACTTCCTCGATACTTTTTCGGAAGTTATTCGTGCTAGGCATTCTGAATGATTATTTACTTTGACTATTTTTACTTTAGTAGCGTGACTCAACGAAATATTACATGTTCCCAAATAGGAGAATATTGTCTACCCACCTGTAATGAGGTTATTCTGGAGTAGTGCAAGAGCGTCATGTCTCGATCCGTCAAGGGGTCTCCAGACTCGTCGCTTATTTCGAAGCGAGCAAAGAACTTCAGCATTTGTAGAAGCTGCAACAAACAGGATTCATGTTATGCCAGCCAACTTAGAATATGTATTTTCTTTATTTTCTGTCACTTGTTTTTCTTTTGATTGGAGGGCTGGTATGGATTAGTCATCTGTGATCGACATTATGGTTTAGACATAAGACCAGAATAATAAGCCAGACTAACTAAAACAACGTCAATTGTCGAGCGTTTGTACTGTCTCTTCTAAAAATGTGAAAATCTTCTATTTATTTTTCGAAAAACGGAGTATATTTCCGACTTTGTGCTTACAGTTAATTTGTTAATTTTGTTTTCCATCTTGCTTTGTAACTATTTTAAGACAACCATGCATCAGCGTTGATATCTATTATTATCGTAGAAGATAAAACTTTTTAACTAGGACCTTTTTTAAATCTCATTTAGCTGCGCCTGCGTTATCAGTACAATGTTGACTAACATTATTTATCAGTTAATTAGCTATTTTTACTTTAATGAGGTGAAGATAACAGTCGATGGTCAGTATGAACCACCACTCGCGTAAAATTTGCATACTGACATTATAAAGGCGTGTACGCACTTGCGAACGTACAAACATGACGAACACGAACATGGAACACAAAACATTTGGTTTGTACGTGTGGACGTAAATTGGCAAAGCGAATACGAACACCACACGAACACATTCTACTTGTGTTCGTAAGGCTTAAATTTCGAAAACTTTGATAATATGAACAGGGGGCAAACCATTAACTGTAATGCGATTCATTTTAGGTTATTTTCAGAAAGTAAGAGTGAGACGCCGTTATCCGCGCCGTATGACAGTATCCCTCTCTCACAACCTAAAAATAACCTAAAAAGAATCGAAAATAGTTGATGGTAAGGACCCAGAACAACAAAATTGGATCGCTATGAACATTTTTGACGAACACAGTGTTTGATGTTCGTTAGTGGAATGCAAGTGCGAGCAAAGTGTTCATGTTCGTGTTCGTCATAATTTGCACGTTCTTGCTAACACGGCTTAAGGCTTGAATTTTATTTAATATCGTAATTCTAATACACAATTTTATTAAAACTTTACGTGGAATTTTTAGAGCCCATAGTCTAATATTTTAGACGGTATCATTACATTCCCTCGTAGTCACTGCTAGAAGTAAATAGCAAAACTGCTAAAAGTGGCCGTTTTTGACAAATTTGCTATGTACTTCTACGAATGACTATGACGAGATGTAGCGATACCTTCTAAAAATACAAGACAATGGGCTCTAAAAATTCCACGTTTAGTTTTATTAAAATTGTGAATTAGAATTACGATATTGAATAAAATTCAACGCGGCGCCACTTTCGGTGGGGGTACCGCCTTAAAGAACATAAAACAGCATGTTATCTTATTTTATTAACCCTATAATTATGAATCAGGTACTTTCGGCGTATTCACACCTGCACTATCTGACCGAGTTGTAATGAACAAACTTAACTTTAGTCATTACTGAAAATTATGGTTTACGACATATTTTTTGGTATTTTCGAAGAATTCAGAGAAAACTTAAAACATTTTCACAAAATCAAACGGGTTACTGATGAAAAAGCATCACATTGCATAATTTAATGGCTCAGGCGTAGGCGTGCAGTTTTAGATTTTCCAAACTTTTTGGCACATAATTTGTTTTCTTTTTGCAAATAGTGCTAGCACCAATATTTTGGCAATTATTAATAATTTATTATATGGAAGTAAAAAAATATGCTGAGCAGCTATACACGCGTACTTTGTTTGCACTATCTATAAGCATATAAGTCTGACTATCTGAGCGGCAGTGGGTCAGTCAGTGCTTGTAAAGCAATACCAGCGAGCAGACGTTAGACGGCGTCCGTGAGGAGCGTATAATATCGCACTTACGAAGTTTTTCGAAAATGATTATTTCTAAATACGCGAAAGAAAGTTTTTTGAAAATATTGCGAATTAGTTATTTACTACATGGTTAATTTTTGTTTATGAAAACAAAAGTTTTGTGAAAGTTAAAATGTGGAAAGTGTTCGTATTGTGTTTTACTGTGGGGGTGTGTAGTGCCATTACTCCTAATGTTTGCTGCAAAGATGGTTCCGTATTGTTGAGAAGAAGAAGTGTCTGCTGGGAACCTAAATCAAATACAACATCAGACATAGCCACTATAACGTGCAAGTTAAAGATCAAGTTGATTAAATTTGATATAAACAGCGACGCGACATTATCTTTGCCACTATTAAAACAAAATATTACAATTTCGAGGGACAGGTAAATATTCAAAAGCATTAAATATACTTAAGTGAATAGATAACGACGAACATGGCAGCATTTGTAAACTCGTAATCTATTTTTAAAATACGTCAAACTATGTAAATCGATTCAAAAACTAATAGCACAAGTTAATTTTCTAAAGCTGACACTTCTTAAATTTTGTAGCGCACTGGGGGGTTACTCTCGACGGAATCGCGTTGAGATCGAGATTGGATGTCAACAATTATGACTGATTTACGACGTTGATTCGACTTTAATTGCCGCTAAAATCGATTACTAGCGTACAAAATTACTTCATTTACTAACTTCAAGTATTATTTTTTAGTTTAATTACTCATTTTAAGCTATTATTACGGACGTTTGACATTAATTCAATCTCGATCTCATTGCGATCGCGTCAAGAGTAAGGGGGCTGTTCTTTGAAATAAAACAACTATTGCAGAGTTAGATTTAATATCAGTGGGCCGGTTCCACCACCAATTATTATATTCTGGATAGCATACTTTGAGGATAATTTGACATATTTTTTATTTTACAACTGTCAAATAATCTGTCATTTAAGCCATCCAGATTTTTTTTGATGGTGGTGAAACCGGCCCCGTTTATATTAAGGTTTCCAAAAGTTATTTAATAAAAATTTAATTAAACTAGTCAAAAAAAGCTGTTGACTGTGGAACACACTCAAAATATCATTTCAAATAAAGTTAATATTAATATTAAATGCTACTCGTATGTGTGATATCTTTATTTATTTTTTACCTATCATCTCGACAGACGTTGATGGACTGACGTTAGTTAATGTTTATTTTGAAGTTTGATAGCTGGTGTTAATTTATTCAACTCAAGATCGTGACAGGCGAGATATTATTAAATAACTTGCAGAAATGACAGACTCGCTTTAACAATAATAGAAAAGCCAAATAACAACTAGTGGCAGTTTCGGGCATAATTATAACAGGAGGGATGGATTACCCTACTATTAGGCCCCAACAACATCTTTCTCTCTTAACACCTTTGTCTAGTGTAAAAGCCAGACCTAATTCTCTTAAAGTTTTTTACTGCCGATTCTGCTTCCCTAAGGAGTTTCAGCACCTATCGCACACAACCGTTTTCAGTACATTGCTGCGTGCAAAACATTAGCTCGACCGGCGCCTTTATAAGACAGCAATAGACAAGTCAGAAATACGGCTTACAAGTACTCCCTAGATCTTCATTCATAATTCCACCCTAATAACATATTAGATTTAGTACAGATGAGAGCGTTAAATGTAATAGTAAATTATGAATATTTATTTTACAGTTATTGCTTAACTAACATCACCAATATAAATGATGTTCTACTGCAAAATGTGACGAAGGCAGCCATTGTATGTTCCCAAAGTGATGATGAGAAGATAGTAGACGATCGACTGTCGGGATACTGTCTTATTGTATCGGTGATCTTTCTGTTTCTTACTGCTGCTATATATTGCGCCCTTGCAGAACTCAGGTAAGCATGTAACAATAGTTTAACATATCTATGTTTATAATTAGATGTGGTTTTTTGTAAAAATCCTAGGGATATTGCGAAAACACGGATAATTAGACAATGGTGTTGTCATTTCTCAATCCTACTGAAAAAGATAGGGTAAATACAAAATGAATCGCTAAAAATGTATGTAAGCGCATTACTTTAGAACAATTGCACTAAATTGTATAATTCGTTTTTTGTTGTGTTCGTTATTGCTAGGACAAGGTTTGCATAAAATAAAATAGTAAAAAATAAACGTATAGAAAAGTTTTTAATTTTCCACGGGGACGAAGTCGCGGTCGGAAGGATAGTAATTTAAAAAAATAAGTAACTTCAGAACGACAGCACCAAATTGGATAATTCTTTTTTTGTTGTACTCGCCATTGTCAGGCGAGGTTTATAAAAAAGAATTTTGTAAAAAAAACGTACCCGTAAAGTTTAAAATTTTAACGAAGTTGCGGGTGGAAATAGTTGGCAAAAAAGTAGACAGACGGGCCCAATGGCGAACTGATCATGTGGCATGATTATGCCTATTGAACCAGTAGTAATAGGTTCGATCCCGCCGATGACATCCATGTGATATAACATTTGTGTTGTGTAACCATGTTTTAATTTCCTTGTTGGATTTGACACCCATAGCACAACTACTTGGACTACCTACTTGTCTTCAATCTTCACTGCATCAGAAAAATATAAATACTAAATTAAATTGTCTAACACTCATTTATTTATTAAAAGTACTTAAAAAAATTAAGAACTACTTTAACTATGTAGGTGCCTAATGTAATTTTTTCCATTACAGAGATCTTCAAGGGAAAAGTCTGATCAGTTTTTGTGTCAGTTTGGGATTGGGCATGATGATTCTAGTCTTGATGAAGTTAATGTCTTATAGCGACATGAATTTATGCGCCGTTAGAGGTAAATTTACGTGTTATCTTAGAAATACTGAACGTAAGAAAGTGATAAGAATAAGATAAGATTACCGAAATTTTATTTTCAGTAGAAAAATATTGGAAAATTGTGCCACAAGTGAATTCTCGGATGGCACTTTTTCCAATATTTTTCTATTTAAAATTTATCATAAGTATAAAAATAGCATTTAAAGATGCAAAGTTCTAAAATGATTTTTTTTCAGGTTTTCTGGCGTACTTCTTTTTTCTGGCCAGCTTCTTTTGGACAAATGCAATATCAATCCAAATATTGCTGAGTTTAAGGTAAAATGGTATTATCAAGATCATTCATTTAAGAAAAACCTGCCAAACAAAACAGTTTCCATTATAACAAGGAAGTAGGAAGGATGAATTTTAGAACAGATTTCGAACATATTTTTCAGTAGCTACTGAGAGCCAGATTTTTTAAACAGAATTGTCACAAAATAATGGACGTAATTGATAAAGTTTTGGATTTTTGGTCAATTTCGTGGCACATTGTGAAAATTAGTAATTCATGAAACGAAAGTTTAGAGTAAAGATTTACCGAATTTGTCAAGGACAAATTAATTTTGGCAGATAGATTAACTAGTGTAGAAGTAAATGGTGAAGAACAGCTACATTTTGGAAAAAAATGTTATTCTAAGGAGCGTGAAATAACCTATTTCCACGCGAACGTTAACTACGAATAAAATTAATTCATTGTTTACATTTTGTTATTGTCCATTACAGACGGCCCTGTACAGTAAATTACAACTGGAAGGCGTTTCTACTGTACGCAATATACGCGTGGGGTAGCCCTGCGGTGCTGACCACGATAATGGCAGTGGTCAACTTCGTCCCTGGCGACCACCCTAGGCCTGGGATCGGCCTAATGCACTGCTGGTTTTATGGTAACTATCACATTGATACGGAACTTTTATCCTACGCAATATAGGCGTGCGTGGGGTAGCACGGCGGCGTTGACTACGATAATGGCGGTGGTCAACTTCGTTTCTGGTTCCTGGCACTGCTGGTTTTATAGTAACCACATTGATGCAGAATTTAGAACTATACTCCTGAACCTCAAACCTCAAAAACTACATCAGTTGGCTATTTTAAAAATAAATAGCTTGGATTTTATTATATTTTTAAAATGGCAAATGCAAAGGAATTTTTGATATATCGACATTGCCATTGTTATTTTTTAATCAGCAACGAAGCGGTCTGTCTCTCATTGTTAGGCATAGTCCTCCACCAGATGCTGCTTTTTGATACTCGAAGCACTTTGGACTGCAGTTATTTATATTTAAATATTACAATAAATGACTAATAAGTACGTGTATCTTTAAAATTATTGTGAAATATTAGTACTGAAGTATATAATATTTCACAATAATTTTAAAGATATTGCAATTATTAATACTTTTGATATTGTTTTGTTTTACGTTAACTAACCTTAGGGCCTATGCACACCACGTTTTTTAAACGCTTGATATTTAAAATGACTTTTGTTCTTGCAGATACAGCAAACCAGTGGTATTATATGTACAGCGTGATGTCAGTACTGATACTAGCCAACATATGTATATTTGTGTACACCTCAGTACACCTTTGGAGAAATACTTTTGCCACAACTCATCTGAAGGCGTTAAAATATAAGTAGGTTCTTAAAGTGTTCGTTATCTGTAACTTCTATATGAGTCATAAAAACACAGTTAAGTAAAAGAAAAGTTAGATTACAAGTTACTTTGTTAAAGTAAACCTTAACTACGTATTATAGAAGTAAGTGACGTAAGCGGAGAACATATATTTTTTACAAAAACATTAATATTTCCAGGTTTATGATGACGCTTCGACTTTTTGTGCTGATGGGAGTGACTTGGATTTTCGAGATGATCAGTTCTGTAATGGAAGAGTCTCCATTCTGGTTAGTATTGTATTTTTGTAGCACTAAGTTTACAACATAACCCGCATTCAATTTGATTCGTGATAAACCACGAAACACACACACACACACACGACACTACAAACGCACGATGTTGTTCCACAATATGTTAATGCTTACACAGGTTATAAAAATTGCATTTATTGCAAGTAGAGTTCTTTAAATAAAAACCTTGCAAAAAATACAAACTTTACAAATAATAATTAAACCGTCTTAAAAAAAAGAAATGTAACGTAGGTAAGGTACATAATGTATATTACTAAAAAGTATTTGACTGTGTCAAGGTAAAATCCACGTAGTATGGGATAAAGTAGGTGGACATCCAAAAGCCATCTGGCGTTCTCATTTTTAATCGTCTAATTTTGGACTAGGTAGGTCTCCAGACGATGCGATCGAATTTGCGTTACTCATTACACTGCTGATAGCAAGCAAAAGCACTGGAATCAGCTTAACCTCGGCCAACAATTCACAACTAGATGCTGAAGCCGCAATCTTTGGCTGTTCTGGCTAAGAGAGCTATCGAATAGCTTTTCTTTTTCGTTTCTGGTTTCCCTAAAAACAAATTGTATTTTGACTAATTTATATTTCATCTTAGAAAATAGTAATTGTTATGTTTTCTGAATGCTAATTTTAAATTATTATAAGAAAATGTATCAGCGTGCAATCCTATTTAAAAGACCCTTCAAAGTTATCAACTCGTTAGCTGCGGTAATTAAAAACATTGCTCACATTGTTTCAATAAAAAAATTGTAACGTTTGGTGCAGCGATAAAATATTCTCTATCAAACCTAACCTTTTTATAACCAGTTCAGCCAATATAGGTTAAGAAGGAAAAAAAACACTTCAAATGGAAGAATCTCAAAACCAGACGATCAAGTCTTTGTATAGGCTGGGTCCCAATTCTGCAAACGTTAGTCAAACACAGTCATATTTCATACATAACATAGTTTTTGTTAATACAGTGTAAAAACACTACACTTGTTTGAAACTACAAATAAGAATTAAGGTTAGAAGTCGGAAATGATCTCACGGTCTTCATCGATCTGATTACTTTTGTCTGCTAGTAAAATCTGTATAATGTCATATAACCAAACTCATATAAGTAAATGAAATTGGGTGTAGATTATTGCCAATTTAATATTTAAAGTATCTAGGCCGAGAATAATCTGTTCAAACAACGCGTAGGTAACAAACATTCGTGCGGAAAATGCAGCTGAATATGACCGTAGCGTCAATGGTGATATTGGCGATAATAAACAAAATTTACACAAGATTGGACACAACGATATGATCGACATTCAGTGGTGGCATACGTGACGTGCGACATGCGATATGATTGCCGAACCCTTTTATACGAAATTACTTATTAGAAAGAAGATAAAAATGGATTTCTTAGAGTACGATAACGACTAAGAAAATGGTCGGCGAGTAAAATTGCTATTCAAATTGAAATAAAATGTGATTTGCATAGCGTATAATTCAACCAGAGAACAAACTCAGATTCGACAATAAAAGGCCACCAGATTGAAAAACAATCCTGCTAAATATTATTATTATTACATATTCATTCAGAAGAGGTAGTTCACCTTCTTGAATATGCATGAATTGCCTATATAATAAATTATAAAATGACGCAAAATGTGAACATCGAGAATTTGATGCGATAATAATGCAAGGAACAAAAGATATGAAAAAGTCCATTCTGATACAATGACACTATTTTATCATTTATTTTCATGCAGGAGGATAGGTAGATAGAGATAGAGAATTGTATTTTAAATTGTGAATACAGACGTGGATATAATAACATAATTTTTCAAGCATTCAGAAACGGAAGATTCGGTATTTTTCGTTTTTTTTTCTTCGTAGCAATTATCCGTTTTTCATGTGGAAATAAATATAAGTAGGTATAGCTTTTGCCGCCGTTCCTTTGCTTCGCAAATGGGGTTTGGGTTAGGGGTGAGATTAAACTTATAACTGGTAAATTATAAAATCCTTACAAGTAAGAAGATGTAGTTTTGCTCCCATTAATAATCACAAATTTTAGCTACAACCGACTTTGTATTGTAACTCCTTTTTAAAGTTTAGTTTATAGGAATATTTTGTGTACATCTAGTAAGTGAATAATTTTATTCTTTTAGAAAAATAAATTTCTTAACCTATACCACCTAAACCTAGAAAATGTAATAGACAAAGGCGTTGCTTTCCACAATAATAAGGATTGTCACAAAAATAATCCTTCTAAAATGTAATAACCCTGTAAAATATTTTAATATGAATATTTTTCCGTCATTCCAGGGTCGTCATTGACATCTACAACATACTCCAAGGGCTGATGATATTTTTGGTGTTGGTACCGTTCAGGCGAAGGACTGTCAAAGCGATGTACAAGCAGGGTTGGCTGGACTGCTTCTCTGGTGCAGTAGAGAAACACTTAGCAGTGGGAGATGATGATGAGCAGGATGTTATAGAACATACCACTGATTTACCGATGGAAGACAAAAATGGGAAATGAGAAAAGGTTCTCTTGTAGTCATTAAACTTCAAAACAAATGTCCTTCTGCATGCCAAAACCTGCACTAATCGTGGTGTCCATCAACATAGAAGAAGAATGTGTATAGTAGACTTTTCTAAAATCTAATTAAAAACGGTAGATCAAAGGACATGCCCCAATTTGGGCCACGTCTATGTACACCACCCCCAAACATAGAGAAAAATTTAATCAACTAAAGAATAAAGAATAATTTATTTTGCAATTAATATTATATAATGCACGGTTACGTGGTTATTAATAAAAACAAATCAAAATTTTTTACTCGAAATAAGGCGTCAAATACGACATCTCGACGTTAATAAGAAACTGTCAGTGTCACTGTCATTGGGTTCTACTCTGTGTTCGACTGTAATTCCATTGACTGACAGTGACAGTGACAAAATGAAATCTTCCGCCGTGATGTATTTTTGCATTATATTTATTGTTCCCCCAGAAAACAAAGCGATTTTACAGAAATTAAATAATTAGAAACTGTTTATCGTGTCTTTAACTATCTTTTGGTATGTATACTGTACACAGACATGGCCCAGACTTCATAAATTTTTTGACATATGATTTCCCTACAAAAACGTAGAATTATAATCGATCTAACTTTTGCATACAAAATACTCAATAGCAAGATCGACTGCCCTCAGTTATCGAGTAAGTTTAAATTACGGGTACCCGCTCGAGTTCCAAGAAAAAGAATTACTCCTCTCTGCGTACCACTTCGAAAATCTGTGTTTGGCTCAAGTTCACCCATTCCCAGATTATGCAAACTGATGAATGAGTATAGTGACCGTTTCGATTTTAACTCTGATCCACCTAGAAAGATTCATACTATTGTGAAGAAGTCACCTAGAACGCAGTAGTTTGGGAAATAGTTATTTTTTTTTTTCTTTCCTTTTTATTTTTTCTGTTGTATGTTATATATATTATAATTTTTTTTTTTGGTAAGTTTAGCTTACCACACTAATAAACTGTTAAGGACCCCTTGATCCATTTAAGTTATGGGTTATGTAGGTACTAATTTAATTTTAATTAATTAGAAGTACTTGAGCATGCGGTATTTGCCTTTAAGTGTTTGTTTCACCTAGATAGTATTGTAAGCTAGTAATATGAAAAGTGTATTGGTGTGTACAGACGTTGGCGAATCAAATAAATAAAAAATAAATAGACATCACCTTTACTGGCTTGCATTCACATTATGCAGGCACTTAAAATATTTAATTTTAATCTGATTAAATGATAGCACCTCCGGACAACATTTTATCCAACCAATGCCAAATATGGCTTCTTTGAGGTGTGGCTGTGACACAGACCTATATCGAGGTTGACGGTAAAAGTGAACCTACCTTGCGTGCCAAAAGTTTGATCCACGGTCAAAGTTTTCCGATGCGATTTAAATCAGTCCTTTCTTGCAAGAGCTCGTCAATAACATTTCCACATCACTAAATCTCGCTCGTGTCGTCTGTGTAGGTGCGAAAAATGCGACACGCTATATTCTCATACAGTTTGAAGCGCTCTTTTCGTCTATTTCGATATAGGTCTGTGGGCTACGAAAGTGATGTTTATATATCTACATTTCACTCTCAAGACCACCTTTGATCCGCAAAGGATTTATAGCGTGCGAGTGTAGTGTAGTAAATGATACCAAAGGAATAGTAAAGTAATAGAGATGCAAACGACAATGTTTGGAAATCTATCGATGAAGCCGGGAATTCGTATGGTATTTCTTATGTTAATAATTTTAATTTTTTATTAGTAAAATAGAATTCATCATTAAGTTCGCCTTTCTTACGTTCTGAATCTAAATACTTTTTATGTTCATTATCATTACTAAGTATGCCATCCTAACATTTTGTTAAATCATCAAACATTATATGGATAGTAGTAAGTAACTTATTATAAGAAACTATTATACAAAATACGAATTGTTATGTATTGAAAATATTACCGAGTGTGATATAATAAAGTATTATATTTTTGTAAGAATCTTTGTAAAGCATTTAAGTACGACTAACAGGAAGCTAGGGCATAAGAACTTTCAAATACCTACATATCCTCCATTGATTTTAAAACTTATTATGTTAAGCCGCTATACGACTGAAGCAAGATAGCAATGAGAAAACTACGGGTGTGGGAGCGAGACCGATTTTGCAGATTAGGCGAAAAAACCACGAATGTACTTCGTCGTAAATAACTATAGCGATTCAAGCAAAATGCTATTTTTACGATGCTAATTATTATTAGTGTTCACTAATTATACCAATATTCAATAGTATATTATGTAACCCCATTTGAGAATAATCTTGGATTTTCGTTTTTTTTTAAGGATTATTTCGAAAAGAACGTGTCGAGGCCAAATCATATATTCGTGTTTCTGGTACATTACAAATCTAGATAAAGGTATGAGAAATGTATTTCTTATTACCAGATTTGTAATATCCATCCCAAAGTTTTATATCCAAAATTACATACTTTTTTCCGTATAGCGCGTCTTAAAAGTTAAGTTCAAAATAGATTAAATAAATTTACTAATGCTGCCGCATTTACAGTCGCGAAAATTTCCTGTCGACCACCTAGGCGATATTGATGTGCGCAAGATTTGCACAGTCGTAGAGGTTTTCAACACCAGCCACTGATAGACGTCAGGGGATTTTGCGCAGCGACTGGACTAACGAGAACTTCTGCGATTGTACAGTCGGCAGTGCACCAAGTTTTATATGTTAAAGTCCTTCTCACGTAGCTAATAAAAGTGTTTTTCCAAGTGCAGTTTTTAGGATTAATGTGCTCGGCTAGACTGTAAAATAAAAGTATGATAGAGTGTACAAGGTTCAAGACGTGTCTCTTGAACTGATTGAACTTTGGAGTACTAATTATTACTTCGACCAAAGAACACAAGGAAAGGGTTAGATTAAAATGAGCATACATACACATTTCGAACCAACTGAAGAAGTGTCGCCTCGGAAGCAAGCACCTTGCCATGCCAACGTGAACAAATTAAAAATCGTACATACGATGGAAATCGCTTAGTCCGAAAATGCCCTATTCCGAAAATGGACACACGATACTAAAAGGATTTATTCTAAGTCTAAAGTACTAAACGATGGAAATATTAATGTATGGGTTGTCTCTGTTTTTCGCGCAAAAAGGGAAGTCGATACATGTCAGCTACCTACTACCTACCTACCCACTTCTAATGTCTTTCTTTGGTTTTGTAGGTTTTAGTACAAGGAGTATTTGAACTTATCAGATATATGACAGTGCCTACCTATAGATATGTAATTATATAATTTGATAGTAAGTAATTAATGAAGATGAGCCAAATATTTTTAGAAAACATATTTTAACTAACATGCTAAGCTAATATGTTATATTTATAATATTTTAAACTTTCATGGTCATAATCACTATCACTATTATGAAAAACTGGATTATTACCATGTTTGTATTTGTTGTCGACAGTTTGTTGTTCGGCGCAGTTGCATGCGCCATGGCCACGGTGTACCTGAATCGACGACAAATACAAACATGGTCAAATCCTGTTTTTCATAATAGTGATAATGTTATATTTATAACTATGTTCTAGGAACTAAACCAAAAGCTACTAGTTGTTAAATAAGTAAACTCGAGATTGAAAGAATGAGAGTAAGTAGGTTACGTATTATTGTGTTATGTTAATAAATAAATAAATGTTGATGTAAAATTGTTACATAAGCGCCAAGCGTTGTAATAAGTAAGTAAAGTATTATTTTATTATGATAAGTATATTGAATTCATAGTGTAGGTAATTATATTTCTTTGACCCTAATAACTTTAAGTAATTCAGTACTTAGGTTTAATTAGCAGATAAGCTGTATAAATAACAAGTCAAGTCATTAATAAACTAAGTTGACAAAATAATTGTAATTTTATTGATGAATCGTATTTTTTTTTAACTAAAATGAAATTGACTACTTTGTGATGTATGTTTTTCACCAAATATCCCAACTAGCAAAATCAGTTTTTATAACTATCTTCAAGACTACTTCTATACTCTCTTTAAATAAGTTTGTAGCATGTGGTTATAAACCTGGACTTGGGCGCAGATATAGGAGTTATTATTTCTATAATTATCTTATAACCGACTTAAAGAATGTTACTAAGCGCTATAAAATACTTGGAGCAGTACAATTGCTTCTATAATGTTCTTGGACTAGACATTTTTAAACACAGACACTCTTATTAGTAACTAACATAAGTGTCCTAATAAAGCAATCATGTTTATAATGCACTTAGTTATAAGTACGTTTTTGATGTTTCGGCTGGTTGATGCAGTCGTTTTATAATATATATTTTTTAAAAAACGCTAGCATGATTCCTATTAAATAAACATTATAATAATTAGGTATTTGTAGAACATTAGTATGACAAAATATTGTGAATGTAGTGTGTGAAATTGCCGGGGAAGTCATTTTTATTGTAAATGTCTACCAAAAGTTGGTTTATTTCACAACGCCCTTTCAAAATAGCGCATAGTATATTTATGATTAGACAAAAGGTTCGACAATTCTTAGGAATAGTCGCCATTTTTTGTCACTAACCTATAAATGTCTACTAACCTATAAACAAGCTTTGATATGATTTAATGACGAAATTGATAAATGACTAGCTTACAACTTCTTCCTAACATCTATGACAAAGAAAATTCATGTTAAACAATTTTCTCACGTCGAATTTGGCCAATTGAATGAGAAAAAAATAGATGCGATTAACATACTAATAAAGTGATTGATCTAGTAGCTTATACGGTTGTTTGATCTAATATCGCTCTTATTAAGTAGAATTGCATTTATAAGAATCTCAAACAAGACTAATCCTATGCAAACTTATAATAATCTCAGCTTAGTGTATTATAATACCTTAATCGCTTACAAAAAACTACTATTGGATCAAAAGATTATTCAAGACTATTTAATCTTTCTGTAGACAATTATAGGATATTTATTCTTATAATTATCTTATAAGATAATATTGTAGTTAAATAGAAGACTGTGAAATAAATACAAATGCTCTTGAGAGTATATAAGCTTGTGAAATGTTACTATGAGTAAAAGTATCCTGTAACTGTTCTGTTCGTTAGTTTTTAAAACTATAAGACTGATATATGAAAACTAATGCTCTTGAGCATGTTACCGCTTGTAGAATGTTATTATAAGTAAAAAAGTCTACAACAATGCCTATAAAAGAACGTTATTAGTAGAGATATGCTTATAATCTTTCTATAAAGGATTACTTTGCTTGTTGGGATTGTTACATATATGTAAATATGTACAACATGTAACAAAATTTGGTGAATAACTATATAAAATATGAGAATCATCGAAATTATTACATATATATATATAGATAATTACACCTACACACGGAACAAACATAATTTTTCATCAGTTTCATCACACAAATCTTGATAAATTCATCGAGTCTATAGAGTATTCTATTTAATACATGGAGCGGTCAAAACGAATGATCACACAAATCTTGGAAAAGTCATACGAGTCTATCGAGTATTCTATTTAATATATGGAGCGGTCAAAACGATTGATCACACAAATCTTGGAAAAGTCATACGAGTCTATAGAGTACATGAAGCGGTCAAAACGAATGATACCATAACTGCGACTGTACTTTTTATTGGCTTAGATAAAATCACCTACAGTACAGCGTAGTATGTTTTGAATTTACTCGTATTTTTAAAACATTTCTTTTAACCTTGAAACGGTCAGGCGCCGCAACCTTGAGATCCTTGTCAACAATATTAAACAGTAAACATGCGCAGGCGGTGTGTATAATAATGATATTATTTTACACATTTCTTGTAGACTTACATATTTTTAGAGGAGCCCGTGGCGCACTGGTTCGCGCGCTGGACCTGCGTTTGTTGTAGTTAAGCCACTTTCGCAATGTTCGGTCACGGGATGGGTGGGCAAAAATTTATTATATCGAGCTCCTCCGTGCTACGGAAGGCACGTTAAGCCGTTGCTCCCGGCTGCATTTGTAGTCGTCAAAGCCCATCAATCCGCAAAGGGCCCGCGCGGTGGGTCATGGCCCGATCTCCTTATCCATCCATAAGGTAGGCCAGTACCTCAGCAGTGGGGACATTAAAAATGGCTGATGACGAACACATTTCTTTAGCCGAATTTCAATTTTGAGACAAGCACATAAAAATCAAATATCAAGATTTCAAACTTTGTAAGTTAGTTGTTATATTACAATATCACAATAATACGATTGCCGACAGTGAGACAAACGAAAACACATGCTACCTACATAGGCTAGTAGAAATCGACACAAAATATAGCTAAAATTGTAAAGCACGATGTTGTTTTGATTTTTTAGCTCCCACGACGGAACGGAGAGGAGGTATGTGTTTTGGGTAGAAGGTTGTTTGTGTGTTTGTATGTATGTCTGTTACCATTTTCTCGGAAACTACCGGGCCGATTTCCAAGCGTTTTGTTGCATTCGAAAGGTGTCATATCAGAACAGGCTCTTAGACATGTTTCATGGTGGTGGACCACCAGGGGGCGCTGCAGCAACCAGAGAACAGATCAAAATCTGCTAAACTGATTTCAGCTTTTTGCTTTCAACAGGTATCATTTCAGACTATTAGGTTTTGCAGGGCAGCTGCAGATAACCAGGTGGCACTGCAGCAGCCAGGATGCTTGGCGCTTGAGGTCTTCTCAGAAACTATTCAACTGATCCCGATGTGGGGTTTTTGCATTAAATAGGTGACATTTCAGAGCAGGTTTCTAATCATGTTTTACAGCTGTAAGCCACCAGAGGGCGCTGCAGTAATTTGCTGCGAGTTCTCTAAAAATGTTGAAAAAACCCACGCCTGTATGTAAAAAACTTCATAATAAAAATAAAAAATGTTAAATAATTTTATGAAAATCCCCCGACTAAAAGTGATGTAGGTAGGTACTATACATCCACGTATTCATAGATTACAAACGCAAGAAAAAATTCGTCGCCAAGAAATGAACTTAAGACAATATTTTTTTGATTAATTAAAAATGTATAGTTTTATAATTTTTTCCTGTACTTGTATTAAAAGACGATATTACTTGCCAAATTTCATAGTTATAGGTCAACGGCAAGTTCCCTTTTAGTTATGATTTCCTTGAGTGTCCAAATATACGTTATTGCGGCAAAAATGACCCTACCTTTTTCACGTTAATTTAGAAGTTTGATTTTTTCACAGCTTCAAGAAATTGTTGACCTTAATATATGGCTTTAATTTCAACTCGATACCTTCACGCGTTCCCGAGGTTTTCTCCAAATTCAGTTTCTAAAAAGACTATAAAAAAAAAGTCATCACAAACTTAAGTAAATTTACAAAACATTATTGCTGTTGCATATTTAGTTTGTGTGAGACTGATGCCTGAGCTAGATATAAAATATCTGTGTTACAGGCCACTATATTTTTATGATTTCATTACAAATGTATAGTGTTTACATTGTTTCCTGTATTTGTAGTAAAAGACGATATTACCTACTTGCCCTTTGATCTAAAACAGAGGCAAAAGTTTGTGACGCTCCAGTGGATCCCTGCTCATGTTGGTATCGTAGGAAACGAACAAGCGGATTCCTTTGCGAAAGAAGCGGCTACTATAGGTGTTACTGATAGCAGCTGTGTACCATATTTCACAGACCTCTTGAGGTTAACTAAAATAGAATGTCGTGAAAACTGGACAGAATACTTTAATGAAAGGTCTCTCTCAAAAGGAATTTGGTACAAAACAATACAGTCTACACTTAATGGAATCCCGTGGTTTGACGATCCCAATATGACCAGGCAAGACACTATCACCGCACTCAGACTGCGCTCCGGTCACATTCCACTAAACAGTTTTGCATATTTAATGAAAAAGACAGACTCCCCAAAATGCAGCGTATGTGGAGACATTGAAGATGTCCATCATATTATGATGGAGTGTGAGCGGAACGCGTCTGAGAGATTGCAATTGTTCATTCGTTCACCGTATAATTGTGAGATTGGTTTCATCAATAGTATTTTAGCAACTCCTCTGTCAAAAACGGCCAAATTATTATATTATGTTGTTCAGTGTCGATAAGTGTTTATTTTTATAATTTTCTTTTTGTAGTGTTACCTATGAGGGTGGCATTTCCTAAGGAAAAACCCTCGTTAAAATAATAAGAATAAAAAAAAAAAACCTACTTGCCAAATTCCCTTGAGAGTGTCACAATATACGTTTTTACGACACAACATTACAAATTATTCTCTATATTATCTTTTTTACGTTAATTTGCAAAATTTTATATTTTTACAGCTCCAACAGGCTGTTGACCTGAATATATGGTTTTAATTTCAACTCGATACCTCCACGCGTTCCTGTGATAAACGAAGACGGACGGATAGACAGACGGCCAACAAAGTGATCCTATAAGGGTTCCGTTTTTTTCATTTGAGGGACGAAACCTTTAAATGATTTTTAATCATAAACTTTAAAAGAAAGCTTTGAAAAACAAACTATTTAAAATCAACTAAACTTTAAGCCTTCAGCAATGGCTTGATTTTGCAGTAACTTTAAAACTATGTTTAGTTGGAGGTAGTTGGTGAAGAAAAGATTTCATTTTACAATAGGTACGCTATGAAAGTTGTCATCAAAACGTACGTAGACCAGCGGACTGAGCGAAAATATAAACGTTAAAAGTTTTTTTTTGCCTTTATAGGGTTCCGTATCAAAATGGTAAAAAGGAACCCTTGTGGTGCGACTCAGTCTGTCTGTCTGTCTCAGCTGGATATCTCAAGAACGACTAATGCTATACGATGGTACGGTACACTCGGTGCGCAAGTCCGACTCGCTCTTGACCGGTTTATTCATTTCAAATACCAAACTTTGACTTTATACCTTAGTTCTCGGTGAGAATCCAAGTAAGTATGAAGAAACGGCCTACGTTCAAATAAAAGTTATATTTGACAACGAATACATTTAGTTTGTTTTAATTGTTTTCGGATAATTTAACAATCATCAAATCTGTACAGCTAAGTATTTTGTGGCTTTGGTGGTTTTTATCGTGGCTTAGATATATAATTTAAAAGTATAATTTCTTAGAGTATTAAACTTCTCCCCTCGTAATTGCTGAGATATTTAAGGTAGGGGATCGAGTTTGTATGAAATGTAGTATTTTGACTTTTTTTTCGGAAAAGAGTGGTTGAACAAACGTTCACTATGATGTCAGTAGTTAATCTACTCCTGCGAGGTTGTTGGTGTTCTACAAATAACCATCTTATTTGAGCAAATTTGATAAACAAAAGACAGAAAGAAATGAATTTTCCACACAAATGTCCGACCCAATGGCTGATCGAGTTTAGAATGATAAATCGTTTATGTCTATTTTTCGGAAAATTCGTTCAACAAGCGTTGGTTGCTTGGTTGGTTGTCTATGGTGTTAGTTAGTAATCTACTCCTGTGTGGTTAGTGTTTTACAAATAACCCTTTAAACTGAGCAAAATTGATAAGAAAAAGACAAAGAACGATTTTCCGTACAAATGCACGGACAGCTGATCGAGTTTTGTATGAAAAGTGTATTTTTTCGAAAATGTAATTGAACAAACATTGCTGTCTAAGATTTAATTGGTAATCTACTCCTACGGGGTTACTGGTATTTTACAAACTACTTTGTAAATTTAGCAAAATTGGTAAACAAAGACAAAGAAATCTATTTTCCACACAAAATGTCCGAACAGATGATCGAGTTCTGTGTGCAAAAGTCGTTTTATTGACATTTTTCTGGAAAGCCATTAAAAAAACGTTGTTGTTTATGATGTTAGTTATCTACTTCTTCGAGTTTCTACAAATAACCCTGTAAATTGAGGGAAATCGATAAAAAATAAAGAAAAATGATTTTCCACACAGATGTCCGTACAGCTGATCGAGAATTGAATGAAAATTTCGTTTTTTTTTGTCTTTTTTCGAAAAAGACCTCGAACAAACGTTGTTGTCTATATGAGGTTAGTATGTAAATTGTGCAAATTAGATAAAAAGATGTCGACTTTACATCCAAACGAACGAACAGCTGATCGAGTTTTGAATGAAAACAATTTTTTTGTCTTTTTTCGGAAAAGTCGTTAAACAAACGTTGTTATCAATGATATTATTGCTCTACTCCTGCAAGCAAAGAGTAAAGTAATTATACCTGCACACAGGTATTACAGACATGTTTTTATTATTACAGTCGGCACATTGTAATGCAAACGTTTGAGAGCAGTGCCTGAGATGGGAACTTGCCAAAGCAGACCATCTCACAATAAAACAGCCTAATTATTACAAAGAGACATGTTTACCTTATTGTTTTGTAAGAAGTTGGTACACATTTCATAAGCATTCCAGCACAAAAAGTCATATTTGTCATTTGCTAGCAGGACACCGGTATCCAGAGAACCATAGAATATATTTTGTCTCATAGGTCGGGGCCTTAGAAGTAAAAATAGTTATTTGTTATGCAAGGCTGGAAAGTTGGTTATTTAACGGCGAGTTACCTCTATTGAAATCTGAGCAAGTGAAGGATTCTAGGATTGAATCCTGAGCGAAGCGAGGATTTCAAAGGTACAAGACGTTAAAAACTTTTCTGCCGAGCGCAACACACAATTTTTCACCTCACAACAGCGAGGAACATTTTATGGTTGTTTCCGCGGTCAACTTCCAGTAAAAAAATCTTTAAACAAAGTTTAATCTAAATATACCTTATTCTCGTTGTTTTAATGATATAAAAAACTAAAATAATAAAAAGGGAGTATTAAAGTTAATTCAAAGTTATTTAAAGTAGGAATATATTGTTACTTATTAATAAGAATAAAAACGATTCCGTATTATGTTGACACTGACATGAGGTACAAGACAAAGACAATTTAAAAATAAAGATTTATGTCACAGTCCGAAATCCAATTATAGGTTGTGAAATCTCACCCAGCCTAATATAAAATTCTTAAAACCAATAAGTTAATGTTATTGTTATTGTTTTTATGATTAAATGAACTAAAATAATATAATTAAACCAAAACGGAGTATTATAATTAATTTAAAGCTATTTAAAATAATAATCAAATATAACGAAAAAAGTCAATAGTGCGATTCGGAACCAATTAAGACATATTTTTAGACATGAAATTAAAAAAGTACTTTGCCGCGCTAGGCCGCAAAAACCTCCTTTTCAGAGCGTGTGAGGTGAAAAATAAATTGTTATCATTTAATTTATGATTTTTGCATTTTTCAATGTTAGTTTTATACTTATAATAAATTTTAAGTAGAAAAAAATTAGAAGAAAATTAACTCGGCCCCAAGTGAATTCTCAGATGGGACTCGACGACCTTTGGAAATCCGGTCCAATGCTCTACCAACTGAACTACCGAGACTTGCAGACTACCGTCGAAATTCTCCAATACTTTTAAATTTTTAATACGCTGTAGACCAGCGTTGTCCCATCAATGCTAGGAATATCCTTGCATTCAAAAGAAACAACTTTTCAGATCTTTAACGATCGATTAAGATGCAACAGCCAGTAATTTATGATTTTTTTATATTTGCATTTTTCAATGCTATTTTTATACAAACTTATGACAAATTATAAATAGAAAAATTTTGGAAAAAATCAACTCGGCCACAAGTGAATTCTTAGATGGGCCTCGAACCCACGACCTTTGGAAATCCGGTCCAATGTTCTAACCACTGAGCTACCCAGACTTGCAGACCACCGTCGGAATTCTCCAATACTTTTATATTTTACGCTGTAGGCCAGCGTTGTCACATCAATGCTAGGAAATCCTTGCGAAAGAAACAATCTTTTCAGATGCTTAACGATCGATTAAGATGCAACAGCCAGTAATTTTTAATTTTTTTTATTTTTGCATTTTTCCATGCAATTTTTTATACTCATGTTAAATTTATTTTTATATTTAAAATTTATCATTGTTATCATTCGTTTAAATAACTTTCAATAAAATTATACCTATACATATTTCCAAACTCAGTTACCTACTTAAGTAATTTTAGTGTCGACTTCGTTCCCGGAAACCGCTATTGGTGGGATCGCTGTGGATTTAGGGTTTGCTTGTTAGTTACTTAAGTCATTCTATTGTGGACTTCGTCCCGGGAAACCGCTATTGGTGGGATCGCTGTGGATTATGGGTTTGTTTGTTAATTACTTAAGTCATTTTATTGTGGACTTCATCCTGGGGCACCGCTATTGGTGGGATCGCTGTGGATTTAGGGTTTGTTTGGTAATTACTTAAGTCATTTTATTGTGGACTTCGTCCCGGGAAACCGCTATTGGTGGGATCGCTGTGGATTTAGGGTTTGTTTGTTCATTACTTAAGTCATTTTATTGTGGGCTTCGTCCCGGGAAACCGCAATTGGTGGGATCGCTGTGGATTTAGGATTCGTTTGTTAGTTACTTAAGTTATTTTATTGTGGACTTCGTCCCGGGAAACCGCTATTGGTGGGATCGCTGTGGATTTAGGATTTGTTTGTTAATTACTCAAGTTATTTTATTGTGGACTTCGTCCCGGGAAACTGCTATTGGTGGGATCGCTGTGGATTTAAGGTTTGTTTGTTAGTTACTCAAGTAATTTTATTGTGGACTTTGTCCCGGGAAACCGCTATTGGTGGGATCGCTGTGGATTTAGGGTTTGTTTGTTAATTACTTAAGTTATTTTATTATGGAATTCGTCCCGGGAAACCACTATTGGTGGGATTGCTGTGGATTTAGGGTTTGCTTGTTAATTACTTATGTCATTTTATTGTGGACTTCGTCCCGAGAAACCGCTATTGGTGGGATCGCTGTGGATTTAGGATTTGTTTGTTAGTTACTTAAGTTATTTTATTGTAGACTTCGTCCCCGGAAACCGCTTTTGGTGGAATTAGGGTTTGTTTGTTAATTACTTAAGTCATTTTATTGTGCATTCGTCCCGGGAAACCACTATTGGTGGGATTGCTGTGGATTTAGGGTTTGCTTGTTAATTACTTATGTCATTTTATTGTGGACTTCGTCCCGAGAAACCGCTATTGGTGGGATCGCTGTGGATTTAGGATTTGTTTGTTAGTTACTTAAGTTATTTTATTGTAGACTTCGTCCCCGGAAACCGCTTTTGGTGGAATCGCTGTGGATTTAGGGTTTGTTTGTTAATTACTTAAGTCATTTTATTGTGCATTCGTCCCGGGAAACCGTTGTTAGTGGGATCGCTGCGGATTTAGGGTTTGTTTGTTAATTACTTAAGTCATTATATTGTGGACTTAGTCCCGGGAAACCATTGTTGGTGGGATCGCTGTGGATTTAGGGTTTCTTTGTTACGTGATGAAATAGCTCTATTACCTTCGTCCACATTTGGGCTATCGTGTAAAAAGAATATATGGCTACAAATAGCAGTTTCATAGATCATCGCATCCAAACAAGATTGTTATTTAAGACAAAATTTATACTAGAAAATATAGGCAACCAGTCACCAAGTTGCTAGTATAAAACGTATAAGTAGTAAAATACATATTATACAATATAGTAACAATTTAAATCACAACATAATGATTACAAACAAGGTGAAAAGTAAAAAAAATACCAACATTTTTATTTCCATTAAATGAAGATTTTGTACAACAAATAAAGGAGGAGCTTTTTTATCATTGTAATGACGTAGGTAAAATGCGTAATAGAACTATCAAGAGTACAATTTGAAGAATACTAGATTTATCAATCCGTAGTTACGATGAATAGTAATATTATTCACAATATTAATAATAAATAGCAGGTAGGCACACACAACACTTCAAACTATTGATACGTATGTGACGTTGTTGACCGGGAGTCGGGCAAAGAAGTTATGGACGCATGACGCATTAGTAACTAATAATAATATCAAAAGCGTTATATACTCTATTTTCTTAAATGGACAATTTAGACACTTTTCATCTTTTTAGTTAATAAACATTTCCTTTTTCGGTAGGTTTAGTGCACTTCGATGATACTTTTATTGTTTGAGTTTATTTGATAAACAACTTCCGCAAAGTTCAATTGTTTCTTAATATAAAAAGAGGAGATTGTCTTCGTTATCAATTTATCGATCAATTATTGTTCAATATAGTTTCACTACTTTCACGGTCATTAGCACTATCATTATTATAATATCGGGGACTCACAAGCAAATACAAACTTATTAAACAAGAAAATATACTAGAAAAAAGCAACTTGTCTCATGTCGCCCTGACGGGATTTTCACCACCATTTTCACACCGATAATAACATAAAAATAGCATTGTAAAATGCAAAATTAAAAAGTTACAAATACAAACATGTTAAAAATCTCGTTTTTCTGATACCAAGAAGTTATTGTGTCATGCAAAGTGTAAAAAATGTCGATAGATTCTTTAAACATTAAATTATTTTTCTTATTTCGATCAATCGAATTCGATGCACTAATTATCTTCTGTACACTAATCAATAAAATTGAAGTGTCTGTATGGTTATTCAAATAACAGGTTTTTATTAATTCACATAAAAGTATTAAGTATACGATATTCAAAGCCTACCAAATTTTGTATACTTTTGTCTGTCTATTTTTTCGAGCTAATCTCCGATACAGAACAGCAGGGCCGGTTTGATAGGGCGGGACTTGTAGCTTATTTTATCCACGCTATGGAAAACAAAATAATTTGTTTCATTTAAATGCGTTTTATTTTACTAATCAACCAACTAATATAACCTTACCCCACCTCTAAAAACACTACCAGGCCCGTTTCACTCCCCGTGTAGGTACGAAAACATACCTACAGGCGGTGGCAACGCCGGCGTTGCTAATCTAGCAGGGACTCACAAGCGAGCAGTGACGCACGCGGGAGTTTTGTTCGTCACCCTACTTTACCGATTTTAAAATGGAGAAACATAAAAAAGCAACTAAATATTGTGCAGTATTTATTTGTCTAAAAACAAACATAACGATTCAAATTTAACTTTTTTACCTTCCTTGTTCGCATCGTAATATTATGTCATTCCGATTTGTTACGAAACCTAAACACATAAATATGAACGTTTTACCTGAAAATAAAACGGTTATTAAACATACTTACCTTATTCGAAGCCTAATAAATACATGAGAGTAGCATACTTGATTTCCGGCCTAAAATCGTGTACAACAACTCCAATCATTGGCTAGATCCGTCCAATCAGCGTTCACTTCCGGTTCGCGCCAACCCCCTACCACTTTGCTAGGCGATGTTTTTTGGGAGACCCAATTGTTCCTCATTGCATCTCGAATGCTTGGCACCAGGCAGAAATTTAAAGGTAAAATTTAATGCTTCGAATAAGGTATTTAAGTATGTTTAATAACCGTTTTATTTTCAGGTAAAACGTTCATATTAAACAGTACTGTACCGTTATTCGAAGCCTAATAAATACATGAGAGATCTGTTTGGTATCGCCTGGTGGTAGATAGTTGCGTGAACCGATGCTAATGTGGTAAATACTTGAAATAAAAGATTCAGAATTATAATCATAGGTTTAATCGAAGATCAATTTTTAGTACATAAATAATTTTACCAATCATTGTATAGGTTCAAACTGAGAACGAATCAACAATGAATTATTATTGTTATGGGAACAGATGTTAGTAGGCTTTACTTCTCGCCTATAGAACTTTTTGAAAGTGTGTTCCGACTTCCAGTTGCCCCTAGACAGGATATCTTCTAAAGGACAGTTTTCTAGCCAACTTTTTGAGGCTACCGCGGATCTTGTGCTGCCTGGTGTCGCACTCACGCCAGCCTCTTCCAACAATTTTCTTACCCAGCGTCCGATCATTGTTTGCGATGCTGCTTTTGGTACACCAGCCGTGGAGATAAACAAATTATCGGACTTGGCTATTATTCGCCTAGGTCGAGACAACTCGATTAGACGTTTGATCCAATGAACTATATTTAATGATTTATTGCTTTCATCTTTTATCAACTTCCACCCAGATTGTTGATACTTAGCGTTATCCGTCTTTGAACCGAAAGTTGGACAAAATGTCACATCTGTTTCCGTAATAATGCAGTGATTGGGAGTTACGCTAAGCAGTGTTAAATCATGCACCCGTCTGCCTGACGCCAATAGCAGTAAAATTGCTGTTATCTTGGATACATCGTAAAAGTTAGTGGTTTCAGGATTTTTTTACGTAAGATGTTGTAAAACTACATCGATATTCCATATGGGAGCCTTTGCGACTTTCGGCTTAGCAAGTTCAATCGATTTAAGGACTTGCTTAACAAAAGTATGGGAACTGAGTTTAATGTTGCTATCAGGATCACAGAATGTTGATATCGCCGATTTATGTACCAAGATGGTACTGTACGCTAGTCCTTCTTTTTGGTGAAGATCAGCTAGAAATCTTGCTAATTGTGATCCAGTTGGTCGGTATTCATTTATATTATTTTGCTGAGGCCAGGCCACCCATCTCCTCCAGGCTGGTTTATATGTATTTAAGGTGGACTTTCGCCAACTTGAGGTAAGAAGTAATTTCTGACTTTCCGACCAATCACTTAACATCGAGTTCCACCCCCACATAGCCAGACCTCGATCTGCATCATGTCGATTCCTGGGGGAGGTAGGCCCGTTGACGTGTCCACCAGTACTCGCGGTAGATTGTGCACTGTGAATGGGGCCGAAAATGCTCTGTGTTTGAGGTCCGGTCTCCAGTATACTTTTTCCCATCGAGGAACTACCAGAAGGTAAGTGCCTCGGGCGTTGTTTAAGTGCGCTAGCACTTTGGGTATCAGATGGGGTGGAGGGAATACCCAGGCTAGTGGGTAATTCCAATTCATTCCCAGTGCGTCGTGGCGGGCAGCTTGATGATCGGATTGATCTAGGGTGCAGTGTTTGATACGACATGGCCGTAGCAGATGCAAAGAGGTCTATGATCGGGGTGCCCCATTTCGCAAAAATAACCTTTGTTGGCTCCGGTAGAAGGTGCCACTCCGGTGCCGATTTCAAGCGAGATAGATGGTCTGCATCCGAGTTGAATATACCTGGGAGGTGAAAGATGGACAGGTGTATCTTGTGACGGTCCAGTATGTCGAAGATTTGCGATGTTATCTCCGTAAGGGTTTGTGACTTTGTCCCCCCCTCGTTTCGTAGATATGCTACTACAGTCTTGTTGTCGCATTGTATCTGTAGACTTTTCGAACTCAGGTGCAGACAGTGACCTTCTAAAACTCTTAAAATGGCAATCATCTCTTTGATGTTGCAATGCAACTTGCATTCTGAAGTTCTCCGATTGACCGGCTAGGTCTTTGTTGTCCAGTTTTGCTCCCCAACCGAGGTCGCTCGCGTCTGTCGTTAGATAATGTGACGGAGGGGGTCTGTGTATCGGAGATGTATCTCGGCAATGCCTTAGCCACCATTCCAACTCGACTAGAGCTGACTGCGGTAATTGAATTGCTGTCTTTGTTTCCGTCTTTAAGAGTAGATTCATATGTTTTTGTAGTGCTCGATAATTCAGACGTCCCCTTGTGACTGGAAAACAGGCAAAGTTCAACATCCCGATAACTTTTTGGAATCCTGGGAGGCTCGCTTTCTTTTTGAATAGAATTGCTATAATTTGCGATTATATTTTCGCTGCCAGTCTTTCTGGTAAATACTTTATGTTCCGTACAGAATCCCACATAATGCCGAGGAATTCTAGAACCGTCTGTGGTTCGTATACGGATTTGTCCTCGTTTATCATCCAGCCCAGATGTCACAAAAGGTTTACTGTCATAGAGACATGTTTGCGCAGTATTTTCTTGTCTTGGTTGACAAGGTAAAAGTCGTCGAGATAGACCAGGAGACGAACACCGCTTTGTCTGAGTTGCTGAGCTATCCAATTGGACAGTGATGCGAAAATTTTCGGGGCGGAACTGAGGCCAAAGGGCAAGGCTGTCATTTCGTACAGTTTTCCGTTGTATATAAACCGGAGAAACCTTCTGTGGCTTGGAGCGACGCTCACATGAAAATATGCCTGGTGTAAATCTATTTTTGCCATCCAATCGCCATCTTGTATGAAATCTGGTACTTTTTGCACATTCACAAGACGAAATTTGTCTGCACGGACAAATTTGTTTAGCTTCTTCAAGTTGAAGATTGGCCTTAGACTGCCGTCGCTTTTGGGTCTTAGAAATATTGTCGAGACAAAACTCGGAGAGTTCGGTGCCGGCACGATTATATGCTGCTGCAGTAATCTCTGAATAATATGATTCATATCTGGCGATGGAGCCGTCTGATTGCTGCGGTAGTTTGGCAGGCATAAGGGTGGCTTTGCTTTGAAAGGAATATAATAACCGGTCACTATTCTGAGGATGTAGGGCGGTGCCCCGAGATCCCTCCAATGATCGCAGTGTTTCTGCAATTGACCGGCTTGAAAAGGCATGACGTAGTCAGTACTTCTTCTTGGGTTGACCTCTCCTGTCCCGGTGGGACGAGGGAGAGCGCGCTCTACCTTCTCTCTGCGATCCACCACCTCGCGATGTTCGAAAAGTAACGTGACGACCACGTGAGCTATCCTTATGACCATACCGATTTCCTTGCTTGGGTGGTGGCACCGGTTTATGAGCTCTTTGATGATTGGCACTAATGCGAGAAAAGCCTGAAGCCACTTCAGTTGCCTTTTGTTGAGCAGCGAAGTTGCGGTCTTTTTGTTTAGGCCAAAAAACGTTTTTCATTCCACCCGCTTTTTCAATAACAGCACTAAACTTTTCGCTGTCAAATAGATTTGAACAGGATGGTGGGACCTTACGTAATGCGCTTTTGTGATAAGCATCCTTCGCCGATGCTAGAATAGCCTCTCGTCTATGTTGCACAAGCTCTGCTCGATGTCTGCATACCAACTGTAATGCATCACTGCACACTTTTGTATACTCACTGCTGGTAAATATCTCGTTAAGCTTCATATAAATTTTTGAAGATCGGCATAACGTACACTGTCCCACTCCGATGAATCGAAATGTTGCAACACCTTCAACTGATCGAGATGTTCCCTAGAGGTTCTTGGAACACTGGTTCTCTCTTGGTTCTTTAAGCTTCGTATCTAAAGTAATGTTAAACTCGTTGCCTTCCAAATGTGGATCAAGACATAAGACTTATTTAAATGATTTTTGAGATTATGGATTTCATTTACTAAATAGTCAAACTTACGGTTGCGTCTTCGTCTTTTACGATATTTCTTACGTCTGTAGTCTGATGAAGAACTAGATGATATGGAACTATCGGATGAGCTATCTGAACTGGATGATTTCGATCTTTTCCTTTTCTTTTCCTTCCGTTCAGTTGTATTTTTCCCAGTATCATCCATACCTGCTAAATCTTTGCTATTAGAAGGTTGATTTTCCATACCTTAAAACACATAATATGCATAAGTTAGTTTAACTTATGAAAGAACAACAGAAATGTAAACGCTGACTGGATTTAAATTTTTTCCACATTGACATACAGTTCGATATTCAAATGGAAAAATAATTTAAAAAGTAATTTTCACATTGAAAAGCAGTTCAGTAGTCGCATGGAAAAGAAAATAGTTATTCTTTTCCGATACAAAATCGAACGGTAACACCATTTAATTATTGCATCATTTTTATAAAACAGGAAAAAACCGCCATTTTCATCAAGGAAAATACGTTTGCTATTTAAATGGACAAGTAAATAGTTATTCTTTTCCGAAACAAAATCGAACGGTAACATCGTTTAATTATTGCATCATTTTTACAAAACAGGAAAAGTCTCCATTTTTATTAAGGAAAAAACGTTCACTATTAAGATGGAAAAGAAAAATATTCTTTTCCGAAACAAAATCGAACGGTAACACCGTTTAATTATTGCATCATTTTCATAAAACAGGAAAACGTCACCATTTTCAAAAAAGGAAAATACGTACTTTACCTTTGTTGCACACGACTTATATAAGGAAAAACTTTTCCACACTTGCACGTAATGCACTCGTTTTTCTTCTTTAGGCGACCGTTTCGGTCAGAAATCACGATGCTAATGAGGAACGATTGGGTCCCCCAAAAAACATCGCCTAGCAAAGTGGTAGGGGGTTGGCGCGAACCGTAAGTGAACGCTGATTGGACGGATCTAGCCAATGATTGGAGTTGTTGTACACGATTTTAGGCCGGAAATCAAGTATGCTACTCTCATGTATTTATTAGGCTCCGAATAACAGTACAGTACTGTTTAATATTTAATTAATATTTAGTTTTATAAACAAACGTATGCCGTATCTGTCTTAGCTTAAAGAAGTAGGTAGATACTTTAGGTATGTATGCCAATTACTTATACTTTTGATAGGTATTAATTAACTCTTATTATATACACATACCTACACAAAATCAGCCTATAAATAAATTAATAATAAATCTCTCTTCTCTCTCGTATCATATGAGGATTGGCCTCTGACTTCGCTAGACGACTATTTATCAGATGACCGACGGCTCCACGTGCCCTCCGATGTACGGACATTTTGTAATACCACTTTACGGTCACCCATCCGGCACCTGACCGGACTGAACGTTGTTTAACAACTGTGATCGAATACGATCAGTTTGTCAAGCGCTGCCATCGTGAGAGGTTCAAATATCAAAATAATAAATAAATCTTATGGAGGCAACCCTAGTGCTAGCGGCGTCAGAACGAATACGAATACGAGAATACGAGCTACGCGATAGAAAGAGACGCAAATTTTACGTGAATAAAATTCTAGGTATTGAGCGCAGTGCGACGTGAATTGCACTTTATTTTGTCGCCGCCCGTAGCAAAAGAAGCTATTTGTTTGATTGGGGTAGCAGAATGAACTTTCTGTACTTATACTATTTAGTGTTCTGTGACACACTACCTTCTACGATTAGATTGCACCACCTGATTCAGTGGTAAATATTGCGTTATATATTGAAAAATAAACGATATTTGACAGCTTTGACAACTATAAATATGTAAAAATTATTAAGTGCAACACAGTCTAACTTAACAATTAAAAATACTGAAAGGCACACAAATCATTTTGGGGTGTAAGTACTTAATATTTTTAGGAGCTATATTAATATTCCTTATAAAAGTAACCCCCTTTAGAGAATGCATTTTTGTGGAAGTAGTTCGCCTTAGATCCTATAAGCCCGTTTTAATAAACACATTTGTGTGCAACTATCGTGCAACCGGCTCCCGCGCTATCGCTCTGCGCAGTGGCGCGTACGCACCCCACACTCGACAAAGACAACACGGCACAAGTGTATTTTGTCAGCACCGCCAGTCGCACGCGCATCTTCCACAAACGTAGATTGAACTGTCGATGTTTTATGGGAACAAATAATCTAATAACTGGTGTTAATAACTTCAGGACACATTATTCTTAATCAAGTGTTAAACCATCAGTTTTTTGTTAAAAGTAAAAATGAAGGTGAGTGCAAATAACTATTTTTTATAATTATTATTAAGGGCGAACTTCTACTTTTACTTTTTAATTAATAAAACTTTAGTACTTTTTCAAGGAAATTTATGTGGATTATTTATTATTTCATTATTTATATTTTTGGAATTAAATTGGCGGTTGACATTTTTAATCTTTTCCTAAAAACCATTTGGCATTTCGAACGACGACTGAACAAAAAGAATCAGTTATCTTGAAGTGGATTTGGACAGTTTCCTAAAATTTTGCTATTCTTTAGCATTAATGAAATACATTTAGGGATTGATATCTAAACTTAGGTTTCAGTTTTTTTTTCATGAGCTTATAAGCTGAAAACGAACCAAGTCAAGTGTTTGTTCGTTATAAATATCGACCTTTTATATGTATCATAAGATAAACGAGCGTTATTATCCGCCTACCTCCTAATGGAAATCTATTCGGGTTACTCAAGCGCGATAGTCAATACGAATCAATGACCGCATGTGCGTTTTAATGAGACTGAAATTCAAAACAACAGGCGATTTCTTTTTCTTTCACTATATTTAGAATTGTTTAACACTATTGTTTATAACTTTCGGTTTAATGACTAACCCTCAATAGTCAGTCATGGGTTATTAATTGTAAGTTCAATGACGGCGAGGGAGGTTTTCCGTGATTTTTGTAACCAATAGTTTTTCATGTTTGTAATCGGGAAATTTATTAGTAGTCCAGTACAGTTTTATAGGAAGCGTTATTTTAAAAAATAATAGATTTATAGAAAATCTTTTTTATCACAAATAAAAGATCATTAATAGGTAATATTTAAATTAAAAATTATTTCTATAACCTAAATACGTTCCGAATCAATGATTCCCAAAAAACTTAAGTAATGGACTACCGGGTTTTCCGACTGTACCTACACTCCTTAGCAGTATACAAACACTGTAACCTTTTCTGTTCGTTTAGGAGAAATGTAATGCAATGCATAATAGACTAGTAACCAAGCTAAATATACCTACTTATTACCACCACAGACTACTAAGTAAGTAGTACTTCCACTAGTAAATTTACCAGGTCTTACTGGGTTTTACCCGTGCTCACATCTACGATACTTTTTATTGCGGTAAAATTTTCCTTTTTTTAAACTTTTTTTTTAAATTTTTTTTTAAACTTTTCCCAACTCAAAGTCATCCTACTTTTATGCGTATGTCGTTAGTAATAAAAGATTATAAAGCTTCATATAAGTATATGATACATTTAAAAAAAAACTTATCGAAATAACTTGTGAGTCGAGACAATTTTTATAGTATTTTTTATTAAATTTTATAATTTATCATAAAATTGGAAATGCTAACTTTAAAAATCATACAATAAACTTTCGTTTCACATAAAATACATCCTAATTGAAATGGGAACTGTACAAATAGTTCAACTATTCCTTATCTTGACCGAACGTGTTGCCTCTACATGTTATGTATATTTTTATCATCGGTCCCTGGAGGGTAGAGAGATAGTTAACGTTTAGTTAAGTATATTATTATCACAAATTATGAAGTCACAAACAAGGAGAAATAATGCTTCACTATTCTTAAACAATAACAGTGTTTTAAAAAAAATATTTCGAATGTCAATTGTTATTTGTTTTTTATATTGAAAGGCAATTGTTTTGAATGAAAACTACTCCTAATGTATTGTCTTGTATATATTTTCATCCATTCAATGTCATTTATTATGTATTCGCTGTTTTAAATACTTGTAAATGTCAAAAGTTACGTCATGCATCGGTTCCCAAGCCCTACGGCACATATACCTATATATTTCAAGTCGAGCCTACGGCCTACGAGGGTTTGTTTTTTCTCCCGGTCATCTTTTTGATCAGATACCTACCTTTATATTTTAAAATCATTGTTTTAGGCCAAGTTGTAATATAAGGTCAATTAACCGCCTCTGTGGTCTATTGGTACAACCATCGGTATTAGACCAAGGGGTCCCGGGTTCGATTCCCAGCTCCGGTATATATTGTATTCGGTTTGGTTGGTGGTAGGACTTGTGCTAAGTCCGTCTGGCTAGCTACCACCATATCTAAGTCTGACACCATAACAACAATGTTTTCAGCTGTTCTGTTCCGGCAGTTAGAGATAAGATACCCAGTTCCTTAGTGATTAAGGATTTCGGGAGAGGCTCGCTTCCATCTTCAGCCTTATCAATACATTAGGTATGATGAAGGCTAAGAGTCACCCCGTCTTTCATAAAAAAAAAACAATATACTCGTTTTATACTGGAATTTTGGAAGTGTTTTAATTTATATTGAATAAAGCTTCTGATTTTGAAACGATAGAAACAACAATAGAAAAAGCAACTTGTCTACAACTTGCTCAGACGGGAAGTTAAAGACCAGTTGTTTTTAAATCTCGTTTTAAATTATATTAGAAACATAGCATTATTACGTCAATGTTCGTTTTTTATGGCGTGTTTTTGATTTATAAAATACTAGGTAGGTACTAACTTTTATAATGGGAACAATCAGGGAGTGGAATTCCTTGCGTGTGTCTGTATTCCCGGGTGCCTACAATCCTGATATATTTAAAACTCGAGTGAATAGGCTTTTTCTAGGCAAGTTCGCGCCAGTTTATTAGGCCCCTTCTTAATCTATTGATTCAGAATGAGGCCAAGAGTAGGCCTATGTTATTTACCTAATGTACATAAAAACAAATATTTATTTACCGCATGAATCTTTCGATCAAACTTTAGGATTTTAGGAATCGAACCTGTATCGAGGTACAATCGGGGAACTTCCCGGTCGACCAGTAGAGTGTTTTTGAGAAACGTTTCTACGAAAAGTACCTGATAAGGTTGAACAAATAATTTATTATTCTAATTAAATACCTATTGATATACTATTATTTATTGTGATAAAAACTATACCCATGTGATTGTTGAAATAACTTCGTATACTTAGGTAAAAAATCGATTTGTTGTTAGACCAGACGCCTCTGATGTTCGCTTCGATTTCTGGGGTCGTTACAAATTAAAATGTTCTTGCTGATAAGCCTTATCAGTGCGAGAGGATGTCACTATACGCACTATCCGTGTGATTTTACCGGTCAAAAAAAGGAGTGTACATTTAAGTTATAATTTTAACACTTTCACACTAAAGCGAGCTACAGATCACGAACATTTGTAAACTTATACAAAAACTTTTACATAGGTATTGAAACAGTTAAGACGAATTTTTATCTAGAGCTGGACCTGAGAAAGTGATATCGGTTTTTTATTGCGAAAAACCCTGAGGCTAGGCGAAATAGGGGATGAAATATTTGTATGAAGGAACTTTGTAATTAATAGTTAGTCAGTTATCTAATGACTTTTCAGAACGAAGATGAATGCGGTATACATAAACATCTTAAACGCCAACAATTTGGGTATTTTTAACGCGATATCTACACTAATATTATAAAGAGGTAAAGTTTGTGAGTTCGTTTGTATCTCTGGAACTACTAAACCGATATTGAAAATTCTTTCACATTGGAAAGCTATATTTTCCGGAGTGACATAGGCTATTTTTGATTGTGAGACAATTTAATGACAAGTAAAAATGTTTGACGATCAGCGAAATGGGCATTGCAATAATAATAAGTAAAAAAATATATAGTATCGAATTTGGTAACAATTGTTAACAATAAAAACATTGGTAACAATGTTTGTTTTGTAACGTCGGCTGTCCATTCACAAGTTTTTGTTTTTCCACAAAACGATTCTGTGAATTCTACACATGGCTGTTTGTCATTCATCAGTTTGATTACATATGACTAATTTGATAAGTATTTTGAAAGGCCAATTCTTTAGATAGATAAAATAAGTCGTGTCACATTTTTTTTTCTGTTTATTTATTAATTTCTGAATATTGTTTGATGTGGGAGGACTAACTTCGCTTAATTTATCTATTTTTAATACATGAAGTGAAAAATATCACTAACAACGTTTCATACATAGGTTAGGTATATACTATTTACAATATTTCGATTCAGCTGCTTTTTTGAAGTAATTATTTAATTTTAATCATCATTAATTTCTAAATCATCTTTGACGTAGACTAACTTCGCTTGTTAATAATTTTTTTATACTTAAGTACTCAATGTATGTTTCTTACTGCAGTTAACAACATTCACTAATCATCCTACTAATATTATAAATGCGAAATTATGTCAGTTTATTTGTTTGTTTTTTACTCTTTCACGCTAAAACTACTGAACGGATTTGGATGAAATTTTAACATAGAATACTTTTTATCACGCTATTCCCACGGGAACGGGAACCACACAGGTAAAATCGCGGGCGGCTCTAGTATTTCAGATTTCGATACGGTTGCTTTCTTTTGAAATCCTTATTCGAAACGTTCGAAGAAGTACGTATCGCTAAACGTACTTACCTCTTTTCGCTTTACTTTTTGGGAGCTGCATTATCAATAACTTCTATTGATAAAGTCGATATTTTTACGTAGCAGGCCGAGAACTAACATTAAGGTTGTCAAAACATCTTGCCGCGTTTCAAGTGTAATGATAAAATCAAGAATAATATCTGTTTTGACAATAATTCAAACATGTTATCACTAAAAGTTTATCTTAATTGGAAGAGACAATGTTATAACGTGTTAATGGTTATCTAATTAGTTTAATCACCATTACCAACTAAATATAAAGTATAGGATGTTTCTATTTACTCAAGGAATTATTCTGTGTTGAATACATAAGTTATGGAAATAAGCATTGACGTCAACTGGAATTAGACGTAGGAGTAGGATAATAAATAGCATAATAGCTTATCTCATAAGAATTCTTGCACGTCTTAAAAAGTAACAAAGAATTATACAATAAATAAATAAATAAATATTTCCATACAATCACACCAATTATCTAGCCCACGTTAAGTATCATGAAGAACTTGTGTTATGGATACTAGATAACGGATAAACATACTTATATAATTATTTTTGTAAATACATACTTATTATACATATTACACACCCAGACCAAGACAAATAGACATGTTCATGCACACAAATATTTGTCTTGTCCGGGGATCGAACCCGGGACCTCTGGCGCAGAAGGTGGGGTTAGTACCCCTGCGCCAAACAGGTCGTCGCATTGCATTATTGTTAAGTTTATTTTTGGGCCCGCTGTATGTTTAGCAACTACAAAAATAGTCAACTCATATTGATTTGCTTTATATAAAAATACCAACAAAAACTGACGTCAAATTTTTGTAAAATATGTGTAGTACGTTTTAGATATCGTTTACCTAGATCATTTAAATTAGAGCCAGTTTTGATTTTAATTAATATTATCAGTTAAGTAAAGTAGCAACTTATCATGTTTAGGTTAAGGTTTCGTACCTTTTAATTGATGTAGAAAAACCTTGGACGAGGTTAATTCGTCCAAAAGAAAATTTTAACTTTTTAATTTTGCATTTTACAATGCTATTTTTAATAATTACGAGACATCCTCCCGGATGGGTCTCCCGGCTGAGCGACATGAGACCAGTGGTTTATTTTCTAGTATATTTTCTTATTGATATTTAAACCCATTGTAAATTGAAATCTAGAAAATTTTGAAAAATACATTTGTTAGTTTGTACCATGTCTCATCAGAATCAATGCGTTCAAAATAAATCTAAGGGTACCTTAAGTAGCAAAATTAAAATAGCTCGTTAGTGTAAGTGTATCGTTGTTAAATACCAAATATGTATGTATGTAATTACAAAACACAAACTGCAGAAAAGCGTAATTATTAGTGTATTTTCAGAAATAATAAATTCCATTGTAGTTTTATCTTTCAATCAAGTCTCTGCAAATAAATATGAGTGTAAGCGCAGAATGTACTGCTTTAACTAAATATAGATACTGTTTTTGCGTGCACTTTATGACAAAAATAACCAGACCAAACGTGAATGTCCTGTAAGACGGTTTGAATAAGGGAATTAAAATGTTTGGTACAGAAACTATTTGAAAACAAAGAACATGAATTGCCAGTGTATCTAGTTTTAAAGGCTCTTAAAAGCTTGTTCGAGCATACAAACAAGAAAACATGTCGTGTACAATCAACAACAAGTGCCGCTTATCAATATGTAAGGCCAATAAATGCAACAGATTGACCGACCTGCTGTTGACCGCAACAACCATAAAAGAAAACTATAATATAGGCGATGCAATGACTATTTTAAAAAAAACACTTTGTTAGGAAAAATGGGACTCGAAACAAAATACAAACATGATAAAATTCTCGATTTGTATATTAAAAAAAATATAGAAAAACCAGTTCTACAAAATGATTTGACTAGTTTTTTTTTATTAATCCTTGTACTATGTTATTCGGTCTTCGACTTCATTTCCACACTTTATTACTATTAAATAGTAATCTTTTATATACTCTTAATTATGTAATTGGTGTAATTAACATAAACATTTAACAGTCACATGCATAGATTACAGAATGAGGTCTAATCAACTTGTAATATAACACGATAAAGTTCTATTATGCTCTGGTTTAGATAAGCAAAATACTGCAATGATTGGCTAGCTCATTTATAAATACTTTACAATAAAACATATTCAATTAATAACCGAGTACTGAAATATGGGAAATATTTGTAGCTCTAATTTCGTTGGTTTTTATTCGTAATAGAAAAACGCCTCAAATAATTGTCACCATCATAATAATTATAGCATAATTATGTACTATTTCATACAACATACAACTATTTTCTATAATCGTAAAGCTGAAGGATACCGAGTTATTTAGCTAAATTATTACTGTGATTGTCATAAAAAGCATGCAGTCATTTGGTGAAACTTTACGATCGAACGTAGGAGAAATAATGTCATCTGATTATATCGTAATTCAATATGTGGTATACCCAATTGACTCAGTGCTGTAACTTTGACCTAGGCACTGAGAACGGGACAAAATTACCCTCTTTACATATCATTAACAGGCGCTGATTGTTGACTGACCCAATTTCGAATGAAACGCTTGTGATTCATCATCATAGCTATCGAATCGATCCGAATCGATACAATGATTATGTATAATATCCTGTCATGATTTACAAAATACCGGCACGGTATACCAAAACGATGTGATATTATTTAACCAAATGTATTTGTATTAAGTTGGTGCGTATTTCTTTATTTAAATATTTATGTTCTTAGAAACTGGTCGTGTTAACGTAGCTTAGGTTGTCTTTGGGAATCCCCATTTCGCAGTTTCCTCTTAAAACAAGATTGACGGGAGTACTTATTACATTAAATAATAAACTATTTACAAAAAAGGGTTTGATTATGTGCAAAAAAAGTATGAGCAACTATAAGTTATTCATTATCCAAACTAGTACGGTGGTTATTTCGTGGTCCTATGGATCGATTAGTACAGAACACTATTTTTCTCAAACATGCATGGAAATATTGTCATTATTTTCAAAAAAGAACACGCGAAGAATCGAATTTACGGACAAAGAAAATCAAATCCATTGCAGGAGCGTTTTTTTTATTAGGAACATTACAAAGAGTATTTAATAACCCCATCAAATACACTTACGCGCTCCGTTTCATACAACATTGCAGAAGCGTTGAAAGTTCCAAATTAAAAAAAAAATATTTTCTTTTAGTAATTGCCCCAATAATACTGCGAACATATAAAACACCCCAATATGACTAATCTAGGTACATACTTTTAATATTATTTAAATTAAATGTATAATATAATATAAAAAGTTTGTTTTAGTTCCCTGCATTCTTTTGAGAAAAGCACTATATATGCCTCAGCGGAAATGGCAATTACCTGTCTTGTATTAGTGAAGTCCTCGCCTACGGCTCGGCCTTCAAACTCATACTCGACCTGCAATTGCCTATTACACGGCCTTTGCAATAATGTAGGTACTATTGATAGAAGTCTCTTGGTCGAAGCAAATAACATTACCCATGATGATTTTTTTGTATTAAATAAGTATTTTCTTCAATAGCAGTGCACAAATAGACATTCTCTGCTGCTAAACTTAAATATTGTATACAAGTGCTAGTGTGGATGAAAAAAGCAATAAAGAAACAGCATTACATTGTATCTTCGAATAAGAGTTCTATCATACAAAGTACTAAAAGAATTTATTTAGATACAATTTGACATTAATGTGAATCAAAAGGTTGACCGGACTAGGTTCAATAAACGGAATATCATTGCAACTGCAATCAATGTTTTAAGCGTGAAGAGAAAAACTGATCAACTGTGACCTAAGATGGCGTAACATTCAAATAAAATATAGATAACGACGAGCCCGTGTGACACGAATATGTTTACACAAAACCAGTTATTGTAAAATCAAAGGTAACTTTAGTGAAAGTATTTGCATTTTGAATAGTAGAAAAGCTGTAACACTTTTAAATGTCTATACCCTGTTTATATTAGTTCCGATTTGCCGTAAGGTTTAAGTTTCCTCATCATGATTTTTTATTTTATTTATCGTTAAGTACTTAGTTTTATCACAGATTGTATAATACTACACTAGTAGATATTATATTGCTGATGCTTTTAACTATCTGTTTTTCATCAGCTTTACTACTCAAAAGAGAAGATCACTTTTGCCCACTATAACATTAAGATAATGTTCTATTGTCCTGTACCTTATATGAATGTTTTTCTATTTATCTTTATGAGACCAAAAATCATCTTATTAATGTTTTTTATTATTATTAAATCTCAATGTTTGTTTAATACCCCAAAAAATTCGTTTTGTTTTGTTTTTACATTTCATTGAAAATTAAAAAAAAAATCTTTGAATTTTTTAGATTAAGTTTAATTGCGATACCCTAGCAGGGTTCATGTTCTGGTACTGTCTTTATGTTATATACCACTACTGTAACCACATGATTGCAATAAACTCTTTGAATTTAATTGAATTGAGCCCGACGCCATAACAACATTGTATTCAGCATATTGTGTTCCGGCATTTAGAGATAAGATAGCCAGTTCCTCAGTGATGAGGATTCCGGGAGAGGCTCGCTTCCACCTCCGGCCTTATCAATACTTAACATCAGGTATGATGAAGGCTAAGTGTCCCCGATTTTTCATAAAAAAAACAATTCTTTAAATTACAGGAACTACTCCTTCTATTAGTAAGCTGTGGAGTAGCACTATCGGGTAACCCTTGCTGCCCTAATGGGGAGATTATAGAAAGAAGATCGTGCGGCAACGTCAGCAGTCCTGAGCTGATGTGCGCAGACGGCCGGCTGCTGCTAACAGACGTCATCCTCAAAGGGAACAAGGTGTCCACGGTCGACACTCCAGGATATACATTCGTAGAGGATACTTCTCAGTAAGTTTGAACCGGCTTTTGTTTTTCATCTCATCTTTCTAGAATTGACAAAATTTGTCGTCACCATCTTCGTATGTGTTTCTAACTTTTTATTACCATTTTTAGGGTTTCGTAGTCTAAAGGCAAAAACCGAAACCCTTATAGATTCGGCCAAACCGATGTGTCACATATTGCTGTAATGAATATGAGTACCTAATAATTATATAAACTTATCCAAGTTTATGTTTGGAGTCTAACTACAATTTCCTTTTTTTTTCAGGTACTGCCTTGGTAAAATGTATAGAAACACCACAAACAGATCAGCAGGGCTCATGGATGTCGCGCTGGTTTGCTTTCAAAAGGAAAAATGGTCTAATGATTTGGAAACAAGCGGTATCCTCACTCTTATATCTGTGGTCTTTTTGGTGGCTACGATAGCAGTATACACTTATCTTCCACAAATGAGGTTACTATCTACAGCATATTTACGTTTTGAATTATAATTATATGATAAATTCTGCCGGCTCCAACCGCCAATGGATCGTAGTATACTGGTTTTGATAATAAAAATATGTCAAGAAGGTTGTTTCAAAATTTACCAAAGTTGCAACCAAAATGTGCAGCCGGGAGCCAACATAAGCAATGCTTTTTGTTTTACTAATATTATAAAGAGGAAAGATTTGATTGTTTGTTTGCATTGAACAGGCTCCGAAACTACTGAACGGATTTGGATGAAATTTGGTACACAGATAGTAGATAGCCTGGTTATGAACGTAGGATACTTTTTATCTCGATATTCCCACGGGAACGGGAACTACGGGGGTGAAACCGCGTGCGACCGGTAGTGTTTTATAAATTGAAGCCATAATGTCATTTACAATCAATTAACATAATTCATCCCAGACGTATACAGTTGAATTTCGAATAATAAATTGTCTAATGTTTCAGAGATCTGCAAGGACTGTGTTACCTTTGCACATGCATCAGTATGGCTTTAGGTTTTCTGTCACTGGGCATGTTGCAACTAAATCCTGGATTCAGAAACGAGCTTTGTACATTTGCAGGTAATCCTGTATGCAACTACTATGCTCAATATAAACCGTGATTTTTTCTTGGGCTCAAAGTTAAGGGGAAGTTGTGTTACGTGTTAAAAAAATACGTTAACTGTTAGCGTCGTTTATTTGAATATTAAATCTATCTAAGCAATGAAAAACAAAAGAAAACAAACTTAAAATATATGAATAATAGTAAAAATAACTATTAAGCGTGTCGTGCACCAAGCTCGGCTCAGCGATATCAGCTGATCGCGGCGATACGACGAAAAATAAATATATTTAAAAAGTCTCGCCTAGTCTAGTTTTAAATACACAATCTCTTCTTCTTTTTGAGCACATACAATAAAAACACCCTGTATTTTACAACAAATTAAAAGTTTTAACTTAACAATTTTCATTCTTTTTTAGGCTTTTTGGTTTACACATGGATGATGGCAACATTTTTCTGGATGAACGTGGTGTCCATAAATACATTCCGCACTGTAATGTAAGTTGAACTGTAATACAATATGTGTATCAACAATGTGACACATTTATACTTTATGCAATGACATGTGATGCAAATAAAATAACAATGTGATAATCTATGTTATTAAAAGCAACGGATCACGATACTCCGATTCTGAAATATTCACATTTCACAATAAGCTTTAATTGTTAATTTTCTTTCCAGAGATTCCGCTTACTTGCAGAAGACTGAAAAGAAGCAGTACCTATTGTACAGTTTCTATGCCTGGGGGTGTACTATGGCTTTTCTTATAGCCGCCCTCATTACGAACTCCGTTGAAGGAAGACATTATAAGCCTGGCTTCGGTGACGGTAACTGCTGGTTCAGTGGACGCACTGAGACGTGGATATTCTTTTACGGACCCATTGCTCTGTTAGTTGCTTCAAACGTTGTACTGTTTCTACTGTCATCATACCATCTCTGGCAGCAAACGAAGAAGTATGAAGTAAACAAATTGAACAACTTAAAACACAGGTAGGCAGATTAGTAGCTGTATATCTAAATAGCATTTTTCATCTTGCATCTTGCGTTTTCAATAAATATTTTCTCAATTTCAGATTCCGCTTGTCACTGAAACTATTCCTTGTGATGGGGATTTCGTGGATTTTTGAAATCGCTAGTTTTGCGCATGGCGAACAACACATTATATGGTAAATTACTAGATCTCCATTAATATACGGAGACCAACACATTTTCTGTTCAATAAAATTATGGTAACACGTTGTCTTTTCCAGGCAAATCATGGACACCTTCAACTGTCTGCAAGGAGTCATAATTTTCCTGCTGCTGGTGGTATTCAGGAGACGTGCCATGCGTGGTCTGGCTGCTGAAAACTGCTGTGTGCGTATTACCAGACCACTGGCTGAGAAGTTGAGTCCCCATGACGACCCAGACGATCAGCACATACTGGCCGATGAGCCAGTGGAAGTGAGGCTTAATTAACTGAGTTGGTTAATGCATTTTGTAGGATGCGAACTGTTAAAGGTGCTTTAGTAATTTATAACTTAGGTTAATGTTTAGGATAATGCATCTCTCTGTAATTTAAAATAGGCTAGTGAGTCTATTTGTAAAAAAAATATTCGGAAGACAACGAAAATAGAAATCTGTTTGTCTCTAATTTCGTGTCTGTTTCTATTGATCAAGCGTTACCATGTCATTTAAGCGCTGATAGTAGGTTTACATGTTCTAAACCTACTTACTACAGGAATCTCTCTAATTAAGATTACTTATGTCATTTTGAGTTGTTTAATATTTCTTATCTTGAATTCATGTAATTAGTAAATGTTCTGAATTACTTCTATTTTTTATGTTATTGGACGTTTGAGCGGTTTGTTTTGGAACCTACGTAAAAGGATTGTTTTTTTTTTACCAAAGTTAGCCAAAATTGGACCTTCACCAGGTATTTGCCTCTTTAGCTCACCAGAGGTAGCATAGTATAAAATTTATACTATAAATATTATGCGATAAGTACAGCCCACAGCATGTCGAGCTATACTAAACTGTCCGATGTCTTCATTCGACTTTGTTCCTGAAGTCGTAAGCGTTGAGTTCGGAATTGTCTGAAGAAACTTGAATTATTTAATAAGCCTTGGTTGCTGTTGACTGTACATTTGACTGCACATATAGCTTTACAGTAACACTATAAAACTGGTTTTCTTACACGATAAGGGTATATTTAAAATTTACTGTGTCATGACCACTGTAGAAACGCCTAGCGTGGTCCAGAAAAGTTATTATTTCTCGTTTCCTACAATGGGTTCTTTCCCAAAGTACAGTCAACAGCAACTACGGTTTTACAAAATGTCAAATTTCTACAGACAAATCTGAACTCAACTGCATATTTTTTATGAACGACGGGGAGACTCGTAGCCTTCATCATACCTCATGTTAAGTATTGATAAGGCTGAAGATGGAAACGAGCCTCTGCCAGAATCCTCAATCACTGAGGAACTGGTTATCTTATCTTTTCTTAACTGCCGGAACACAACAATGCTGAAAACATTGTTGTTATTGCGTCAGACTTTAGTTAAGATGGTGGTAGCTAGCCAGGCGGACTTACAACAAGTCCTACCACCAACAAACCAAATACAATATGTACCCCCGCTGGGAATCGAACCCGGGACCCCTGGGTCTGATCCGGTGGTTGTAGCACTAGACCACAGAGGCGGTTAAATATTACGACATATATGTCTAACAGATATGTAAAGGCGTAGCTGCTGTTGGTTGACTGTACTGTATTTACCAAAAACATCTCACTGAACGATTTTATAACGTCCAATTAAGTATGTGTTATTAATAAATTCTGTTTAAATTGAATAATGACATGCATATACTGGTTTTATATGTTACCATTTTTATTGTTTATGTGCCATAGTACTAATTTATTATTGTACTTCTATTATTATTAAGAATAGAAAATGTGCATGAATTCGGTTTTGTTTTATCAAGAAAGTCATTATTTTCTTTGTATAAAAAAATTAAAAGTATATTTCTGTAACCATAGATAGAGGTAGTTTCTCATACATTTAAGGAAAAGTTAAAAAGAAAAAAATACATTTTGCATGTTCCGGTTAAAACAAAATTATTATTCTTTTATAGTAAGTAATTTTGTCAAAATTTTAAATTAAGTAGGCCAATTAGGTAAGCCAAAAGTTTTGTGTTTATTCATAGACTGTGAAATAGGCAGTGTCAAAATTGTGTGTCTGCGTGTGTGTTTAAAAGTGAGTTTTAGTAATTTTGAAATAAAATGTTAGAAATTTATGAAAACGATCTGTAACTTAATTTAAAGATCTAACTCATACAAGATTTATTTAATGATATTAACTCCAGTTGGTATCTAAAGACTAATAATATCGAGTAGTCAATAATTTAACTAAACGAATTTAACTTACCTATGTTATGTAAATAGTAATTAAATAACTTTATTATAAAATTCTATTTGTGTTCCTATCATTATCTTAGAAACAATGTTACCAAATAAATGCATGTTAATAATTATATATATATTTTTACATACATTACTTGGAAGTTTCATTAAATGCAAGTAAGTACCTATGGATTCAAAGCTATAGTGAATCAAATGGAATAGGTGGTTTAGTTTTATCCAAGCAACTAGAGTCCGCGCCACGAAAATTATTCGCGCGGAATATTACGGGAACTAAAATAAGGTTTCCTTTTTTTATAGTAATAGAGCTTATTGACGAATGTTCAAGCCGCTCTCACTGGACTTCTTTCGTGACGCGGACTCTATTTGCTATTTACGACTAACGTTAGTACGGCAGAGAAGAAAATAATATTTTAAAAGAGTAAAGCTGTATAAAAATAATACCTTTGCCTCATGGCGAGCGAAAGTGACAGATGAGGTAAGTAAGTAAACCAATATGTCAATGTCATCAGGTGACACTGTCAAACAAACAAATCAGAAAAGAAACGGCGAGTTTTTATTCCAAAGAATTAAACAAAAGAGTTGTAATATTAAATAAAAAATACTTTAGTTTAATACCAGTATTAAAAAGCCTCGACAAAAGTTGTGATTACAAGTATTTTCGATGAGAAGTAATAAACGTGTAAACCACAATGTACTTTATGAACTTGTTATTTATATTATTGCTATCAAAAACTTACGGCAAACAAACTGATCAAATGGACAATAATCTAAATGATATTTCCGAAAAGGTTTACTCAGTTAAGATAAACAAATGTTGTGAAGTGAATCAATTAATGATAGATCTGACTTGTAGATTGGCTGAATCATTTAATCAGAGTGAGTACACTAATTAATCTTGATAACCATCGCGCAACATGCGTTTTAATTTTCCCCTATTAATAGAAACTATGCTGTTATCTTCTTTTTGTTTCGAGATTTGTTGATTCACAATAAATGTTAGGTTATAACTAGCAATAAGGAGGTACCACTTGAATGAGAAGAACATCTGGAGATTTTATTTAAAATCTCTCATTTTTTTCTAGCTTTATGGCAGCCAAAGTTTAAAACTGAAGATGGGAAAGATGCTAAGTTAAAGAATTTTCAATATGAAACTGGATTACCTGACTGCGAGAATACACAAATGAGGCCTATTTACTATTTTAAGCATACTGAAGATGAGTAAGTGGTTTCCAACCAAACTTTTTAAGAAAACTAACTGAAATAAAGTTTTGATTTGGAGAATATTTTTTCAGATTGAATATATTGTCCGATGGACGTATGCGCCATATTATTCATCATGAGCACAGCAATATCGACAGCATTAAAGAAGATCCATTACTCAGCAACTCATTTAGTTTGCATGAACCAATAACAATACCAGAAGTTAAGGAACCAACGTCTTATATTCATAATCAAAGAAAATACTGTATGGATAAGGTAATACTTTTTTTAAGTAAGCACATACAGAAATTCAATACATAATTGATAAAATTAAGTTCATTAAATAATTGTTGTCATTCCTTACAGATATTTATGGCCAAAACAAATCTAACTGCGGAATATGCGTTAGTATGTGTACCAGAAGTGAAGATCGACTGGAAAGATACAAACTTCCTTATGACAAAAATAATCAATCCAATATTCCATGGTATTGCAATAATACTTTACCTTACTGTTGCAATCATTTATTTTGTACTACCCACACTGAGAGACTTGGCTGGAAACATTATAACCACAATAAACGTTTGTCTTATTGTCAGTCAAGCGGCAGACTTTATCAGAATATTTACAGAGTATAGCAACCATATCAGCTTTATGGTGACAGGTTGGTACTATTATGTCTACCCCATTTATTTATTTATTTATTTATTCTTTATTGCAATATAAAAAATACAGCAAATGGCGGACTTAATGCCATCAGGCATTCTCTACCAGTTAACCAGTAAAAGGTGTTAGACCTACCATATCGGCAATAAAGTAGTACTATAAAACATAAATTCAGAATATAGTAACAAAAGTGGAATGAAAACTTTATCTAAAACAGTATTCTTTCTTCTTTTTTTCCTTTCTTTCTTCATCCACACATTGTACTCTTCATCTAACCTTTCTGTTTTTTTATCCCCATCACTCTCTCCTAACTTATATGGTCTTTTTTTTCTCCTTATCACTATTTATGTATGAATATATACTTACTTTTTATCTTATTTCACTTTTTGCACCCATTCCCCTACTATCCTTTATCTATACTCTGTCACCCAAGGTTGCCTGGAAGAGATTGCTATGTAGCAATAAGGCCGCCTATTGTGTGTTTACTGTCTTGTTTTGTGTCTCCTTTGTATTGTATTTCTCTGTAACTATGTGCAATAAAGTTTATTTAATAATTATTATTATTTATTATTCTTTGTTTCAGATATCATTTTATATATCAGTCTCTTAGGAGCTTTCTTTTGGCTCAATAGTTTTGGATTCTACATTTGGAAAACATTCAAGTATGTTTTATTCATAATACTTTATCATAAATCAATAACCAAAAAACAGTTATAAACCTTACATAATATTATTTTAGGTCAAGAAATGTATTTCTCCGAGTGACAGATGTACGAAAATACTGTTATTACTCAAGCGCAGTCTGGTCGAGTGTAATTTTAATGGCAGCATTGGCAATATGTGCCCATTTTCTCTTTGATAATGGCACCAATCCTAACCGAAAGATGAGGACTCAGTTCTCCTCTTCAATACTTGTTGATGACATGGAACAAGAGACTATAGGTAAAAATATAATGTATATTTCAATTTGAATAACTTTTCTACTTCATCACATTTCTGTTATCTAACATTTTTCTACTACTAATAATTTATTCAAGTTAACTAATATAGAGAAAGGAAGAAGCTAAGATCCCAAGTTTGCCAAGTGGTTAATTAACTGGCCAATTAACCCTAATCATTTAAATGTTTTATCAGTCACTTGTTTGCGCTTAAAGTGACAGAATGATGTTTCAACCAACGATTATCTAATTGATAGTTGGAGAACTTAGCCTTCTTTTTCCATTTGTCGATCTTAAGTTACTTGATTATTATTACAGTATCAGGATTAAGATCGATGTTATATTCACATAGTAAGATCTTGGATATTCTATTTGGCTACTTATGTTTTCTGTTTATTTTTAGGTTGGCTTGGGATTGCAATATTTTTTACACCAGTTGCATTCACTATAATATTCAATGTATTTTTTTATGTCACAACTTTAAAAGTCATAAAGAGAATAAACATTTATGGCAGAATTCATCATAAACTCAAAGGATGGTAAGGTCAAATATATTTGTTTAGTGTATTATAATATGCTTAAATAGAGAAGATGTTTGATAATATTGATAACTTTGTTTATTTTTGTTTCAGTTTCGATTTATTCCTTCAACTATTTCTAATAATGACTACAGCTTGGTTGTTCCTTCTGATGTCTTGGTTAAACTTTGATGGGCTAATATACGCGCATATAGTCGTGAATTTGTTGCAAGCCATATTAGTATTTTACGTATGCATCGTGAGGCAATCCCACGTCACGTTTTTACTGCGGAAAAGTTGTTGTTACGCGCAGCCTGTTCCGACGGGCGAGTGGGGAGATGAAATGACTCATATGAATGGTGGGAACTATTAAATCAAATTCGGTAACCCTAGTACGAGTGGATGCTATCAAGATATCAAAAGATGTCTATACTGCTCATGGCGGTCCAATAGTCAATGGATGCGAAAGAGATAAAGCGATAGTTTTCTGTAACGAAAACAGTTCTCGTTACTAAGGATACTGAGACAAAGATTAAACCATTTATTTTAAATAACCTTATTGCTGTCTATTATAAGTATCGACTGTAAAACTACTATGTGTAAGAAAGCGATAATGCTTAGCTATTGTTAGGAACAAAACTCTATTTCACATTTCAACAAGCATGAAGCACACTGGTATTTCTTAATATTATACAAGTATTCATATTATGCTCATTTCTAAATAGATATAAGTGTATTTTACATATCAACTAAACAATCTCTGACTGAATCTTACAAATTCCATGACAGGTTCTACATTACTTTTTAATTATACATTATAACTCGATTGAACATGATGTTATTTAATATACACTTGTCAGCAAATAAATCGAGCCACTGCGTTATTTTTATACAAACATACTCACTTTAGAGTCTCATTATTCAAAACATATAAACAGTTATGTAAACATTTGTACTTCGAATACTCGACTTGCGAATAAGAGTCCCAAAAATTCAAGAAAACTTTCAGTTTTGTGCAAAGTAAGAAAAATAAATTCATTCAATCGGGCTTCCTACAACCTTGTATGGAATGAAAATTAATAATTATTCGTTATGCAAGGCTGGAAAGTTGGTTATTTAGCGGCGAGTTACCTCTATTGAAAGCTGATTAAGTGAAGATCAAAGTTACAAGACGCTAAAAACTTTTCTGCCGAGCGCAACACACAATTTTTCACCTGCCGACAGCGAGGAACATTTTATGGTTGTTTCCGCGGTCAACTTCCGGGAAAAAATTCTTTAAACATAAAGTTTAATCTAAATAAACCTTATTCTCGTTGTTTTAATGATATAAAAACTAAAATAATAAAAAAGGGAGTATAATAGTTAATTCAAAGTTATTTAAAGTAGGAATATATATAATTATTGTTACTTATAAATAACAATAAAAACGATTCAGTAAATGTTGACACTGACATGAGGTAAAAGACAATTTAAAAATAAAGATTTATGTCACGTTCCGAAATCCAATAATAGGTTGTGAAATCTCACCCAGCCTAATATAAAATTCTTATAACAAATAGGTTAATTTTATTGTTATTGTTTTTATGATTCAATCAACTAAAATAATATAATATAACCAAAACGGAGTATTTATAATTAGTTTAAAGCTATTTAAAATAAGAATAAAATGTAACAAAAAAGTCAATAGTGCGGTTCGAAACGCATTATGACATATTTTTAGGTATTAAATTAAAACAGTACTTTGCCGCGCTAGGCCGCAAAAAGCTATTTTCTACGCAGAAACTGATTGATAAAACCTCCTTTTCAGAGTGTGTGAGGTGAAAACATTTGTTTTTCTAACTTTGCACAAAAAAAGTTTTCTTGAATATTTGGGACTTTTATTCACAAGTCGAATATTCGATTCATACATAGACGTACAAATGTTTACATATCTGTTTATACGTTTTGAATAATGAGACTGTGAAATGAGTATGTTTGCATGAAAATAACGCAGTGGCTCGATTTATTTGCTGACAAGTGTAGTAGAACTAAATAACTTAAGTGGAGGCATGCGATTATTTGCTACGATAATTCTGTGATGCTTATTGTAGCTTTAGTAGTATTAACACCAAGTGTCTTATAAAAGTGTCTTATAGGAGGTTTAATGCGAAAGCGTAGATAAAATTATATTTGTATGAACTTTATATTAATACACTCATTTGAAGAGTTATTATTAGTATCCTAATTGGAGTGTTCATAACTTATCTTTTAAGTATAAGTAATATATCCCATTTGTGTGGTTTGGTACTACGAGGATGTAACAAAAACAAATGACAATTTTACTTTGGAGGCATCGGGAATTAACGCTTCTAATTTTTTAGTATGATTTAATGCGGTATCGTATAAGATGATTGGATATTTAGTCAACTATTATTTTTGTAATTAATAATTTTTATAAACCTTTTCTTTACATATTTTACAGTAGAAACATGGATAATTTATTGTCCCAGACAATATTCATGAAACTTGTTTGAAAAGACATTACTATAATTATGAATTGTAGAATTTATTATAATATAAGCCATACAGCACGAACATAATCATAGCTTTTAAATATAAGAGTTTAACTTATATTTAACTAACTTTAATTATATAACTAAGTCTATATCCGTCCTATTGTATTTTCACATTGCAGCTTATTGTGGTTAGTGATCTGATGGTGTATTTTGGTATGTTATATGAAAATGGCACTAACATTGATGACTTTTTTTTCTGAAATATTAATCAAAGTGTAATTTTTACGGATTTATTTTTGTGGATTCTGCATTTAATTTTGTAATGATTTTTTTATTAAATTTATTTCCAAATAAATTAGAAAGTAAGATGTTTGCTTTTTATTTTAATTAAAACGGTACTTACCCCTGACCTGTGAGAGTAGCTAGCCTTCCAGAAATCCCAATTTCTGCTAAAACAGCTGCTCACGTCCTGCTGGATTGCGAAAAACGGCTCATCAGGTAGTCTCCGAAGTCTACATATTCACCTTCGTGCACCTTCGTGCTTGGAGCTTTCTTGGTTAAGCTGGAATGGCTGAAGTGATCTGTCCTGACAGACTCCCGATGCAAAGTTGTGGAAACCGCTCTCAGTAGAACCCCAATTTCGTAATTTTAAACCTTATACCACTGACCTGCGAGAACAGCTGCCCTTCCTGCCTCCTGGTGAGCGGCGCGAGCGTACAACGCACCACCAGGTGGCAGTCGTCCATCACCGTGTTGAAGAACCGCCGGGTCGGCAGCAGCGCTTCCAGGTCTATCATCAGCTCGAGGAACCGCTCACAGTATCTTGCAAAAAAACATCATTTTAACCGACTTCAGAAAAAGAACGAGGTTATCAATTTGACGCGTATAATGTTGATCAGATCAGTTGGGTGTGTAAATCAATATGGGCATCTTCCATTCACTCTCTGGGTGGCCATTATCAGATCACAGTTCGGTCAATCCTTGGCAGAGAACAATGCTTCAAAGTTACCTCGATTCTATGCAAATCGGGAAATGTCGTTAACTATGTGACCACATTTATATATAGAGTATATATATACTTATGTACTAGCGGCTGCTCGCGCGTGGTTCCGCGTGGTTCACGTTCACGTGGAAATATCGGGATAAGAAGAATCCTTTGTTCATAACCAGGCTATCTACTATCTGTGTACCAAATTTCATTCAAATCCGTTCAGTAGTTTCGGAGCCTATTCAATGCAAACAAAAAATCAAATCAAAGACGGCTGAACCGAAATTTTGTAATCGGTTAAGTATTTTTCAGGAAATCTTTAAAAAAATGTTGTAGTAATTCCTAATATGCCGCTAGATGGCGCTTTTTACTGATTCTACGCTGCAGGTCGCTTATTATCAACGCGCGGAATAATAATCTAACAGTGCCATAGATACTGACTCTGTTCGATCATCGTTTCTGTTACCAAAGCCCTTAGTACGAGTTAACATTTACTGTCAACGTTTTCGACAACTATCGGATGCTACTCATTTCGGTAAAGCAGTCTATGGATATAAAGGTGACAAAGCAATGTTCTCGAAAACGATTATAATATTCCAAACTCGTATTAAGGGTAATGTTTTGCGTACGGGACTTATTCTAATTCACAAGCAGGTCATATTAATGACCTGCTTGTGCCCGGTATTGTTGGGTATGCAGATGACAGCACGGTTACGGAGAGATATTTTTCCAACGCAAAAGTCAGCGGGGAGGAATCTCGTTCTTTAAGAGAGGCCATGGCTGAGCGGACTAACTCGACCTTAATTCTTGTCTCCCATTGGGGTGACAACAATCTGGTCAGTTTTAACGCTGCCAAAACACAGGCGTGTTTATTCTCCACCAAAAAGAGTCCTTTCGACATGACTCTTACTTTCCGCGGTACAACTGTACCAATCACTGAGAATCTTGAACTTCTTGGGATGAAGTTGTCATCAGGTCTCAACTTCGGCGATAACATCGAGTTGAAAGCTCAGACTGCGGCAAAAAAGCTGGGCATCTTAAATAGGGTTAAGCGGTATTTCACGCCGGAACAGCTTCTTATGTTGTATAAAACACAAATTCGTCCGTGCATGGAATACTGCTCCCACCTTTGGGATGGTTCAGCAAAATACCAGCTGGCCGCACTGGACACGGTGGAACGCAGAGCCAGAAAACTCATTGGGGATGATAATCTGGTGAACAACAAGCTCCACAGTCTCCCTCATCATCGAAGAGTTGCTTCATTATCGGTGTTCTTCAGATTGTACTTCGGAGAGTATGCTATTGAGCTGCATGAGCATGCCAGCTCCTTTTTACCACCGGGAATCCAGACGTACCGCATGCTATCATCCCTACCTGGTTGATATAGCTCGTCTGCGTACAAAGCGCTTTTCCTCATCTTTTATTATGCGCACAGCCAGAGAGTGGAATTCCCTGCCTGCGTCTGTATTCCCGGGTGTCTACAACCCTGGTATATCTAAAGCTCGAGTGAATAGGCTTTTTCTAGGCAAGCTCGCTCCATCTTAGGCCTCTTCTTAATCTAACGATTCAGAATTAAGCCAAGAGTAAGCCTATTTAATGTAAAAAAAAGAGAAAATAATAAAATAAAAAGATATTTTGAAATAAAAAGCTTTTTATAAAAAATAAAAGTAGTTAATAGAAGTTCAATGTAGAATGCCTTAGCTGGCATCAACTCCAAAAGGCTTATTTTTTACTTTTTGAAGTCGGTTTTTATTTTTTTATTTTAATGAGTTTTAGCATGGTAATCAAAAAAGATAATACGACCTGAAGGCCGATTCTCGCGACATTATAGTAGTGTCCAAGATCGTTGAAACTAAAGGTTTTTGACAGTAAATATTAGAAATTTATGGATAGAAAAATGTCGAATTCGACATTTTTCAGCGCGAGAATCGCCCTCCTGTTTGGCACAGGGTGGGATAGCAATACCTGCTTTCTTCACGGAGGTAGTGGGTTTGATTTCCGCACAGACAAATAAATATATGAACATGTGTTGATGCGCGTTTGTGATTATCACGGTTGGGTAGTATACATAATATGTAACGAGCGTACATCTGGGAGGGCTCATAGGAAGATTTTCGCTGTTTCCAACACTGCAAAATGGTGTGATAGGTCATACTAAAATACGTAAAAGCCACCTTTCGTTCGTGGAATAATTGGAATACTTAAATTGTTTATTTTAATATTTATTGAAATATAAAAAGATAGCTAATAGCGGACTTATGACTTATATATTTTTTACCAGTGAACAGTATTATAAATATATATTTTTCCTCTTACCTCATAACATTAGGGTCGATATCCCCAGTTTCAGGTATGGCCTCGAGCACTCGCATAAACTTAACCATGAGCCGCTGTAGGTAGTGTCGTTCCCAGTTTAGCTTCTCCAAAAGTTCAGGTTTGTCTTTTTTCTGGATCGCCCGCCAGTACTTGCGCCATTTCGGGACAGCTTTGAATTCTTGATTTCGTCGACCTGTAAATCAATTAATCAGTAATTTATTGCAAAACCATTATGCACGGTCAGCAGCCAGGTACGGCTTTATATAACTATCAAAGGAGATCATTCTTTTTGGGACCGTTTCTAAAATTCGTCGTCATTGTCGGCGTCTCAGACACATAACACCCACTGCTGGGTATAGGCCTCCCCAAGGATCTCCACAACGATCGGTCCTGCGCAGTCCGCATCCAGCGGCTTCCCGCGACCTTCACCAGATCGTCGGTCCACCTTGTCGGGGGCCTACCCACGGAGCGTCGTCCTGTGCGCGGTCGCCATTCCAGAACCTTTCCGCCCCAACGGACATCGGTTCTTCTCGCTATGTGTCACGCCCACTGCAGCAATCCTTCGAGCGACGTCAGTTTCTAAAAGTGCCGGCCAACAAAAAAAATTGTATGTATGGTTAGTAGAACTGGTCATTTGGAGCATTAGTTGATATGGCACAAAAGTTAAAGAATTACTAATAAGTCAAGATATACAAGTTCAAAGATTAGACATTTTCTTACATTGCTTCATTTCTAAAAATGAAAAATACGCCCTGACGGGATCCGAACCCACATCCTTGGGAATCCGGCCCAATGCACTAACCAATTATGCTACAGAGACCTATGAGGACACGTCGAATATTTGTAGTATTTATACTTACATATACTAATGATCCGAAGTAATTGCGAGCCAAAACGATAAAGTAGCCCATCATTTTTATACCTACAGTGATAATGATTAGCAAAAACAAAGATTTTTTTCTTTTAGACGTACGTAATTTTTATATATGTTGTAGGGGTAGTGTTAGACGTGTTATTAGAACATAAAATAACTCCATTGAACAATAAAAATGCTTCAGATCAAGTTTCTTTACACTTTCAAAAATCTATAAATGTATGAAAATGACGAATATTTGAACTTTGACTTTAAGTAATGCTACAACTTTTGTGTCATATCAACTATTGGTCCAAACGAGTAGTTCTAACCACACGTAGCATTTTTTTTTGTTGGCCGGCACTTTCAGAAAGGGCCCGAAAATGTGTGGAACCTGATCTCGTTTTTCCATTCGACTTTGAACTTTAAGAAATATGCCGTAAAGTAGAATAGTAGAATTACCGTTGACTGTAAGTACAATGTGAATGTAAAATAATACTGAACAGTCAAACGAAATCAAAGAACAACAGGCGTTTTTTTAAGTAATCCATTAATTTACATACTAGTTTCACAAATAAAAGTTTTAATACGAAATAAATATATGAGAAATCCTGCTCCAAGGACCATCAAATATTGTTCTTGCTTTCGTATCAAACTTTAAAGTTTCGGATTATTTAGATAATTCCACTAATTTAGGAAGAACTCGCATGTTTTTATAAAGGATTTAAAACAGAAAGGAGATGGAAATACTGCCAAAAAGAAAACAAACCTTCTTGCAAACTAATCCACATACTGAGCGACACCAGTCTCTTGACTTGGTCTCTGCAGAGCTGAACCTCCATGCTGCCAAAGCAATGGTTCAGGAACAGCAGCAGTGCGGTCTGCTCACGCATGTTACCACTCGTGTGGTCTTCAGCTACTGTCGCTCTTAGAACTTGCTCGAAAAAGGCGGGGAAGTAGTCGGGCTTCTTGAGAAAGGCCTGTGAAAGGAGCAATTTTCAAAGTAAGTATATAAAATCTGTAATTGTAATTTATATTTAGACTTATTTGCGGTCATGGCGGCGGCGTCAACAAAGTTTGGTTGATGTTGGTAGGACTTGTTGTAAGTCCGCCTGGCTAGCTCACCATCTTATCTCAGTCTGACGCCGTAAAACAGAAAACTGTTTTGTACTTTTATTGTAGGCCTAGAACTAGCGGCTTTTATCGACTTGATAACTCGATAACGTGTCGCTGTCTCGCTCACATCGTAGCGGAGTAAGCAAGACAACATGATGCGTTATCATATCGCTGGATATAGCGGTATTCATGGTAGAGGGGCTAGTTTTATACAAACAAATGTTCGTAGCATTTAATCAAAGGCTTAAATTTATATTTCGAACAACGGGAAAACTCTTAGCCTCTATCATATTTGACGGCGTTTCTCTCGGATCTGTAATCTCTGGATCTGGGGTGCGATTGCGTAAGGTAACCATATTCACTTGACAGTTCATATTGTATTCAATCGGTTGCAATTTGTATGGAATGACATTTAATATGATACAATATGAACTGTCTGTCAAATGAATACGATTGACTTTACGCAATCGCGTAGCTGATATAGCTAATGTTAGGACTAGACCACAGAGGCGGTTAAATAATATAGTATTATCAAGTTACTAGCGGCTGCTTGAGTTTCTCCCGCTTGGTTCCCGTTCCTGTGGGAATATCAGACTAGATACTACATACTAAATATCATTCAAATCCGTTCATTAGTTTTTGCGTGAAAGAGAAAGAAACAAACTGACATACATTCACAATTATAATATTATTAGTAGGATAGGATAGGATTTACCTGCCAAGCTGGAACGCGTTCCCTGAACTTCTCGTTAATCATGACCACGATGGACATCATGTGCGCGTGTGACGCCTTGCCCGCCTCATAATGTGGCCACAGGTAACTCTCCAAGTACTGAGAGAACTCCAGCATCATGATCCTTCGTACTGAAAAACTGTTAAAAATGCGAGAGTGAGATTTAGTTTTACAGCAATTTATTTTACACTAGTCTAGTGGTCCGCCTGCGTGGATCGCGGTCCCCTGGGTATATCCGGATAAAAAGTATGATTTATTTCAAGTCTTTGTCAATTACCTACATACAAAACTATTTAGACATTGACGCGTGATTGAAGAAGACACAAACTGACAAACTTTTCCATTATAATAATAATAAGTAGGGTAGCAGTAAGAAGAAGAAGACTCAATAACAAAAAATAAATCAAAATTACAGGGTAATAACTGTCTCGGTAAAACAATACTATTGTATGTAATTCCTATAAACATGTTCCACCTAAAACCTCTACTAATTTTAATCATTGAAAATACAGAATTAAAATAAAAAAAGACATGTTATTACATATTATACTATAGATACACTAATTTTAAAATCACATTTCTATTTTTAATTCATCAAAATAAAATTATATAATTTCTAAAGAAAACTAATAAAAATTAACAACCATGATTTCCAATAAATACTAAAACAAATTAATATTTAAGAATGCAACAAAAACCCATCCATCAAATGCCACTGGCAATTTTCAAAATAAAAAGCAATAAATAGGTCAATACCCTCAATCTATGAGGCTGTTGACCTTCTCATAGTTCATTTGTCATGATCAGTTAGGCTCTGATTCTGAAAGAGAGAGTGCAATTTTAATAAATTCTTAAGATTCTCACCTTGACCCAAGGATTTCAGCCTGGTAAATTGACTGTACAATAGCAGCATCATATGGTAAGTGGTGTTCCTTAGTTTGTGGTGACCAGTATTGTGTAGCGAGCTGTGAACAGTAAGGCCATGGTGGTTCAGTATGTAATTCAATGTGGAATGTTACATAGATTTTCGGGCTTTCAATACCAGTAGGCTACATGTTTATTAATTATAGGTACATGCAACCAACATGAATTTTTCAATAAAATTGTGATTCACAAAAGTTTATTTGATTAGTTGGCTTAGAGTAGATCTATGAGATTTTTAGTTCAAAAATATTTGGTTTTTGGTAGAGTAGTTACTGTAATAGGCGCTTAAAACTAACAAACAGATTATGTAAGAATTTGTTTTAATTCGTATCACAGTCTTACATCTCCCATCCCTTATTTGATTAACTTACTAAAACACTTGATTTACATTTGATGATGTCCTTCATAATTGAATATTATTTAAGGCTTATATTTGCTTATAATTGGGAGTACAAAACATGCACTCCAAGCTCAATATATTTTAAAAGGTTATTCCGAGCTCTATGACTTGTTACTTTGTTTTTAGGTAACATAAGACTGTAATACTTGGAACATTAAAAAAAAGGTCTAAGGATGCATAAAAGCAGGCATCGATAGAAATAATGCAGTACCTACAAACTTTATAGCTACTTACAAAAAATAATTAGAACTTTATGTAGGGTTGCCAGATGCAGACTTACCATTTACGGGACAATAAAAAGAAAAAAAAAATAATAGGACGGCCAGTAACAAAAATATTGTAAAATTATAGTTATGTCGGTTAGGCGGGCGCTTGTAGTTTGTGGCTGCAAGTACTTAGTCCGCACGCACCCCGTGGTGTCGTAACTTTGTGGAAAAAAACTAGCATTCGTGAATTTCGGGACAATATAGTGTTATTACTGGACACGGGACCACACGCAAAATTCCGGGACTTTCCCGGAATTCCCGGCCATCTGGCAACCTTAACTGTATGCCAATGAAATAATACTGGATGATTATATTTTAATAATATTATAGAAATAACATACGTTATATTCTCATTTAGGTTTTAAGAATTGTTTTCTATATAATGTAATAATATATTACTTAAATACTATGATGAAGTCTTAATAAAATACGGATTTCAAGCAAAAGGTGGATGATGGCACGGGCTTTTTAAATAGATGGCATTATTAAATTTTGTACAGGAACCGAAATTACAGTAAAAATTTTTAAATAATTGCATAAAATGATGAAACAAGACATAACCTAAAAAGATACTTACTTGAGTGATTCTATCAGCGTTTATTTGCGAAAGCGTTGGCAAAGGTATTTTAGGCTTTTCAGCAGGTTGTGTAGGTTCAACTTTCATTTTTGCAAAGTTGACACAGCTTTTAAAAACTTATTTGAAAAAAGTAAACAGCGGCTCCAAAAACAACAATTCAGTCCAATTTATTGTCAATGTCATCTTTCTGTCACTGTCAAATTTGTCTTTTTAAAGTCTCTATAATGCAAATGCACTTCATAACATAGGTCCTAAATTCGATTTCATGAATTTCTGGTCACTACTATTTAAATATCACTTCTATTTATTGAATGTCACCTAATTAATTCAATTTTCTTTGTTTTTGTCATAGTCATAGTTAATGTTTCAGCATCTCAATTGTTATCGATGCCAAAATATCCCGCGTAAAGTCTTAGAGTACTTATTTCGTAATGTATTTGTAGGATTTGTAGAGTTAAAAAATTCATACAACTTAAACATATGAAAATATGAATTTAATAGATAATAATAAATTATTATGAATCACCGCCTAGCGCCTCTGTGGTCTAGTGGTAACAACCACCAGTATCAGGCCCAGGGGGTCTAGGGTTTGATTCCCAGCGGAGGTACATATTGAATTCGGTTTGGTTGGTGGTAGGACTTGTTGTAAGTCCGCCTGGCTAGCTACCACCGTCTCATCTAAGGCTGACGCCATAACATCAATGTTTTCAGCAACGTTAGAGATAAGATAGCCAGTTCCTCAGTGATGAGGATTCCGGGAGGGGCTCGCTTGCATCTTCAGCCTTATCAATACTAACATCAGGTACAAGGCTAAGAGTCTCCCCGTTGTTCATAAAAAAGGTCATCACACGGTCCTAGAGTAGATTGAGTATTAACAACTCAAATTCATCTTATTATAGAGGACGAGGAGCGCGGGATATTCGTTTTTGGTTAGACATCATGCACACCCCGTGCTGTGACTGACGATAACTAGAGTTACTCAACAACCCCAACCACAGGCTGAACACGATAAGAGATGGTGACATAAAAGATGGTGGTAGCAAGCTAGGCCAACTAAGAACAATTCCGACCACCGAATACAAAATATTATACCCCCCACTGGGAATCAAACCTGGGGCCCTACCGCGTAAAAAATAAAATAATCATCAAATTATCATTCTCTCTCATAAAATTACCTTATATGGTCATTTAACTGTCATATGAAGCCCATGTCCATATCCATATTTTTTACGCTGGGATCACTACCACCACTGTAAAGCTTGAAATGGTGTACTCTGTACTTAACTTACTGCTTTTAGATTTGTGTATTGTTATTTGACGACCTGTTTGGCGCAGGGGTACTAACCCTGCCTTCTGCGCCAGAGGTCCCGGGTTCGATCCCCGGACAAGACAAATATTTCTGTGCATGAACATGTCTATTTGTCTTGGTCTGGGTGTTTAATATGTATATTAAGTATGCATTTACAAAAAAAATATATATAAAAGTACGTTTATCCGTTATCTAGTATCCATAATACAAGTTCTTAATGAAACTTAACGTGGGCTAGATAATAATAATTGGTCTGATTGTATGCAAATATTTATTTATTATTTTTTCCAGATAGCACCAGTTAACCATCATGATGTTTGATCCACCTGATTATCCCTACAAAGAACTTACTGATCATTTAAAAGTAAACTACGACACAGATGATTTACTTTTTAACAATGTGGCGAATGATAATGACAGAGAAGATCATTTATCTTTAATTAACAATGAACTAGTAGCAGTCACAGAACAAATGATTTCTAATGTAGAAAATGATTTATCGTATCATTCTAATGATGCAGGAAGGTTTTTCAACATAGAGAACCTGCCATACTTAGATGCGAATACACAGAATGCTGATCAAAATAATCAACAGCTGTATCTAGTGCAACCGGATAACATATTTAATTATGAAGCCACTCTTCTGGACGATAATACAGTTAACCAATTTCTTCTGCCTCTACAAAATTCATCAGATAATAATGTACGAATTTTCATTTTCGTTATTCACAGTACACGTATTTAAAGTACACTTAATTCGAACAAATGATTGTATTCCAATTTTCAATCGTTATTTATTTTACAGGATGCGGAGTCCAAGGGGCCAGATTTATTAGCTCTACACTCTTGTGTCATTTGTCACGAAATATTTACTTCAGATGCTGATCTTTTAGATCATACTATATTAATGCACGCTTCAGTAGATGCTTCTGAACCAACTCAAAATAATGAACCAATCACAACTAAGGATACTATAACAAATTGCCAAACAGACGGTAATTTTTCTCTGCATGTAACTCTAGGTACTTATTACAAAATGCGAAAATAAAACACCACAACATTTTTTTACAGAAGTAAACAATAACAAGATTGACTTTGAGTCCGATTGGCTTATTTGCTGCTTATGCGAACGTGTCCTATCCACTGCTTTAGAAGTAGAGCCAACTGGTAAGAAATTAGATTGTTAAATTGTATGTAAAGCTGGTCTGGAGAAGCTTTGACTTCAGCTAAATCTGGAAAGGCTGGACGAGAAACTGATATTCTAGTTCCTAGTTTAATTCGTTATTAGCAGGACTCCGTTGTTCAGAGAACAATAGAATATTTAAGTATTGATGTCTCAAACTCATAACCAACTCATCTTACCACCTTGCAGAACAACTTTGCTGTAGAGACGTCAATGGCAAAGGAAGTGTGGCCTCCCGCAAGCTGCACACTATGTATGTCTGTGATAGCTGTAACGGTCTCTTTGCTGATGGCGACGCGTTAGACAGGCATCGTCAACAATGTTATCCCAAAAAACAAGATGATTATTTTGTTGAGGATATGGTAAGTGGCAGTTACTTATCTAAAGGATTGATGAAACAAATACCTAGATAAATGGAGTTTTCATTTTGCCTATTGTAAAACTATACTTAAAAAAAATAGAAAAGATAGGTGTAGTGGGTACCATAATGCAATACTTAACTGGTTATTTTCAAAATCTTGCTTACCTTCGTTTTAGGCTCATTGCAATCTAGAGACTTCGACTCCCCAATGCCCAGAAGTCTGCTTCTCTTGCGAGATTTGCGGCACACAGTTCCAAACAGCAGAGCAGCTGAAGCTCCACGTCATGGTCTGTCAGCGAAGAGTATCCCAGAGAACTGGCAGGAGAAGCTACATGAACAATACTAACAACAGTAAGATGTGGAACTGTGGATCATGCAACCAACTATTTGTTACTGCCAGGTTGGTTGGTTAAATTGGATATTTTTCTAAGCGTGCAAAGCAAACTGGGCCAGTATTGACTTGACCACTTACCGATTCCTTGCTCAAACCACGCCAATGTCGTATTTGGTTTCGACATTATCAAAATTCGTTTTCTCTATGACACTTACTAATTTTAAAATTATTTTACTTGTTTAATAAATATACCATTTGTGACTGTCATGTACTTGTACAATAACTCTATAATTTGTGAGTATCATGTAGAAAACTAATTTTGAAAATTTCTAAATCAAGTACGAGATTGGCGTGGTTTGAGCAAGGAATCGGTAAGTGGTCATAGTGAATAAGGGCCCTGAATGTAATCTATATCTATACTTATAATAAGAATCAAAGTTCATCATGTCTGTACATTGCTTGGATATGCAAAAAAAAAATGATAGGGGGATGAGTATTCTGAGGAATAAGCAGGAGAACCAATTTTTATAAGTTTCAGAAATTAATAATGTCTGTCCGTCTGTCTGTATGTCTGTGTGTTTGAATGAGCATCACACCAAAACCACTGATCTAAATCCACAGAATTATCCGTATCTCAACTTACCGTATAGGCTATATTTCATCAAAATCGGTCAACTCTATCAAAAGTAATTACATTTTAAAGAGAGGACGGACAGAGAAATTTATATTGTAACGCGCGTATGCAGAAGGCAGAGTTGGAATTTACGCGTCGTTCAGGATTTGGTTGCTTAGCAACAGTTGTTGATTTTAATGATTGAAAATATATATTTTGACATAACTAACTATATCCTTTTTGCTGCTTTTTATTCTTCTATTTTCCAAATTAATGTAAATATATTTTGAAGTACTTATTATTTAGAAATTGTACGGTAGATTGAGTTAAAAATGGAGCCTCACAACACGTGTTATTATATACGAAAAGAACTGGGATGAAACTCCCTGCTTTTTATTACTTTAGCGACATGGCGTGCATGAAAGATAGCGTTGTATGTATTTTGTCGTAATCTCTAAAAATTGTACTAGTTCTTTTATACATTTTTAAGCGACTTCAAAAAAAGGAGGAGTTTATCAATGTGTCGCGAATACAAGTGGTATTTTTATGTAGTCAACAGCAGGTCAGGCTTTATACTTTGTGCTTGAGATAGCCCTTTACCTATGTCCATAGAGTATGTAATCACACGTTTTACCTATGTCGTTCATTTTAGATGCGGTTTTCATCAGTCCAGTCCAGTCGACCTGTAGATTTTCTTATAGTGTGTTACCTATTTCTCTATACGTGTATACTATTTTACCAGCTGTATACAACCACGTAAGGGAAATTATGCGGATTATAGTGGTTAAGTAACTTAGGCTAGGGTCGGTCGCGGGGTGGGTGACCAATAATAACAATGTTGAGCAACTCTGTTAATTTCGAAGGCCTGTTACAAAGCCACATTGAAACATGACTGATGATCTAATCTAATTAAAAACATCACATCAAAAAAAAAAAGACTTCAAAAAGATTTTGCACTTTAATAGATTGGATAGGTAACCCAAAATATATTGTATCCCTGTTTCTGAAAACAGGCTAAGCAAGCCGTTGGTCCAGATTGTAAGGCGCTACACGGAAAAAGTATGGACTTTTTGAATAAAACTATAGTACGGATACAGTTGTTACAAACCTGGTAATATCATATATATTTCTTCATACCTTTATCTAGATTCGTATAGTTTCAAAAACACGATTTATGATTTTGCCTAGACACTTTTTCTTTTCGAAAAGACCTAAAAAAAATACGAAAATTCAAGATTATTCTTAAATGGGGTTACTTACACTATTGGAAATTGGTTTAATAAGTGGACACCAATAATATTTAGGATCGTATAGAAGCATTTTTTTAAAATCGCTGTATATTTTTAATACGAAGTGATTTTGTGTTTTTTTTTGCCTAATCTGCAAAATCGGTCTCGCTCCTGTGCGCGTCGTTTTCTCATTGCTATCTCGCTTCAGCATATTTTTTTCGAGTATCGTCTACCACTCCATATTGTCGCGTGATGAACAAAAATGGGGACATAAAAAGGGCCATAACTAGTTTTTTTTTATGCTTTATCTGGTCCTTTCTAGGGAACTTTATAAACACAAACGAGGTGAAGATCGCTCTCCAGGAGCTCCTCTAACAGCCTACGTTTGCGAGGAATGCGACAAGGTGCTAGGAAGCATGTGCGCTCTGCATACACACAAGAAAATGCACAAAGTGAAAAAACCTGTAAGTTTGCCTAAGTCAGTTTTGTGTTATAACTTTTTAATTTTTGCTTTTTACAATGCTTTTTTAATGTAATAAATATTAAACAAGAAAATATACTAGAAAAAAGCAACTAGTCTCCCGTCAGGGCGACATGAGACTAATTGCTTTTTTCTAGTATATTTTCTTGTTTTATATTTATCATTTTTATGTATAATTTAGGGACTTAAAATCAAGTGTAAAGCCGTAGCTGCTGTTGACTGTACATAGTAATTCAGTTATACCTATAATTTTAGAGTATAGAATGGCAGACTCCGGCGGATTTTCTGGAATGTTTCAAATGCGACTTTTAAAAGTTTTGCAAGTCCCTCAACGTTCTTTTGTTTTAATGTGTCATGTTGCAACTCTACTTTGAAGTTTACTATTGAAACAAGTGGATATAATTACCGGTAATTTGTAGGGATACCCATGTCGCATTTGCGGGCGTCGCTTCAACCAATCGGGCCACTTAGCAATTCATATGAGAATGCACACTGGAGAACGGCCTTACCCATGCGATCTATGCCCCAAGGCGTTCAAAGTCAAGGTTAGTTTATGTACTTCTTTATCTGTCACTACGTTTAATCATACATGGCAAAGTTTGTAAGTTTTTTGAAACTAAACACCAATCATGTTTGGATTTTGATGAAAATATTATAAATTATGACGCGGAATAAGACAAAAGATACTTTTTATAACGATGATAGCTGGTTTCTGTGTGGCGAGCAGCCACTTTACTTATATTTTTAAACAATTCAGAAAAGTTTGGAGAAAGATTTTTGGTGATATTTATTAAGTAAATAACCCTGTCCAAATCACTCGTAACTTTTATCTCATCATCATCATCAAAGCATATCAGCCGCAAGACGTCCTCCTGCACTTTTGCTTTTCCATCTTCCGATGGCTTTTTTCCTTAATTGCACTTCTAAAGACACCGAGGAAATAAATAAAACCTACTATCATTTAACGTGAATTTTTTAAAAGCAACAAGAAAGATTATACTATTTATTATAGGTGCTTAACAGTAGGTAGGTATAACATTAGAAAACATAGTAGGGTATCAAGGACTTGGGATGTAGCGTAGGTGTATGTATCAAGTAAAATTTTAAAGATTTCGCAATGAGATGGAAAGTGCTTGACCGAAACAGGCTGAGAGATTCCCATAGTTTTTTTCCGTATGTTATGGTAATGTGTGAACGGCGGCGGTGGCAGGTGAAGCGCGACGACCATCGGCACGCACACCAAATATTCTTATGAACTTATATTGGGACTATTGTGAACTTTACAATTAGATTACAATTTAAAGATTTAGCTTTGCAATGAGATGGAAAGTTCTCCGATGTTCGCTAAGATGTTCTCATTTATTATTATTATTATTATTTATTTTTATTATATACAAGCAAGGCCGACCCGTCCGGCTTCTAGTCTCCCTAATCGGAACCATTTTACTTAGTTCTTCAAAGGAACCTCGAACGTTGACTTATCGTTAACTGCTTTAGATCCTCTTCTTTTAGCTTGTCCGCCTCAAAGAGTTCCCAGCGCAGCGATGCATACATTGGGCATTCTGCCATGAAGTGGTAGCTTGTTTTTTCCCTTTCTTTACATTGTGGACAGATGGGTTCCTCTATCCGTTTGATAACTGACTGGTGCCTGTTCAGTGGACAGTGTCCTGTCAGTATGCTTACTATGTTTCTTATGTTTCTCCTACTTAGTTTCAGTAGCTCTCTTAGTTTTGTTCATATCAACTGATTTGATGAAGATCTTTGACTGTCTGCAATCCTTTCTTTTCATCCATCTTTGATTAGTTTCTTATCTTGATGATGTTATTAGAGATTCTATGTGAGATTCGCAGTCTTGGTTCAGGGCCAATGAAGGGTTCATCAGCCCCCTCCTAGCCAATTCATCAGCTTCCTCATTGCCATTGTTACCTTAGTAGTTATGTGTGAACGGTGGTGGCAGGTGAAGCATAACTACCATGGCCGCAAGCACATCAAATAGGTATTTATATATTTCATGTGGACAATTTTTTTTACTACAAAGGTATAGTTACACCTAGCTTTGCAATGAGATGGAAAGTCCTTCTTCGATGTTCGCTAATCGATGTTCTTTATGGTAATGTGTGAACGGCGGTGGCAGGTGGAGCGCGACGATCACCGGCGCACGCACACGGGGGAGCGGCCCTTCGCGTGCGCCGCCTGCCCGAAGACGTTCACCGCGGCAGCACGCTTGCGCGAGCACGCCCGCATACACACCGACCAGAGGTTACCAAATGCTTTGTTACTCAAATTCTGTAGCCCTATCATGTTTGACGATCACCAGCGTGGAGGGGCCCTTCGCCTGCGCCGCCTTCCCGAAGAAGATCACCGCGGCCGTACCAAGGTTACTAACTGCTTTGCTTTACTTAAATACTGTAGCCCTATTCTGTTTGAAAAAATAACAAAACTTTTGTCAAAAAACAAGCCTACTTTAAGAGGTTCGTAGTACGAAATATAATGGTAAGATTGAAACAATAAGTCACTAAGAGATGGCGGTAGGCCCCCAGAGGTTACCTACCTGCTTTCGGCAGGCCACATTTTCCAGCAATTTTTAACCGGCAACTACTGCTGTCTCCCGCTGGATTTACGCACAAGAAACAATATGACTCGTGGTATAATGGTGCTCCTAAACGGGCCACTTTTTGTTCAAATGTGTGGCTAGCTACTATATGCAGAGTGCTATATGCTATATGATATGCGTGACACAAAAATAGTTTGCCGGCCAGAAACTGCAGGAAAATACTACCGTTTAGAAGCACCGCAGCATTAGGTATTACCTACTCAAATACTGAGTGCTTGGTGCGAGTTTTTTTTTACTCACGGTCGATAATAGTGAACGCGTAGATTTTTGTATGGAATTAGCGGCCCGCCATCTAGCGGCTTACGTCACAGACTACACCAACGCCATAATAAACCTAACGCGCTCACGATCGACCTTGAGTAGAAAAAACTCTCACGAAGCACACTGTAGGAATATTCTTTTTGTAGCGTTAGTGGACAACCGAGTTCGGTATGGGTGATGAGACAATTGTACCTATATTTGAAAAAGCATCAACAATGCATATCAATGAATGGCATAACCCACCACACCAACCCTTTCTCCTTTTTCATCCATAAGGAAGACCAGTGACTGACAGTAGTGTCACGATGGGGACATCAAAAATGGCTGATGATATTGATACCAATGGCAAACTCTGTTGTCCACTGAAGCCATCCAAGTAAATGTTTCATAGTCCCTGGCTCTAGAGCTTACAGCTGAAACTATCAAAGTTGCAGAATAGGCCTATAGATTAAGTAAAGGCCTATAGGTAAGTATGTATGTTTGTATGTATGAAACGATTTCTGTATGAGTTTATGATTTTTGAATCTGCATTTTTCAATTCTATTTTTAAACTTATGATAAATTTTTAAATAGAAAAATATTGGAACAAAAAATCTACGGCCACAAGTGGTCCCATCTGAGAATTCACTTGTGGCCGAGTTGATTATTTATAGTCTACGAAATTGGATTTTCAATATTTTTTGTCGATATCCAATAAACTTGATCGAAAAGATTTGATAGACTCACGTTGTTACATAGGATATCCATATCGCAAACTTCAACTACCTAGTTACATTATATGATATGATATGGTATCTAGGTTTCTCCAGCTTATGGAAAGGGCCAAATAAAAGAAAGTAAAAAGCTTAACTACCCATTAACCTGCAACTAATACGGTTTTACGGAAATCAGAAGTAAGGCAAGTAATCTAAATTAAATTTTACCCATTTTAGAGAATTTGGGTAAACTGTAGCTTCGGACTTTTCAGCTACGTTTTAATATGGTTATACGTTATATAAGGACAATAATAGCTATGAGGCACAATCATATTTTATCATTGTTGCTAAGGAAAAGTTTACGCATAACATAGTTGATTGATTCTCACGGGCCAAAGTTACTAATCTTCAATAATATAAATGATACTGTCCACTGTAAGTAAAAGTGGATCAAACGTTTTCCCTAAGAAATTCTAGATGGCGCTACGAGTATCCGAAATTCCGAGTCTGTCTGTATTTTTTGCGTTGACACTTTTGCTTTGATATTTTTAGACAATAATATGAAACTTATAAATACGATGTGATTCAAAATAAAACGATATAAGCCCATATCATTTTTATTTTGAAGCATTAGATCGCTTTTATTTTAGCAAGCCAGAAGGCTGATATTCTGGCTTGCTAAAATAAAAAAGATTTAATGAAGAATCAGTAAGGATTTACTTTTTATAAATCTGTTTTGAGATCGTCATTATCAACATTATTCAATATCCAATCAATATCTTTTAGGTACTTACTAACAAAAATTCGTAATATCGGCTCAATCAAGAGTGCAGAAAAAAGAAAAGTGCCTACCTAACTACAGACAGTTAAAAGTTGCGTTTAAAAAATAAAAACAAACTTGTTATAAAATATGAAAATGGCAATAAGTTGAGATTTTAAGGTTTTATTGCCAAATTCTTTCATCGCCATTTTTACAAGCAGTTGCAAACTCTTATTCGTCTTATCATTTGTTTGTTACTCTTTCACGCAAAACTACTGTACCGATTTTCATCCCGATATTCAGACGGGAACGGGAACGGGAACCACGCGGGTGAAACCGCGGGCAGCTACTAGTTATTTATAAATATCCCACGATTTCGTTAAATAGGAAACTTATTATATAGAGCTATAGGTATGTTGAATAAAAATGTCATATGAAACCTGTCTTCGTGAGGCATCTGTTCCTAGCTTACGATATGTATCAGTGCAGCAGGCTAAGCTTTTAGCATATTATACTGAGCTGAGCACAGTTTTGACATTACGCGACAATGTACCTACTTATGTTTTTGTTTGTACGTTGTATATTTTTATGATTTTTGTTTGTACCATTCAATTATATTGTTAATTTAATTTCGTGTAATGTCAAATAAATGTTTCTTTCTATGTTCTTCTTCTTTCTATATGAGCATACTTGCTGGCCTTATTTAAAAAAAACCAATGGATTCTTCATTGATGCACTATCGTTTTCTATAATGTAGACAGTTTCTAAGGTATTATTTTTTTAGAAAATGGGATAGGTACGCAACTAAATTTATCTAAAGTACGTCGTCACTATTTAGATACTTCTCTTAGGTAGGTTTCATTTTTAAATGAGAATTTATCAGGACCTTAAAAAATGTTAATTCAACCATAAACAATTAAACGAAAGAAAACGTAACCGTGTAACCTGTAAATATATGTTTAAGAAAATTTAGGTTTGGTAAAAATCTTTGGGGTATATATTTGAACGCCTAATTATTTTTTGCCATAATGACCTTTGGCACACATATTATAGGCCTAAGTTTTTTTTCACACAATTGTCAAATGAATTAGTTTAGCCTATTTTCATTTCTTTTTTTTTTGCCATAATTTCACTTCCCAAACTCATCATTAGACATAACCACTCATTAACCCTACTGTTTCCAAGTAGTAAATTACGATTCGCCCAACACCTTTACGCCTAACCATTTCCGTTTGTCAAATTGATGAAATAATTCATTCATGTGACGAGCATGCATGCAAGCAAGCAGGCATGCAACCAGGCATGCAAGCGAGCATGCAAGCAAGCATGAAAGCAAGAATGCATGCGAGCATGCAAGCAAGCATGAAAGCGAGTATGCAAGCAAGCATGCAAGCGAGCATACAGGCAATGCAAACAAGCAAGCACGCAAGCATGGAAGCACGCATGCAAGCGAGCAAGCAAACATACAGTAAGCAAGTCTTCTATCAAGGTCCCGGTATCCCACGCGAGCTTTTTGTCACAGATGGTTGTAGCCTCGCCCCTCCGCGCCTGCGCGGGCTTAAATTACATTCTAAGGGTAGGGCATACAAGACTCCGTAGAGTCGGTTATTAGGCGATTCGATTCTGTCACTGACTAGTATGCAAAATTATAATAGGGGTAACAATACGTATGCGTAGCAGGTAAGTAATTTTTATAATAATAATTTAAATTAAATTTAAAAAATTTAAAATTTATATTGTTTAAAAATTATAATTTTATTAGTTAGTTATTACATCAAAAGATATATATACTAATAAATTTTAGGACATTGAATATTTGTGGTTTTGATTATTAGGGATTTTAACGTTAGGCCAAATTATAAGAATGCGAAATTATCTATTATGCTAAACAATAATTGTGCATAAGAATTTTAGGCCAAAGAAATAAGGCGAGATGAAACTAGGACTAATGATTTTAGGCGTGTCGAAGGGCACCGAAATCATTGGTAAATTGTCCTAATGAAAACCGATTATTGGTCACTGGCACCATTGCACTTGCACTTGGCACATTCAAAACTAAAAAAAAAGTTTTAAATTCTGAAATATGCCGTCTATGCCAATATGACATGTGCCGTCAATCATAAAGATTCTCTCTCGAAAAATGGCTCGCGGAATTTTGCTGGGATTAAAATTGTCTCCATAGAAATAGAGCTTATTCTCCAATGTTTAATGCGACTACAGCGCCAGTCTCAGGTGCCATATCTTTCGTAAGACAGACTCTACGTAGTACTTATATAATAAATTGATACTTTTAAATAATAAACTACAAAACTTTGAAAAAATCAATACAACCTAGATGCTAATGCCAACATTTTATACCATGTGCCATTAATCGTATGTATTTGTGCTTTTATGTAAAAAAAACTTTTGGTTTCTTTTGTTTTTGTAGTGAACTCTCACAAAAAAATTAAATTAAATTAAGTTATTTTGAGAAATTTTCAAATGTTGTCAAAATTAAAAACACAGGTAATAGATGCTAATTCTGAAATATTATACCATGTCCCGTTAATTGTATATATTGGTACTATCGTCTAAAACATCTTTTAATTCATCAAACCCGCAACCAGACACCGGTGTACAGAGAACAATGGAATATCTATTGTGTCTCATAATCCGGGGTCTGAAATGTTAAGATTTCTTTTGTTTTATAGTGATAGCTTAAGGATTTGTTATAAAAAAGATTACTTGACCATTAGATAAAAAATAATATTTATATTTTTTGGTTTGGTCAGAATCTTTGCAAAGTTGTCTTAGAGAAAACTGATTGTGTTACTATCAACAAAGTATAAGTCACAAAACTTTGAAAAATCTCTGGCAATAGATGCAAATTATGAAATAATATACCATATGCCGTTAGTCGTATACGTATATTGGTACTTATATGTAAAAAAAAAACATAGTTTTTAGTTTTTAAGTGATTTTTTTCAGGAGCTCTGCTCTCTGAGCACGTAATCACTACTTTTTTTAGTCTATAATAAGAAAAGTTTACTCAACCATAAAAAAAATTAAGTTAATGTAACCAAAAGTTAAAAAAATAATAATAATTAGGTAAGTACAAGGTATTAGGTAAAAATACCGTTATTTCGGTATTTCAAAAAAGTGATCTATTTTCGCGAAGGTGTTTAAAGATCTCCGAATCTTATTTAAAGACCGCTCAATTTCTACGGTTCAGTTTGCGGTTTTTATATATATATATAGTTGTTTATTTCACAATTTTTTGTTACATCATGTGGCGTTACTTACACAACAAATCAGCCCATACACATCAATGATGTCATCTAGGTAAACAACTACTTGCCAAAACCTGAATTATATTTTTCAGGATTACGAAAAAACTACTAGCAAGATTTTCGTAAAAATTATATGGGACCACATCTGAACTATGTTCTTTCAGATAAAAAAGAATTATTAAAATCGGTTGACAACTGACGTTATATTAAAACATACATAAAAAATAAAAATATACAGTCGACTTGAGAACTTCCTCCTGTTTTTGAAGTTTATTAAAAAACTCAGGCGATAAATGCCAATTCTGAACTATTATATAGCACGTGCGTTAATCGTATAATATTAGTCTTTATTTAGGAAAATCTTTTTGTAAACTCAATTATTCAGGATCTTTAAACAAGCTTACTCAACTATAAAAATAAGAAAATATTAATGTAACTAAAAGTCTTTTTGACAACTGATTATTTGTCACTGTTACCCATGTATCAAACACAAAACTTTTGAAAAAGCCACAGGCAAAAGAACATTACCATGTCCCCTTAATCGTATAAAATGAGTTCTTACTTTTGAGTAAAATAAAATTTAATAGGTTTTCTTTTGTTTTTAAAAGTGATTTTTCAGGATCTAAAAGTACCCAAGGTTTAGGGAAAACTAAGTATGTATTGGCCCTTTAATATTTTAATACAAAACTTTTGAAAAAAGAAACATATAGTCAATAACTGCAAATTCTGAAATATACCATGTGCCTTTTTTATGATTTTGTAATTTTTGCATTTTTCAATGCTATTTTTATACTTATGGTAAATTTTAAATAGAAAAATATTGGAAAAAATTACAAAATCATAAATTATTGGCAGTTGCATCTTAATCGATCGTTAAACACCTGAAAAGATGTTTCTTTCGAATGCAAGGATATTTTTAGCATTGATGTAACAACGCTGGCTTACAGCCTATTAAAAATATAAAAGTATTGGAGAATTTCGACGGTGGTTCGCAAGTCTCGGTAGCTCAGCGGTTAGAGCATTGGACCGGATTTCCAAAGGTCGCGGGTTCGTTTCCCGTCTGAGAATTCACTTGTGGCCGAGTTATTTTTTTCCAATATTTTTCTATTTAAAATTTACCATAAATACCATGTGCCGTTAATCGTATAGTACCGATCTGACTCTCCTAGTTATGGAGCCGGTTCGCACGGTTTATAGTGCCTGAATGTTTTCATTCCCCATAAACCGCCTATAAACCGAGAACCTTACCTATTTTCTGACCACATTAAAAATTAACAACTTAGCTTTGCGTTTAAGAATCTACGATTGTAAACTTTTTTATGTCTTAACACGACCTCATGCACCGATTTTTAATTATAAAATAAAACGCAAGCATTTTCTGTGACATTTAAATTGATAAACTGAAAAACAGTTGTATGAACATATGTAATAAAACTTTTATTAACTTTTTGTTTGAAATAAATGTAGATATAACCTAATTTATTTAACAAAGTAAACAATCCGTGAAAAAAATTAAACGCAACACCATTTAAAAAAAAACATCTAAAAGCTCGAATATCGTTTAAGGCGAAAGTAATCTATACTAATAATATTATAAAGCTGAAGAGTTTGTTTGTTTGAACGCGCTAATCTCAGGAACTACTGGACCGATTTAGAAATTTCTTTGACCATTAGAAAGCTAAATTTCTCCCGAGTGACATAGGCTATATTTTATCCCGATATTCCCACGGGAAAGGGCACCACGCGGGTTAAAACCGCGAGGATCCGCTAGTGATATATAACGCACTTGCTGGTTTGTACATTCGATATTGGTTGAGCAGTTATGGGCGAAATTACAAGACAAACACTAACCTAATTTAAAATCTACAGTTAAAGATAATTAAGGCAATAGTAAGTTAAAACATTAAAAAACAATATTTTTCAGATGAATCTAAATTATTTAAGCTTTGTAAAATTTTATCGACTCACATACAATTTCGAAACAATATTCTAAACGAAAACTTTTTTAATATAAACTTAAAAAAACTGAATCATCCCGCATTTACTCGTGGAATCGCTCGAAAAAACTTGTTTATGATTAGGGCGAATAACGTGTACGGCGAAAGAACTACCGCTTAAATAGTACCGCGGTTGATTAATGAACTACCTGCAGATTTTGTTGATAATATAACCAAGACGAGCTTAAAAGTCCAAAGTGAAGGAATTTTTGTTTGAAACCTTAGAATGCGCCTAGCTCGTTCCTTTGATATTGTTAATTGTCTAATCTCTTTGTAAGTGATATTTAGTATATTTTATTGTTTTTAACCCCAATGCGAGCTTCCAACAGCGTTGATATAAACCTCTGTCGATCTCTTACGCTGTTATTTAAAAAAAAATACTTTCTGTTCCGTAATAAATGAAAAAAAATAGATACCTATTTTTAACTTCTGTGCAATTCTATGAGACCTTAAAGTGAAATTGCACATTGATTGACATGATCTTAGATAAATTATTATGGTAAATAAACCCTATTTAAAATTTTCATAACACAAGTTCAACATAATTCGATGAAGAAAACATACTAGAATACCGACTAAGTAACTTTTTCAGCCTAATTTCTTTAGAGGTTCGAGGGCATTTTATCTTTATTGGTTCAAAATCTCTGGCCAGGTCCCATATCCATTTGCTCGCATCAACAATATGGTTATTTTGAGGGTTTCCTCAGTTAGAGCAGCAAAAAACCCCGTTGTATCCCGCTTGAAAGGACAGTAGGCCACACAGCAAAGGGTCCCTACAGGTAAAAATACGAGTAATCGTTTGCTACCCAACCCATAGCCCATAAGGATGTGCCTCTATAGAGCGTAGACTAACCTCTCCATTTCATGTTATTCTAATAAAATTTTTAACGTTTTATTGGGAGTTTTCAGCTTAATAAAAAATTGTTTCGTCAACCTTAAAAAAACCCTGTGTATAAAAACAAGAAAACAACCCTTGCCAAGTTTCTGAAACTTTTCCGCGGTACAAGGTCTCTAACAAGTAGGGTTTCCAAAGCTTTGACGTAGCTTTTGATGCAATTGTAATTGCCTAACAATACAACTTTAATAAAGCTGAATAGTTTTTTGAACACGAATAATCTCTGGAAGACCTAGGTAGTTTTACTGGGAAATTATTGAGCTATGGTTCTAACTCAAAAACTTTCCTTTTTGAAAAAGTGTTTTCTTTTTTGACGCGGGAAATGTAACTTACATATCACATTACGATACATTTGAGAGCGAAAAGTGGTGCTCGGACGCCTTTCCCACGTTGAATGATAGTTTGGTATTATCAGTGCCTCTCTTTTACTCACTAGAGAAGAAGAGAAAAATTATGACATTATGACATGAAAACTGTCTGGAATTAAGACGTCAGAAGAGATAACACAGATGAGTCGGACAGAAGTGAAGAAGTCGAGTAGAGAAAGCAAGAGAAGTAGGTATGCAAGGATCGTATAGAGAAAAAAAACATCTCTGCTCACTCCTACGGAAGTAAAGCGTGATTAAAATTAATTGTTTTATTTAGACAAAAAAAAACACTTTTCATTAAATAAAACTGCTTTCCGTTCGCTTACTCGTTTTTATTTAACACGTAATTTTAAAATTTTGTGAAATACGCAGGTTAAGAACATCTTAAATTTTGGCACATAGCTAGACCTACTGTATTTAGGATATCTTCAGCTTTTCAGTCGTAACTAAAATGGGGTTCAACGTGCAACGAATCGTCTGCATGACGATACATGACGTGTCCGCAATGACGTATGCGTGTAACCCGTTTATTTATAGAGAGTGCCCCAAACACGGTCTAATTTCGTAAATTCCGGTTTATTTTTATCCCGTTTTTTCCTACACAAGGGAAGTTTTACAGATAAGCAGTTTACTTTGCAACTCCTTCATAAAAATCATGGTTACACTGTTAAAATAGGTGTTAGGACAAAATACTCGATTCCAACTAATATAACTCTTAGTACTAGTCATAGAATAGTTAATTATTTATTTTCAGTAAAATAACATTGAGATAGCAAAAATTAAGAACACAACGGTACGTACCACGAAAGCTCTTAATTTTTTTTGGAAATGCAGTCAACGTTGATCTTTAGAAAAAAAAGGTGTGAATTATTCAAATAATATTAACGTCTACAAATAATAATACAGTGAAATGGCTGGGTCGTAAAATTATCAGATGGAAAATTGGTAGTGGTGGTTAAAGTTGGTCTAATCCTTATCTTGAAATACAATAAATCTAAGCTCTGTCTGTCCCATCGCTTTCATGCACTTTTGGACTTGATCGATATTTTTTATTTATTTATTACAATTATAAGATTAAAGTACATGATAAATATTAAACAAGAAAATATACTAGAAAAAAGCAACTAGTCTCATGTCGCCCTGACGGGATTCGAACCCGCATCCTTGGGATTCCGCCCCAATTCACTAACCAATTATGCTACAGAGACCTAATGAGGATACGTCGAATTTTTCTAGTATATTCACCTTTCTACGGTGTTGGCCACCGTCGTTTCATCAATGAGAGAAATATCCTCGCATTCGAAAGAAACATCTTTACAAATGTTTGACTATCGATTAAGATGAAACAGCCATCTAATTATGATTTTTTAATTTTGCATTTTACAATGCTATTTTTATGTGATAAATATTCCCGTCAGGGCGACATGAGACTAGTTGCTTTTTTTTTTGTATATTTTCTTGTTTAATATTTATCACATAAAAATAGCATTGTGACGGCAAAATAAAAAATATATAATTTAAGTGCATGTTAGTTGTTCTATTGATACGTTTTATGACTCTTAACTTTATTCTTGCAGGCCTTACCGCTGTGATATCTGCGGAGCAGCGTTTCGACGTCCGTACGCCCGGACCGTGCACACGCTCATCCACACGGGGGAAAAACCTCATGAGTGTGACGTTTGCGGCACTGCCTTTAGGTAAGATATGAAGCGCTGAGTTTTTTTATGTAAATAAATATTACGTACATCTTATGTTTTGGCGCGCACTGTTTATTGAAATAAAACAACTTTTACGGATATCAAACGCGCTATATTTCCACGAACTAAGTTGTAATTTGTCCGTATTTTTAGGTTTTTTAGGGGTTTTTTGATTTTTCCGACGTTTCGGCACCTTTACAGCTGCCGTGGTCACGGGATGAAACGTCGGGAAAATCAAAAAACCCCTAAAAAACCTAAAAATACGGACAAATTACAACTTAGTTCGTGGAAATATAGCGCGTTTGATATCCGTAAAAGTTGTTTTATTTCAATAAATAAATATTTCTTACGCTTACGCCCCAAAGTAGGCACTGGTGGCTTGTGTAAAATGGGATGCTAGGGTAACGGATATAAATAAATGTAATAATACTTTGAATAATACATATTGTAAGTATTTGTGTAGAAATAAATAAATAAACGTCCATGACTCATATACAAATGCTCGTATTCATTACACAAACATTTGCCTCTACCGGGATTCGAACCCAGGACCCCAGAGTAGGCGACACCTTGAAACTGGTGTACTCATTGTACGGTGTGTCATTAAAAGAACGAGCGTTTGCTTGCTTCGGCTGCGGTCCGGAACTTTATATGAAATCGATTCTTAATACCTAAGACTAATTTGAGAAAAGAAAGAATGATTTAATCCGTGTTTCTGTAACTAACTAACGGAATTTTTGGCTACGGGCATGTAAATTTTGATGTTTCTTCTATGGAAAACAATATGTCAAAATAACTGTCCGTAGCCAAAACAATCCGTTCGAAGTTATAGAAACCCGGGGTAAATTATCCTAGGTTCGAACCTAACTATTCTAAGATTCTACGAAATGTAATAGAATTTCGTAGAATCGTAGTATTCTACGAAATATTCTATAGACATTGTCATTCCGTGGTTGGCGTTAGAGTAGATTTGCGTTTTATAAGATTGGGTAACTACATGTCATCAACCAACCCAAAACATGGTATTGCCATTTAACCCATGCCAAGGGTGCCCATTCGCCAAAAGATGACGACCTAAGGTCTCTGCCGTGTCTAATGCTGATAATGGTGACTTTTATTTCTAGTTTTTTTCACAGTTGAAAAGTTTTCAGTAACTTATTCTATACGGATTGAATATGTCAAAATATAGCTTTGTAGCCAAAACAATCAGTCAGTAAGTTATAGCAAATACTATCTATAGTGTCTATAGTATTTACTTATAGCACAGAATACTTAATAGTACAAGTAGTTATGAAAGCCCGGGGCTAATGAAAAATCCGATAGCATCCGTGTATTTCGAATGTATAAAGCATATATTTTTCTCCTTTCTAGGCGCTCTGGTGACATGTGGAAGCACAAGAGGACTTTACACGGAGTTCAAGCTAACATGCCTGATGTTGATTAAATAAAATTCAAGCTATAGTTTATCGATTTAGAAAGTCATTAGAATCTAGTTTTTTCTACCACAATTTATCTGCGGCCAGTTTTAAAACGAAAAATACTGTGAACAATACTTACTTACGTTATAATTTTTAGTTTCAGAGGCTCGATGATAATTTTCGAGTTCTTTGTTGTTTTAACGTGATTTAACTGTTATTTATTCCATAGGAAAAAGAGACAAGACTTTGTAAGCATTCCATTTACCTTATTCATCTTATACATAGTAGTTATTATTTAAATATATTACCAGTCATATAATTTAAGATTACGTAATGGATCTCTGTGATATACCAAAGTTTTCTCAGAAATGTTTAGGTATCTCTGTACTTATGTAATGTAAGATTTTAGCAATTATTGGTCCGATTAAGAGCTTTTTATTATAGTTTTTTTCTTTTAGTGTTATTGTCTATTTCAAAATGTCTTTTCAATGTTGTACATTTATTTTAATAATTATTAAAGATTAAACCGTCTTATTTCCAATCGGCTCTAACTTTAAGGCACTACCAAGTCATTGTTTGCGATGAGAAATAAAGATGTTATTTATTTATTTATTTCTTCTTCATCATCTCCCACCAAAGGCTTGTATTTAGACTAGAAAGAGCCTGTTCCAGGAGTCCATTTGTTTTTGGCAAGCTTTTGGCAACTTTTTCTCATTTTTTTTTGTTTCTGTACCTACTGTTTCTTAAGTTTTCGTGCTACGAGTTTATGAAAGTCTATTGATTTTGGTAACTTTTAGTACGAAAAAAAAGGATCGACATGAACCAAAGTGCACGATAGTTTTCGATGAAAATTACAGTTTTCATAAACTCGTAAGTGTTGTTAAACACTGAATACCAGTCTGCAAATAAGAAAATAAAAGTCAGGTTTCTTCAACAGTAAATATTTATTATAAAAAATTGCTCTTATAGCCACATTTCTGTTTCTATAATATATATAATATTTATGTTCATCTTTGTGCCATTGTTTCACAAAATTATTCCTGTTCTTGTTATTTTCGACAACAGCTTAAACAATAATATATTACAATTATATATCTTACATTAGACAATCAGAGAAACAATTTTGAACAACTTCAACATGAGGAACGCATTAACAATTCGATGTGCAAGATAAGTTGATTCAAAATTGGTTTCACTATTTTCTAACGAGAGTATTTTGTTTCTAAAATATATTCACAATTGTTTCAATAAAATCCTGTCATTTTTGGTAACCAATGGCAATGAAATTACACTTATAATAATGTAATTTTAAAGTTACGTATGAAGATGCCGCGTCCCGTTCTTGGAAGGGACGCGGCGCGAAGACGGAGGCGACACCGAGGGTGTCATAGTTATTGCTGTGATCACAACTGAGCGCGGGCGCCCTGCACTATAGCAACTGGCAATCACGTCACAAAAAAATATACCTCATTGGTGCAAGCGCACGGAAAACTAGCGAAAAGTATTTGAATCGTCTCGTCAAAAAGTGTAGCTATAGGGAAGTTCAGTTCGGTTTACGTCCGGTAAGGACGCTGATCGAAATCCCATACATTTGTTGACCTAAAGATACGAACACTATTTCGCATGATTTTCATGCTAGCCCCACAGATTATCCGTAGTTTAAAGTAGTGCCTCCACTTATCGTCTATACAAAATTTTACACCGAAACAAACGGTTGTCAAATATTCGTGTTGAGCAGTTCGAATACAATAATTATACAAACGTGAAAATGACAGGATGGGAGCTGATCGAAAATAGTTTGTACATAATTTGCAAGCAGTCGGAATGTCTTCTACTATCGCACACGCGCCTCCGTTAAAATACGTAAGAAAATATTATATTTGGCTGTGTAAAAAAAGATAACTTAACTAATTCTAAATTAAGTACCTCCAAGTTAAATAGAACCGCAGTCGGATAGACGTCTGTGCGACAGAAGGTAGACGGAAAACGACACAACATCGTTAGTACAAATGTGTATTAAACATGTATGAAGGTAGACACGTCAAACAGAGCAGTTTGCCGAAGAGTCGCTAACTTACTTAAGTAAACCATCACAACCAACCATACGGACATGTTCAACAAAAATATCTACGCAAAAATAAACCATAAAATAAAATAGATTGAGCTGAATTCAGTTATCAAGTGCGCGAGTTCATAACTCAAATATGACTAAAGTTGTTCGTGTATCTTATTAATCTGTACTGGCAATAGATTTTGTGACACCTTATATTAAAATGCAATATGTAACTTGTATATCTGTTATGTACTCAAGTTTATGGACAGAATAGAGGTTGTATGATACAACACGCGGGCCTCAGCCGCCACAGACATTCGACATAGATATCAATAAAATTATTACTTTACAATAATGTATTTACAACGGCCGCGGGTGATCGCGCCATAATGCCCATCTCCGTATATAATATGTACACTAAATTTAAGAACATAGAGTTTTCTCTCATTAGCTACCGAATCACAATTCAAATATTTGAGTAATTGACAACGGTGGACAAACATGCGCCGGGGCACTGATGTTTCCTACTTTACTGAAATTTGTACTTTTCTCTATTAAAAGCCGTGCTAGTTATGTTTGGTCCTTGTATTTCCAATTCCAAGATCGCGCGTCGAAGGCGCCGCCGGGAGAGTGGTCGCTTCACCCAGAAGTCAAAATGTTAACGTAATCAACGCTTGTCGGTAAATTAAGTGCATTCTGATAAAAAGAACTTGTCACTCGAACCCGACCACAATCCCGCCGGCGCCAAAAACATTACATTCCATTCCACGCGCCGTGCACAACCCGATGTCACTAATGAGAGAATGTCGCCTGTTCCACGAGGTACCCTCGAGGAAGATCAGTCGCAAGCTTTGACTAAGATCAGTCTCTCCGTTAGAAACGACGGGTTGTCTCTACGGTTACAAAGTTTGAATTAAATCGATATCTCAAATCCCAATTTACTTTTTATATAATAACATGTATGACACAAGGGGCGGACGCCACCCAACAAACTTATCAGTATAAAACTAGAATGCAATGCAAAAAATAAATACCGTTTTCACTAATAGTTTAATTGCATATTAGGAACTGTATTCACGGTTAGTAGGAAATAAATTATGCGATGAGGCTTCTCGACCTAAAACGACGTTTCTTATGAGCTACAAGACAGTGCTAAATGTCTGTTGGGAGGCGACCGATTTGTGTAGTGAAGCAATTCCAATATGAGGAAGGCAGTAAGGAGGCCCAGGGCCGGATCAGTTGTTACAAATTCCAATGATTCAAATGCATGATCCTGCTGCTAACATGCCACTTTCATAGTCCCACGGTAAGGCTACCTAATTGACATCCAGTTACAATGCTGCCACTGGTCGTGGTGGATGCGAATTTAATGAAAGTTCATCCATAATTAAGTACTAGTTGACGCATTTGTTCGTCTTGTTCCAATGAACTTACATTAAGACGCCCGTCGACGCAAGGTCTGCTAACACTGCGTGCGTCCCTCGGGAGCGGCACATGTCCACACAACGTCTAGCGTACTGAGCGAAATCTGATTCGTGAGAGGTGTGCTCTTTGATTCACCATCATCGAGTGAATCGTCAACGGAAGTAACATTAGTGACTTAAACTGAAGAGGTACCTAGTTCATTAAACCTATATTAACTTGTAAAAGATCACACTTCTACGAATGGGGATTTCTGTTAGTAAAACATAACCCAATCATAGTCATCTCGTTGTTCAGATTACATTACATTGAAAATATCAAGACAGAAATAATTTCAAACAATCACGTTCTTTCAACGAAATAATAAATATAGTATTTTACCTAATTAATTACTCAATAATTTCAACAAAAATTTCAAACACCCGAGTTTTTAATTTAAACGATAAAACGTCATTTTACTAAGTCACTTCAGTTTCGGTTTGGAATTCACTTAAAGAAAATAAAACTATCAAAAATAACTCGGCTCGCATCATAGTCCTGCGTCACGTCCGAAGCTAGCACCTTCCCTTTAGCAATTATATAATACTAACTACTGACTGCGTGCAGCGCGGCGCCGCATGCGCGCGGGGCGCGGCGGCGCGGGCGCGGGCTCGGCGCCGGCGCCGCGTCCGGGACCGACTAGTGCCGCGCGGCAGCGGCGGCCCGCTCCACCGCGGCGTATCACAGGCGCTCAGGGCGGGGGCGCGGGCGACTCCGGCCCGCGCGGCGAGCACTAACTCGTCGGCACCAGAAGCCGCACGAAGCTGTCCTCGCTCCAGCCCCAGTCGTCGGGCCACGCGTCCTCGGGCGGGTCAAGCGCCGACCGGGACGACAGGCTAAGCACCGAGCCCCAGTCGATGGTCCGCTGCTCCTCATCGCCGTAACCGGAGTCGCGGTCCGGCGGCGGGGGCGTCGGGAAGGGGGTGGCGCGCCCCGCGGCCGGGTCTCTCGCGCCGAGGAGTTCACACCGCGCCGCGCCGTTCGCCACGCACGCGGGCTCGAACGGCGCTTCTTCGGCGCTCTCTCTCTCCATCTCTCGCTCGATGCCCCGCAGCGTATTGCACACGAGCACCGACCGCCTCAACGAAGGATCGGCGGTTTGGCGGAATCGCGCCAGCTTGAGGGCGCAGAGGTTCATCATCTTGTGGCGCCGCTCGCGGTAGCAGCGGCGTGAGGCGCAGCGGCCGGCGGCGCGGCCGTCGCAGCAGGCGCGCGCTGCGGCGGCGCCCAGCTCGAGGTAGGACTTGCCATTCTCGGCACGGATAGTCTCATGCGCGCCGCACCAGCCGCCGCACCAGCGCCGCCGGCAAGCGCGCCTCTCCTCGTCTTCTCTCCAGCAGTCCCCGCCGCCAGCGCCGGCGGCCACGGCCTCGAGCCTCGCTATCGAATCTTCCCAGCGTGCGACCTTCCCGCCGCCCTCGCACGGGGAGACGGCGCGCCGCTTGGCGCCGCACCCGCCGCCCGAGCCCTGAAATGCCAACAAGAAAACACAGGTCACAAAAAGAACACAGAAACAGAACTTGATTTATCAACACTTCCGAGAAAACTCATAACGAGACCGCAAGGGTGCAGTTGCCAAATTAAAACAATCATTTAAAAAACTCCAAATAAAATTATATAACTAAATCGTACCAAAGAATAGAGCACCGTTTCAATTGACATTGACAACTAACAATTGGATTCATAAATTCATTTAAGCATATTCTCTATTATAGTTAAAGGTGTTTCAGAGTGGTCATCTATGGTCTATCAAGTGCGACAAAAACTTCTCGATTTCAATAATTGCACTGACTTGGCTAAACTATCTGATAAACCGTAAACCTGTGTGCGGATAAATAAATTACAGATAGAATAAATGATAGAAAGACGTCATGGAACAATGGTGTGTGGGTTGGCACCGAAATATTCGGGCGAGCTGGTACGAGCGACCGCCTCGAAAGTACCGTTGGAGTCGGCCGCGCGCCGCCGCCTCACTCAATGGAAAATGTGGGAAAATTAGGACAGAAGCACAAGTAGCTTTGTACTTTACACTTTATATAGGAAAGTCGTAACCAAAATATAAATGATATTGATCTCGGATAGCATAGGTGGAAATCTGTATTAATAATGCAAAGTTAAAGTTAAATTTTCATGTCAAAAACTTTTAAAAGGGAAAGCATTTCCCAAACTAAAAAAAGTACCTACAGTAAATCGCATCGAAAATTTACATAAAACTTTCATTTGAAATTTCGAAAAAGAATTCCCAAGTTCCTTATCTTTACAAAACGACTCTGAAATCTTCAAATGCATGAGAATCTTCTCTACAATATTGTAAAGAATTAACGATCCTTCTTTTCTATTCGCATTGTGAGTGCAATAAGGAATGTATCCGTTCATAGAGCAAAGTAACAGCAGCGCGTCATACGGCATCGAGGGGTACCTGGGATCGCTATTGTACCGAACCCTACTCAGTTTTTTTGGGATAGAACCGGGGTGCACCCCTGCACTACTCGCTCAGGTAAAAGACCCTTATACCAGTGGGATTTCAAACCCCAACTCTATATTCTTTAGTTAATAGAAATTGGCATATTTTCTTCACTATTTCGGAACTATAGTCTTCTACGATAACGAAGAATCTTGTAAGCTGCTAACATCTTTTATTTTTATATGAAAAAGTACGTCAACTTTTAGTGCAGCTAGACAATATGCAGTTTGAAGAAAAGTGCTTATTTATTCTTTACTTGGAACTAAACTTGAAAAACGAGCTATCGTTTAATAGCAGCTGCCGGCTCTACCACGTAATGATGGGTGGCAGCGACAAGCACACGTTGACTGCCACACTAAAACTGAGTTTTATTAGATTCAACCGAGTCCATTGCGAGTTTGCTTTGCAACCGGCTGCATTTCGCAACAGCGGCCGATCGAGCTATGCACGTCGCCTCGCAGATGTCGGAAAATAAATAAAATAGCTTAAGGCGATGTCCAGCAGGCGCAGATGCAGACGCGCCTGTGCACCTGCCGCAGCAATTAGCAGGCACACGCGTCTTCGCCAAACTATCTAGCCATCTAGCTAAGGACTATTTAATGCTCTAGCCTTTTACAAACGACCGTTATTACATTTTAACCTAGAACTCGACGCTTGCGTAATATAGATTTAAAAGTGTACCTACACCTTACACAACCAATGTTACAAGAGTTTTTAGTAAGTATCATAAATAATTTGAACAAATTCGCTTAGGTATAAAGAGGTACAGTCAGTTAGGTATTGAAATCAGGAACGCGGACAAAGTGAAGTCGCTGGGGCGCAGCGCTGGCGTTGCGACGCGGTTGACTCAGCGTCCAGTCATCGCAACGCTGCAAATAATCATTTTGCGTCACCCCTTTATCGCTGCTCGGAAAACATACCGTTCCATTGTGCAGCGACACGACTGTCGCGCGGTAATGGTCAGCGTTTATTATAACCTCGCGCCGTGTACTAATATGCAGAAACAGATAATTCCACAAGTTTCATTTGTATCACGCGTTGCCCGAGCGCCGAGCGCGTAGCTGAGCTGAGTCGTCGCCAGCGCTGGCGCTCATGAAAATAAATTTAGTAAATGACGCTGCCGTTCGGCGTTGCCACTCCGCGCCTCTGGAACGCGGCTGCGCGACGTTGCCGCTCTGCCCGCTCTTTCTAATCTTGTCGTAAAGTTCTTTTTCTGATGCGCGGCGCGTCGCTCGTTCGTTCTCTCCGCTCGAAACTTGGAAAACGTCCGACGTTTATTTTATCGCTAGTCTTGAATATGCGGCGTTTTATAACCGGGCCGCTCGCAGTAGCGTCGACTGTCGGAGTTACTGCTTATTCAAAATTATAACCATAAAGAAAGGTTGGAGTCGTATTCGGAACGGCGCCGGCGGAGGTGCAATAATGGTTCTTCTCGATCGTAACGAGAAGGTAGGAAAAGTTCGGTCGGCGAGGCGAGTCGAACGAACTTTCTATGGCATTGTGGATTCGGAATAGATGGCGGCACGGCATTGCCTCACAGCGCGCTAAGCCATGTCGAGCGGCGGGCGAGCGGGCGCGGCGAGGCGCGGGCGGGGGGCAGCGCGCCTGTGTGCCGCCGCCGTGCACGTGCACGCGCACACAGCCACGGCCAACATACCCGACTAACTAGCGCTACAGCTACCTACGCCTGGCTCAGCAAACGCCACATTTACTGCAGAGAACACAGCACACGATATTCGCAAGGTTATTCCATTACTGGGCGAAATAAAAGATATAACCGACAACTGTAATTTTGAAGAAAATGTAGAGCTTCCAAAACTCTGCTGAAAATTAAAACGCTTTCTGCAACTATCACCTAATATTGTTATAGATACGTACGTAAATGATAAGTATGATAACACATACGTTTCATTAAAAAAAATCGTAATGTGAAGTAGCAATCGCCTACCAGCTGTTCCGCTTAGAGCCGCTCTTTATATTCCGAGCCCACGCGATGAGTAAATATAATATGCATGCCTTCATTCGATTGTTTACGACTGTAGAGGTTGTAGTAACATTTTTTTGTTTAATTTTTTGCTTTTCATTGATAAATTTCATAGTCGTGAAGATAAGCGCCATTCGCGTCGAAATCGAGAGGCGATCGATCGAGCGATTAATCATTAGCTTTCAGTACAATAGAGCACGTGATCGGGTCTTAGTAATTTCATTCAGTTTGAAGGGCTGCTTTGTTGTGGACCTGTTGTGGTCTCACTTTGCTATTGCCATTAGCCTAATTCTCACGTTTTACATATTATTTGTAAATCGTGACCACATGTTTACCGGAAAAGTTTGTAGTGAAAAAGATTTTGTAGTTAAAGGCGTTTTATCTAATACCTATCAAACAAAATGGTTCTGGAAATCAAAGTACTGGAAAAAACGAGAAGCCGTGAGTACTGCATTCATAAGGATAAAATGTAGAGTCACAAACATGTTCAAGTTTCCAAAAAATACAAACTTTAAATTCTATATAAACTCGCATAATTAATATTGAAACTCCCTAAAATTTTTTTTTATTTTTTTTTTCACAAAGGACATTTCATTGTTTCTAATACTTCATTTGTAACTCAAAAACTGACCATAAAATGAAAAAAAACTGCAAAAAAAACCCAGCAGCGTAAAGAATATTTATTATCCGTTTAAACTGTACAGACGCTGAAACAGTTAAACGAAAAAACCTACTTTAAATTTTCAACTCTACAGACATTAGACACTCAAACTGTCCAGGTAACCAAAAAGCGTGCAGACGATTTCCAGCAGCATAAAAAAACATTAACTAAGTATATTCGTTTACAATACAGACACTTAAACTATCCATATAACGAGAAAAACTTAGATACATTCATTTTTCAACAGCATAAAGAAAATTATTATTGTTTTCAATAAACAGACACTCAAAACCAAAAAACCTACAGTCATTTTCTAGCAGCATAAAGAACTAAAGAACATTATTCGTTTTCAACTGTACAGTTGAGTCCGACAGAGGCGAGCCTTCTCGGCACGTTTCCGTGAGCGGCGAGGCCGACCGACGCTGTGTGCGCCGCTCGCCCGTGCGCACGCGCCGCGCGGCTGTGTGCGAGAACCAGTCCCACATCCTGTTTGGCCGGGCTTCTGGCCGTAGAGCTTTTTATTTCGCGCCTCTGCCCACGGGAATGAGATGGTGTTCTGTGTGTGACAACTTTTTAAAAGTAAATTCTTTTATTGAAAACTTTTTTCAAATTTTTCTCTTTTTAGTTAACAATCATATTTTGTAGGTGTGACCTCTTTTCTTCAACTAACCTCATCAGTCTGTATAGATTTATCAAATCTCTTTCAAACAGGTAATATTATTTAGGTATTGTAAGACCTTTCCTGACCCAAACACCCTTCTAACCTGCAAAAAGTCAAAAGATCTCTCAACCACAATCCTAGGCTAGCCTGGAAAAACTATGAAATCATTCTCAAGTTAAGACATATACACAATACTAATCCTTTATTAAACTAAACCGGGAATCCTTCCCAATGATTCGTAGAAAAAGCTCTTAATCTATGCACACCGTTACGCAACATCAATAGAGCTAACGGACTTCAAGGTGGCGCGTGACAACGAAAAAAAAATGAACAAGTAAACGTAAAAGCAAACAAAAGGAATCCCTCAGGAATGCGATCCGCATAAAAAGGAGGGAATTCCCGAAACGCATTGTTTACAGTGCTCTGGCGCGTGCGGCTTGCGGTGTGCTTGTTATGATTTATTTATTTTGATGATTAGACCCCTAGGCGATCGAGTGACCTTCCTTTTTTGCTAGAACATTTTCTTTATCTCTCATTGAAAGAAATACTACTATATAAGAACGTCGACAATTATTAAATTTACTCTAGACCTTAACATTTTACTTTGCTGACATCAGCAGAATCCATACACTCAGGAGTTGAAAAAATACGTAGATGTCTATTCTTAGAACAAGGGTCATTGCATTACCCTAGCGACTTTCATTTCAAAACTTCGAGAAGACGCTACCAATGCCACTCAAGATTAATAGTGAAAATTCTGAAAGACTCGTTTGAAAATATCCATAATACCGGACTCGAAATCGATAGTTCGCTATACATGTTGGCGATTTATGCGTCGAAAGGGAAAATCGCTAGTTTTTGTCGGCAGCCGATGACGCACCGTTCGTTCGGCGAACCAGCTTGGAATGTCGGCGGGATCTTTCCTCCTCGCCTCGCCGTTATATCGAGTTATGATTCGAATGGAATCCAAGCATTGTCGGAGGATCGAGGTATTCACGGTTAGCTCCTTACTTGATGCCGATATTTTTTTCAAAACTCATAAAGTAAAGATTTTAGTTTTGGTGTTCAACAATAGTTGGGTCTTGGATCGCTGGGTGTTTATTATCATGTTGCCGATGAAGCGGTAAATATTCTACTTATTCTAAGCGGTATTGTAAGATCATTTTTATACTTAAAATAACTTGTATCCAAATTGCTCAGACGGCTTTTCTTGTATTCTATCATCAAAAACCTACTTCTTTGCAATTATATCGTGAAGATTTTAAGTGTCCTATGAGAACTTGGCACGTTATAAGTAACTACTAATTCTGCTTCACTATCAGGCACTTAAATGTCGGTGTCAAAAAGTTGTAAGATTTCCTAAATGGTAACTAAAAACTTGTCTGCAGAATTCTAATGAACGTGATTTACTTATACGGCGCCGGCGCCGCTATAATTGTACCTTAACGCGTGTACCACAGCAAACATGAGCTATACAAATTAACGCAAATCGCTCGGACGTGAGCGAGTGGTGTTTACGTCAACATTGCAATAACAGTACTGGTTCAAGGCGCTAACACTGACACGGCGCATTACATGCATAAATCAGTGCGGGGAGGCGCATCGCGTGCTTCAATAAATCCAGCCGCCATGACGTCACACGTATCTCGGAGAATCCCCGGAAGAGAGCGAATAAAATAAAAATGTCACGTAGCGATCAGCTGACGGGCGGCGGGCGTGACGCGGCCCAGCGATACGCATAACGACGCAGCAATAAAACTTATTTTTATGTTTTTCGCTCACAATGGCCGCGCGAAGGTCGAGCTATCTAAATGGGTCAATACACTCGTAGTACGGCGAGCACGTGCTCCCGCGTTTGTAAATAGCGAGATATCGGCCGATTGTTGCAGTGATTAATGGGGGCGAGTAATGACTCGGCGCCTGTTCCGCTAACAGCTCATTCATCGGTCGACATTTAGGGCTGCCAGACGAGGGAATGCCTCCTCAAGGAGTTTATATCATGTGGCTCTTTCTTTGTCGGCAAATTTAGTCTTAATTGGTTTTTCTATCGTTAATAGCGTGACGAAGTGTCCGACGATGTTTCAAGATGTTAGAATTTGCATTTTTTTTATTAACGGAAATGCTTTTTTCGCGTTCAAAACCAACTAGACTAGAATCTTTTACTAGACTCTACAGATACGTGCCTGAAAATCCAACTCCTGAAATATGTGTGTAGACTCTACACATTTTAATATTTTCCTATTTATCAATCCCTATTCAACAGACCGAACTATTCGCCAATAAAAAAAAACTTTTGTCTCTACGTCCTCTCATAAAATGATCAATGCAACTAGTGATTACATACTCTATGCAACACGTTGGTATCGCAAAATTTGCCAGCCCTACACAATGTTTTGTCGGAGATGGTTTTGTTCACATTCCAGCGATCGATGCGACGACATTAGGGCGTGATGGCCAATGTCAAGGCTGCACTTGCCACTAAATGCTAATTGCTTCGGCCGCCATTATGGAATCGACGGGAAACACGGATGCAGTTAGTGCCAAGAGCACGCTCTATGGAAATACACGTTTTGAAATTGTACAATGAACCATTAAAGATAATAATGTTACGTTTGGTATATGATGTAAGAGTTTTTCTTGAAAGAATATGGGATTTGTCAAGATATGTTTCATGAAAATTTTATTGTTTTGCGATCAAAATGGCACGTGTTTTAATCGTTTATCAAAGAATATTTAACAAGTTACAATATTTTTTATGTGCCGATGAGTATTTTACACCATATAAGAGACCAAAATAATAGTTTATTTCCACCAGAAATTCTTATGGTCTTATGGTTCAAATTGACAAATTGAGAATTCCACTTATGACTCTTTTGGTTCGAGTTTAGTTTAAGACATTCTTAACTTGAAATTCTCTATTCAGAATGACATGTCTCGATACTTTAATATGTCGATGTGAAATCAGGAATGAAAGAGGAGATACTATATAAGAAAAGACACTGTGTTCGGATTGTTTGAAGATTTGTGTCTTATAAATGGCATGTTGGGTGCAGTAAGCCGCGGGCGATAAGGGCTAGGTCACGGTTATCAATGGGAATCTCCATACGCGCACGTGGCCAGCGACATCTCACCCATTCACTATGAAGACGCCGCCCCCCTACCCACCCTCGGTGCATCCATGCAACAAGTTAGGGCTGTCTTAAGGAGCACCGGACAAAATGAGGACATGTTCCACTACACTTAGACAAATACGACGGTATCGAACTTCGGGAAAGAGCAGCTGAAGGAGCGGGATAGCTAATTCAAAATGAAATAAAGTCGAACCTTACAAACGTGATGGATAGTGGACTTCGAAATGAAAATGCACTGTGCGCGAAAATTAGGTAACATAATCTGACTAGCAGTATATCCGTAAATCATTGCGGTCCAAACAAATTTTCCGGCTTCACGATGCCCAATTAAATATGGATGTGATTGAAAAACGCGTGTCCGGTAACGAGCGTGTACATAATTGGAGGGAGGGAGGTGGTCCTGGCCCGGAGTGACCCAGTTGCGTTGCCCGGCGACGGGGGCGGCCCCAAACCAGCAGCCGCAGCGACACCTCCAGCCACGGTCGTTCAACCGACATGAACAACTGCAATTTTTCAACGATAAGATTCCGCACTCGATGCGATAACAAACTCACGTACAACAACCACTTCCAATTCAAAATGAAATATCTAGACACCAAAAATTTTTAAACTTGTCAAATTTTAGTTGGTTGGTTAAAGTGTCAAGAAAGTGATCATAAAAGTGCTGCTACAAAAACAACACGGCCAACCTTCTACACCAGGACTAAGTTTGCCTCTAGTTCTTAAGACTGCCTCATTTTTGTTGAACCCAATAGAAAAACTGCGAGCAAATAAACTTAATTGTTGTAAGCCGCGCTCGAGTCTACCTCCCTAAGGCTCTAGGGGGCGGGGGCGCAGTTGTATTTCTCCGAACTTGTGCTAAATTTCACTTTCTCTGAAGACGTTGTGCGTATACTTAGCCACCCACTACACGCCCCCATCCTCGCCAACAAACTTCGGTGAATAGTTTCGTCATCTCAGCTCTACTTAAAAACAAGTTGCAACTATCATTTTCTACTCTCTCGCTATCATAATTTTTTAACTCATAACACCCTAGCTCAAGCCATAGCTTCCAAAGCTCCTCTTTCGCGTTACACAGCAGTGTCGAATATGTATCTTCTGCAAGAGCGAGTTTCGTTCTCAGTGAGACGTCGTTATCTTAGCGAACCCTAACCGAGTAAAACATAAAAAACGTACGTCAAAAAAGTCCTTCCACTCACAAAAACTCCACCGCCTCCTCGCCCTCTGAAGTTATAAAACGCTGAAGGCGGGCGGGACCGGACGAGGGGTTTGTGACCTTATCCCCCTGTCTTAGGGTCGAGAACTGCTCGCGTGGGCGGGCGCACACAGACACGCCGCGGCTGAAAGGCGAGCACACGAGCGTGGAAGCTTTAGTAAAATGAAAGCCGAGTCGCTCTTAATTCACGCACACATAGAGGCGATGTACACGGACGTCGATAGCCCCCTGTCCCCTGCCGCCCGTCGCCCCGCCCGCCCCCACTCGGTATAAATAAGGGGGCGAACTCGGGTTAACAAGAGAGTGAGCGCTCCCTCCCTCGCGGCAACGCTACAGGGGAGAATTAAGGGGGCTGCGGCGAAGGACGAATTAAGGAGATGAGAGAGCACACGCTCTCGAGACGAGCCACCTCGCGCTACGCTGGGAATTAGGGACCTGACGACCAACGCTGCCTGCGCAGAGCCAAATGCGAAATGTTTATGAACCTTTGAAATTTTAGATTTTACTTAAAATATTTGCGGCATCAAACCCGCTACTTTTTTGGACAAAGGATACTTGAAGCGGCTCCACTTTGAAGCCAGAAACCACTATAGCAATATATCAGAATAAGTTAGCTATAGCAACCAATAGGTGTGAATTAAATAAATACCTCTGTAGAATTAGGCTCAGTAGGTAGCAACTGTAGCAGCCACCCTCGCACAGCCTACGAGCCGCGTGACGTCACGTTGCGTTTTCGTAGCACGTGAGTGGGTGCGTCACATAAATTACAAACTATATCCCTCTGGAGTTAGGGTTTGTTTTTGGCAAAATTGGTAGAGCTTCTTTGTCTCGCCGGTGGAGGCGGGTGGAAAATGTTCTTTATTTCTCGGGGTGTAAGATCGTATTTTGTGCTGTCGGGCGTAGTAATGTTCTTGGATAGAGGGTGGGTATAAATTTTCCATGGGGGCAGACGGGGCGACGTCGCGAGGGCGCCGGTGAGTCACGGCGGCGGCGGCGGGCTCGGGCGTCGGGCACATATTGTAAGTATCTACCACTCACATGTCACAAAGTTTTCTCCGCATCGGGAAACTTTGTTAACGTCAACCGAGCACGTGGCCTTGCCGATATTATATGTAATTGCCGCGGTGTTTCCCGCGCAATGCTTCAACGCGACGACTTCGTTTGTTCCGCGATTTCGCTGTTGATAAACGTATCAGCAGTGTGCCGGGCCGATTATTAACTTCAAATCTTGCTTAAAATGTTTTTGTGGTACAGTGACAAGATATTGATGGTAACTTTTTGATAAATAATGACAATCTTTTTGCCATCATCGCAAGTGAATAAAGTTTAATTTGTCTAACACTTACAAGTATTTTCCGCTACGTTTCTTACACCGTAACCTTCAGAGAATCCTTCAGGCGACGTAAACAATGAAGCTTCTACAGGCAATACCTTCAATAATCTTACAATAGAAGTGATGATACAAATAGTTGCAATTCATTACGAAAGGAATGAAAATCTTTGAAACGTTGTGATATCTGTATGGAGCGAGCAATCGCGTTACGTGAAGCCGTCACCTTGAAGGCTGATAAGCCGCGCTGTGATAAGCGACACTCTCGCAACACTTAATAAATATATTCCGATACAGTTATACCGATTCCAGATAGAAATCAAGTCGTGATTGCTTTGACTGAAATCGGCAAAGCTTTATGTAATCTGTCCGAAACGAGTTTAAGAAATGTTTAGTTGGAAATACTGGCGTTGTTATTGTATTTTCTTGATACAAAAATGGAAGGTGATGTTGCGTCACATTTATCAGATACAAAAGACGAGCGGCAAATTGTTCGTGACAATCAATTATTACGAACTAATTATGCGATGGTCAAAATTTTGTTAAGACGACGGACGCTTTGCCTAATCTTAGGCCATAGCTATATCAATATCGTAAACATCATGTTAGTTTTGACCCTCGAAAACAAGATAATCCAGTATGAAGTTCTTCTGCAACCAATGTCATGATTCAGCCTTAACATAGCTGCCAATGCCGAGATAGTTTTGCATTTCTGACCTTTGAGTGGATCAACAAACACATTAGCCGTCTACCCAGCGGAGATCGTGCGCCCGCAGTGTGTCTACGACGTTAAACCAACAAGGGCTATATAACTATCTCCCCCCCCACCTCTCTTTTTCGAAGGAAACTTGTGACTATAAAGCGCGGGAATGAGTTTTCGCGCGAAAACTTCATAGCATTTCACAAAGACAGAAGTTGGAAAACTTTGCTATTTGCATATCAGGGAGAAAATAATTCGAAACATTAAATTCGTTAATTTTTGTCACTGTTTCGACTGGGTGCGAACGAAAATTTTCAACAAAAAGTTTGTTATTGTAGACCTTTATTTTAAGATAGACACAATGGTTCGGTTTTAGTTAAACTTTTCATTGCCACCACGCATTCACGGCACAACTTTGATCCGTCACATCACAACTGTAGCCTGGCGGATAAAGCCAACAGACAAAAGTCAGGGGACCCTCCGAAGGGACGAGGGAGAGCACAAAGGGCCCAAATTTAGTAATGGGCTCCGGCAGCCCATTGCCTCGCAGATTAGGACCCTTCCCAACTTTGCAATACGTCTGATGAAAGAGAACTTTCGCCAACAATGCATTTGCTATTGCTTTAAAAAAATGCTACTCTGAATCATATTGCATTGATCGACGAAATCTCATAGCTATAGAAACAAAACCTGTTTTCGATTGAAGATAGTTCATTAACCTTAACCTATGTGAGTCGGATGAAAAACATAAATTCATCATTGGAAATCGACTGTACATATGTTTGGATAGTGATCGATGAATCGATACAGTAAGGGCAATATCAACAGCACGCTGCGTGTGGCGCTGGTGCGGTCGCCGGTCGCGCTGTTGCCAATGCTGCTTTGCATAAGTAATGAGCTCCCCGCGCCCCGCCCGTAGGCCTATCGATTGGGCGGCGCGGGGCGGGCCGCATCGCGTAATTGTCACACCGAACCGAAGCTCCACCCTCGCAATATCGACCTTACTACCCCCGCATAAAACTTATTCTGCCACAGCAAATTTTGCGATTGAATACCGAATGCGTTATAGTCCGCTCTAAGTTTGGAGGCAGCTCGTAATAGAGCCTTGGAAGAGTCTATGACAGAGCTTAATTAGACAGGCGCGGGATAGCAACGAATGGATTTTACTTGTTCAATGTTTCGGTTCCGAATTAAGGCCCTGACGATAATTTTGTCAGGGAATACTTAAATATACAGGGCTGAATTCGGTCCACATCGTGACTATAATTACGACGCTCCATGTTTGTTTACACATATCTTTTTAATTTAATTTCTGGCGGCATCTCGCGCCGCTATCGAAACTCGGCAGCCGCAGTTAAAGTTGGACGGCTTGAAACGCTGAAAAAACCTTGGCAATAATTCTCCGTGAAACGGCCACTATCTCCATCGTCCGCGAGGGAGAGTTGCTCAACACTCGACAGCCAGCACGCAAACCGTTCGAACGTAGAAAACAATAATTCCGTATCGTTTCGCGCGACAGAGCGTGCGATGTCGCATCGTTGTATTAATAGTCGTAGTCTAGTCGAGTGCCGTTTTTTAGCGCACCAGCAGCGACGAAAGTATGGAGAAAGTGGCGCGTTGACGTCACCCACACACGCGCAGTGCACGCGCGGCGGGGCGACGTGACAGCGCGCGCGCCGTTCTCTGTGCCCGATACCAAGCTCTTGCTACACTCCCGCCGTTACAACACCGCATGTATGAGAAACAGCCGCTTCGCGTGATACGCGCCGGCCGCTCTCGACACGTTCGCTTACCCAACCTTTAAAAAACAACTTCTTGCGCACACAACCGACCGAGTCCGGGAGACTAGAAGGACGCGCAACGCACTCTCCCCAATCCACACATAATTGGGCTCTATACGGGCGCATGCCATGCGGGTTACTATCGCTCAACTACCCATTCCATTTTTGTGATCCACCATAAAACGAGCGGCACAATAAATCCACCTGTTCTGGCGCCGCGTGCCTGAACGGACAAAGGATGATCCCACAAGCACAGAATTTTTATTGCGGCCCATTGCAATTGTCATTGATGCGAAAACCGCTATTGTTAGGATGACATAACTCGGCTCATGCCGAGGCGATAACGAAAAGCCGCTATGAAAAAAAACAAATAAACATCGTTCATTCAGAGACGAGTTGGTAAATAAAGAGCGGCAGCATAATTGGGATCGGCATGGAATAAGATAACTTCATTGATAAGCAATTGACGCCGCGGCGACGGACGGATTGTCCAAGTTGTAGTGGAGGTCCCCCGCGGCGGTCGATTAATTACCAAAGTGATCAAGGAGCCAGGCCCGAACAGCTGATTCTGTGATTGATGCGTGCTCCGCAGTGCACCCGACTACATACTCAGAAACCAGTTTAGGACCGTTTGGTTCAGTAAAAAAGATATCTCTCATCTTGTTTATAACCGATCATATCAGGTGTCAATAAACGAGGTATTTATTTTGGAGATTCCCTGACGTCATCGAAAACATATTTTATGGATTCGATTTCATGATGTGCCAGTCAGATAAGCGGTCAAAGAACTTAATGTCATAAAACAATGTCATTGAAAATACATTTGCATAATGCATTGAAAAAGGGCTTTCTTATTTTTTATTGTCGAAAAACGTGTAAGTAGTGACGTCACGAGCTCGCTGGGAGGACTAAAGAAGATTAGGACTGAGGGGTGAGGGGTGACGGCGTGGGGGCGGCCCCTCCCGACGCCACTACCACCGCAACTCGAAGTAATCTCGAATGAATATCTAGAAACTTAATTTCGATTCAATCGAACAGGTGCTAGAACGTCGTTATCAAGCCAAATTTAGTCATGTCACCCATAAACAGGTGTAGATTAATGAATAAGCGAGGGCAGTTATGAATTGAGTTACTATTCGATTTTATGAAAAAGAAAATAACCATAACTTCAAAATATAGATGATACTTTTAACATATTTATGGTAATAAATGTTCTATTTTGATCTAATCGACTGTGTTTTGTTTTCATTGACAGCGCTTTACAGTTTTTCCAGACATTTTTAATTACTCGGACGCTTTGTTTTCCAGACGATTCTAATTCGGTGAGAGGTTCTTTTTTCGAAAAAGGTTCGTAGTAATGACATCAAAGAGACAGTGGAGGTGGGGTGTCCCCGACAGAGGGAAATATGTCGAAACCCACACTGCTCCAACTACATTACCTTAATTATCCAATTATAGAAGTCTCTGACATCGCATATCATTAGGAAAGGTTAACGACACTTTATCAGTGCTGAATGTAATCGTATCATTGCAATTTGATATGAGGCCTACTTTTGAAATCTTCATTTTTGTGTTTTAAAATATGGCAAAACAAGGATTGCTTTCTTGTTCAAAGTAAAACTTCTTTAATTTGAAATACAAATTGAAATTGGCAGACTAAACCATCTAGACCTTTTCCAGAAGCTGTAAGCACTTCGCAAGATTATCAACAGTGGGTTCAAAATTTATTTACAAACTGTAAACTAATAAATCAGCAGATAACGAAGAGAAAGGAACGTGCTTCTGCCACCCCTGTGGCTGATCACGAAGCGAGCAACGAAATAAGAATGAATTTTTAATGAACCACCCCCGCCTGATACGGTGCTGCCTCCACGATACGCACTTAGGAGATTAGTCCCGTGAGTCTTCTAGTTAACTCACTAACTAGCAATGCTTTCTGTATTACTTTAAACCAGTATTCGTATTCGTAAACTCGTATTCGTCGAACTTTATTTGAATTCTTTCCTCGATAAACAATAAGTAATTCTGAAGTTCAAACAGAAAATCGGATAATTTTTTTTTGAAGTTTTTAAAGCTAAATTCTGTGTTAAAAAATAACATAGTAAACTTTTATGAAGGCAGAGAATTTGCGAAAGAAACAAATGAAGCGTGCGTATAAGAGTAGACTCCCTAATACTAGGCCGGTACAAACGTAATCCATCCGAACAGGTGAAACAAAACATAAACGGCTGGCAATAAAGAGATAAGCCGTCGACCTCAAAGAGTTTTTATAGTGTAAACAGGAGCTACGTCGGTCTACGTCAGCAGGACGTGACGTCGGAAGTAGATAATGTATATACGGTATGGCGGCGTGCAGGGTTCAATGTCGCCGGGTATCTATCGGCCATCAATCAGGCAGCGGGCGGCCCGCGGGACCGCCGGGTTTAGCGCCGAATAAACCCAGCGATCCCGCCTGGTTACACGTGTTGCCAAATCGGAATTTCTGCTTAAAGAATGTATGTAGAACCAAAGTTTGGCTTTTTGTTATCATGAAAAGTTTTTGGCAACGGTTTTTGAATATCTTAGATATATGCTTGGATTTAGTGGCTGGACATTTTCAGCTATAATTGACGTTTAAATTAAGGTTATATTTAAATCCGAAGCTTACTAAAATGTTGCTCTTAGAAATGCAACTGGAAAATCTGTTTAAATCTCTTTCAATAACAAATCTATACAATGTGACGTAATAATGCAGCCTAGTGTATATTATTTAAATTCATTGCCACCTGAATGAGCGAGCGTGGAGTTTATGATAATTCTGTCATAACCGCCTGTCATCGAGATCGCGTTTGTCACGGTCGGGAAGTGCCGCTTCACCGGCTCATTGACGGGTGTCGATAGATCGTCGACAATATGTCGCATTATCCCATTCACGTAGATCGTCGATATCACGACTATCGGGTGCAGGGAACAAGGCCGTCGGTGTTTACAAACTTCCGTGACGGCAGGCACTTGTCACTCAGCCGCACGTGTACGCAAATAATAGCGGGCCCTCGGTTGACATTGTCCCACTTCGGACGACTGCCCGCCGTCTAGACTTGAGATACGACTGATAGATTTGTTACCATGCTGTGCATTTGTTTAAACGTCTACGGATTGTGCGCCCCGTCGACAACTATTTACTTGGATTTACAAGTTTCGGCTTCAACCATGAAGAATTTATATGAGGAGCTATTGATAGAAAAAGATTAGCAAAACTAATTGACTAATAAAAAAGGTTTTTAATGTTAACATTGCACTTCATATCCAAATTCACCTGTCTCTGGTTTAAAATGTTTGGTCAATCAGTCTCTTAGCACCAGTAGTTTAAAAAAGGGCCGATATAAAGTGAACAACAAAAGTAATAAATTACGGTTCATGATTTATTAGGGTCCCGGAGAAGATTGTGTTTCGAAAATTTGAAGGCGCACCCTATCCCTGCAGCCTGCAGGGAGGCAGGGAGGTGCAGCGGGCGGCCCCCTGCAGTAGGCGCGTAGTGCAATAACGGGCTCACGAGCAGCGAAAGTGTCGCGGCGAAACCGTCAATGGGTGAAGACTGCACCCTTCGCCCCGCCGTCTTGAGCTCAAACTTGTAGTTAATAGTACGATCTTCCTTGTCCCCCACACGTGGCTTTGTAAAACTTTTCATAACATTTTCCGACGGAATGCACTTTGAATTTCTCACTTGCCGCTTTGCAGATTCTGCAACCATACGTGCATGCACTGCGATCGCGGACCGAGCTTAGCGAGCAAAGTGCACATGCATAGCGACCGGACGAGTGACGGCGACAAGTAAATAAACGAGCGGAACGAACACGTCGTCATTATCTCGACTCATGAATGAAACGGAACGTAAATTGAAATGTATCGCGTGCCATAATCCGCGCGCATTAATCTCGCTCAAACGCCGATCGTTGCGTAACATTGAACACGACTCAAGTTCATTGATCCACTTAACGTCCACGTTAAATATGTCGTTGTCACCCGAATGTCAAAACATCGTTACATAATTACGCGCGTTTCCATACGTCTGCGCGCGCGCCTACGTGAAGCAGTTTTCCCACTTCCGATCACTGATCACTGCAGACACGTCACAATGTTTATTTATGAGCTTATGATTATAAAATGACGTTTTCATCATTGTGATATCGTTGACCGGCCTCCGAGTAATAATAACATTCATTCATTCATGTGATTAATGGTTACTACCTACCAAATAGGTTTGTAGTGTAGCATTAATAAAGCTATTATCATAATTATAAACAAGATTTTACGCTACTAGATGCCGTAGTAAAACATTATGAAAGAACATCTGTTCCGATATTAATTGCTTTTGTATTATTTGGATTAAACGTTTCTTTGTTGATAGTTTTGTTGTGCTGATATTGAACAATGACAATGTGAAAACTATTTTGATAAGATTAAAATAGTCGCACACATTTCGTGTGTCTACTATTGTGTAGACTGTAGATTAACTATTTCTAGTTTAGTCCCTACATCCCATCCCACATGACTAAAAGGTAGGGTACTAAAATAAAGACATTGGCGCAGATGGGTAAAAATAACTCTGTTATTTGTACAAAAACACTTACTTACTCCTACAACATTTCAAAGACAGTTCAATAGGAATACGTGTACGAAAATAGAGCGAACAAACGAAATTAAAAGACCACATTAAATCTATAAACTTATGGGGGATTTCTCAATGCTCAACATTTGCTGTAGTTGACAAGCTTTCGCTGCTTTCCGAACTTGACCGTCAAAACAAGATGGCAATAAAACACTTATACAATGACGTGGATTTACATAAATTATCGGCGGCGACGCGTCTGCCGCGTGTTTACGGATGCAATGTTTACAAAGGCAGAGGCGAGTTCAACGACTCATATATTGTTTTATAGATGTAAGCACGCACGCATAATTGGGTCGCCGAGCGCATCGGGGCCACGGCATATAAACGGTGCCAGGGAGACACCGGCTTTTATTTTATCGCGAACCCAATTTCTGTGCGAACGTGACGTTGAAACATTGGAGTCGCCGATCAAAATAGTACAACTCGACCGATAATTTAATGCCAAGTCTGAGAAGCTTAAAATGTTTTCTGGGAAACGAAAATTCAAAACATCGGCTGGCGCCTATTAGCGTACTCGTTGCATTCGTCTTTTAACACTTGTTACAACACAACAGACGAACTATAAATAACTTACACTATTCTATATTTAGAACTCATTAAGAACAGTTGTCGCCTAGTCACGAATGTAAATAAACAATTACGAATACTCGCGGAAGAGGATAAAAAATATGGGCCGCAATTTGTTGCTATCGTAAATCATTGAAACTACGAACGAAGATACAGGCAAAAAATAACAAACGAGACCGGTGCCGACGGATATACAATAGTGAGTGTTAAAATAATAATAATCCGCATTGAGTTCGGTACCTGATGGCCGCGTAGTTTTTTCTAAACAGGTGTAGTGCGCGTCATTGACGGGCAGGAGTCGATGCCCTATATTATTGTGCTCTTTCAAGTTCACTGAGTCACACAATGGGCATATAATTGGCCGTTAGCGTATGTCAAAACACGGTACGGTTCATAACACTTTACATAATTAGACTCGTTTGCATAACCGATTATTATGCGTGTCTTCGCGGGTGACGTCGGTGGCGCTATGGCTAATTCATTCGTTTGTTTATGAGTTTACTTTTACTCCACGTGCTCTATTGTTTACTATGCGTTAATTTACTGCGAATGCGTAATAAACTCGGACATTATGAGATGTACTCGGGCGCAAGAACGCATGACGCCAATTTGCTATTTTTTTAATAGAAGATTCTCTTTCAGCTGATGGTATACTTAATGTGCGGATGTTAATATTACTTCACGTATCATTAGTAACCACTCGCATGCGTGAAGTTGACGTTAGCACTTTTTGTTTTCTTTATAAAAAATCTATTATGATTTTTATTAGGTTGTTCATTGAATGACAAACTGCTTCTGTGCCGAAATTTAACGGAAAAATGCCTCGTCATAATGACTTTGATTATGGCATGGCGTTTACAACTTAAAGAAAATAGTCAATTGAATTAATGCTATAGATATCTCAGTATTCACACTCCAACTAATGTCTATTGTTAAAAGTTGGCGACTTTTCGATTTATCTTTAACCATTCACCATGAGGTATGGTCCATCAGACCCTTTTTTTGCGTTAACTGTTTAAGAATCAAATAATTAAAATTTTATAGATATCACACATTTTTTAACACATAGATAATTAAATTTAGCAATTTTAGCATCAAATATGTTTGTGAGAATATTGAACAATCCTCAGTACCTAACAGTAAAGGGAAATAGAAAATCAAGAAAAACAATTGTTTATGATTTTAGATTTTTTGTATTTTCCAATGCTATTTTATAGACTTTACGAAGTCTCGGTGGCTCAATTGTTAGAGCAGTGAACTGGATTTCCAAAGGTTGTGGGTTCGAGTCCCATCTGAGAATTCACCTGTTGGCCGAGTTCATTTTTTTCCAATATTATTCTATTTAAAATTTATAATAAAAATAGTTGTTTGTAAAAAATATATAGAATGAATGAATTCATTACCTATTAGATATTTTTTGAATGATGAAGCTACAAAAAAAAGTTTAACATTATGATCACATTTTAATGCTACACTAAGTAACTAGTGAATTTAGAAATCACATATATTTAGAGTTTCAAAGAGGGCGAGAAAAAAAGTCGACAATTTCAGATGTTAAGCTTAAGGGCCCGCTATAGGCCAACGAAAATCAGATTGCTTTACATGATTGTCTGTAATATCAATATTAATGAAAAACTGAATTTCAAATTAAGATGCAGTAAACTACAGGACTAACACTAGTGACTATGTTACTCAAAAACACGATTGCATAAAATTTTCTCGATAGAAAAAAATTGCGAAGTTGCCTCCAAATCACTATAATTAACACGATAAACTGCTAGTATTCAAGTAATACATTAGAATAAAGCTTGGAACTTTTCAGTATAATTACACTATAGATAAGGCAGGGCTTATGTTATATACTTTTTGGAAATAACCTTTAAATATCCTTTAAAAAAAGAATTTCCTTCATTTCTTCATTCCGGACCGGCCGAATGGGGCCGGAGAATTATATAGCAAATGCTGCCTTATTTCCCATAGAAATTAGGCAGCATTTACTTTGCAGTTCGCCGTTGCAGTTATTACTTTTGCTTTTGGCCTAGAGCGCGCCCTTAAGTACTGACTAGGATTCCTTTTTTTATTCCTGCTGACCTGCACTGTCTTCTTGTCAAAATCAACCATGATGCACGTGACTGCAACAAATACTTTGTCCCCCCGTACACTTTGTCCCCCCGTACACTTTGTCCCCCCCTTTCGCGTAGATATCCCCCAACAGCGGGCCTTTTGTTAAAAAAGTTTTGTTTACGTTTTGTTTTTATTGAAGTTGTCACATTTTGACACACCACACTTTGGAGGCGATAATTAAGCGTAGACGTCACAATACTTCCGTCAAAAAACAAGTTTACTTCAAGAGATTCGTAGTATGTATTAACATGGTAAGATTGAATCAATATTGCGCTTAGAGATGGCGTTTAGCCCCCAGGCCTAATCAAAACATAACAAATTCAAGCAACAACAACTTTTAAAACTAGAATACAGTTTTTTTTGTCCAAATAAAACTATTTTGCTCCCATTTCTTTGTTTTCATAATGAATTTAATCCTCTTTTTTATCTAACTATATTCAAAACTAGCTAAAATCGTCAGTTAAAAGTAACCGAATCATCAAAAATGTATGACAAATATCATCTTTTCAAATGACTAGAATCAGCAAAAAAACTATCATAAAAAAGACATAAACGCAGTAGGATTTTTTTAAATATATAATGCAACTGTCATAGATACTAAACAAGAAAATATACTAGAAAAAAACAACTTGTCTCATATATTTTCTTGTTTAATATTTATCACATAAAAATAGCATTGTAAAATGGACAATTACAGACGTTTTAAACATGCAACTTTTGTGTTTTTCGTTCTGTTTTGTTGATTGTCGCATTTCCAATTTATAGTATGGATCTTCTTGTTCTTTGGTTCCCTGTTTCTTCAATAGATGGCGCTACGGTATGCTGTGCCACTATGAAACATTTTATAAATAGATATTTTGTTTAATTTTACTAAAATTTTGCGAGGTTTTTAACGACATTTCGTTATAAAATAATGTGATACAATAAAAACGGTAAATGAGTATTGTAATAAATGGGGTATTGTATGGTGCCCATTCCTAACAAGAGCGTGCGAGTCTAACTTAAAAATTAGTTTTTCTTATATACAAAAGGACATGAATTTATTGATTTCATTGCCAAAACAGAAGGAAAGAGAATATATACTTTCTGTTTCTAGTAATCAGTTTTGTTTCTATTTCTTCACGTATGTCGATAATAGGAGCGTCCTCGAGAAAAAAAAACGAGTGGAGTGGACTCGCCATTGGCGATCTAGAGCGAGGAGTAAATCTCAATATAGGAGCCGGGCGGCCGGGCCATGGGCGGGGCGCCCCAGCCGTCGCCATGGCAACGCACCCCTCGATACGAACAGGAAAACTTGACGCAACCCTAGGTCTAAACTACCCACGAATTCAAACCAAACAGTTCTGTATGACAAAATTCTCAGTAACTTTAGATTAGAAATAAGAATTGATGTAGAAAGTGTTTGTTCAATGCAGCGATGGCGAGCTGAGTCGATTATAATTAATGTGGAATCGCTTGTCGGTCGAGTCGAGCGAGCGGGCGCCAGCCTCGGTGCGGCGCGCCGACAAAAAACCCGCTCCGACACAAAAACACCAACCGTGCGAGAGGGACGGTCGGGCGAGTGCGACCGAGACGACTGCACGTACGTATTTCTGTGACGAGTTCTCTGCGTTCTCGCTCGCCTCGAGCGTCGCAGTTATCGAGATTCGAGGAGAATACCGCGCTTTGATTTAAAACCCCGCCGAATGCGCCCTTCTATCTATCACATGGCGTTTGACAGGTCGCCGGAAATGCGCCGAGCTGTCAAACTCGAAAAAAGGCGCGCACCCTACAACAACACAAATTTTCCAAAGATTTTCCCGACTTATTGCGAAATAAAACGGGTGACTATGTTATAATACCATTTTAAAACTAAAAAACTTACAAGTTTTTGGCAAATACGAACCGAAGGCGACGTCTCAAAACTCAATGTAACATGTTATAAGTTTTTCTTTACTTTAAGAAAACTAACTAAACAAGTCTTTATTCTCTATAGCACTGAATATTCTACACTATCTAAATTAATAAAACTTTGAAATTTCAAAATATAAACAAGAAGGAGTTAAACGCTTGAAGTAATTAAGCTCCTTACTTATTACTCCTATACGCCACGCAAACTTCAGTATTTGAAGATTTTTGCATTGAATGTAGACTTGCAGACTATCTTATATAAGAAAAAATCGTACAAGTATTCTCCTAAGAAGTAAAATTGGAAAATTTTACTTATTTATACTTTTCTAAGCGAATGTCACTTTTTCCTTTATTCTTCCCTCAAATACCCACTATAGAATTAATAATACCATGGTCCAAAGAATCTACCTGCGTTTAAGCGAAAATTTTCTAAGTCCCAGAACAAGTGCCTACCAAAAAGTTGAAAAAAAAGGAAAATATAGTATATTCTTTAGATAACTAGCCAATCAGTGACTTGAACTCGAGTAACATCGCCTGATGTCTTAGTGGAAAAAGTGTTATTAAAAAATGTGAACGTTGCGTTCAGCAAGTCGAAAACACCAATGACTGTGAGAAATATTTGTGTGAAACAAAAACGGTACGAGACGCTTATAAGTGAAAACTCACCTGAAAATCACTCCACATTTTCATGGGGATACACCATAGTTCCGATACGAAAACATCACACGATCACGATAACAAACTGTCAAATGTGTCACAGCACGGCGTCACTGTCACAAGCGGGCAGAATGGTAGCCGAACGCAGACTGGCGCGCGGCAGCCCGGCGGTTACGACGTTCGGGCGCGGAGCGCTCGGCCGACACACCGTCGGGCCCATTCGGCCCGGCTCGGAACCTCTCGGCCTCCTCGCAGTGCCCACCTGCGACTCGCTTCCACGAACAACAAAACCGAACCGACTTCGCCTGGCCAGCACAATGCCTTCTCTCTACCCATTGCCTAGTGGAAATACCCGTGCTTCAGCTCACTTTATGAACCCGCTGTGCGGACTGAAGACGAATGCGATATCTAATTTGGAGAATATAAATTTTACAACGCTTGTTTTTGAGACTGGTTTTTGTTTTATACTTTCATGATTAGAAAATATTGCTAAAATAAGTTCTGCTTTTGTTCATTCATTGCCACTCGAACGCCCACTTTGGTGTGCAACTCACAAAATATACTTAACCTTATTAGTAATTGTATGAATCAATCCACATAGAATAATAAAACTAATCGTAGCAGGTAATCATATCAAAGACTCAGATAGTGAACGTATGATATCTTGAGCGCGCCGCCTGATAACACGAATACGATCGAAATCTGAGTTCTAACACTCGCACAAAGCGACGGTAAGTTTTCAGCCGGCCGATAACAGAAAGTGACAAATAAAAAAGCTTTCTGAACAAAGTTTTGAGTGCGGCGCGCTACGACCCGCGTAGCAGGAAGTTCGTAGCAGTAAAACTTCGTAGCGCTCTCGTAGCGTGAAAGTTTTGATTTCAACGATTTGCGTTGCGGCGAAGAGAGGGCCGCGAGGCCGCTCGAGCTGAGCGACCCTGTGCCTCGCACCACTTCCCCTCCCACGCTCGCCCGTGTACCACACGGCCTTTCGAAACGAGGTGCATTGCGGCGTTTCGACCAAAACTCGTTTATCGCAAACAACGAACTCGGCGATGAAAGATAAACGTGACTCTGCACCGCTCCGCAAGGAATTTCAGATCTATCTGTTCGTTTATCTCTCACGAGAGGGCGCCACTTGGCTGTCGGACGACTACGCCCTTACCGTGTTTAGGTGCGTTTTGCAAATCACCTTTCAATAAAAGGAGCTTGAAGCGATCGCGTTCCATTCCATGTGTAGTTCATGATATTCGTTGCGGTCGGCGTGGTGCCGCAGCAATGGGGCGTGTGCCGATCGATACGGTCGTCGTCCGGCGGAGTGACGCGCTTGGAAAATTCATACGGCGGTAATTTTAAACTGTCTAGTGTATTACGGCCGGCAAAAATGCTTATCTGAAAATCCATTAGAGCATTAAGCTTCATTTCTTGTTGTATGATGACAACAGTGGTTCAAAGATGACGATGCAAATTCGCCTGCAGTGGGCGAGTGGTGCAACAAAATAAAGAAGCAATGCCAAAACAAGCATCATGTCAAAGACATATAGCTTATATAGCACCATTTATGATTACCTGAGCTGAATTTTATCAAAGAATATTCGTTGATATAAATAGTATAAAAAAAAAATTCAAATCAAAATGATCTTAGAATAAAACGACTCAAATACATTTGACACGAAACTCTCATAATATAGGTATGCAATTTGCAGAGTGTAAGGAAAAAACACGTATTTTTATGCGCAAGGTGTACAAAGGTGCGCAGACTGCGCAGGCGTTCGTCGAGTGCAACACATGCAATAAACAGTACGTAACAATGGAACAGCTTTATTCGCTCTTATGTCCACAAGAATAAGGTCCATTGTTTAACGAACTGGTGTGGAATTACGTGGAATAACATTTCGCGGCACTTGCACTTCGGATACTATCCGATGTGTTATTTGGATGTGTGTGTCTACAGCTTCCTCATAAGACATAGAGGAATTCTAAGCATGCCATATTTTAGTGCATATTAGGAGCAATCAAACGTGTCAGTGATATTTTAGGTGCAACCATAACTTCGTTACTAGGAGTTTTTTTTTGTGTGTTAGCTGGAGAAACGTGTCCCCAGCTGACACATGCCGTTTTAAGGCAAACCAGTGAGGTTAGGGCTTTAGACTATAGTCAGAAATTTAGTGCACAATAGGAGCAATGAGAACCAAAAAAACTAACCGTCACACTCAAATACTGTTGAAACTACGATCATTAAAGTGTGTGTTAGCTGGAGACCCGTGTCTCTGGCTTACACACACCTGTATCTTCGTAATTATTTGAGGTAGGATTATGTTTTATACCTCAAATTTTAGAGTCGAATTGGAGCAGTAAGCTCCAAATTTTTCTAATCTCTGGCTCGAATAGTTTTTAAGCTACGAACCGATAAGCATGTGTAAGCTGGAGACACGTTACACGTTTTGAATCACTGTAACCGTATAAGTTAGAGTCTCGTATTAAGAATCAAATGATACCTTATAATAGGAGCACACGGCATGCAAAATTTCAAATTACTGGGCTTCTTAGTTTCAAAATTATAGGCAAAAAACTGGTTTCCCGCCAAAAAATTCAAAATAAATGGCTCGGACGCAGCTAAAGCGCGGTTGCCGTTCCGTGCGCTACACTGTTGCAATCGACTTTGAACCTAACGGCTGGTATTAATTCGAGTCATTTTAGTTTGCGCTTTCGATCGTTTCAATTTCTGTTTTGAGAATTTTAGACCAGGAGCCGTCCGATATATCTACGCTGATTACATACCATCTTTGGTAGTTACTTATAATTGAACTATCTGATTCTCTTATGAAGTACTTTCTAAATGTTAGTGTTAGAAAATTCACAACATTTGTTGATTTAGGGCATGGATGATGGGCAATTTTCTATGAAACCTGGGCGTTAAACCAACAGAAATGGAACTACAATTTAGTACTTAGTACTAGAAAATGTTTTCTTGTTTATTAACTATCATAAGCCCCCAGTTTGCTTGAAAATAACCAGAGCGAAATACACTATTATAAATTCTGTATCTAACTATACTTTTTTCTCTCTTATTAATTCAGTGATTAGTTCTCTTATTAATAGGCTGATTAACCTATAGTTCATAGAACAAAGAAAAAAAATCGGAGACTTCCTTAATGCTATTTTTTTTCCGGTAAAACTGGGAATTTAATTAGGCGAACCTTAACACCTTATTATTAATATTTAAATTATATTTGCTTTTCGTTTTGACACAACTGCTCAAAAATAATTAGAATGTTTTCATGGTTCACGTGATTTTAATTTACTAATTTTTTTTTAATATTCACCATAACCAGTGATCGGATAAAGTTAATTTTTGGCTGAAAAATTGTGGAAGCAGCTTCTTAAAACATTTTGTTTTTTTTCTATTAATCCCAGGATTCCAAAAAATTCGGGAATGCAAAAGTAGTCGATAACATAGTGTGGAAACAACGACTTTAGCATTATGGTACTTATTATAAAATAATCCGGGACTCGCAATCCAGGTGTTGCAAAAGGGGTTACATATTCATATTTTAGTACTTTTATAAAAAAAACTGTCGTCACACAACTGTCGTCACAAAAATAAGGTATTTTTCGACCCCCTACGTAACCCATAAAACCCCCTTTCAGCATCAAATATCAATAATAATAATAATATCAATCATATCGATCGATTTTGTATGGGCAAGCGACTTATCCAAATTTTAGAGTGAAATTACTATGGAAACTGCCCCCTAATTGTCTAATTTCAAAATCTATCACAATCCCTTTCAGAGGTATTGTGATTGTGTTATTTTCGTCTGCCACATTTGCTTAGACAGTTCAATTTCGTTTATTCCATACCTTTCAAAACGCGTCCCGATCACAATCGCTTTCAAATGTCAAATAGTGATGGCCTGAAGTATGTAAATATCTTTGAAATGACGAATTGATAGGGATTGCGATAGATTTTAAAATTAGACAATTAGCCCCCTGAAGAAATTTTGAGCTTGTTCTTTTGAACTTTTTATCATGTCAATTAATGCTGAAAGGGGGTTTTATGGGTTATGTAAGGGGTCGAAAAATACCTTATTTTTGTGCTATGAAACGTACATCATGTACGATTCGTAGCCCTCGTCATTTCAAAGATATTTACCATCACTATTTGACATTTGAAAGGGATTGTGATCGGGACGCGTTTTGAAAGGTATGGAATAAACGAAATTGAACTGTCTAAGCAAATGTGACAGACGAAAATATCACAATCACAATACCTCTGAAAGGGATTGTGATAGATTTTGAAATTAGACAATTAGGGGGCAGATTCCAATGTAATTTCACTCTAAAATTTGGACAAGTCACTTGACTATACAAAATCGATCGATATTATTGATATTATTATTATTATTGATATTTGATGCTGAAAGGGGGTTTTATGGGTTACGTAGGGGGTCGAAAAATACCTTATTTTTGTGCTACGATGCACTGTTTCCGAGATATATCAAAAAATATAGAAGAGCAGCGGAGGACTTCGATACTGTTTTTATATTTATCAATTATATTATTATTTCACAATATTTTAAAATATTTATTTGACAAGGCAACTGTTCATATCTACGCACGACGGGCCTCTCTTGCTTAATTTTATAAAAAACAAAACCAGCCAGCAACGCCGGTGTTGCGGCCTCCTTGTAGAGCGGAGACATGTATAATCTCCACAGTACTTAACCTTTGGACATCCGGACGACAGCCCGGGCTGCCATGGCGTGCTCCGAAGACGTCCGAACGACAGCCCGGGCTGTCGTCGAATCGCACTCGATTATATTCGCTATTATTTTAAAAATAAGACTACCTTCGGCCTGAAACAAAAACAATCCCGCAAGGCAGATCTCAGCGATAAAAAATCACGAGCGGTGTCAAGTGGCCGGCGCTTACGTAATTCGACGCGGGTGGTCCGGTTTCGGAAGGGTTAAGGTACCTCTAGATTAGATTAGGTTAGAACTGTGACAAAAAGACGCGCGAATCGAGCTGGAAAAGCGAGTCTGCCGCGGCAGTGGCCGGCGAAATTCCAGAGACGACAGTTTTTTTTATAAAAGTATTAAAATATGAATATGTAACCCTTTTTGCAACACCTGGATTGCAAGTCCCGGATTATTTTATAATAAGTACCATAATGCTAAAGTCGTTGTTTCCACACTATGTTATCGACTACTTTTGAATTCCCGATTTTTGAAGTGAAAACTTCTTTAGCGGCGTTGAGCACTTTTTCTGTAATGGGTATAAAATCTTAAACTCGCGTCAGGACACGTGACCTGATCGAAAAAGCGTAGGACGGATGGAGAGTAGACACTATTATATTAAGATCTCTCATTACTACCAACTTTCATATTGATGCCAGGTCAGTTTTAATGGATTTACCTGCCAAATCAAGTTGGTCTCCGTTTTTATCAACTTTTTATGAAGTTGTGGTCTAGATATAGTGGATTTTAATCGTTTTTTTCGTTTAAGAGGTTTTTACTTCTGCCGGCACTCCCAGAGTGCAACCCGTTTTTTTTTTTTTAATCCTGGGATTAATAGAAAAAAAACAAAATGTTTTAAGAAGCTGCTTCCACAGTTTTTCAGCCAACAATTAACTTTATCCGATCACTGGTTATGGTAAATATTAATGAAATTTTAGGAAATTAAAATCACGTGAACCATGAAAACATTCTAAGGGCGAACGCTAAAACACGGGCGGATGCGGACGCGGGTGCACGCGTCGGAAGTCCGCCGCGGGCCACGAATCCGCGAGCGGGTATCCGTCGCGAGCGCCCGTCTCATTTAGCGCTGCTAGTATAATTTTGATCTCGAGCGTGTACAGTTGTGTCGAGTAGATTACCATGGATTATTTGCTAATTTATTATTTGGCAAAAAGACGTCAATGCAAACAACGTCGACTGCCTAACCCGTTCGTGACAAGCAGGCTACTCAGCGGAGAATTGAGGGACAATGAAAAAGAATTTTACATATATTTGAAATTAAGTACAAGGACATATGATGAATTATTTTCAAAATTAGAAGCATACTTGAAGGCGAAGACTCAAAGATCAAAGTCCACGATATATAAACTTCAAGCTATGCTTCTTGACGGGCATTTCTATCTTTATATAATTCATTCGCCATCCCATAAGACTGGCTGAAATTACACCTCAATTATTAGACGCTCTGTATCGATGTTCATGATTGTACCTAGCCTCCGACGCGTGTGACCGTGGCATCTAGCGGCGCTCGACTGATTTGTAGAAACATACCCGCGAGCGGACGCCCGTACCGTGCGCCCGCGCCGTAAGCCCGCCGCCCGCCGCGCGTGTGACAATCCGTCGCCCGCGCCCGCACTCCGACGCACGCGCCTGCGCTGCTCATACTATTTTTCATTATAAACACGCGAGCGTGCGCCCGCGCGAGTTTTAGCGTTCGCCCTAATAATTTTTGAGCAGTTGTGTCAAAACGAAAAGCATTTATAATTTAAATATTAATAATAAGGTGTTAAAGTTCGCCTAATTAAATTCCCAGTTTTACCGGAAAAAAAATAGTATTAAGGAAGTCTCCGATTTTTTTTCTTTGTTCTATGAACTATAGGTAAATATACTCAGCCTATTCCGATCACTGAATTAATACGAGAGAAAAAAGTATAGTTAAGAATTTATTTATTTAAGAATTTATAATAGTGTATTTCGCTCTGGTTATTTTCAAGCAAACCTGGGGGCTTATGATAGTTAATAAACAAGAAAATATTTTCTAGTACTAAGTACTAAATTGTAGTTCCATTTCTGTTGGTTTAACGCCCAGGTTTCATAGAAAAGTGCCCATCATCCATGCCCTATATCAACAAATGTTGTGAATTTTCTAACACTAACATTTAAAAACTACTTCATAAGAGAATCAGATAGTTCAATAAGTAACTACCATAGATGGTTTGTAATCAGCGTAGATATATCGGACGGCTCCTGGTCTGAAATTCTCAAAACAGAAATTAAAACGATCGAAAGCGCAAACTAAAGTGACTCGAATTAATACCAGCCGTTAGGTTCAAAGTCGATTGCAACAGTGTAGCGCACGGAAAGGCAACCGCGCTATAGCTGCGTCCAAGACATTTATTTTGAATTTTTTGGCGGGAAACCAGTTTTTTGCCTATAATTTTGAAACTAAGAAGCCCAGTGATTTGAAATTTTGCATGCCGTGTGCACCTATTATAAGGTATCATTTGATTCTTAGTACGAGACTCTAACTTATACGGTTACAGTGATTCAAAACGTGTAACGTGTCTCCAGCTTACACATGCTTATCGGTTCGTAGCTTAAAAACTATTCGAACTAGAGATTAGAAAAATTTGGAGCTTACTGCTCCAATTCGACTCTAAAATTTGAGGTATAAAATATAATCCTACCTCAAATAATTACGAAGATACAGGTGTGTGTAAGCCAGAGACACGGGTCTCCAGCTAACACACACTTTAATGATCGTAGTTTCAACAGTATTTGAGTGTGACGGTTAGTTTTTTTGGTTCTCATTGCTCCTATTGTGCACTAAATTTCTGACTATAGTCTAAAGCCCTAACCTCACTGGTTTGCCTTAAAACGGCATGTGTCAGCTGGGGACACGTTTCTCCAGCTAACACACAAAAAAAAACTCCTAGTAACGAAGTTATGGTTGCACCTAAAATATCACTGACACGTTTGATTGCTCCTAATTTGCACTAAAATATGGCATGCTTAGAATTCCTCTATGTCTTATGAGGAAGCTGTAGACACACACACGTTATTTGGTGTCTCTTTACAGTATAGTTATATGAAATTATAGGTATATGAAAAAGGCTATTTAAATATAAAACATTTTTACATAAATATTAAATTTTATATTGTTTATGTTAGAAATCATTTTTGTTATAATGTCGTTTTTGTTTGTTGATTTCAAAGGCTGTCTTGGTTTTTACGAAAGAACTTACTGAGAACTGACTGACTTAAAACAAATTATGATTTGGCCGAAAGTTAAAAAAAAGATATTCTTTGTCGATTTTCCTAGCCATTTCTATAATATCGTAAAACACTTTGCTTTTTACATTTTGTGGAATATAGGAACTATGCAGCTCCAGTAGAAACTGTAGTCACAGCTTTACTTTTGGTATCGTATGACTACTTTTTTTTATTGCATTTATATATTTAATGATAATGCTTATACTCTACGGTGAATGACGATTATTAATATTTTCTATTATTCTTAATATCTACATAACTTTTTCACGTAATTTCTATAAAATATTCATAATCAAATCAAAATTGATCTTAGAAAGAAAAACTATTTGTACTAAAACTACTGAATAGTGAATCGGAATAACATTTTTTTTAAGAATGAATGTTATGATTTTGCAGTCCATCTGGACATTTGGATGTTTTTAAATCCAGAAGTAAAATGTATTCTATTGTTTTCTTAATTGTTTACCTGAATGATATCATTTTGGTGTTTTAATTCCGAGCTGATTTAGAAATACTAATTATTTCACTTTGTTGTTTGAGGTGATATCACCTTTTTTATTGTACTTAATATTGACTGAAAGATTTTATGCGAAAATTCGAGTTCCTGCGTTGAGATAAGAAAAAAGAAAACAAAGATTTTATAAAAATTTCTTAGATGATTTTTTCTTAAGTAACCAACAAATTATTATATTTTTTATGCTTGAATGGTATTATTGCTATCATGGAATGCTGATAAATGTCGAAACTTAAGCTGACTGTATGATGCATGTAGGAAAACCATTATTTTTTATTTTCTACCCCCTTTGTGGTCTAGTGGTACAACCACCGGTATCAGACCCAGGGGTCCCGGGTTCGATTCCCAGCGGGGGTACATATTGTATTCGGTTTGGTTAGTGGTAGGACTTGTTGTAAGTCCGCCTGGCTAGCTACCACCATCTTATCTAAGTCTGACGCCATAACAACAATGTTTTCAGCATTGTTGTATTCCGACAGTTAAAGATAAGATAGCCAGTTCCTCAGTGATTGGGGATTCCGGGAGAGGCTCGCTCCCATCTTCAGCCTTATCAATACTTAACATCAGGTATGATGAAGTTTAAGAGTCTACCCGTAAAACATATTAAAAAGAAACTAAATTGTATGCGCATTGCGCGCCCACGGAAGTGTTTATAATTTGGCATAGTTTAAGTTTACTATGTAGGACTTATTAATTGTTTATGAAAACTTTGTTGTTTACTGACAGTCTAGTCTGTATTTTTATGGTTTTTGGTTCAATAAATAATTAAATTTATCATCTCTATCAGAATGACCTTTTCGCTGAAAGACAATTCATGTTGGATAACATGAAAGTATCCTAGGAACCTAGATATCCGAAAGACAATTCAGCTATTAAATGTATTACTTGCTAATTAAGTACTTTTTCATATACTATTATACAAGTCAATATAAAGAAGTTCATATCCAATAGCAGAACTAGAAAATGGAAGCGCAATGAACATATGTATCTTTTAACGTGTCTTTAAGAAAGTTGACTAGAAGTCAATCAAATTCATCTGGTCATTGTGTTTATATTTAGTTTTGAAAACAATAATTGGTGAAAACTCGAAAACAATAAAATTGTAAAATTGTTTGTATATCACAATACCTACCTAATACTATAGTACATTACAATACTACAATAGCAAGCAAGAAAGTATTGATAATGCGAATTATAAACCTGATGCAAGCTAAATAGATTAAAGAAAAGTAATTATTACTAGATAGATTTGAATAGAATCATTTAATAAAATGCAGCAAATGCTCTAAGATTTGTAAAACTGTTTTTTTTTTAAGATACATTTTCTTCTGCCTTTTATGTAAGAGTGCCGTACTATAATCTGTACTTTATCCTACAAGTTTTTAGCACTGATTTGCATTAAAATACGTGAAATATATTTGTTTTCCATTTACTAATAAAAAAAAACATATTTTCTTGATCAATAAATTTAAAAAAATAATAAAAAATCTTTTTTCTATTTATGCTATGCATATAGTACTTACGAAGTACAAATACGTAAAATCTTAATTAGCACACGATTAAGTAGTCATTACTGGAATGGCAATAAGTTTCATTTTCCTGTCACTTGCAGCGTGCGTCATCGCTATTGTGCATCGAGCGACGCACAGAAGCAAAAATGCTATCGCTATAGAACGAGTAGAATGTTATACATATTTACAAATACCTCAAACGAACTTGCATATTTAATATTATTTAAAGTCATTTTAATTGGTACAATCGACATCAAATCAGATGTTGCAGGAAACATAGGCATTCGAATTGTCACGCTAAAAATTGTATCGGGAAATAGTTCCGTTTACATCCGGTAGGGACACTCTGTAGACCTAGCACTAATAACTTTCGAGTAAGTATCGAGGAAGTTAAGTAAAATAATGTATGACATAGTAAACGTAAAAATAACTTTCCTATACATTTTTTGACATTGGATCCTCGATACTATTTCCATAGTGCTAGCCATTTCTCATTCATTTGTTGACGTGAAGATACGAATACTTTCGCAAGATTTTCATGTTTTAGCGTCACTATTAATAATGTTTTTTTTCCGGGTGGGGGATCGAACCTATGACCTCTGACAGTAAATAGGATGTGTATTGTACACATGACAACAACAATGGGTCACTCATATGTCATTATATTTTAATGATTGGTGTGAAAGAATTTTTCAAAGGCATAGGTTACCCAAAAGTTGTTCCATTATTATTACCAATTACCGAACAAAAAGGCACATAGTTTAGGTTCTGTTATTTAGAGTATAATTAACAAAGTGATCTATTAGTATTGTCGAGCATTGTCATAATTAGGTAAATACTTTGAAGAACCAATATTCAGAGTCAGAAGATATGGACAAACTTGTATGAGGATTGATTGTACTCTGATTTTTTCTGATTGCAATAGGTGGTGTAAATGGATTTGGATGCATCATAGAATTGGACAGTGAAGAACTAGAAAGCGAAAACGCTTAGTGTTTGAGGTGATTCAGTTATTTTCGCTTTATTTGGTCATGGGATGGGTGACCTAATATTAGAATTATTAGCGGGTTTGTTATCTACCTTTGCAACAGCAATGCGATAGCAAAAGTTACGCGATAGTTGCTTCACGTCACGTATCACCATAGCAACCGATTGCAGTGCAGCCTCTACTGAACAACCGATGAACTAAAAAACATACCGGCCGAATCGAGAACCTCCTCCTTTTTGGAAGTCGGTTAAAAATGTCTCACTCTCGCACTCTAGGTAGGAGCGCTAAAGAGTGAGACGTCGCTATTCGAACCATCAGCGAGCGATTAGCCAGCGATCACACACCTACGTAATACCATTTTTATTTTGACATTCCGCGTTGAGCGCGCGATCACTACGCGATGATTGCTACTTTTTTGATAATAACCCCGCGGCATTATATTGTAAATGCTAAAAAAATATGGTAAATAAAACAAAATTAAGTACTTTTTAATTGTCAAAATTTTCTTACCACCACCTGCTCGAGACTTATTTAACCGACTTCCAAAAAGGAGGAGATTCTCAATTCGGTCGGTATTTATTTTTATGTACACCGTTTACGCCGAGATTGTTATTCGACGCATGTATAGTTGGCCTTTGGTCCCTAAAAAATTGTTTAACTTAGCCCAGTAATTTTATTTTTTAAGCATTTTTTTAACATGGACGATGTAATTCTCACGATACTTTGTGTATTGAAACCTAATCTAATCCAGAAAAATCCTACTATAGTACCTATAACAGATACTAAAAAGTAAAAAAAAAACTACGTCAAGAAAACCGACTTCATAAACTAAAAATACACAAAATACATTCTACTTTGAGCGCTGGCACCGACTCCGAAAGGCTTATTTCTTGCTTTTTAGTTTTTAAAATTCGGTTTTTTTATTAACTTTTTTAATTTGGCACATCACGAAACGTAAAAGATATATATTAAACAAGCAAAAAAGCCACTTGTCTTATGTCGCCCTGACAGGATGAGACATGTTGCTTTTTTCTAGTATATTTTCTTATTTAATATTTATTACATAAAAATAGCATTGTAAAATGCAAAATTAAAAAGTTGTTAAAGTTATGATTAGCCAAATCATGTCACGTGATAGTCATGATATACTTATTTTTAGATACATTTAAATATATATATTAAACACCCAGATCAAGACAAATAGACATGTTCATGCACACAAACATTTCTCTTGTCGAGGGTTCGAACCTATGCATACCTATAGTACCTATGCACCAAACAGGTCGTCAACGTTACAGTACGTTACTTAATTATGATTGGCTATAACATTTCATGTGGTAGTTATGATCGACTACAACATTTCGCACTACAACATTTGTAGTAATATAATTGGGGTCCGTCATGGCACATCACATGACACTAAAGTTATATAGACTGTGGTACTAACACAGCGTATGGAAGAGAAGTTATATATAATGTGGCAAGTACTATGTTTAACTACATCACTGTCACAAAGTAGTTATGTTTGTTTGGCCTCCTATGTCACGTGGTAGTTATGACTGATCAGTCCATGTTGCGTGGTAATTTTGTATTGAATACGAGATGTCAAGTGGTAGATATGATTGGCTATGGCTACATGCTATATCGTGTCACAATGTAGTTATCCTTGGCTACATTGTATAGCGTGGAAGTTATGATAGACCATATTCTGTCACGTGGTAGTTTTATTCGGCTACATCATGACTGACAAAGTAGTTACCTATCACTGGCTTGATTCTGTCAAGTGGTAGTTATGATTTACTATGATATGGCTACATCATGTCACGCAGTACTTATCCTAGGCTACATCGTATAACGTGGTATGTATGATAGCATATTCTGTCACGTGATAGTTTTAATTGGCTACAACATGACTGTCACAAAGTAGTTATCACCGGCTACATTCTGTCAAGTGGTAGTTATGATTGGCTTTAAGATGTTAAGTTGTAGTTATGTTTGCACATCTTGGTCAAGGATCACGACCATATTTTTTATGTCACAAATCGTAACCGAGTGAAGGCTCATAACAAAACCTTTTCTCTAGTAGCCAATCTTACATCATGATTTTTATTTCTAAAATATTTTTTTGTATATTTTGTAGGGATGTGATTTAAAGAACAAATAATATTTATACCTCCACTCATTGCCTATTAAGTATATATTCGTCAAGTCCAGAAACACTATTAGTCATAAGTTTAATTTAACGATAGAAAATATTAACTTGTACTAATTACTACTCGTCAATAGTTTGCCAAAGATACGATAGAACATGCGCGTTAGACTTTAAAACGCGTTTTGATAAGAACATTCTATGCACGGACAGAGACAAAAACACACAAAATTGGTATGGACTCATTCTATAAATGTGGACAGGCCCGACGGCGCAGTGGTAAGTGGCCATCTTCTACGCCAGGGAGTCGTGGAATCGATCCCCACACGGGTTAAATACTTATTACTTATGTGACGAATGTTTATGTGTCATATATCTACAAATCACACCCAGACTCCCATCTAGTTCTATCAAAGTCAATCGTAGCACCAAACAAATCGCACCTCCAATAATGTATGGGCACAATTCAAAATTTTAGGTATTTCACTTTTTGTGATAAAAAGGCTCTTTATGGCCAGTCTTACTAGATGACTTTCGCAAAAAGAGAAAACAAACGTTAAATAAGGGAGTTCGGTATTATGTGCCCCTTTTACACTTTCTTAAATTGGCCCCACTTTTCCCCGCTAGACGGATCGAATCAGTGTCGCGCCAATATTAGACAGAGCCGGACCGCGCTTATGTCGCCCGAGTTGGAGTTGTGCCTTTGTATTACAAAGTCTGAGGTAAGTATTGGATTGCGTTTTAATATAATAAAGGCCGATTAAGGTTTGGGCCATTCTCACCCTGATTATCGTTACAATGTCGCAGGCTAAGTCTAATTAATTCTTTACATTTCAAATACATTTCATATTTATATAAAATATAACGACTTAGTCCTATATACCTTTAAAAATTATTATTTTGATATCGCTAAGTAAAGTTAGGCCTTTGTCACATGAATATTTGTAAATAAAATAGTAAACTATCCTTTAATAGTTGCAAATATCCGGTCATAACTAATTAAGTTTTGTACCTTTTATTCCTAATAATTTGTTTATTAACTATTTCTTGTACCTAATCATGTCCCTGCAACAAAATCTCCAAAACTAACAGTTTGTTATAAAGTTTATTACTTATCCAAATCCTTATTTATACAGATCCCTAAAATACATTACTTTAAATATCGTTAATTAAATGTTACTAAAACGATAAAAATTATATCGGTTTATTGGTAACTAGGGTTCCATACCAAACGTATGTCCCCTATGTTACCAATAAAACGATACATTTTTATCCTTTTTGATGATAGTTAAACTGATAGTTTTGGAGATTTAAAATTTTTGTTGCAGGGACATAATAAGAAATAGTTGATTGGCCCATACATGATTTATGACCTTCTTTTTTTAGTAATATTTGAGTGATTCCAACTAAAGCTATAAACAAAATTAACAGAGCCCTTGTACAAAGATTATTTTCTTGTATTATTTTGTGTACTCAAATATAAATAAATATAAAGAGTAACTAAATCACACTTTTATTGAGTGTGCAAAAAAGTACATAATGACGAGTTTATTGTAAAATAAAGTAGGTAGGTACCTTAAAAATTTCCAATTTGAAAACCCTATATTTCGTTTTATTGAAGTTATTCTTAGGGAAGTTTAAACATTAATATTATTTATTTTTATTTAATTTACAGATAATGACATCATGCTCACATAAAATAATCGCGCTAGTTAATAGGACTGTCTAGAGGATCATGAGAATGCATCAAAAAGAAATAATTCTAAATGTTGTAAAAATAATAAGGTGCATAAACCGTTTTTTTTTTTTTTTTGCATTCATTGATAATACTGAAAGTGGAAAAGGAATAGTCAACTCGTCTCTCAACTTGCTCCGATGGGACTCGTAACTACGACCTTTCACTTGTTTGTTCTTTTTTCTAATAGGTACTTCATTTTCAATATTTTCAAGATAAACTGTTTTTACATTATTATCAGCAAGCAACTGAACTGTAATAAAAGTACTTTTATTAGTACAAATATTATGATTTTTTGTTTTAGGATAGTGATATGGAAAACATCTCTGAAGGAAATGTCGAAATCGGCAATATTGTTCTACCAATACCACGGTTTCCATAGCTGATACTAGTTTTACTACTACAACTTACTTACTACTACTACTACCTACTCTTATAATAATACTCAATTATTGAAGATTAAAAATAAGTACTTATGCTTTAAGACTGAAATTAAGTACCTATAGATACTCTAGAAATGTGATGTATCTATAACAAGTTAAAATCATAAAGTAAGTTTTTTTTTGTTTAAATACTTTTGGTTTTGAGAAGTGTGTAATTTTGTTACCATTGTTATTTTAAGAGTACGGTTTGTGATTATGTTTCGTAAGAATTACAGTTGTGTTTTAAAAAAAGAATTTATTTTGTTTTGTCCTGTTGCATCAGTTGGTGCATTGTTAGTTAATAATAACCGTAATAAAGAAATTTAAGTCATAAATATCAAACAAGAAAATATACTAGAAAAAGCAACTAGTCTCATGTCGCCCCGACATGCGACTAGTTGCTTTTTAGGGTTTCGTAGCTTATAGGCAAAAACGAAACCCTTATAGATTCTGCCAAACCGATGTATTTCTAGTATATTTTCTTGTTTGATATTTATCACATAAGAATAGCATTGTAAAATGCAAAATTAAAAAGTTAAGTCATATTTTTTTTCTTATAATTCACTAACAGTTAAAAAAACTTTTAAAAAATCTTCATGTATTATACAAAACAAGGAATTAATGATACTTAAAAATCCTTTATTATGGTTAGAAACTTCATTTTGTTTTATTCTAATTTCGACGCTAATAAAGACTAAGTATGTTTATTGAAAATAGCTTTTTATTAAAGTTTTTTTTATGTTTTGGCTTTTATTTAAGTATTTAAATCTAATTCCAAACCCATCACAATGTTCAATGACGTTACAGTCCGACAACTAAAGTAATTACTTATAAATATGTATGTTATAAATAAATATTATATGGGCATAAATGTTATATGGGCACAAATAAATATGTAATTGAAATAAATTTTAATAAAACATAGTAATATTTGTTGATATATACCATAAAATATTGAAGTGTAAATATTAGAGGGGCTCAAATCAAGTAATGCCTAAAGTATCAAATAAAACATCTGTGTAACAAGGGCCTAACTTTCTATTTAATTATTTGATATATTTTTTTCCATACTTCGAATCCATATTTTTTAAGTATTGCCTAGTCATATTATAGCTCAGTTACCTAAGACATATTATTTCAAATTTCATCAATATAGTGCACAAAATCAAGAATTTAGAAGCCATTATGTAGAAAACCATATTATCACTCATTGGTTTTACGGGCTTCCCCAAAAAATTGCTTTTTGTATTTGTGCCCATACATTATTGGGGGTGCGAAATCTATTTTTCTATTTAGTTCTATCATCAGAAATTGAAATAATTAACTAGTTGAACTAAACGGAAAATAAATTCCGTATTATCAAAGTCAACCACAACACTAACGGTACTTACTTATTTTCCACTCACTTTTATCAGTAGAACTAGTAGTAGTACCTATCTACTAGTTAGATGCACTGGACGTTAATATAAACTCCAAGACTCGAACCCGCAACATTTGGATTTCCGATCCACTGTATCCCCACTTGCGCTACCGAGATTCGTATCACAAATATATATATATATATATATATATATATATATATATATATATATATATATATATATATATATGTATATATTTGGTATAGACGCAGAAAATATTATTAAAAATTTGTCTTCCTTAGATAACCATGACTTCAAAAGGTTAATAAGTACGATAGCTATATAAAAAAACAAACTAGTCTCCTAGTTTCTCAGACGGAACACCAGCTCGCAACGTTTGGATTTCAGAGGGTCTAAAAAGGGCGGTAAAGCAATATTGTTTAGTGAATTCCCTGACAATTAATTTATTTCTTTTCTTATAGAATTTGGTTTTAGTAAGTTTTCTTGCCATCAAAAAAATTAAAAGCAAATTCTGACAGTTCTAAACTCCAAAGATAGCAAACAATTAAATGAATTGTTAGGAAATTCGCTTAACAATATTTGCGTTAGCGTCGTAGTAGTATTGTAATGCAAAAATAAGGTATCAATAACATATAATGACTATTTGGTATAGACTCCGCCAACATTATTCAAAGTTTGTCTTCCATAGACAACCATGACTTCCAAAAGGTTAATAAGTACGGTTGCTTCACCGTGAACTGTCAAGGTCCTATTCTCGGAGCAATCAAACAGCCGTCGTATTACGCGGAAAAAGTCGCTCGCTAGCCACTGTGTTTCGCTTATTTCCAGTATTCTAAAGGCAAATGTTCAATACTCAGACAAAAAAAACATAAAATTACAAATATTTTCCAAAATTTATGTAAAAAAAGAGTGTGAATTTTCTTTTAATTTTGTCATATTTTTATTTAAAAAAACCATATGAATTCCTGCAACCAAATATAAGATTATTTTCTTGCAACTGAGTAAAAACGTTTGCGATGCAACCAAATACTGAAACATAGAAAGATACAAGATTGAAAATGTTGAATTATCGTTCAAAATCTATTAGTTCAATTCTTATTGATATATAAATTCATAAATAAAGAGTTTTTAAGATTTTTTTGGAATAAACCGCGTACATCTTATGTTTTGGCGCGCACTGTTCATTGAAATAAAACAAATTTTACGGATATCAAACGGTCTATATTTCACGAACTAAGTTGTATTTGTCCGTATTTTTTTGGTTTTTAAGGGGTTTATTGATTTTCCCGACGTTTCGGCACCTTTTCAGCTGCCGTGACCCTGTGACCGTGCGGAAAAATAGGTTTAGGTTAGGTTAGATTTTTTTTTATAACTAGACAGGCATTTGACCACCCTCGTGCCGAGCGAGCGATAATGAGGGAGAGTGAAATGCTTATTCACTCTCGCCTTGAGGAGGCCAAGGTTGTAGGAATCGGGGAACACATGAGCAGGCAGTGCATTCCATTCTTAGCGGTTCGCATAAGAAATGTATCAGCAAAGCGCTTGGTACGGACCGTTGGAATGTCAACGCCGCGCGCCGTATGGGTGATAAGCTAACCTGCGTCTGGTACCCCGATAGTGGAAAGGGGCTGGAGGGACAAGGTCGTGCAGTTCGCTCGCACACTCTCCAAAGTGTAACCTATAAAAGACCGATAAACATGCAATTTTACGGCGGTGACTGAGGATCTGAAGTTCCGCCGTGACCAATGAGTTTCCTGGCAAGGTTTTCAATCGATTCTAGAAGATCTAGCTTATACTTAGCAGAACCACCCCACCAGTGACAGCAGTACTCCATAGACGGCCGAATCTGCGCATTTTATAAATGGAGCAGCTGATTTGGAGAGAAGTATCGCCTAGCCTTAGAGAGGGCGCCCAGTTTCTTTGCAGCACACTTCGCAATGGAGTCGATATACTCGCCAAAGTTCAGGTCGGAAGACTGGTTCAGGCAAAGAAGTTGCAGATTTTAGGTTATCGGTATGGATACACCTGGAAAGTCGGAGTGAGTTGGAAGGGACTCCGTTTTGCAGTGAATAAACAAGCCTGTGTTTCAGTGGCATTGAAACTGACAAGATTGGCGTTGCCCTGAAGTGCCAGATTCGTATGTTCGACAAGGGACTGTTGACAAGACTGGATTTCATCACTGGTAGCCTTTGCAGTTGAGAAATATCAGCTAGTTAAAGTGGTGTCATCTGCATACCCAATGGTATCAGACACCAGCAGGTCGACCTTTTTTTTTTTTTTTTTTATTTTTTTTTTTTTTTACTAGGAGAAATGCTTTTACGCATTTTTCGCCCCCAGGTGCAGGGGCGATTCGAAATGTTGGACTCACCTGGGCGGGTACTACCAACTAAAACTCCTAGTACTTGCCCTCCAGGCCGCCATTGGTCACGGGGGGTAGGGTTCGCAATCACCCCTAACCAGCAGGTCAACCTGCGTAATCCAAGAGCCTGAGTAATCCAAGTGCAAAGGCTACCAAAGGTACCGTATGAGGGAATCTTAGCAATTAAGCTGTCATACCAGACCCTGTCAAAGGCTTTGGAGATGTCGAGCGATATGGCAAGGGCTACGCCGTGTTTCTCGATTGATTGGCGACTAAGTCGCTCACCTTGTACCTTAAAAAGTTTTTTAGTCGATCGGTTAAATATTACCCATATTTTTTTTGTAATTCAAAATGAAAAAATAATACATTTGTGACATAACAATTGCAATTCTTAGTTTTCAACAATCTCAATAAAACTTCCGTTGTAAATCTACCGAACTTACACCTCACTAGTTTTTTCCTGTTCAATCTTTTGTAAGAAGTGCGGTATCATGAAGCAATGAATGATGACTAAGATCAGCTTATGCATTCAACGACCCGCCTCTGGTGTAACTGTTTTTTTTTTATAAAACACAATCTGAGATAACTTTTAGTCTAGAAAAATATACCTTTGTCTGAAATTGCTCAGGCGGGATTCGAAGTAGGTATAAAAAACCTTTATATGAAAAAAATAAAATAAAAAAGCGATTTGGAATCCGGGTACCGAAGAGTATACGATAACGACAATATTTTCAAGAAATTCAGTAAAAAAAATGTGTTTTAAAAATTTTTGCAATTGACCAACTTGGCAACAGTGAATTAAAAATATATACAAGATCAATATTGGTCTTTAACATATTTAAAAAAAGGAGAATATATATCCTATTTTTTTTTTATCTGTTAAATTGTCAGAGCAAGTTGGAGAAAAATATTTTTTTTTATTAAAAAGATATAATTATAATCTGTAATTTCTTTGCAATATTCTTTGCAAAAGTGTACGAAGTTGTACTTCTAAAGCAAATAACTATATTTTCACCTCACACGCTCGGAAAATACGGTTTTGTCATTCAATTTCTGCGTGGAAACTCGCATTTTGTAGATTAGCGTGGTAAAGTACCTTTTAATTTAAAACCTAAAAATATGTCCTAATGTGTTGCGAATCGCACTATTGACTTTTTATGTTACATTTTATTCTTCGCACGCAAATAAATGCAGATGCAACACAGTGACACACCTTGTACCTTCACCGAGCACCCGGTGCTAGTATTGCAGGGTCTAACAACTCCTGAGGATGCGCCGTGTGTGGGCGAAACACATGTAGAGTGGTCGGTGAAGGTGACATAAACTTTTATTTTAAAATTGTCTTTGTCTTGTAACTTATGTCAATGTCAACATTTACCAAATCCTTTTTATTGTTATTTTATGTCTATGTAACAATTTATTTCTATTTAAGTAACTTAGAATTCACTTTTTTATTATTTTAGTTTTTATGTCAATAAAAAACAAGAAAAAGGTAATATTTAGATAAAACTTTTTGTTAAAAGATTTTTTTACCGGAAGATTATCGAGGAAACAACCTAAAAAAAATCCTCACTGTTGTGAGGTGAAAAATTGGGTGTTACGCTCTTCAGAAAAGCGTCTCGGACCTTTGAAACCCTTGCTACGCTTCGGATTCAATCTTTGAACCACTCGCTTCACTCGTGGTTAAATCCTAGAATACTTCGCTTGCTTCGCGGGTTTCAATAAAGGTAACTCGCCGCGAAATCCAACTTTCCAACTTGCATAACAAATTACTATTATAGGCATAACTATCTATATAAATATATTTCTTCTTTGTCCGTCTAGCGACTAGGACAATTCTATATTATACAATTTTTCATCATGTATTTCACCTTTTTAAGGATTTATTTTCACGATCAAAGGTAGCCAATGTCCTTCACTAAGGTCTTATACCAAAACTCAATATATTTTTCTGGACTTCAGACGTTAAGAGGTTGTATCTTACGACATTAATAAGAGATAGTAGTTTTTATTTTTTATGAACGACTGTAAGACTCTTAGCCTTCATCATACTTGATTTTAAGTATTGATAAGGCTGGAGATGGAAGCGACCCTCTCCCGGAATCCTGAGCCACTGAGGAACTGACTATCTTATCTCAAACTGTCGAAACACAACAATGCTGGAAACATTGTTGTTATGGTGTCAGGTTTAGATAAGATGGTGGTACCTAGCCAGGCGGACTTACAACAAGTCCTACCACCAACCAAACCGAATACAATATGTACCCCCGCTGGGAATCGAACCCGGGACTCCTGGATCTGATACCGGTGGCTGTACCACTAGACCACAGAGGCGGTTAATTGTGGATTACAGCACAGTTTTATAATACCTCTGTATAGATATTCACATTCTCCAAATCAAATTATTGATTAAAGTTTAGTGTTTAATTTTTTTTCAAAATTAACACTATTTACGAGTATCTAACAAAAAAATTGCCGTAACACTTAATTCTTATCACCATGACAACGAACATGCAAAGAATATTGAAAACTGTTTACAAACTGTGCTCTGTTCATATGCGGTTTTCAGTACATTGACGCCTCTAAAGTGTCCCATATAATGTGATGGGAGTCAAGAGAGCCGGGTGGACTAATCAACAGTTAAACGACGAGAGTGGCGACATCTGGGTGTTAACTCACAACATGTGGACGGATCTCATTCGGAGGGTATTCGTCATCGTCCATCATTGCATCACTATTTTTAGCGTGATAAAACTTTTATTTTTATCATAAATATTAACACGACAATACAATATGCAAAATTAATAATTTATAACTTTTTTTTATGTTTTCCTTACAGTACTTGATCAACTCTTCTGTCTATTTCTAAATCAATTTAATTATTTATTTTTGGAAATCTATAAAACGTGTGTGTTTTTTTTTAATCAAAAAGTGGTTGCCCGCTACTTCTAGCGATGTCTGATGCTTACGGGCGGGCCTACCATCAAATTAGAAACCATCACCTTCTTCTTCCGTTTTTCACAGAAATTCCGCCAACGTCGCGCAGTGAAAGAGACACGGTTTATAGAGAATTTGCCCGGTGAAAAAAGCACGTTTTCATGTTTCAACCTTGATTTTCTTTGTGGTACCTACGGACAAACACAAAACGACACAATTAAATAAAACATATTACGTACATATTACCACAAAGAGGATTATAATTGAAGTTGTCACATTTTGACACACTTCACACTTTGGAGGCGATAATTGAGCGAAGACCTCACAAAACTTCCGTCAATAACCAAGCTTACTTTAAGAGATTCGTAGTACGAAATAGCATGTTAAGATTGAAACAATACTGCGCTAAGAGATGGCGGTAGGCCTCCTGGTTGACTCTAGACTAGAGCGTTTACATATTTTTGCTTTAGAATCTTTATAATACATATTTTGCTAAAGTTATCTGGGTAAACATAAAGAAATTAAAGATAATTTAGCAAAACAAACAAAAATAATGAAGAAATTATTTTCTGTCCAGAACAACTTTATAAATTCTCTGAAATTATTGGAATTTCATTTTTAAAACATTTCTGCAAAATTCTAACACAATAACCCAACTACTACTGAAACTAAAGCAAATAATTGGTTATTGATATTTGTTAAATGTAAAAAGAACAGAACATCATAAAAATAAAAATATAAATACCTTACATTTTTTTTAAACCTACGCGTAAGTTAGCAACTATGTAACTTCTAACTTTCCTCTGTTCGTAATCCGCGATTAATTATTTTTCCTTATCGTCACTTATAAAAGATAATAAATGTTTTATTTCACTAGAGATGTATCCAAGGGATGAAGGTCAAAGTTGAACTCAATGACATAGGGTCATGTACGAGCAGCCTAACCTGCAGTATATAATGTATACTCCGCCTGTGTGAAAACTTGATGTGTGCATTGTATATAGAGCCTATATACTTGTAGCTACGTCATTTACACTGTTTGTTACGGGAAATATCAATGAAATGGTGGAATTAATGCTTTTAATTTACAGGTAAATTTTGTGAAAGAGCATTGAAAACTTAATTTATCATTAAGCTTGTGTTTTTGGTTGGTGAAACAAATGATTTTCTATTAGTACATAGATCTTTTGAAATAAAACTCCAATAGATCTCAAACTCAAAAAAATACTATAAATGGAAACAAGGTGACACTGATAGTTACGAGAAAATTACGTTTGAATCCATGAAATTAATGATTTGAAACTATAGCATATTTTGTAAACGTGAATGAAAACTAACTAAAGTAATCATTTGATTAGTTTATTTCTTAGAATTCGATAAATAAAGCAAGTAACTATATAGAAAGTTTGGACTAGAATATAATAAAAAATCTCCAACTGATCTTGAAAATAGAGAAGAATTGGAACATTTCCTTTTTTTCTATATAATGGCTAAACTAACCTACATAAAATAAACTTTTGTATGATAGTAATCAGATTTTATATTGTGTAATAAATAATAATGATAAATATTGTTTTAGCATAATTAAACAGACTCATCAAATGAGAGAATTTACGAAACTATTTTGTATTCCAGCGAAACAGGCGATATTTTTAATTACACTAGTTTAGATAGAGTGGTCCACTGAATAAACATAAAACTGGAATTTGTGCAAAAAATAATGGAGAAACGGTGATATAATAATGCTTTAGGAATTTAAAAAAAAGGTACAAAAGATAACATACACGGTAGTCAAAGTTCAGATTTCATTTAGTTGTATTTTTTATACATAATTGAACAAGTTTCGCAACTCAAGTAAGAGCACTCATTTATTACTACAGATAAGTAAGGCAATAAGTGACGGCGCAAATCAATTCCAAGGAATCGTCAGTAAACACTCAGTCCAGTAAAGTAAATGAAAAACAATTGCTTTCTTTTTTTATAAAGAACAGGGAGACACGTCAACTAAATCATACCTGGGACCCTACTGCCATCTCTTATCACAGTATTGTTTCAATCTTACCATACTATTTCGTACTACGAACCCCTTAAATTAAGCTTGTTTTTTGATGGAAGTTTTGTGACGTCTTCGTTCAATCATCGCCGCCAAAGTATGAAATGTTTCAAACTGTGACAACTTCAATAAAAACACAATTTTTCAGATTCACAAAAAATATGATCAAAATAAAATGTTAGACGTCCTATACATTGTGATGATGATGAAAAGCAGTAAGTACCTACCTACCGATTTTTTTACAATGTATCTATAAATAAAAGATATTGTAGACGGCTAAAACCTGTATGAACGGGACTATTACTTTTACAGTCAGAGATGTCGACAGCTAGACTTTTTAGAACCTCAAGGTTTTCTTGGTAAAAGTACAGCGAAACTGAAAGTTGTCGCGATACCAACTTTCGTATATTTCAGCATAAAAGAGGTTTTATTCTTGTACATAGACAGATAAATCAGTACAAAAAAAAGAAAATATTTGGTGCAAATTGTATGAAAACCCGTCCTTCGCCTGACCCGGGATCATTTAGGTTTAAATATCGAATCAAACACGTGAAGGGCCAAAGCCTGCGGTTTTTTCGACGCTCACGCAGTGATGCCGACTGATAATTGACACGTGCCTAGTGCTTATGATCCCGGACTTTATACGAATCCCGGAGTTAGTGATAGAGATTAAGTAAAAGAATTTCTTTCAATTAATAGCTAGAAAATCTCTGAATCGTTTTAGTAATAAGAAGTTTTGTATCATAAAACTTTTTTTTTTCGCCTGACCCGGGATCATTTATGTTTAAATATCGAATCAAACACATGAAGAGGTAAAGCCTTCGGTTTTTTCGACGTTTACCCAATGATTCCGCACTGTTTACGAATTCCGACAACAGATTTGAAAAGTCTTTTGTATAAAGCAAACATTTTTCGGTTTTAATAGAGTGTAGCTTTGTATCTCTATTATGTTTATATTAATACATTGTAAAAAATGTTGATATAATTGATTAATATTTTATGACTTTTGAATTTTTGCATTTTTTAAATGCCATTTTTATAGTTATGATATAAGTATTTTAAATAAAAAAATATTGAAATAAAACAACTTTTCCGCATATTAAACGCGCTATAGTTCACGAACTAAGTTACAATTTGTAAGTAAAGTTGTATATTAATAAAATATTTTTTTTTTTTTAATATTGGGAAAAATCAACTCGGCTGCAAGTGAATTCTAGCATTCTCAAGGGACTCGAATGTGTCGTGGGTTCGAGAATTCACTTGTGGCCAAATTGATATTTCCAATTTTTTTCTATTGAAAAATTAATCATAAGTATGATTAATGTTTATTAAAAATATACAACAGCGCTGGCTTTTAAGGTTTAGTTTTTGTTATCCTCTAGATTCCGAATTACTTATGTATAATTGAATTGACTAAATGTAATAACTTTGAATTTCAGATCGTCAACAAGTATTTATAATGACTGATTTAACTCTTAACAGTTTGTTCATTTACACTGACATTGAGTTTATAAATCCTTTTTCGGCCAATAAATAAAAAAAAAGTATATTATTAATATAATTGAGTTGCGGGATTTTGGATTGCGGGATTTCTAACCTGCTCGCTCCTATTTCGCTTTATAAATCAATGAGCAAAAACCTCTGAAAATGTGTATTATAAAACCAAACAACATCGTATCAAAACTTTCAGTTTAAACAATGTTAAGTCTTATTGGCACGGAATAAAGACTATGCGTAATCGAATAATGATACACTTATTTATGCAAAACGGCATTCGATTACATAATATTATGTGATATTGATACACATAATGCGTTTCTGTCGTTGGCAGCTTTTAATAAAATGCAAGCAACAAATGTAATGGCACACACTTAATTTATTATAAATAGTATAAACTATATTTAGTTTTTCGTGGAAATGAGAATTTGATTCACTTTTTAATCAAAAGTAGGAAAATCATTGAGAAATCAACTATCATTGAACGTAATTTAATAAAGTTTTAGGTTGTAAGTTGTTAAAACATGCTGACCGAATCAACATTTAGTTTTTTTACTCTAATTTAAATTAAGTATATATTTACAAAAAATAAAGTACCTATAAATGTTTTGGATACACATAACTCATTAATCATTAATCAGTTAATGTGATTTTGTAAAAAAAACTTTTTGATGCAGTAAAACCACTTTTCAAGGGAAAATGTAGTCCTTATTCCACGCAGACTAGTCTAGTAAAGTTAATTTATTTTGTTCGAAAAAATGACATTAATTCCTGCTCTCAAATTGTTTTTAATTATTAATTATACTTGAGTATGTAATAATGTGTATTAAGTTTTTTCCAAAATTTTGATTGAGGTTTATTTGCGCTCATTTAATAAATTTGCGTTAATAAAACCGACTTCAAAAACTAAAAAGCAAAAAATAAGCCTTTTGAAGTCGGTGCCAGCCAAGGCATTCTATGCTGTGGTCCTTTTAATTTTATTTTTCTTGCCTTAGCTATAGTAAATGCTTTGAACTTAACAGAAAGAGAGAATATATCAGAAAGATGTCCTGAAAGAGTTAAGGATGTGTAATTACGGTTGACGATTATTGAAAAATATTGACGGTGGTTCGCAAGTCTCGGTAGCTCAGCGGTTTGGACCGGATTTCCAAAGGTCGCGGGTTCGATTCCCGTCTGAGAATTACTTGTGGCCGAGTTAATTTTTTCCAATATTTTTCTATTTAAAATTTACCATAAAATGTGTAATAAATTGGGATTAATCACCTAATTAGCACTAAACTAATAAATTGGGGAAATACTTCTGCCCGCAAACTGATAACAGATTTTATATTGTTTCTAAGGCGACTGGGTTTAAAGTTACCATGGATCATGGTGTTGCAGTGTCCTTATTTCTTTTCTGCATGGCTACCGGACTTCACAGCCCTAGCAAGAGCGGCTATTATCGACACTCGTAGTTCGATAACGTATCACGCTCATATCTTAGCGGGGTAAACAGGACAGCACCGAGAGGAGCTCGGTAGCGCAGCGGTTTGCGCGCTCGGCCTACGATTGTTGAGGTTAAGCAACTTTTGCAATGGTCGGTCACGGGATGGGTGACCATAAATTTACTATGACGAGCTACTCCGTGCTTTGGAAGGAACGTTAAGCCGTTGGTCCCGGCTCCATTTGCAGTGGTTAGAACCCACCAATCTGCATTAGGCCCGCGTGGCGGGTTATGGCTCATTCTCCTCATCCATCCATAGGTGCCCAACAGTGTGGACATAAAAAATGGCTAATGAAAAATCAAGACAGCATCATGCGCCATATAGTATAGCGTGATATAGCGGTGTTCAGGCTGGTTCCATATTCTGTTGTATAAAACAGAAAAGCATATTTTAGAGCTGCTTAACGTTTTTTGGCATACTCATCATTTCGCATAACGTTCATACAGAATAAATCATAACGCATACCTTTTTTCCCTATAACCTCTTTTGTTATAATGGTATTTCAGGAAACTTTTTTTGCATAAATATTTTCACCATAATGATAACTAATCATAACATTTATTGGCATATCAATCTTTACCACAAAAAATATTTTTAAATACATTTATGTAAACAAGTATGCAATACATACATGTAATGCATGCAAATGCAAAACAAGTATGCAATCAAGCATGCAAGCAAGCATGCAAGCGAGCATGCAAGCGAGCATGCATGCAAGCATGTATGCAAGCATGCAAGCAAAGCAAGCATGCAAAGTAAGCATGCAAGCACATACAAGCAAGCAAGCATGCAAATGGGCAATACACCCATTTATTAGTTTTAAAAATTTAGTCAGGAAAATATATTATTAGCATTTAAAATTCCATGTGCAAGTAAAACCAGCACGTTGATGTTTTAATCTAACGTAGATCAATCAAATTATCAGCATTTGCAGTTTTTTTTCCTTTTCTCTTATAGAAAATGAGAGAAATTGCACGTTTTCTCATTATTTTCACTACCAATCGTCAGGGTTCGATTTCGACATGACACAAATATTTAAATAACAATATCAATTCTGGGTTATGTAGGGTATTTATAATTATGATTTTAGGATTTTTTTTAAGGAAAGGTATGTACAATCTGCCCCCCTAATTGTCTAATTTAAAATCTATCACAATCCCTTTCAGAGGTATTGTTTGATTCATTTGAATAATACATTATTTCTTTTTAGTACTTTCCGAGAAAACGTTTAAAAAAACTCTACTGGTCAACCGGGAAGTTCCCCGATTGTACCTGAAGTTAATGGATGAAGCATAAGGAGTGAGTGGCACTACTTAATGCGCGATTAAAATTTAAGATATTAACATTAATAAAGAATTATTTTTAAAACAAACCGAAAATAATCCGTTAGTTCGCAAACAGATATCGGGATACAGCCAAGCCCCCCTGGCTTAGGCCATGACTTTGACTTAAAAAGAAAAAACATAGTATTGGAATAAATTATTTTAAAATATAGACATAATTTTTTCCAGTAATTATCTAGTAAAAATTTGTCTTTTAGCTTTCAAAATGCAAAATAAAAGTATTCTAAAGTTTCATATTTTGTATGTCAGTTGAGTAAAATTGGTATTCGCATAAGATTGTAAGTGTCAGTCAAGTTATTGCATATCATTACGAGTATAAGAAAAATGGGATTGTTACCATGTTTGTATTTGCTTGCCAGTCCCCGATATTTCGGCGCCGTTGCATGCGCCATGATCACGGAGTACTGTCACATAATACAAATAGGTACTAAAGAAATGACCTTGAAAGTTCAAAATGTTATTAAGTAATTGTGCAGTTTTTGATTAGGCTTTTCAGCTAAGTAGATATAATGGGGTGGAAAACTGGAACTAAATGGCGCCACCACCGCTGGTATAAAAAGCTGTTGATTGTACAATTACTTGTCAAAATGACAGATATGTCAGGTTTTGACTTGACTTAGACCAATCAAGAGATTTTAGGTAACTTTGGTGGCACCATTAGCTTTGCCTGTTCCACCCCATTATATGGAAAGTTTGCCTCTATTCCTAAATTTCATATTTTTCTATTAAAAACTTATCATAAGTAGGTATAAAAATAGCAATGTAAATGCAAAAACTCAAAAATCATAAAATAACTTTAAGGATACAAAAATTGTTAAGGAAAAACTAATTTTAGTGGTTCAGCAGTGAATTAAATTTTGCATGCACGTTAATAGAATGTTAACGTAGGCATAATTTCCTCTAGGATTTCGGGTAGTAACAGCAATGTTAAAAAAAACTCCCAAGGCATAAGTAATTACTGGAAATTTAATATCCTTCAAAATAAAGTAGGTAGAGATGGTGTGAGAGTCCAACTGTGGGCGATTGTAATGACTACAGATTTTCAGAATTTGGGTGGCTGATATAATAAAATAATGGTAAATCAAAATCATCTCGAGAACATTTGAATTTACCGCGCTGAATCACCAATAAACCTATAATTTTCCTCATATACACCTTATTTAAAACATGAAAACTAAATAAGAATATGTTTTGCGGATAGATTTTAAGGATTCAATTAAGTTTTATGTTAGAAAACTTAATGTTGATTAGAGTAAATTAATAAATACAGTTGAAATACAGGGACAGCATGTCAAAGTAGAGACGCTTGCTTCGTTCTGGCGACCCCTCGGTACACGCCGCCGAACGACGCGACGTAAAAACCATTTCTGTTATCCGAATAAAAAAAACACAATTCAAGTTACTGCGAATATCGCCTTTATTACCGTGCTATAAAGCTTAGTTGCATGAGTCACAGCAAAATGTTATCAGAATTTAGTCCATATAGGCTAAAATCAACTTTACCTCTGTAGAAATAATGTACAGTTTTGAATGCAGAAGGAAACTGTCTGTTCAGCCGACACGAAGGTCCATGGTGGCGTGGCAGCTCGAATGGAGAGCGAGCGGGACAGACGACCCAATTGATAGCTGTTTCACTCATACGATTTTAAACTTTATTCCGAAAGCAACAAGAACTCCCGCAAAACGCTTGTAATTCTGCCTTGGAAAGGCTTTGTTAGTATAAAATTATATTCCATTTATACTTAAAATATTAATTCACAATAGTTCGCCAGTGTTTTATATATTTGTCACTTACTCTTACTCTGTATATTATATACTAACCTACATTAGCTTCTAACACTCAGTAAAAACAATACAAACGGCCTAGTCTAGAGAAAATTCTTCCATTAATGAATTTTCCTACAGAATAATGATGTGAATTTATTAACTTTTCAAAACTATCGTTGCATATTCCTCTAAATCTATGCATACCATTTTGAACTCTATCTCAAGATTCAAGGAAACACACTTGTTTATAATTTCAATTTAATTTTCCTACATTTCCTCAGAAATATTTAACTTTGTCAAACTCAGGAAAGAACTCTGTTCCACTAAGTCTTACATCGATTTAATTATTAATTTTCAATGGAATAACTCGATATTTTTGAAAAAAAAACTCACGTCCTAGTTTGACTCTACCGTAAGCCAGGTAAAGTTTGCTTGTTGATTTTAGTCTTTATATCTATTCGTTTAGTGATCAACCTGAACAGCGTGATGTTATAAGGAAAGAAATTGGCAATTGGAGCCGCGTCTATCTTATCTTTGCTAAACATGACGAAATTAAACTCTGGTACGTAATTCGTACTAATAATAAATTATTGTGAATAATAATTTTAAATTCTGATTTGATTCATTTGGTTTGGTTTTATGAATGAAAGAGTTAGTTTCTGCTTGATGACATAATTATTGTTATTGTAGCGTTCTATATTATAGTTTGCTGCCTAGCTCGGGGAAGTACCGCTCTATAGTCAAATATGTATCATTTTATGGGGTTAGAAACTCTCAAATTGTCACTTGGCTTTGGAACATGTTTGTAAGTACTTACTTTAGTACTAAAAAGAAATATCTTACACTGTTTTTGAGTTTTCAAGAGGTGAAAACAGACAGTTTTGTAAGAAGTTGCACAACTTGCACACTTTAAAAACTTTCAAAGTTTCATTATACTTACATATAAGAGTTTTTTATTTTGCATTTATAATGCTATTTTTATGAAATAAATAAGAAAATATATTGGTTGTGCATTTGGCCGGATTTCTAAGGGTGTAGGTTCGAGTCCCGTCTGAGCGACATGAGACCAGTTGGTTTAATTTCTAGTATATTTTCTTATTTATGTTTATTACATTTCAATCGTTACACACCAAAATAATTGAATGATCATCCTCCAACTAAATAGTTAAACCATACACTAATTCCTTAACCATAAAACTTTTGCTAGGCATCAATTACTTACCAATAGTAAAAAAATAGTTTATCGACGACTTTTACCGATTTGTAAGTTAATACAAAGTTAAAAAGGTAAACACTCTAGCGCGCAAACGACACTGCTAAAATATAGGGTAAAAACTACATATCGCCTTCAAATAGGTACTTACTGTCAACGTTTAAAAAAAGCGCATTCATAATTATGAATTTGAAATGATATCAACGTGACGAGCCAAGCAGCAAGCGCCGCCATCGAAAATAGCATGCTCGGTCGTTTTAGACGCAGGGAAGGTAGAGGACGCTGTTAACCCTTCGTCGTTTGCGATTGCGAGTCACACCACGATTCGGAACCGGAACGCACCCGTACTCATACTCAAGAACGCGCCAAAACAAAGTACGGTCCGAATCTTGAATCATGGTCCTTGATTTTAAAAGTTAAAAAACAACTAAGACTTCCTTTTTTGAAATAAAGTTTTAAATGAAGTTACCTATGGCAAAGTCAATCTAAATGTTTTGCATCACAATAAATTTTATTTTTTAAAATATAATTTCAATTCCTTTAACCCTGCATTTGTGGGTTTCTATAATACGGGACGGAATATTGAGTATTTGATGAACGAACACGGCTTTAAATAAAGCGATAGAGCTGTACACATACAAAAATTTTTTCACCAATGTGTATTTAGCGGAAAATTTACCGTTCATTAAATATTATACCTCTTTTCTAAGTTTTCGCTTCGATTCGCGTAATAGAAAATGTTATAATGCCAGAGAATCGAGTTCTCGGCACCGCTGTTTTCCTGCGACGCTTTTATCTTTCTCTGGCTCTGCTCTTTGACATCGTCTGACGTTCACAACCTCGCTCATTATCTCCGACCTTATTCTGCCCTAGCTAAGGCAGCTATTCTCTTGACAGCTTTAAGGCCGTTTGAATTTTGGTCTCATTAGGCGGCATTCGGAAATTTTGGATTTAGTAAACAGATAGAAATAAATGAAAAAACAAATTAGACCGGTTTTATGCGGTGGTAAATACTTCGTGCAATTTCGAGTTTGTGCAAATCTCTCATACCTATTTCATATTTAATGAGAAGTCTCTACTATTTCTACAAAAGAGTAAAAAAACTTTTCTGTTTTGACCGAAATAATATTCCAAAACGCATTATCTGAAACGTCTCTGCCTTCAGAAAACAAAAGGGAAAATACCGGTAAGAGGAATCGCATTATATCTACGAGAGGCAATAAGCGCGGTGCCGCAAAATACGGAAACGGGCTAGAGTTTGGAAATCGTGGAAGGCTACCCAAGGCTAGCTAGCATAATTCGGCAGTATGCGAAATGCGGGCGAGGCGGTGTCGCGCGGGCAGCGGCGGCCGCGCCGTGACGCAACGCGACGCGACCTCTTTGTCCGGCCCCACGGACGGCGGAATGTCCGCGAGCCAACCTCGCGCCGCACTCCGCGCTCGAGTAATTACGAATGTCAAATGTTATCGCACGCAACCGTCCACCGCCGCCGCCGTCCGCACTCCGCTGCGCCGCTCTTCATAATAATAAAACCTGATATTTAAAACGGAACGTCCTTCTAACGCCGTGTAGTTGCGCCGACGCCAATCTACGATAATAATAAGCCGGGTACCTAGGCTGCCTTGCGCTAAAGCGCTTAAAAATAATCGTATAGTTGAACGGTGCACCGCTGCGCAGCGCTGTAGCGCTGTCTCTGTTCGCTACGTAGCGCTCACATAAGTACGGCCAGTTCTATGCGCGCCTGTATAGCTATTAAATGTATATAGAATATATAGTAGTAATCGCTCGACGCAGCGGTATTATGTCGGAAATATACCGGCCGCGCCGCGCCTCAAGCCGATTCACCGTTTCGCTATTTAGTTTGTATGGGAAGTTTCATTTTGATTTTTTAAAGGTGTAGAATGCTTTATGGATTTAGTTCTTTTGCTAAAATATAAAGTGTAGGGCTAGCTTTCCCTGAAGTTATATGGGGTTAGTCAGGAATGTATAGTTTTGAAAAAAAAAATTGCGATGTCATTTTTTGGGTATGCAATTTCAGAAGATTTAAATTAAACCAACTATAAAGATAAAATATACTATAAAAGCAACCAACTATAATATAAAAGTCACAAGGTATAATTTATTAATTAAAGAAATAAAAATCAATATTAAGTCATTCACTTCGAAAATTTGCCAAATTATTATACAATTGTTAATATTACCATAGTTGCAAAAGTAAGAAATTCATTCATCCAAAAAACAGTATCTTAGACATTATAAATTTTTAATAATAATAGAAAAAAATATTCTGAGTTTAGTTACCTAAATACAGTATCTAAATGGGTAAATGTTAAACTACTAGTTTAGTTAGTTACATATATTAACAGTGTAAGAATATATTAACATAATAAACTTTAAATATTCTTATTTATTTTTATTATTTCATAAAAAATATCACGCGATCGCCGGCGGTCTCACGACAATGATATATTTATTGTGTCTCATTTTCTTTTACGTGACGACTTAATAAACTGTATACTGCCGAAGAAGAACAAATTACTATATTAATAATAAAAAACAGCCATAATTATTGTTCATAAATAACAAAATATAATAATCATTTTTCTTGACATCAACTTCTATACTCTTTATTACATAATATAAAAGAAATAATAAACTATTTAAATACATAGGTACGATGGTACCTAGGTATAGGTATTGGCCATGTCTTTTTAATCACAGATGAGCAAAGGAAAAACTATTAATAAGCTGATTTTTCACAAACTTCATACTAGAACAGGTAGTTCTAGTATGAAGTATATATATTAGTAAAGTCATCGGCCAATGTTTATAAAATTATGACTTTTTAATGGATTAACAAAGCTTCGGTATAAGTATAATGGTATGTTATTATCATAGGGTAGTAGAAGCCTCGGTTATGGGCACTGGACCCGATTGCCACTCTAAGCCCGGATTGCGGTCAGAACCGACTATTTTGAACCATAACGCCATGTAAAATGGGCTTAATGTAAGAATCGGAAGGCTGATTATCTAACCAATTTCTTCCCTGTCATGGCTGTCATGCACGTCCCTGTCATGGCTATCATATCATGACAGCGATGAAATTGGTTGCTAGGTGATTTTAAGTTAGATAAGCAGCCTGCGGGGCGACTACCCTATAGCTCTACATTATGTTAAAAATATTGTCACTAAATAGAATTTTCAAAGGTCATTTCATTACTTATTAAAAATTCTATTTTATTATATTAGACATTTGCGGGTTTAAATATTATATAAATTAATTGTAAGCTAAAATACATCTTTCTACTACTATTAGAATACACCACAATGTCTCACGTTAATATATAAAATAAAATGTCTGTAGATACAAAATAAAAGTCTCTACACAAATATCAAACAAAGAAATGTAGAGGCGAGCAATCGGCCTGAGTCGCGCGCCATCCCTCCGTCAGCTATAGCGTGGCCTTATAGATGGTTGTTTGCGCTCACAGAGTGCGGTGAACAGCGCTCACCGGCGGCGCGCGCGTGTGCGTGCGTCCCGACGCGCGCACACAGCGGCGCGCGCGCGCGGACGGCACACAGCCGCGCCGCCTGTACGGGTGCGTTCCGAAACCGCTCTCTATTCTATCTATGCGAAGGCGTCGTATCGCCACGTATAGCGGGCACGCTCGGGGCGAGGAATTTAGAGGCGGGGGTCGTATCGTTAATTGTTATGAAGTTGATTTCGGTCCTGAAATTCCGAAATAGGTATTTTGAACGCCTCCTTTTCGTCAACAGCGCCGGTTTTTCCGCGGCACCGGGAGACGCGCGCCGATAGACTAGGTCATGCTATTGTAAACATATGTTTTCATTTACGATTTGACGTCGCGCTCGCTTGTTATCACGCGCGTGATAACGATGTAAATGGGACTCAGGGCAGTGAGCGTAAGGCTTGGAATTGCGTGTCTAATGGGCTTAGTAACGTTTCTGCCAATCGCGAAACAAGTCCATGGTTAGTGAACAGAGTGGCCGTACTCGGGTCTTCAGGTCATGGTAATGGTGGCGCTGCTGATGACTTAACTTAACGAAAGACAAGACTTCCAATAAAAGAGTTACGAATACGAGAAAAAAAATAACCATATTGAAAACTTATTAACGCGAACGCGAACTCTACCATACACTTTACGTACCAGAAATTATAACCAAATAATTTCTAAAAAACTTTGTCTCGCATGCAACACAAATGAACACAATTAGTGTTCCATATCTTACGAACTTACTATACTTAGTAAAAGTCTAAAAGTCTTTAATTTTACTGAGTGTTTTTGTATTAAGAAATTAAACATGTTTTACAACAATATTTTAAATTTTCAAACGAATGACCAAAAAAGATCAACTAATTCATCGTCAACTCGAAAACAACGGTGGTAAACAAAACGACTGCTGACTCTACATTCTCAGGGCCGCGTTCACCGTACATTGCGTTCTGGGTACAAATTCAATGTCAAACCGCCAGTTGTCCATACGCAATGTAACCTCAATAACTAGCGCCATCTGGTGCCTGTCACACGTGACGAAACTGAGTGGTAGAGCTGGGTCTCACTTGTGCTTTTAAACCATACAAATAAAGAAACGCCGAAATTATAGCGTTTATGGTTGTAGTTTTTTTTCCAACTTTTTTATTTTTTTAATTGATTTAAGTAGGTATTGAAATTTTTAAGATTTCTGAAGCCCAATTCTCATGCATTCGAAAAAAGTTCACATTCTTAAAAAGTAGCAAAATTTTAATTTTCCTGACATTTGGAGCAGTTTTTCGAATGCATTCGTAAAAAAGTAAAAAATTGTCCTTTTGAAAAAAAAATATCAAATGAACTTTTTACGAATGTAAACTTATTTCAAATGCATGAAAATCGGGCCCTAGCTTAAAATTTCAACAATATTTCCAAAGCTCAAGGCTCGGTAGCTCAGTGGTTAGAGCCCACTGCTCGGATACCGAGAGGTCCTGTCTGAGAATAACTTGTGGCCGAGTCGGTTTTGTCCAATATTTTTCTATAAAAAAATTATCATAGGTATAAAATTGCAAAACTTAAAAATCATAAAATATTTCTAAAGTCAAAGTTCATTTTTATACAGCTATGTAACATAAACGAAAGTTGTAATTTTACTGTTGGAGTGCGATTGGTCTTCGGAGCTACGACTACATAAGTACATAAGAAATTTACTGTAAAAGTGGCGAAGGGTCCATACATACCGATTCCCGTCGGCTTACCTTTTAGAAATCCCACCCCACCGATCCACCACCACACAGTTTAAAGAATATTCGAACAAGTTTTTGGTCATGCTTACCTTATTTTGACCCCTCGCCACTGGACTACTACATAGTCGATATTAGGTAAATTTGAAAAACAAGTGTTTTTTTTATATTCTCTAGTTTTCCGCTGTTGAAATCGACCACGTAGAATTTTAAAAACTTTTTCGTACGATTATCTTTAAATTTTCTTTAATCAAACCTTGTCCAATGACAAATACAATAAATAAAAAAATACTAATTTGGTGCAGTCGTTCTGAAGCTAATGGCGTACAGTATACATTTCGTCGATAATTTTTATTTAATTATAGATTAAAGTTAGTAAAAAAACATATAAAGGAGATTAAAATTTCTAACCTAAAATATAGTATTTGTCTATATGTTTGTGTAGGAAAAAACAAAGTATTTGTATTTCTGTTACAATGTTTTGAGTAGCAGCTTTTTTAACGAAAATTTTACAATCAAAATATTGAAAGCAATTATACTTATTGTCTGTCAACGACCTGTGGGCTGCTTATCTAACTCTGTTTCTATTAGTTCTCCATTGAAATTAATGTAATTTTATCCTTCAAGTCAGTTTTGCGATTATGTATGTACGATTTGACAAGTTGAAATTTCAATTACAATCCATTGCAATTTTTTTGACTTATCGATAGAAATTGTTCGCATCGAACACCGATCATGTAAGCTTGTTGCAATCAAAGTGACGGTTTGGATTTGCAGTAATTTTCATAGCAATGGAAACTATTCAGACCTTGTTTCTTAAAATCGAAAACGTATTTTTATCATTTTAATCTTTGTTTTTTCTTGTATTAATTATGATACTTACAAAGATTTTACTTATAAAATAAGCAGTATAAAAGACACTGCATCTGTTTTAAGCCCGTGCTAATAAAATGATACTCATAGTAAGATTTTTTAGTCATTTGGACATTTATCCTTCTATACTATAATTAATTTTAATAAAAATCGGAGGAGCTCGGTGGCGTAGTGGTTCACGCCCTCGGCCAGCAGTTTTGGCGGTTAAGCAACTTTAATTTTGGTTGACCACGGGATGGGTGACCACAAATTTACTATCGTAAATGACTCTACCGTGCTTCGGAAGGTTGTCCTAATTGTATTGCACTCGCGTAAAACCCACCAATCCGTATTGGGCCCGCGTGGTGAGTCATGCTCATGGCCCACTCTCCAAATCGTATAAATAAAGGGGGCCAGTGCCCTAAAATTAAAATGGCTGTTGACGAAGATGATGAAGAATAAAAATCATAGTAGCTAAAGGTGGGCTTTGAATTTCGGATAAAATATTTCAACAACCGTACAAATAATACGCTTTCAATCCCACACACTACTTACCATTTAATTTTAATACCTTGACTTAGCATTGTTGAAAATTCATTATTATATTTAAAGAAAGATAAGATAACACGAAAATATTTGTTTACAACAATCGAATTTTAACTTCTTTATTATGTGATTTTCTTTTCTTTGTTTTTTATACTGTGTTAAAATAAAGAGTAAAATATGAATGACATGACTAGTATCCATACAAAATCTGTGGTATAATGCTGATAAATTATGAACGTACATGTCACTGTTGCGGTGCATCATCATTATGCACACTGACTTTTTAAATAAGTCGTATTATCCGTATTTCGTAGCAACTTCATGTGAGTATAGTCTGTTATTTTATCGATAGAAAGTGAATAGACATTACAAAAAAACCGTTTAAGTAATCGCATTTCATCGACAGATATTGTTAGGTGTTAGTTACAAAATGTTCATTGGAATAACTTCAATCAAAGTTAGCTAATCAGCCTGCCGTTGTTGTGTATTATATTTGATGACCTCTTTGGTGCAGGGGTACTTAGCCAACCTCATACGCCAGAGGTCCCAGGTTCGATTCCCGGACAAGACAAATATTTGTGTGCATGAACATGACATGTCTATTAGTCTTGGTCTGGGTGACTAATATGTACGAGTATATTATGTATGTATTCACAAAAAGGATATAAGTATGTTTATCCTTTATCTGGATACTAGATAACACAAGTTCTTCATTAAAACTTAAGGGCCCGCTATAGGCCAACGAAAATCAGATTGCTTTACATGATCGTCTGTAATATCAATATTAATGAAAAACTGAATTTCAAATTAAGATGCAGCAAACTACAGGACTAAAACTAGTGACTATGTTACTCAAAAACACGATTGCATAAAATTTTCTCGATAGAATAAAATTGCGAAGTTGCCTCCAAATCACTAAAATTAACACGATAAACTGCTAGTATTCAAGTAATTCATTAAAATAAAGCTTGGAACTTTTTTGTATAATTACACTATAGATAAGGCAGGGCTTATGTTATATATTTTTTGTAAATAACCTTTAAATATCCTTAAAAAAAAGAATTTCCTTCATTTCTTCATTCCGGACCGGCCGAATGGGGCCGGAGAATTATATAGTAAATGCTGCCTTATTTCTCATAGAAATAAGTCAGCATTTACTTTGCAGTTCGCCGTTGCAGTTATTACTTTTGCTTTTGGCCTAGAGCGCGCCCTTAACGTGGGCGAGATAATTAGTGTGATTGTATTAAATAATTATAATGATTATTTTTTTGTTAAATATTAAACATATTATGATGAGAATGTATCGGTCCCGACTTTTGTTATGTTTAAAAAAAGTTTATGTTTCTATTTGCCATATCCTTAGTTATACCTCCAAATCTTTAACCGCTTCTGTGGTCTAATGGTAACAATCACCGGTATCAGATCCAGAGGTCCCGGGTTCTATTCTCTGTGGGGGCACATATTATATCATGTTTGGTTGACCAAGTCAGCTTGACCAGCTACCACCACTTTATCTAAGTCAATCGCCATAGCAACAATGTTTTCAGCGTTGTTGTGTTCCGGTAGTAAAGAGATAATAAGATAGCCAGTTCCTCAGAGTTTGAGGATTCCTGGAAAAGCATGATTCCTCTTTCAGCTTTATCAATACACAATCAGGTACGTATAATGAAGGCTAAATCGTTTCCCAGTGAGGTGTAAAAAAATCAATCAATTAATAGACAAACAATAAAAAAAATTATCATATTATTTATGTTGTAACCTTAGCCTTATTTTTACGTTTAGTCTTTATTGAGTAATTAATTAAGTACTGATTATTTCTTATTATTACTTCAAAAGCTCTCTATTTCAGATACTAATAAGATTTTCAAAGATCTATATTTTAGAAAATATTGACGATTTTTTGTACTTGTTGCAAAAATGTTAAATATTGAAATATAATCTGATGCAATCGGGAATATAGATCTTCAAAATCTTCTTAATGAATTATCTGAAATATAGCGCTTTTATAGGGAGCGTAATTTTAAAAAGTGATATACTTTTAAATCACAAATAACAGACCGTTAATAGGTATTTCATTTGAATAATAAATTATTTCTATAATCTCATTACTTTTATGAAAAAAAATCCCAAAATGAAACCGACTTCAAAAAACCAGACCAAAACCAGGAGGTATACCTTACCAACTTAACTAAAAAGCGATAAATAACTTAACTAGTTTACCTATATAATACACATTAGATGTCTCTAATTACCTATTTAGATATTTACAACTTATTACCTAATACTTTATGACAGTATTTTTTTACTTTTTTAATATTTTTTATTTAAATGTTTTTCAGTGTATTTCTCGATTTTTGGTTGTGTTAATGTATCGGAGCACTCTTGACAAAGTGGTTGTTAAGTGGACTGTTTTACAATGCATCGCCACTTGTCTCTGGCACATACTTGCCTATTATTTACGAGGATTTTTGAGAGGATTTCCCTCGATATGTCTGAAATTTCGTGATTACATCCTGACCACCTCAAGAGTAGGTATACCCTTTTAAACATACCTATTATATTTGAGGAATTGTCTCGATTTCACTGATATTTTTGTTAGAATTTCCCTCGATATCTCTGAAATTTCGTTATTACATCGTAACCATCTCAGGAGTAGTACCTACCTTTTTAAGCATCACGTTAGCCCTTCATACTACTAAGTAACTAGTTTCCATCGACCAATTGCAGTACTGTCCCCCAACTCCTAACCGTTAAGGAGTTCTGTAGCTTCACCATCAGCACAGCAGCATCAGATGTTGTTACAAGCATACCTCACAAGCATCACGTAAACCCTACATACTACTAAGTAGTTTTCATCGACTAATTGCAGTACTGTCACCTAACTCGTAACCGTTAAGGAGTTCTGTAGCTTCATCATCAGCACAGCAGCATCAGATGTTGACACCCTGAAGTGAATATTAATAGTAAGACATGATTACGTAACAAAAGCACCATACGGGCATACAATTTTCGGTGGTTGCCCTCGATTTCTCCTGGATCCCATCATCAGATCCTGACCTGGTGAAAATGGGCCCACCTCTGAAGTGAACTCTATCCAACAAACTTTTTTTTTTAAATCCGTCATTAATGACAGACATATCAGTGAACATAAAACATAACAACAAAATACATACAGTCGAATTGAGAACCTCCTCCTTTTCTTGAAGTCGGTTAAATACTCTACTGGTCGACCGGGAAGTACTCGGATCGCACCTATGTATTGTGTGTTGTTCGCTAAAATACTATGACAAGCTAGTTCCTCAGTGATTGAGAATTCCGGGAGAGGCTCGCTTCCATCTTTAGCCTTATCGATACTTAACATCAGGTATGATGAAGGCTAAGAGTCTCCCCGACGGTCATAAAAAAAAACATCAATAAAACTATTCTCGTTATATTTATATTGTTTTCATTTGTCGTTCGAAACTAAATAACTACCATAGGTTCCGTGCAAGACCAGTGCCAGGTTCGAAACATGATCGAGGGTACATATTGTATTCGGTTTGGTTGGTGGTATGACTTGTTGTTGTTGTCCGTCTGGCTAGCTACCACCATCTTATCTAAGCCTGACGCCATAACAACAATGTTTTCAGCATTATTGTGTTCCGGCAATTAGGGCTCGCTTCCATCTTCAGCCTTATCAAAACATAATATCAGGTATGATGAAGGCTAAGAGTATCACCGTTGTTCATAAAAAAATCGAGTTAGGATTAGTGGCCACTTCTCATGTCAGAGTTTGTCAAGCCGCCTATAAGGCCTCTGACTTGGCTTAACGAATCGGATGACAACAGCCGGGACCGACGGTTTAACGCTCTGAAGCACGGATGCGCTCAGCTGTAATGCCACTTTACAGTCACCCATCCGACTACTGACCAGGCCAAACTTTGCTTAACAAACGTGATCGAATACCACACTACAACCTCCAGCGCAATAAATGAGATTTTTGAACAAACGAGATGTTTCATTTTCGGCTGTGACACTAACTAGTGTCATAATATTTAACGGGCAAGCACGAATAACTATCGAAATAGTATCGAGTAAGTATCGAGCACGTAATTTTAAAAAATGTATAGGAAAATGTAGTTCCGTTTACGTCCGTTAAGAACTCTGCTCAATATGTCATATTTTTTTTTACTTTACTTCCTCGATACTTACTCGAAAGTTATTCGTGCTGGTGTGCGTGTAAACGTTCACTTAGTTTAAAATAAATTAAGAAAAACAAAAAATGTGTGTTAATTTTGTTTTTTTTTCGGTTAAAATTATATGTACAAAAATAAGTTCAATCAAAGTAATTGCACATTATACATATGAGTAAGTATATATTTCAAGTCAAGCAGTAGTTGCACTCAGCCAGTTGTTCCAGGCGCTAGATGTCTAGAGCGGTTGTGACTCAAAATGTATGTAAAATATAATTCTTTATTTAATTATTCTGGTTCAAGGACACTCAAATATTAGATTTATGGTTTTTTTTAACGTTTACATTACATCGTTTATCACGACATACACCTTTTTTATCATTTTAATTTGATTGATATAAACTTCATACTCAAATTCGAAAACGGCGGCGATTTAATGGTAGTTTTTATATGTACAGTCAACAACAAGTCTGACTTTCTCTGTCTGACCGTTTATCATCGGTTCAGTAGTTTTTATAGTAACGATGGAACATAGAATCGGATATACGTAAGTAATAATAAACATAGGGCAGGAGCCCCATTTGTGGCCACTTTGAAGATTTTTTAACTTTTCAGCGCTTAGTGTTTTTTTATGAACGACGGGGAGACTCTTTGCCTTCATCATACCTGATGTTAAGTGTTGATTAGGCTGAAGATGGAAGCGAGCACCTCCTCTAATCCTCAACCGCTGAGGATCTGGCTATCTCATCTCTTACTGCCGGAAAACAACAATGATGAAAACATTGTTGTTATGGTGTCAGACTTAGATTAGGTAGCTAGCTTAGCGGACTTACAACAAGTCCTACCACCAACCAAACCGAATACAATAAGTACCCCCCGCTGGGAATCGAACCCGGGACCCCTGGGTCTGATACCGGTGGTTGGTACCATTAGACCACACTTCACGAAGTTCCACGCCACTTAAACAAGCTAGGATAACCCATCATTTAATTTTGATTGGTGGTAGGACTTTTGGTAGCTACCACCATCTTATCTAAGTCTGACGCCATAACAACAATGTTTTCAGCTTTGTTGTGTTCCGGCAGTTAGAAATAAGATAGTCAGTTCCTCAGTGGCTGAGGATTCCGGGAGAGGCTCGCTTCCATCTTCAGCCTTATCAATACTAAACATCAGGTATATAAGGCTTGGAGACTCCCCGACGTTCATAAAAAAAAATACACCCATCATTCAGGATCAAGTCATTTGCGATATATAGAATATATTTTTATGAGATTTTAAGAATGAAATTAACGTAGGTAGTCGAGGTAAATTCTTTCTTATAATTACATTAACTAATATAATAAAAGGCGATCTTCAGTTATCGTAGTAATTTGTTTATAGTTGTGGAATTAAAAGCTTTTAACCTTTTCGACTTAGACAACTTTATTTTTCTTAGATAAATTTTGAACAAGAAAAAACAACTTGTACCTAAACTGCTGAGTTCCAAACCAAAATCTTTGGCTATGAACGCCATATCTACTTTGTATAAAATAATGTAAAGTTTTTAGTTTTCTAGGAACACCTTAGAATTTTTATATTTTATAAATAAATACTTTTAGAACCGGATTTTACTGGCTGAATTATAATTATTCCTTTGATAACGTACTACTTATTACAAAATAACGGATAAACATTTCTTCACTGCTTGTTTAGTGATTTTCATTTATATCTGGTTGCATTTTGATATTTTAGAACTTTGTGAACTTTCCTGATTTTCTGATCTGATTGGAAAATCAACCCTTCTTCTTCAGTGGCTACCTCTTGCGCATACATCTGTTTATAGTAGTTGCGTTAAAAAACCACAGAGTAGAAGTTGACTAAACAAAAGTCTCATGAACTGGCATGACGTCAGCTTGGTTGGCGGCCAAGTCTGATTGTAAACAAGCCGCGCGGATGGCACGATCAACTGATCTTGTCAAACGAATATTCAGAAAACATTAAGAGTTAAAAGGAAAAATACCTTAAGACCTGTACATTTGGGGTTACTGGTTTGTCTTTAAGCAATCCTATTTATATACATAATTATGGTAAACTTTTAGTAGAACAATATTAAAAAATACGACTTTTTAAATTTATATATTTCTTAGTTGAAATCTTTAAATCGTTCAGTAGGTACTTTTTAAGAGATTTTGAAAAACTGGCAATTTCATAAGTTGTTGTTTAATACTTTAAGGTTTGGTTTTTAGTATAGGCAAGTACGGGACTTATTCTAACGTAATTATGTTAAAAAATTTGAAGACGGTGCCAGCCAGAGCAAGAAAATAAAACTATAGGAGTATGCGAAGTAGAAACGTCTTGGCTGTCTCCGATTCCAATAGTCTTATTTTTCACTTTTTGATGTCGGTTTCTTTTATGTATTACATTTTTTGTGTTAAATACATAATATAATCATAAACAACACAAGACAAGTGGTCATGATCATACATAAAAATATTTGTCTTGTGTGGGAGACGAACCCTGACCTCTGCACAGTGCGCAGCAAGCAGTATCCGTACCCCTGAATCAAACAGAGGGCCTACCCCCATCTCTTAGCGCGTTATTGTTTTAATCTTACCATGATATTGCGTACTACGAATCTCTTAAAGTAACCTTGTTTTTTTACGGAAGTTTTGTAACGTCTTCGTTCGCTCAATCATCGCCGCCTCCAAAGTGTAAAGTGTGTCAAACGGTGAACACTTAAATAGAAACAAAATTCTTCTGACATTATGGTTTCTAACAGATGATGGTAGGCCCGCAGGCCGTGAGTGCCTTTTGAGGAAACCAAATGGGCTCTTTTCATAGAAACGTAGTCCCCTATTTCCTCCCTGTATAATGCCACTAAAGCAATAACGTTTTCTCATAAATTCTATGGCTACATTGCCATGTCCCCATCTTTTCGTATTATTATATAAATTATTTAAAATCATAAAAACCTATTTTAAATAGTCCAGATTTTTGCCGAGTAAAATTGACGACATGATAAAAAAATATAGCCAAAGCCTTTCTTAAATTTTTTATGAAAAAAGTAATACGTTTTTCCAATTTTGGGAGAGAAAACAGGGGACGAAACGTTGATTTTGTTTAAATTTTATGTGAATTTTCAGTTCTCTCAAAAATTTAATTCGAGAGAATTAAAAGATTATTGTAAAGAAACCTCAAAATACTATGGAAAAGTATACAAAAATCTACGCTTCGTTGTCTCCTGTTTTTTTCTCCAAAACTGGAACAATATAATCACTATTTTCATGAAAAATTTAAGCAGAAGAGGCAGCTCTGTTCCTATGTTTTGCTTTTTTTACATTGTCAAAGTTTTCTAGAGAACTCAACCAAAACTCTGGCCAGTTTATTGGGTTTTGAGTTTTCATATCGCAAAAAGGTAATTATAGGGTCACATCCAAAGTACTTTTAATTTTTTTATGAAAAATGTAATTAAATTTTTCTAGTTTTGGAGGAGAAATGTTGATTTTGTCTGTTTTGTATTCGCTTACTGTCGGTGTCGTGTAAGGTTTTTTCAAAAGCAACATATGTTTGAAGCACTAGCATAAATTGCCTAAAAACGTACCTTCAAATTGAATCGAATACGCTTTTGTCAATTATCGAAGAATTGTATTGGTGCGGATTTCATTAATATAGTCTTTGCCAGCTAGGATGATTCCTGTGACACTTCAAAAATTTCCTTATCGCGTAAACTATGTAAAAAAATGATTTTGAAAAATCATTTATTTACTGTAGCAATTAAATAAAAAAAATGGAAAAACTACATCTTTGGAAATATAGAGTAAAATCTGTGTCTTTTATGTTTTTAATTGATTACAATAGAAAAATATTTCCTTTTTTTTAGTGCAATGTGCTATTCGGAACAGGGTAGAGATGAGACACAACAGAATTGACAACTGCCACTGGTCATTAGTCGATAACAGTGAAATAAACAAAACTTTTAAACAAAACAAAACTGAGCGAGATTTTGATCCTATTAATCAAATGTTTCTGCTGACATTAACATTGACAGCTTATTTATTTTACCATATAGATTAGCACATACGATACTTTTTATCCTGTATTATGTTTACGTGGGATGATATAAGTAACGCTATATAGGTATACTGGATTCCATGTGGCCGGAAAAGTAGTAAAATCTATTGTAATTTCTCCAAAAGTAGGTACATTGCCTCTTAGAAAAAATCGATCTTGAGTCGATAGTATTTCATTATGGGACATCTCATCTCTAAAACTGTCAAACTTGAAACGTCACAGGAATCATCCTAGTTGAATAAGACTTTAATTGTTGTGATTCTTTCATTACATCAAAACTACTTACATAAAATACTATAATAAATTAAGTGCATTATTGTAAATAATTAAATAATATGTATTTTATAATAAATTACTAGGAAAAATCTTGTCAACAGCATGTTATTTGTCCCGTCTGAGCATTAGAAGACTCGGATTAGTAAAGGTGTTGCTATAAAGAACCTATTGGCATGACCACGCATGACATATACAAACCTGGAAAACAGAAAAACTTTATTTTGACATAGACACTTAACCTATACAACCATAAACAAGCTAGGACAACCTATCATTAAAAAAATATCAATAAACGTTTAGAGCAATAGTTAATATGGCAGAAAGAAAATGACCAATAATTATAACTTTTTAATTTTGCATTTTACAATGCTATTTTTATGTGATAAATATTAAACAAGAAAATATACTAGAAAAAAGCAACTAGTCTCATGTCGCCCTGACGGGATTCGAACCCGCATCCTTGGGAGTCCGGCCCAATGCACTAACCAATTATGCTACAATGAGGACACGTCGAATTTTTCTAGTATATTCACCGTTCTACGGTGTTGGCCACCGTCGCTTCATCAATGAGAGAAATATCCTCGCATTCGAAAGAAACATCTTTACAGATGTATGACTATCGATTAAGATGAAACAGCCATCTAATTAAAACTTTTTGATTTTGCATTTTACAATGCTATTTTTATGTGAAAATAGCATTGTAAAATGCCGGACTCCCAAGGATGCGGGTTCGAATCCCGCCCGTCAGGGCGTCATGAGACTAGTTGCTTTTTCCTAGTATATTTTTTTGTTTAATATTTATCATGACCAATAGTGTTTAAAAAACATATTATTCAGGGTCAAAGTAATTTTAAATCGATGTCTTTTTATGAGATAGTAGCGGCCGCCCATGGTTTCACCCGCGTGGTTCCCTTCCCGTGGGAATATCGGGATAAAAAGTAATATCGGCTATCTACTATCTGTGTGCCAAATTTTATCCAAATCCTTTCAGTAGTTTTTGCATGAAAAAGTAACAAACAAACTGACATACTTTCGCATGTCAAATATTAGTAGGAAGAGTGAAATTAACGTTAATCAATGGAAAGAAGATCATTTTTCCGCTCATGAGTAAATTAAAATAAAGAATAATAAGAAATAAAATACCGTTGAGTGACCATGGTGACTACAGTCACCAAAAAGACAGTCTACAAAATGTACCCCGATTGTATCGGGGAATTTCCCGGATGACTAGTAGAGATTTGATGGGAAACGCTTTTTCGATAAATAATTAGGTTAAAGATATTTTTTATTCAAATAAAAAAACGAATACTGTTCTATTATTTATGATGTAGGTAAACGTTTACTACAAATCCATAACGTTTTTTTAAAAAACCTCTACTGATCGATTTGGAAGTTCCCCAACTGACGTGTGGTTGGAACTAGTCGCAACAGTTAAATATGGCAAAAAAATTACCAAAAATGTATGGAACATGATCTCCTTTTCCGTGCTTAAAACTACAAAAATATAATAATAAATTGACATTTAATTTTTTGACGACCTCGGTGGTAGAGTGGTACGTACACCGGTTTCAAGGTGTCGCGTACTCTGAGGCCCCGGGTTCTAACTCCAGTAGAAGCAAATGTTTGTATGATGAATACGCGCATTCGTACCCGAGTCATAGACGTTCATATATATTTCTACACATAAATACTTATGATATATGTATAATTGTTTATCGAGATAGACGAAAAGAGCGCTTCAAACTGTATGAGATCCTAGCGTGTCGTGCACAATTAGCCATTTTCGTTTCTGATTTTCATGGCATGGACTGACTTAGGTCGTAAAACTTTGACCGTGTATCAAACTTTTAGCACTCAGGGTAGGTACACTTTTACCGTCTATCTCGATATCGGTATGTGTTTATTGGCATTATAGAAAAATTAAAAATATAATGGTGATCTTCAATCGTATAGGTACATAAGAAGATAAAAGGAAAAGCCACAGTGTAGATGAAAGTGTACCTAACCTTTGCATTTTGCATAGTTAGACAATAACACAAGTTCTTCATGATACTTAACATGGGCTAGATAAATTGGTGTGATTGTATGGAAATATTTATTTATTTATTTAATTTAGTTTACTTTGATTCTAGAACAAGAAAAAAACAACTGATGCCTAACTTGCTCGGAAGACTTTAGAATTCAAAACCTTTGGCTTAATAGGCTAATTCTATTTTATTTTGTATAAAATTTTTCTTCAAGTCAGCTAAACCAGAATTTACGTAGGTTTGTTATCAATAATGCCTAAAGTACTGGATTTTACTGCCTGGGGAAAATTTATTCCTTAGAAAATTATTGGAAAAAAAATTCAAACCGACTTCAAAAAGTAAAAAATAAAACTTTTGGAGTCGGTGCCAGCCAGGGCATTCTACATTGCACTTCTATTAACTATATATTTTTTTGGCCTTAGCTAGCTAGCACCGACTCCAAAAGTTTTATTTTTTACTTTTTGAAGTCGGTTTGAATTTTTTTTATAAAATGTTTTTATTTCAGATTTTTTAGTTACATCATGTGCCGTTACTTACATTAAAAATCAGCCCATACACAACAATGTCATCTAGGTAACCGAGTACTTGCCAAAAGGTGATTGATATTTTTCAAGATTATGAAAAAACTACTAGCCAGATCTTCGTAAAAATTATATGGGACCACACATAAACCATCTTCTTTCAGATAAAAAAAGAATTATAAAAAACTGTTAACAACTGGCGAAGTTATGGTGGAACATACATAAAAAAAAAAATAAAAAAAAAAAAAATACAGTCGAATTGATAACCTCCTCCTTTTTTGAAGTCGGTTAAAAAGTCGACTCAGTCACAAGTTATTCTCAGGCAGAACTCGAACCTACTACCTTTGGGTATCCGGCCCACTGCTCTAACCACTGAAGGCTCGGTAGCTCAGTGGTTAAAGCAATGGGCCGGATACCCAAAGACTGTAGCCAGGTTAGAGTCAAATCAGAGAACCCGCGTGGTCACCCACGTGATACCCGTTCCCGTGGGAATATCGGGATAAAAAAGTAACCTATGTTTTAACCCCGACTATCTTCCATCTAATCAGTTCAGTAGTTTTTGCTTAAAAAGGTTACAAACAAACAAACAAACTGATATACCTTTATTATTTATAATATTAATAAGATTAAATTTTTATTCGTTTTTGTTTTGTTTGAATAATTGAAAATTTAAATTTAAATATTTTAACAAATACTCATTTATGTCGTACTTACACTTTGGATAGGTTTCTACATTAATTTCCTGAAGCAGATAATTTATCGCTAAGGTCATAAAACTATTTAATATCTACTGCAGTGGCAGCGTCGGTGCAGGCTGCAGCTGCAGCTCACGAATGCGGTTTACGACCTTAGCACTGACTCAAGCAAATGTCGGTCATCTCGACGTTAAACTAACAGGTTCCAGTGCTGCTGCAGTTGCTTGTAAAAAAATGTATCCAAAAGATAAAAATAGAAGTGCCAAAATTCTCAGAGTAACTTAATTTACGGTAGATAACATTTTGGCTACCTACATGCGTAGAATGAGCACCTTGACAAAGCTTTCTCGACGCTTTTCTCGCGCGAGCGTATTGTCTGTCCCGCTCACCCCGTACTGATATGATCGGGACAGACATCGCGAGATAAGTGTCGACAACGAGTCACGGTGCGCATGCTACGCTGGCTGGAAGACTTAATTATCTAACAGAAACTCGGTTAAGTTTCAGTGTCGTCGTTGTTGTAGCTGTCATACAGTAGGGAAATGTGACAGTAATGACAAGACGAAACTGAAACTGAACCTATTTTCCGTTAGATAATGAGACTGTCGTATAACACAAACAAACAACAACGTATAACACGCGCACGTTACGGGATGACTTAAAACAAGCTTAAAACTTATCGAGCTGGAAGAAAAATTAAGTAACATGAAATGGGAGATAGTAGGTTTATGCGACGTCCGAAGACAGAGACACCAGGATACGCAAATCCTATTCTCCGGAAACATGCTTTTCCACCGGGAGGGAGACCAGCTATCACAAGGTGGTGTCGGGTTTCTCGTCCGCAAGCCCCTCATTAACAACGTTTCAAAGTCGAAAGTGTGTCAAGCAGGGTAGCTTACCTTATACTTAGAATAACCAAACGATATTCGTTTAAGGTTATACAGGTATACGCACTGACCTCGACGCACTCAGACGATGAAATCGAGGTTATGTATGAGGATATCAATAAAGCCATGCATACCTCCAAAACGCATTACACCGTTGTTATGGAGGACTAGGCACTAAGAATGGCGAAGAGCTGAGAGTGGGACCATTTGGCTACGGACAGAGGAAACGTAGGTGCTCACGGCTGGTCGTTTTCTTGGAGAAGGAGGGATTGTTTATGATGAACTCCTTCTACAAAAAGCGACCGTCCCGGAAGTGGACGTGGTGCAGCCCTGACGGTAAAACAAAAACGAGATCGACTTTATCATGAAATATTGATTATGAAAAGGCCTTCGATTCGATCGAGACCTGGGCAGTACTACAGTCTCTACAGAGCTGCCAGATCGATTATAGGTATGTTGAAGTGTTTGTATGATAAAGCCACTATGTCAGTTCGTATACGGGATCAGAGTACGAATCCTATTCCATTGCAGCGTGGCGTGCGACAGGGAGATGTTATATCTCCGAAACTGTTCACTTACGCTCTGGAAGATGTTTTTAAACTCTTGGACTGGAACGGATCTGGCATCAACATCAACGGCGAATACATCACTCACCTTCGATTTGCCTTACGATATAGTTATCTTGGCTGAGACACTAGACGAACTCGGTACCATGCTCAGCGACCTCTGTAGTCTCCCAACGTGTGGGTCTCAAAATGAATATGGCCAAGACAAAAGTCATGGCCAATGACCATGTTGTGCCCGCACCCGTGATTGTTACAGACAAAGTTGTCGACGAGTACATCTACCTCGGACAAATAATCCAGTTAGGTAGGTCCAACTTCGATAAAGAGGTGGCACGACGAATCCAACTCGGCTGGGCTGCTTTCGGGAAGTTACGTGATGATTTCATGTCCCGTATCCCGCAGAACCTTAAAACGACAGTTTTTGAGCAATGTATGTTGCCAGTGATGACCTACTGTACCGAAACGTGGTCTTTACATTTGGCTTTTTAAACAAGCTTAAAGTCACTCAACGTGCCATGGAGCGAGCTATGCTCGGTATTTCCTTGGGTGATAAAATTCGAAACGATAACATCCGCAAAAAAACCAAGGTGACCGAATTAGTTCTCAGAGTTGCAAAGTTAAAGTGGCAATGGGCAGGCCATATCACTCGCAGAACGGACAACCGCTGTGGAAGAAAGGTTCTCGACTGGCGACTACGAACTGGACGACGCAGCGTAGGTAGGCCCCTCATTAGGTAGACAGATGTCCTGGTGAAGGTCGCTCACAGCCGCTCTTTGTGGCGCTCTAAAGGAGGAGGCCTATGTTCAGCAGTGGACTTTAAATAGCCAATGATGATGATAATGATGAATGAGCCTGCAGATTTACCAAACTAGGTTAACACATTTAACCCAGAGGTAATGCTACTTTTTGTATGCACGGGTTAAATGTTAGCTTGGCTCAAGTGAGCCTAAGGTATGAAAGGTAGGTAGTCCTATAGTTTTTATTATCATAAATTAAAATCTAAGTATATTCATGGGAAAATGCAGTCCGGTAGTGGACGATGATATCGCAGGCGGCCGTCAGGCTTATGTGGAGTACAGTACACAGCACGTCAGTCTGGTACACTTTAACTTGGTTCACCAACACCCTTAGGTCGCTCGTTATAGTTCTTCTTTGGGTGGTGAGCAAACTGACCAGTAACATTTCGTCGTAACGTAACGTTTGCTGCTCTGCTCGCTGTCTGTACTGTCCTAATATTTTAAAATTGTTACAGGTCAATCACCACCTAGTTCACGTGTGCCGACATGCTGTTGATCCTTGACTTCTGATACAGTTTTTTTTTATTAGTGTAAACCAATAATCAGATGTTTAGTTTATAAAAACAAACTGTTTATTGTTATTTTACTATTTGTATCTGGCTGGTTTTGGTATTATTAAAAGTTTACATTTTTAAAGAAGGTAATTCCAAATTCAAATTAGGAAAATGTGTGAGAATCATTTGTTTTTCTTACTCTCAAGATGAGTGAATCTTGTATTAAAATGTAAAATGTAATTAATATTTAAAATGTATCAAGTGAAATTCGATACATTTTAAATTTTTTGTACAAAAAAGGTAAAAATTCAACGCAAACCGCGAAAAAAAATTGCGATGTCTATGTGTGCAGTGTCTGTGAGAGTAACACAAATTTAGTTTAAGCGTTTTCAATCCGGAAATTTTGATGTCAAAGATGCACGTTGCTCTGGTCGTCTATTACGGGTAAAATGGATGCCATATTTGAAAAAGTGGAGCTTATAGAGATAAGTATAAGATTGGTATATCGGTAGTTACGACGTAGCTGAAGAACTGGGCATTGACCACAAAACAGTTTTGGCGCATTTGACAAAAACTGGGTGCACAAAAAGCTCGATATTTGGGCACCTCACGAGCTCACTGAAAGATACCTAATTATTAACCTAACCTAACCATTTTTGAAGAAGCTGATAACTGGTGATGAAAAGTGGATCACGTACGACAAGAACGTGCGAAAAAGGTCGTGGTCAACGGCCGGTCAGGCTTCACAGACTGTGGCGAATCCCGGGTTAACTCGCAACAAGCTGATGTTGTGTGTGTGATGGAATTGGAAGGGCATTATTCATTATGATCTGTTACTACCAGGACCATCGATTCTGAACTCTACTGCGAACAACTGATGAGATTAAAGCAAGAAGTTGAGAGAAAGCGGCCGGAATTAATCAACAGAAGGGGTTTTTTATCATGAGACGCTAGACATCACACATCTTTATATAGCCATTTAGCAAAATTTAAGAAAGTTTGGGTGGGAGGTGTTGTTAATGCATCCGCGGTATAGTCCTTTCCCTGCACCTTCAGATTTCCATATGTTTCGGTCTCTTCAGAATTCTTTAGGCAGTGTCAGGTTAACATCACGAGATTACTGCCAAAACCACTTGTCGCGGTATTTTGATCAGAAGCCCCAAAACTTATATAGCAATAAGATCATGTCCCTACCTACAAGATAGCAAAAAGTTATCGAACAAAATGGCACCTACATACTTTAGTTAAATGTAAATAAACTATAAAAAATGTTTTGAATTTTCTAAAAAAATGCGAAGAAACTTTTTCCCCAACCTATTATATATATATATTTATATTTATTACATAATTAGTTCTTAACATTTGCAACGCCCTTGCGGGGTTCATATTGCGAACTACACTCATTTGCAAAAAAACGGGCGGGTTTGATTTTCATTCATCTTTAAAAAGATACAATACCAAAAAGGTTTCAATCGTTTGTACACGTTACTGGCCGGTTTTAAAAATGCTGTGGTATTTAAAAAAGTATGTTCTAAATTCAAATTTTCATTTGATGCTCATTTTTACAGAAAACCCCTTTTTATCCTACATTTTTGGCACGAAGTTCCAGAAGTTAACTTTTATTCAATTTTTATCGATTAATTTCATATCCTTGACTGTCAAAGCTTTATTGATTGCTGTTTGGCTGTATCAAAAATGGTAGATAAAGTGGTAAAAGCTACCAAAATTATCGCGCTGCTTGAAGAGGGTTGCAGCCAATGTTTCGTGGCTACGAGGCTAAATGTTAGTCGCTCGACAGTCCAAAGAACCTGGCAGCGATATCAGGAGACTGGTTCCGTCGAGAGAAGGCCTGGTTCTGGAAGAAAACCATGTACCCAACCACGGGATGGTCGTTTACTTGTGAGTCGCGCATTGAGATATCGCAAATCTTCGTATGTGGATCTTAAGAACAACCTCCAAGAAGTAAGAAATGTGCATATTAGTCTATGGACGGTCAGGAGGCTTCTCGCTGCCAATATACGCAGTCAACGCCCGGCCCGCGGCCCCAAATTACTCCGTGAGCACAGAGTTCACAGGCTTAGGTTCGCTAGAAATTGTGAATCATGGACTCAAGAAGATTGGAATAGGGTTTTGTTCTCTGATGAAGCCAGGATATCTCTGTTCGGTGAAGATCGACGTCGGCGAGTGCTAAGAAGACAAGGAGAACGCTTTGCAGAGGCATGTTTCGAAGAAATCACACCTTATGGTGGGGGCTCTGTTATGTTTTGGGCAGGAATAAATTCAATGGATCGTACAGAGTTAGTCTTCATTGAAAACGGCTCACTGACTGGGCATCGATACATAACGGAAGTTCTAATTCCTGATGCACAACCCGCATTGGCCGCTCTAGGTGAAGACTCGATTTTTATGGACGACAATGCTCGCGCCCACCGATCCCGCGATGTTAATGCGTATGTGCAAGAGGTCGGCATTCGTCGTTTGGATTGGCCAGCTCGAAGTCCCGACCTCCATCCCATAGAGCATGTCTGGGACGTTCTGAAACGGCGTGTGAGATCAGTACACCCGGCTCCGCAGACCATCAGAGAGCTGAAGAATGTAATTACTGCGGAGTATCCGGGATATACTCGCTAGCATGCCCAGACGAATTCAAGCTGTGATTTTAGCTAGAGGGGGTCACACTCGGTACTAAACATTTATCTGCTTTTACTTTATTAAAGAAATACAAACAAAAAAACACTACTAGCGAGGTTTAGCATTATTTCCCATAAATTGTATCTAAATTTTATGAAATACTGATGAAAACGATTATTTTCTTATTAATTTACCAAATTGTGAGGATAAAACTACCTATAATTATCAAACAAAGCAATATTAACATTTGAAATGGTTCATTGCTTAGTTAGGTGCCCGTTTTTTTTGCAAATGAGTTTATTTTCTGGGTGGTTATTCTCGCAAACATCCATAAATCGACGGATGAAACATCGTTGATCGTCCTAGTTTCTATACTATTTGACAGATGATGTGGCAGTCATGACAACAGCGTCGTAGAGAGAATAGCATAGTTTTAGGCCTGCCACGAAAAACTTTCGAGTAACTATCGAAGACGTATGGTCAGAAAATGTATGACATATTGAGAAACGTTCCTACCGGACGTAAACGAAACTACGTTATCCTATACATTTTTAACGATACGTCCTCGATAGTATTTCGATAGCTTTTCGTGCTAGCCCAACTGTACTTATAAATAAGACCAGAATGTACAAATTTGGAGAAATAAATATTATGTACTGCTGACTTATAAATAAATAAATAAATAAATATTTCCATACAATCACACCAATTATCTAGCCCATGTTAAGTATCATGAAGAACTTGTGTTATGGATACTAGATAACGGATAAACATACTTATATACTTTTTTTTTTTGTAAATACATACATAATATACATATAAAGCACCCAGACCAAGACAAATAGACATGTTCATGCACACAAATATTTGTCTTGTCCGGGGATCGAACCCGGGACCTCTGGCGCAGAAGGTGGGGTTAGTACCCCTGCGCCAAACAGGTCGTCAAAACACTTATATAACTCGTTTTTGGATAGCGTTGCCAATATCTTACTTAAGTATAATAATTGTATTTACTAACTACTGTGGTCGTTTATATTACTTACGGGCACCCACTATTTTACCCATTCCCGTGGGAATATCAAAAAATCCTTTTATTAGTGCTCAATTACATCGTTAAAGGATTCTGTATACAAAAGTTCAACTTAATCGATTCAGCCGTTTTGACTGTGTATTGTCGGTAAGTCACGGTATTGATTTATTAGTATAGATAAGTGTGTATGATAGAAAGAGAGAAAAATTTTGAAACTATTTATTATTTTTATTTGCCATAAGAATAAAGTCTTAGGAAGCCAAAAATAACATACATTCACCATTCTAAGTCAATTGACTTTGCATGGTGATTTATTTTGAGCAGTCGGCCACAAACCACAAAGAAACGATCCATGTGGTCGAAATCGTGTGATCGTCAAAGTCAATCACAATCACCTTTGTTATCCTTAATTTCCTTAATAATTTTCATCACTTCAAACCTAAAATCAAAATTTTCACTTGTCGTCATTGATTTAATGTCTGGTAAAAGACTTAGAAGGAAATAAATGTCCGGATCGCCTTCTGTTTCCTCTTCGATTCCGAACGAATTCCTTTTTCGCAATTCGATTTCGATTCCGATTTGCGGTTTCGGATTGGAATGTATTGATGATGATGATGATGTCTGGCTATCTGAATCAAAACCATGGGGTAAAACATAAGAATCTTCTTCAACTACGTCACAGTCTTCAATGCATGGCTCCTCCGCTGTTTTATCGAACAGTACATGTAAAAACTGCAACATGTCTATTATCCGAGAAATGCGTTTTTTTGGTATCGGTTTTCCTTTTTTTTTCAATGCTGCAATTCTTCTGTAATCTCTATTACAGTAGTCCCGTAGCCCCTTCCATTTTTTCTGTAACTCGTGCACTGAAATATGAATATTTCGAAATTGCATCAATACTTCTTATCAATGGGTAGCTACATAACTATACCTATTCCTATGGATGGACATTAAAACGAAATTCGAAATCATCAAATTTTTTAATTAATGACTGAATGTGTAAGTTCAATACGGGCGGAGGCCGAAGATAGGTAATACCTATCTTTCAACAAAAACGCGACAGCGATAATGTCACGTATCACCTAGCAACCGCACTGTTATACAGTGCGGCCTCTACCGAACAATCGATAAACTACAATGTACATTAATTTAGTTCCTGTTATTGCTACCAAATTGTTTTTGGCGCCTGCGCCGCGTGGCAGCGCGGCGCGGCGTGTCACTCTCGCACTCTAGGTAGGAGCGCGAGAGAGTGAGACGCCGCTATACGAACCATCAGCGAGCGATTATGTAGCGATCACATATGTAATATCATTTTTATTTTGACGTTCCGCGTCGATCGCACGATATCTGCTCGATTATTGCTAATTTTTAGGTAATAGGCAGCTTTACAATCGCACTAGGAAAACCGCCGCTATTATGAGCAGTGATCGGAGTAGGTAGATTGATTTGGGGTCAATGAACTGGCACGTATATATTAATATGGACATGCCTCCGGGATCCCGGGATTTTGTAATTATTAAGACTTTTTGGAATTTCAAATATTGTAATGTGTAGAATGAAGAATATATCAATATGAATAAGAAATGTTTAACGCTTTTGCTGTCTTTTAATGGTATTGCGATCGGCATAGTTTAGTAAAAAACGATGGAATGGCTAAACTTAAGTAAAAAAATATTAATAATAGTTACTGTAGTGCGTGCGGCGAAAGATGGGACTTGCCTCTCCGCTATTCTACTGATGCACGGTTGTCGACGACAGTGGGTGGCGGAAAGAGCAAGGGCAGCATGGGTCAACAAGCCTTATGTTTCGTGGCACGCACTACATAGGAGAAACAGGAAAAGATAGAACAGGTGGACAATGCAACGACTCCAAGAAAAGGATACGTATACTATAAAAACAATAGTATACTTATTCTTTTCCCTATTTGCTTGGAGTACTTTAGTGAGAATAACTCGGCAAACGTAGTAGGCGCTTTATTTTATACTCTGTACGCTCAACGCGATGCAACGACCAATAAGAGCAGGGTATCTTCGGTGAGTCAGTAAGTAGATATTAACTAGAACGATGCGAGCGCGCTCACGTCGCAGGTAGCTCACTCATTTACTTCGGTTCATAGAGTGCGCTTCTTTGTTTCTGTGTTGTGAAAACGTGATTTGACCCTGGCTTGTGTACTGAATTCTGGAATCTTTTTGAAACGACTACTTTGGTTTGAAACTACGGACTGGGATTTGTTTTTTCTTGGATTGGACCCATTTGAAGTTATTTTCTGCTTTGGTAAGTTAAATTATTTTTCATCTTTCGCGTACCTCGACCTTTTATAATCAGATTTTCTAGTAAGATTCTCTTAGGAAAGATAATAGTTTTTACACTACTACCAATAAGAAAAGAGAGCCTTTTTAATTCGATTGAAGTTCATTTTACTTGGAAAATTACGTGAGCCAAGCAAATATTAACGATTTACGATTATTAATTTAATCTTGTTTGTGTAACGTACGCTTTAAATGCACTTTTCTTGGCAATATTAAGTATGTATTGTTTGAGTCTGTTATTTTTTATACATTTGGTTACTTAAGTTTTTATACATTTTGTTACTTCACAGTTGAAAAAGACCACGTGGTTTTCATGTTCTTCATATTTATATTGATGTGACGATATGGCAATAACAGTTATTCTAATAGATTCGTCTATTAAATAATTAAAAAGTACATATTTTACCATAATTTGTGTAACGTATGTTTTAAATGAACTTTTCTTGACAACATAAAGTATTTATTGTTCGATTCAGTGATTTTTTTACTTCGCCGTTGAAAAAGACCACGTGGTTTTTATGTACTTAGATACGCCCATCAAAATCTTGATGTGACGATATGGCAGTTTATTTGTATTGATTTGTCTATTAAATCTTTAAATTCTAATAGAAAAATATGTACAATTTTTCGACCGTATCGTGAATCTCACATTAAATTAATAGAATTGGTAGGTAGTAGACTTTTTAAAGTTATAGGTTGTTTGTAATTCGCAACAAACTTATTGACATACAAAGGAGTATTCAGTTATTCTGTTCTACGTTTTAGGTGAGGTACGAGGTTCCAGCTCTTCAAAGAACCCGAACATGGCAAACGTCAAGGCTGAAACAGTCGAAAAGTGGATATTAGGTTATCCCGAACTACTTTACGATCATTGTAGTGGTACAATATACTGCACAAAGTGTGAAAGCCACGTCAAAAGTATTAACAAAGGCAACATCAAAAGACACATTGAAGGCGCCGTACATAAGGGAACGTTTAAGAAACCGCAAGAAGAATTTTATTTTAATTTAATTAAGTTTCTGATTCTGTGCAATATTCCGTGGTCTCAAATGAAAAACACCGCATTTAAAGAGTTCTTTCAAAAATATGTGTGCAGTTCTTGTTGTTGTGTTTGTACTAATCGTAAAGTGCCCAACGAATCCCAGTTGCGTAAGGTTTATTTGGACAAGTTTTTTAAAAATAAAATTATTTCGATCTATGAAAATAATAAAAATGAGAAACTATGGATATCATTGGATGAAACAACAGACTTCTTGGGTAGATATATAGTTCATTTATTAATAAAACCCTTCTATCCAGACAATTTCAGTCGGTCTTATTTGATTGCCTGTAAAATGCTTACTGTGGTTAACGGGCAAACAATCACTCAATTTGTATTAGAGTGTTTGGAAAATCTGTGGCAAGACTCTTTTGAGACTAAAGCTAGCAATGTTCTAGTACTCTGTACTGACAGTGTAGCGTACATGCTGTTTGCAGGCAGAAATTTAAAACATTACTTACCTGAAATGAAACACGTGACATGTTTGGCGCACGCTCTTCATCGCGTATCCGAGCAAATAAGGCTGGAATACCACGATGTAGATGTTTTAATAGCTAATGTTAAGAAATTTTTTTTGAAAGCCCCAAGCAGAATCAAAATTTTAAAAGAAAAATATCCGAAATTACCGCTGCCTCCGCAACCAGTCGTTACCAGATGGGGTACTTGGTTAGAGGCAGCATCTTACTATGCTCAGCATTTCAATAAAATTAAAGACGTGTTGTCCTCTTTAAACAGCTCTGATGCTATTGCTATTCGGAACGCAAAAAACATTAAAGAAAAAGAAAACATACAAAACGATTTAACTTATATCAAAGACAATTATTCCATTATAGAAGTATCAATATAAGAATTACAAAAACATAATTTATCCCTATCTGATTCACTTTTAGCGTTTGACCAAGTCAGAGCTGTTGTTTCCGAATGTAATTCAGATAATTTAAAAAATAAAATTGAACAAGTCATGCAAAGAAACCCCGATTTAGACTCAATTAGAGAATGTAGTGAGGAAATTGAAAAAAATTTGGCAAATCAACAAACCCTTTTCTTAAAACACGCTCCATTAACATCTTCAGATGTAGAAAGATCGTTTTCTACGTACAAATGGATCTTGGATGTCAAAAGAAATAGATTAAAACTTGAAAATATCGAAAAACTTATGGTTATTTATTTTATTTGTACAGAAAATCAGCACAATGAAGAAAATGTTTTAGATGAAGATTAAAAATATTTATGAGACAATTTGCAATAGTGTTTTTGTCAATAAAGATGTTGATTTTGATCTAAACTGCTTTTTATTTCATTTTCACCTATTTTCATATTCATAAAAAGTTACTACATTGAATGCGAAAAAATATTAAGAAGTATATATACAAGAATAGTCACAATATAAGCAGCGGATAATAAACTTGCAAAAATAACTACTAAATTAGTAACATATAAGTTTCGAATGGACGCACAAAAGTTAGATTCACGTTACTATTTGATAAATAAATAAAAAAACGCTTTTAAATGTTTTACTCTCGCAGTCTATAATTTCCCAATGAAGCAGTTTATTTTTTTTACATTCACAATATTTAATTCAAATCCGTAAGTACCAAAATAAAATCCCGGACAAAAGGCTTATCCATGTTATGATTTCTATGACTATTCATGGTGCGAGTACGTAAAATCAATCTACCTACTCCGATCACTGATTATGAGCGACGCGACTTATGGGTGCTCTCAAGGTCAACGTGTGAAGCCGTAGCTGCTGTTGACTGTACATATAAATTGTAGAACTATAATAAAAATTAAAAAAAAAATTAAATAAGTTACCTTTCCTTCTTTGACATATTTTGTCCAAAGTCGACCACTCGTCGCACACAATCTCTGCCACTTCATTCCAAGCATCCCCTCTTTCGGTTTTATATTCCCGGCTGTGATTATTCCAAATAGCTGGTCTATTTCTTACAGCTGTTATAAGTACTCCTATATCTACACTCATTTTCGCCAAACAAAAGCACGCCGAGACTGAAAAGTATTCAAAATGGCCGCAACAGCAGTATTTCTTTTTGTTGCCCTCCAAAATGTGTTTCGTATTGTTCGTTAGTCGGTACGTCCGCATCCGTCAGTTTGCCCGGCTCGATGAAGTCTCGTGCTCGGCCTGTCGGCCTTGCCCCGCCCGCGCCGCCGCCGCCGCACCGCTGCTGCTGACTGGATACTGCACGCACACTTACTTACTTTCACCGCGAATCGGACGCGCCGAGTAGCGGACTGAGTTAAATGAGTCCGAGTCAGCGAACGAACGAATGAAACGGGCGAAGTAACTTAGCTGCGCTCGGAATAAATCCGTACGTCACGCTCACGCCACAGATCAGATGAACCACTACAGTTATCACCAGCTATCAACCGACTACAGTTATCACCAGCTAGTTGATTATCTAACTCTGTTGCTAACAGATTTTGGTTGAAATTTATTGAAAGTGCAGTTACATTGCTGCTTTAGTAAAATAACTGTAACATTGATTTTTACTAAAGCAGCAATGTGACTGCACTTTCAATGAAACGTTGATAGAAACAAGTTACATAATCAGGGGTAGGGAATGCATACCGGTTTCACTGAAAACGAAATTAAAGATTTTCGGTATATTTCACAAGCAAAAAAACCGGCAGGCTGATTATGTAACTTAAAATCACCTAGCAACCAATTTCGTCGCCGTCATTACTGTCATATTTTCATACTGTATGACATTGACCCCGGGTTTTTAAACAACTATTTCTCTACACATTGCACGCTGTGTGACCTTGAGCCTTCATATGACTTAAGACCCATAGTTAGCGACCACGTTTCCTTTCCGTGAGTCGTCAGTCTGGGAAAGACTAAGCGCGTTTCTGAGTGGGTACACGTGACAACAAAAGTTTCTGTGGACTTTAGTACTATGAGTACCTACGGTACAACACAGTTAAGAAAATACGCATTAGATACAGTTCGGAGGAGACAACTGACTGTTGACTTTTGATAACTTTGTCAATATCTTCCTGACTGTAATATAAATTTAAATAACTAGCTATTGTGGTCGTTTTTATTACTTTTATGAGTACATAAAAGGAAGATGGAAAAATCGTGAAAGATTTTATAATTTAAGGTGATATATATTTCTTCATAAATTTATTTATTGGAAACTCTTGATAAACGTTACTTAAACCAATCTTTATCTTGTTATAATTATATTTATTTTGTATAAAAACATAGACTTCAATCTAAAGGTGTCCTCAACAAAGAAGTCAATAAAAATATTGATCACATTCAGTCAATAGTCAAAGTCAATTGACTAACAGCAAAACTTAAAATAACAATAAGTAATCACCGTTCAAAGTCAATTGACTTGAATGGTAATTTACCAATAGGTAGTAAGTAGCAGGTTTTGATACTGTGATGTTGAGTACGCGGCTGACTACTGAATCCATGATCGTTAAAGTGGTCCGTAACAGTCGCCTTTATTTCCTATCCTTAATTTCCTTAATAATTTTCATTAATTCAAACCTAAAATCAAAATTTTCACTTGCCGTCATTGATTTAATGTCTGGTAAAAGACTTAGAAGGAAATAAATGTCTGGATCGCCTTCTGTTTCCTTTTTCTTTTTTCGCGATTCGATTTCGATTCCGATTTGCGATTTTTTATTGGAATGTATTGATGATGATGATGTCTGGCTATCTGAATCAAAGCCATGGGGTAAAACATAAGAACTTTCTTCCATTACGTCACAGGTGTCATCAATGGATGGTGCCTCCGTTGGTTTATCGTACAGTACATGTAAAAACTGCAACATGTCCAGAATTGGAGTTTCACGTTTTTTTGGTACCGGCTTTCCCATATTGTATTCTCTTTTATAGTAGTCCCGTAGACCTCTCCAACTTTTCTGTAACTTGTACACTGAAATATAAATATTTCGAGCTTGTATTAATACTTTTTTGTATACTTATTGGACTAGGAAATATTAACTTGCAAAGCATGAATATCTTGATAGAAAAAACAGAAGATTAAGCACAGTGCTTTTATAGGTTAAGCACTGTGCTTATGTCTTTCTTTATACATGTTCCAGTAAGTGATACTTACTGGAACAAATACTTTGCTGTGTAGTGTCGGCTTAGAATAGCACTACCCCCTCTTATCCCGTGGGTGTCGTAAAAGGCGACTAAGGGACTCAGCCTTCAGGAGACGGGCAGCAGCGTCTCCTACAAACTTGGCCATACTGCGATCGCCAACCCGCCTGCCAAGCGTGGCGATTATGGCAAATCCCCCCTTTTGGAGGAGGCCTATACCCAGCAGTGGGTGTTATATGGCTGAGACGACGAAGTGATACTATTGAATCCCTAGGGTATAGTTATAATACGAGCACGATCTAGTGACATAGCTATCTCACCTTACTAGACTATAATAATCGTTGAACATTCATAAAAAAAATATACGCAACGCGAATTGCCTCCTTCTTTCTTTGAAGTCGGTTAAAAATAAATACTTCAGCAGAGTAATTCAGCAGAGTTTTTTTTTATATCTTACACTTTTTTATTTTTTTTCTACAAACCTATAAGTAAAAAAAAAGTTTGTATGCATACATTCTTACCTATAAGTCGGATTTTTAATTCAGTAGAGTGATTTGACAGTTTGTCAATATATGTCGCTTTGTAAACATTACAATGTAGCTGTAATGATAATATTGGATTTGTGTGCGAATGGAATCAATACTTACTGAACTGGGACTGGATCTGCGCAAATCATTACGAAAATCAGTTTAAAGCAGGAGAATTTTAAAAAAGTGACTTTGACAACCTGTCAAATCACTCTAAAAAATCCGACCTAAGGTTTATAGAAAAAGAACTAAAAAGTGTAAGATATAAAAGAAAAACATTTAATGGCGTTTTACATTAACAAATTACAGTTTTAATTTGAAGTAATTTTTTGACTAATAAATAAATTAGTAAGAAAGCTAAGTAGGCAGATCGTGCTCGTATCATTGTTTTATCCCTGGTAAGATTGTTAGGAACCTCTTTCAGATAACTAGTTTATTTCGAACTTTTTTCGTGCTCCACATCTCATACTATACAATATCTACAGATATGTTAAACCTTGAATTGGTGTAAAGAATAAACTTTTAAACTTTCGCGTTGCATTATAAATATAAAAAAATTAAAACGGGTATAAAGTAAAGTAGTATGAGATGAAAAAACCGGCCAAGTGCGAGTCGGACTCGTACACCGAGGGTTCCGTAAAATATATTTTATTTTATGATGTAACAAAAAATTTACGGTTTTCGCAATTTTTCCTTTATTTGTACTATAAGACGTTACTTCGTACCAAATTTCAAGATTCTAAGTTCACGGGAAGTACCCTGTAGGTATTGATTCCCGTGCGAATTTCGAAAATTTGCGGCATAAACGGCTGTATCTTTTGATTGCTTTGGCTTGTTGATTTTGCTTTGAATCTTTGAGTGATTTTTTCACAGCTCCAAGGGTCAGTAGACCTGATATAAATTTCAGTTTGATACCTCCACGCGCTTCTGAGAAAAACGGTCTTGACAGACGGACGGACGGACGTACAACGAAGTGATCCTATAAGGGTTCCGTTTTTTCCTTTTGATTAACGGAACCCTAAAAATATTATTATTTTATTTATTTATAACATCATTGGTAGGTATAGGTAGATAGTACACAGCCATAGCTTGTAGGCAGTATACCTATCTCTAAGGACATTCTAAACCCTGAAACGTTTGAAAAAATAATTTTGATTTTATTGTGCACATATAAATTGAGGAACGATATTTAAAATAATAAGATAAAATTAGTTACCTTTCGTTATTTGACCTTTTTTATTCAAAGTCGCCCAATCGTCGCACACAATCCCCGCCACTTCTTTCCAAGCAACCAATCTTTCACCTTTATATTTCTCGCCTTTATTATTCCATATAACTGGCCTGTTTTTTACAGCCGTTATAAGAATTTCTTTATCTAAACTCATGTTCGCCAAACAAAAGCACGCCGAGATTCAAACAGTTTTCAAAATGGGCCGAACAGCAGGTATAAACAACGGTGTTCGCTTGTTTCCCTCAAAAATATATATTGTTCGCTGCGTCGGTCGGTCAGTTTGGCGACAACGACCGGCTCAGTGAAAGAAGTCTTGCGGTCGGCTAGGCGCGGCGGCGGCGGCGGGCGCGGCGGGCGGCTAGCGCTTCGCTTGCTTGCTAACGAGAACGACTGCGCGCGCGTGTACTCTCCCTGCGAAACGGACGCGCCGACTGAGCGAGCAGGCTAGACAGCACAACAGACTGACTGTATCAGTCGGTCGGCAAACGAACGGATGAAACGAGCGGTGTGTTCGGTAATGGCACAGAATACTTAATAGTACAAGATGGTATAGTTCTTTTGAGTGGCAGTTATATTGCTATAGAGATAAGCAAAACATAATTTTGTTCCAGTAATATTCCGTCGGACTTATAATATGAAACCGTTACGGACTTTAGGATGCTCACGTCACGTCACGCCGACGCCGCCGCCGACGCACGCCACCGAGAAGATGAAATACTCTGGAAGAGTTTCTATATTATTTGATTAAACTACACAAATGCGCTTTTAATTTTTTTTAATAAAATAATTAGGTAATTAAAGGAATAAAATATTTTTTAATTAGCTTTGATTTAGAGCGACAATTGTACACTTAATCACAGATTACTAAATAGTTACTACGTAACTTAATGCAGTTTTGGTAAGTTCTGTACTGATCGACCGGGAAGTTCCTCGATAAGGGTTTCATGGAAAGAAAGAAGAAAATTAATTTATTTGAGACAACACCAAGAAAAAAAAACATTACAGAAACACAAAACATTGTCTCAAAACGGTCCCGGGTCAGCATAATGCATGATCTAAGACCAGCGCTGATATGGGTTCGCTCAAGTTGTGCGCCTCCAACTGTATAACTATAATGCTTTAGGTACAAGATGATTTTTATGTATCTTTTATATTTAAAAAATATTTGAACCTTTTGAAAATTATATATGTAGTAGGATGATTTGATAAATAGAATTTACGCTAAAATCCTAGGCATATTGCGAAAACACGGATAATTAGACAATGGTGTTGACATGTTTCAATCCTCTGTAAAAAAAAGGGTTTTTGCAAAAACACGGGTTGCTTTAGTAACATTGTATAATATTTTTAAGTCTGATTGGCTTAATTTTTGCTTGCTTGCTAACTCTTATTCTGATTGGTTCACAAACTTTATTACACGTGAAAGAATAGATTGACATTTGAAACGTCAAGTCGTCAACCAATCAGAGATGATGTTGTTTTGGACGGTCCGACCAGCCAATCAGTATTCTTATTTCATAATAGCCAGCGACACTTTTCGCAAAAAACTATTTATCTAATTATCCTGCGACATATATATATATATATATATATATATATATATATATATATATATATATATATATATGTCTTACTAGGTATAACTCTAACACATAACAGTTACAGTTACATTCAACAGCATGACAAGCTTTCCTGTTGCTCTAGCTAGAAAAACACCCACCTTACAAGAGATGACGTAATGGCGCTGTCAAGATCAAACTGTAAAGCTGCTGTTGACTGTACGGATGGGGTAAAATTTGTACCCCCGAAGTTGTCAAATAGTCATTGGTTCTAGCCGCTGTGTGAGCGGGCGCGTTATCTTTGTGAAAAATAATGCCACGGACGCCGCTCGCCTTCTCTCGACCACGTACAAATTCACGAAACCAATAAGTACACACATCAACACTATCTAGGGATATTATACTTCAGTATAGAAAAAAAATCGTATGGGGGTAAAAACCCTCCTTGGTTCCGTCTTTAGAAATTAAAAACAAAATAAAAAAAGTCTTAGTCCACGATTGCCACGCTGCAAAGTTGGAACTCGAAGTTATGTGCGAGAATGAAGACCGACTTCATGTTAACTTCTCCCAGTTTGGTCACTCACTAACAATAATTGGTGGTCAGATGAGTTTTTGAACCATTTCCATAGCCATTAAGTATATTGGATTGTCTCCTGGCGATATTTCGTAGAAAACGGTCATGTCTAAGAGTGGTAACGCGTTTTCTGACAGAATGCCGTTCCGCAACATCTCTCGTGACACAATCACGTTTTGGTGGGTTCGAAGGGTCAACTCAAGTCAGTCAACAAGTATGCGTTGGATAGCGCCAGCTTTCAACATGCCTGCAGCTCTAATTTGTTCTTAACTGGTTAAATGTCGACGTTGAATGTTAAAAAACAAAACAAACATTTAATTAAAATTTAAAAAAAATATGAAACGCCTCTATTTTCAAAAAATTGCGCTGTTTTGTTTATAAGAATAACTAACTTTTGCGAAAGTAATATAAATCATCATGCATTCTTTTGCTTTACATTTTTATTTTTCTTTTTAACTTCGAAAGGCTGAACCAAGGAGGGTTTTCCATCATACAAACTTTTTCTGTACTGTAGATAGTTTTTGAGTTATGTGTGATGAATGTAATATAATAGACAGTGTTGGTGTGTTTAATTGTTGCTAATGCAGAAGCGGACTCCCCAAAAGCAGCTTGTAAATTTTCTTGACATTCCTTAAAGGTTAACCCTCGTTTATAATCATAGAAAATCATAGCACGAAAAGCTTCCAGCGAGACGTCCATTGTTGCAAACAAAAGAAGAGTGACAGATAATCTTTAAACATAAATAAAAAAAACTACGTATAGTTGGCCAGTGATTTTCACAAAGGAGGTCTGTGTTGAAATTACCCGTCAATTCAAAATAGTTTCATGAAAGAAGAGGTTGTATTTATTCTGTGGCTATTAATTTTCGGAACAACCTAGGTATAATTAATTACATAATATGTTAAAGGATCCATTCTTCACGAAATTAAACTAGAAGTAAGTAAGTGTAGAATATTTATTGGGAGAAGTTGTCTCGACCAATGTTCAACTTGGAATGACGCGCTGCGCAGTCGGGATCTTCAGCCGAGAGGCTAGTTCGAGCTTTCCCGGGCATCTTCTCAACGTGGCTACCGCCCCGCGGTGTTTGTGTGCCGCTGTACGCGGCCGTCCTTCGGACGAGTGGTGCTCCCACTGAAAGTTTGCGGCGCAGCCCTCAGCGCGGTCTGCACACCGGGTGAGACCCCCATAGTGGGAGAGGCCCAGCGAGCGCCTGCGAGCAGGCCACGGCTTACGCAAACTGGGGTGTGGGTTTTAACTTGTGTTGTGGGTGAGGGGTGGGGAATGAGGGACAGGGGGGTTAGGTCGCGGAAGTAGTGGGAGCACGTTAGTCGGTGCCCTTCATCTGCCCGGAAATGTTGATTGCTCGTGCCTCCGCGCGTTAGACGTGTGACGGGCGTGCCAGGGTCAGCAAGTAAGTCATGGCATGATGGATAGCGGCAAGCAGGTCTTTCCCCGTTGATACTTGCTGGAGGATAATTTGTATTGACTCCAACGCAAATAAAGCGGCCTCTGCGAACTGAGAATAGTTTGTAACTGGTTGCTGCGGCGGCGGCGGGCCGCTAGCTGTTGTTGTAGGTATCGGCCAGGCGGCTCTCTAGGCGGGGGCGTCGGAAAAAGCGATGCCTGTGGTGTCAGCGATGAGGCGGCTGGTGGTTGAGCGGCGGCTTGGGCAGCGGCGCAAGCGGCCGCGGCCGCGCTGGCGAGAGCGGCGGGTTTGCGGGCGGCGCTAGAGTGGCGCCTGCCTACGCGTCGCGCATATCGGCGCTTGGCGGTGCGGCCGCCGCGTGCGGGCGTGGGCGCGCTCGACCCCTCCCGGCATGGAAGGGGGAACGCTTACCCCCATGCGCCTCGCCTCGCGAAGGAACGTTTTGCACCGCCTGTCGTTGGCGGTGTGGGGCTGCGCACAGTTTGCACACACGGGCGGGTCGATGCGCGCCTGCGTGCACTGCGCGCCGGGGTGGTCCCCCGCACACCGCACGCATTTCTGCGGGCGGTGGCAGTTGACAGATGAGTGGCCAAACGCCTGGCAGCGGTGGCACTGTGCCGGTCCAGACCGAGGACGCCAGCCTTCAATAATCACGCCAGGCATGCAAAGCAGCTCCGACGTGGCATAAAGGCGGGTTAATTCAGTCTGGGGGAGGTGCTCCAGCTCGAGATGCCGCATCGCCTGCAGGATGGCTTCAGGGGCTGTAGATGCGGGTAGGCCGCGGATGGCCACTTTGGTCGGCCGGTCAGTGGGCGGTGAGTAGCAGAACCAGCTGATACCTGGCTCCGTCTTCGCCGCCTCAGTCAGGTACGCATGGATGCACCTGTATTCCTCCGGCGTCTTGGCGATAAATCGTATCCCTTTACCAAAGGGGCGCGCGTTGGGAGCGTGGCCCAGCTGGTCGTAGAGGTGCTTAAAGTGCACCGTCCAGTTGGGCAGTGAGTCTGCCACGATTGGTGGGCAACCCTTGGCCTGCTGAGGCTGCGAGGGTGGCTGGGTGTGAGCGGGGGTCGGAGGAGACGCTCTGGTCTCTACGGCCTGGGCGTAGAACCGCGCCCGCGATCGCTCGCTCTCCTCGAGCGCGGCATACGACGTCGAGTCGGTGGCGTCGGGGGGAGGGAGAGGGCTGTAGGGCTCCTCGATCCCTCCGGTGGGTTCTGGGACACAAGTCCGGTGGCGGTGGATCTCGGGGTCACTCCACGTTCTGACCGGAACATACTCCGGCGTAGGAGGGCGGGAAGGGGGAGAGGGCCCTATGCGAGCATCCTCCGCGGTGGACGATGCCGAGCGGATTCGGGGGTCCCACTCATACCACGCTGGTTTTGGTTTGGTCTTCGAAGAGGTGGAAGGGGTCGGCTCCGGCAACGATCGCGGCGCTGAGATAGGCGGGGTCGATTCTCGGGATCCACTCCCTTCACCGCTATCGGGCGGCAACTCTCGTTTAGTCTTTCTTTTGTTCGAATTCATTGTAATCTATAAAGCCGACAACACGTCACGACACACGATAAAGTCACACAACAATAAAAGTTTGGTGTGGGTAGTTGGGAAAAGAGTAAGTGAGATGGAAAGATGTTGGTGTTTAATGGAAAAAAGGGTGGGGATCGGAAATGAATTTGGGTTTTGGGACAACACTAACACTGATAAGCGATATCGCGGAACAGTCTGAGTTGACCTGTGGGGGCTCGGCAGGCTACTACTGCGGAGCGGTGCTCGACGCAAGTAGCAGTGGGAGTTGCGGACTCGCGGCACTCGACGGGGTAAGGGGGGGCTCGACGTGGACTATTCAACGGAGCACACACACGACCGGCCACGACGAAGCGCGGGAAGCAACTAGCGACGCGCTGCCGATGTTTGTGTGCCTTTTATTAGGCCAACCCAAACACGTGACACGTGCACATTTCAAGTCAACAACTTTTAATTCATTTCATTTTGACGACCTGTTTGGCGCAGGGGTACTAAGCCCGCCTTCTGCGCCAGACGTCCCGGGTTCAATCCCCGGACAAGACAAATATTTATGTGCATGTATATTATGTACCTATGTATTTACAACAAAAAAAGTATATAAGTATGTTTATCCGTTATCTAGTATCCATAATACAAGTTCTTCATGATACTTCACGTGGGCTAGATAATTGGTGTGTTGTATACAATTATTTATTACAAGTAAATACAAAACTATTGTTGCTATTAAGTAATGATAAAAACATTTTAATGAATATTAATAAGTATAATTTTGTTGTAAATATTTTACATCACTTTTTGTTGTTAAAAGTCTTACCACTTCTGGTATTCAAACCAATCTTAAAACTAGTATTCAATAATAGATACTTTTTAGTAAAAAAATAACTTTTTATCACAGATAATTTATATGCAAAATCATTTTTATTTGTAAATAATTTGTATTTTCTATTTGATTAGCGATATTGTATAATTAGTTATTGATTACTCAGAGGAAACGCTATCATATAAGTATTTATGTGTAGAAATATATAAAAACGCCCATGACTCAGGTACAAATGCTCGCATTCATCGTACAAACATTTTCCCCTACCGGGATTCGGACCCAGGATCTCAGAATAGGCGACACCTTGAAACATACCACTCTACCACGGAGGTCGTCAATTATATGATATGCACAATAAAGTTACTTATTGTTTATTGTTACATATATCTACGATCGTGTAGCGCAGTGGGATATAGAGAGTGAGGGCGTGCCTTACTTATCGTGCTAAGATGTCGGGGGTTCGATTCCAGCGGAAGACAAATATTTGTATTTTGCACATGTATGTGCGTCATTGGACCATCATGGACCCTCACAAGACGACACGCTCATATTAGTTCTAGTTTTTGTGTGTGTGTTTTTTATGTCTAGCCATGAACGACCCAACGAAGGCACAATGTGGATTAGAAATGATTTACAAACTGTGAAAAAGAAGGGATAATGAAATAAAATACATAGCGAGAAGAGCCGATGGCCGTAGGGGCGGAAAGGTTCTGGAATGGAGACCGCGCAGGCCCCCGACAAGGTGGACCGACGATCTGCTGCGTGGTCGCGGGAAGCCGCTGGATTGCAGGCAGCGCAGGACCGATCTTGGGGGAGGCCTATACCCAGCAGTGGGTGTCATGTGGCTAAGACGACGGCGACGAATGAAACAAGAAGCGTACCTTCAGGTTGAACTTTTTGGAGAAGAGACCAACCAAATTGACATTGAAAACTACTTATGAGCATAGACAATGTATCTTCAAAAACCATAAATAATTTAATGTTTCCAACAAACTGCCATCGGCTTTTATAATATTCGATTTAACGGAAGAGCTCGATATATTATTTCGGTCACCCATCCCGTGACTCTTTAAAATTGTTTACTGCCTACCTAACAGGTTGGAAAGTTAGACGGGGCATGAAGGACAGGCACCTTATTTATTACAGCTTACTACATGAAAACATTATTAGGAAACCATCCTTTTTTTTTAAGTTGGAACTAAATTGTCAAATTTTGAAAAAAATAAAAAACAATAAGCAGTAAAATCAAATACTATAGATTATATTATAATTTTACCAAATACTATAGATTATCTATAGTATAAGGTAGCGAACGTAAGGGCGCTCAAGGTCAAATGTAAAGACTTATCTGATGTTGACTGTACCTACTTGCCTATAAATCGAAGAAAAATGTTTTGAAGCCACGTAAGTTGCTTCATAGTATAGGTACGTACTTTTTGTTAAAAAAAACTGTAGGACGGTTAGAGATGTTACAAATCGGTCAATAAGATTTCTGGCAATTCTTCATACTTCATCTAGATTTATAAAGTTTCAGAAACACGATTATATTATTTTGCCTCGACACTTTATCTTTTCGAAAAGACTCGAAAATCGGTCTCGCGCGTCGTTTTCTTATTGCTATCTCGCTTCAGTCGTATAGCGCCTTAAATGGCATAATCACAGCGCGAACGCGTAATAACACGCTACGCTACCGAACTCCGCTTTTACATTTAAAGGGGTATGGACTTTGCCATACCCCTTAAAAGTTTTTCGGTCGAAATAGAAAATATTATAAAAATTAACAGGTTAGTCACACGTTTTGTCCAACCTGCCCCCTAATTGTCTAATTTAAAATCTATCACAATCCCTTTCAGAGGCAATGTGATTGTGATATTTTCGTCTATCATATTGCTTAGTTAGACAGTTCAATTTCGTTTATTCCATACCTTTTAAAACGCGTCCCGATCACAATCTCACGAGTTTGTTTACAATTTTGTGAGAAATCTGAACCCAAATCCACATGTATGTAATATTTATTTTGTGTTAATATTTTCATCTCCGTATTATCTTTCTGTTGTGTACTAGTTACTGTAAGTGGCAATATTTGCCGTTGTAATTAGATAAATAAAATAAATAAATAAAAAATAAAAAATAGTGACGCCCTGAATATCTTTCAAATTACGAATTGAAAGGGATTGCGATAGATTTTAAAATTAGACAATTAGGCCCCTGGATAGTCAGTAAGTATGATTTAAGTAACAAACAATTTCTTATTCCAAGTTGAAATAAGTTCGAGCCCGGAACTTCGGATGAAACTTCGAGCGTAGCTCGCTGCGAGCGCCGCGCGGCACTGCGGGGTTAACGCCGCTCGGAAGTTTCAGCCACTGTTCGCACTATGCTCTTATACACAGCTAATTAATTAATTTGTCACTATAGCGCAGTGGTACTTACCCCTAGGATCAGCATCCTGATTCACAACCGTTCGACAACGGAATCGGATTCGAATTCTATCTATTCTGAAATGAGTGACAGTGACAATGCATATATTCCGCGCTCGGGAACGTTTCCGAATGTTTGGAAGTCATAATCGGTAGTATCGGTACTACTACCAATCTACATGACTAAATAAGGACTAGGTAAATAAGACTCGGCACTCGGCCTGCGATTGTGGCAATTGGGCGCTTTCGCAATGGGACGGTCAAGGGATGGGTGACCAAAAGTTTGCTACCTCGACCTTCTCCGTGCTTCGAAAAAGACCGTTAATCCGCTGATCCGGGCTGTATTTACAGGTGTTAAATCCAGCAACTAGCATTGGGCTCGGGTAGTGGGTCATAGCTCACTCTCCTTATCCATCGTTATGAAAAGACCCCAGCAGTGGGGACATTGAAATTGCTTTAGAGATGATGCAATGCAATAAGGACTCACCTGTCGAGTTCCAAGGTTCGATCCCTCTATAAACATTCATGACGTATAGATTATTTCTATTCGTACTGTGACTGGGTGTCATCCCACATCATAAACAAAATATTGTAAATGAGAAGTTAGTTTCAATCTGGTCGTTTTTATGTGATTTAGTTACAAACATAAAAATATCTAAACATTTCAAACTTTCACATTTGTAGATTGTTAGACATTGTTAGATTTACCAATTTTTAACGTGCTTATTTAAAAAAGAACCTTCCTTAAGAAAATACTTATTATGTGGTATTACAAATAATAACTACGAGGAAAATTAATAACACGACCTCATAACCACCATGAAAACTTTATAATATAAGTAGGTAACGACCTATGGCTTAATCTTAATTTCCAACCTTCAATAAATGTTATGCAGTTTACCAAAATTTTATATTTGTTCTTATGATATGTTCTATTTTCCCACGCATAGAACCAAAATAAAAGACAATCACATTATTCCACAGACTACGCGCGTTTGCGCGTGGGTACACAAGACAACAAAATAGTCTGTGCAGTTTAGTAATTATAAATGCTGTGAATATAAAATGTATCTGGATACACCTTAAGGCGATATGATATAGCGATTTATCCCGTTGACCTGTCAACAGTCAATGTATTTTGACAGTTGAGTGTCGATAAAACGCTATATCATGCGATTTTATTATTATCGTGTTTCGAGGTCATGCTACGAGGCAGCATAGTTTTTGAATTTTGAGAAACTTTGTCACTTATGCAATATTTTATGTTTGACCACGATCAACTTTTTTTAACAAAAAAAATGGAGGTTTTCAATCAATTCGTCGCGTATATGTTTTAAAATGTTTTTTTACTTACCATTACCATACTTACCATTTTTTATTACCTAATTATATCGCAAACCATTGTAACGACGTGTTGGTTGTTGTTTTTAACTCTGTTGAGAGTTAAAACATTCTGTGAACTTAGTATTCTGTGATTCTCTCAACGTTCTGAAAATTTGGCGCCTGAAATCACCATGAATCTTATGGTTTATAACAAAACATCATTTGGGGAGGCCTTTACAAGGTGGAAAGTTAAGACGAGCCATGAAGGACGGTCCATAACTGTTGTGGGTAACGTTCTAAGGAAACCATCCTTTTTTTTTTTTTTGAGAAATATTGAACTGCATTCAGTGATTATGAAATAGTTATTTGTTATGCAAGGCTGAAAAGTTGTAATTTATCGGCAAGTTACCTCTATTGAAACCTGAGCAAGCAAATGATTCTAGGATTGAACCACGAGTGTAACGAGTAGTTCAAAAATTTGATCCTGATTTTTCTATTTAAAATTTATTATAAGTATAAAAAAGCATTGAAAAATGCAAAACTTCAAAATCATCATTATGATGTATTTTTCTTTCTAACTTAAATAAAATAATTTACCACGCCAGGTCGGGAAAATACGAAGAAATTGAATGAAAACCCCTCCTTTTCCGAGCATGTAAGGTGAAAAAAAATTACACTCAGCAGGAAAATGGGCAGTTATCAGAAATATGTTTTTGATACCAATCGATCCAGTTTCTTACGAGGATCAAAATACTCTAAGACACCAACTATAATATGAGTAAGTACTAGAAAAGTCAAAAAACTAAGATGGTTTGCTAAAAACGTTTTCATGTAGACTGCTACTCCAGTTCCACCCTGCATCCTGTACTAAGATTACACCGAAAGATTTTGAGATTTTCAGTAACTGATCGAATTTGAAGAATTTTCATAGCGGCTTTCAACAAAAAAAGTTGTGCGTAATGATGAGTTGAAAATGGGACATGTGCGTGGTGGGGTCCACTCGGGCCCTATGCGGACTGATGAGTATTAACGACTGCAAATACAGCCGCGAGGAGACAAACGGCTTGGCATCCGAAGCTCGAGATAATCAATTATTTCGGTCACCGATCCAGTGCGAAAGTTGCTTAACCAATACGATCGCAGACCGTAATGCGCTAAAACCTTGCGCCTCCGAGTTCGTCAAAAAACTAATATAGCCCGGCGGTAGCCTAACTAAATATGCGGTGGTAATTCTGGATTAAAAAATAGGAAACATTTTATCCAGATATTCCCAGGGGAACGGAAAACACGAGTATTGAATATCTCGAGTTGCTCGAAGGTGACTGACAGAATGTCATCATCCATTTTCTTGAAGCTTAATGTCCTTGAATATATTCTGAAGTAAAAAGAACTTATTTTTTTTGGATAATTCCTTTGGTGACCATAGAAACACAGAAAATATTCCAAATTCAAACGCTGCTGGCTGCTACTACAACAGTCCCATAACAAACTCCGGTGCGCATACTGCCACCACCCGTAACAGAATCCATTACGCCAACGCCATGCGCCAGCGAGCGAAGGAGCATTTTCACGGACAAAATCGCATAGAAAGTGTTCGAGTGTTTCGGTCTCAGACACAGGTCGACGAACATAGGAGCGCCGAAACTGTATTGGCTACCAGTGCTGCCACCAATCACTGTTTTATTATGACAAAAAAACCAGCTATCAAAATAATAAACGTAGTTCGTAAGTATACAATAACTCAACATACATGGACTTGTAGCAATTGTTGAAACACGTATTTAAAAAACATAACACAACACAAATTTTCAAACAAACAAACACAAACAACACAAAAACAACACATTTTTTACAGTGTCATCTAATTAGATTCTGTTTTGTGGAAAAACTAACCATTAAATGTGAGAGTAAAGCTTAATCTACAAAAAGTAGTTGATTAGTAAAATTATTATAAGCGACGAATCGATAACCTCCTTCTTTACTGAAGTCGGTCTTGCAAAATTTTGCTTTTTTAGATCAAACTCGTAAAAATCTACCCTGAAAACAAAGCGGCAATCCCTAGACTACCAAATATTGCAGCTATAATGACATTTTCATTATTACTCCACTGAATTCCATAATCAATGCAAAGAGAAATAGGTCGTAGTGAAAACATGTTGGCAACTAATGGTACGTTTTAATCCAGCAGCAAATATGACAGTAGAAATAAAACTACGAGCACAAAGGTAATGAACGAAATAACAAAACAAAACCGTACCGTAATAAGCCAATGGTCCTCGAACATAATGTAGCATGAAAGAAAATCTGAAAACGCTAGCATACTGTGCGGCGGAGAGCTGACTCGGAGCGGCGCTAGGTGGCAGCACATAGTCCGGTATTCACCGTGTATATTATTTACCGCGTTTATATATATGTCGTTATATAAGTGAACAGAAAGCTACGTTCGGACGGGCGCGGGCGGATAAAGGGGGGAGGGGGAGGCGGCCCACGCACACAGCCACACGCGCACACAGCCACGCGCCGCCCGCCGTGTATCGAATGAACGAGCGCGCCAGCCGACTCGACGTATTCTTATTATTAAGAAAGGAGAAACGCTTTTTGTAGGGCAAGAACTAAATTTGTATTACGGCCGACAATAAAGATTGTGAACGCATTTCAGTTTGCCGAAGTTTGCTGCTTCGTTCATAGATGTCGCGGTTCCGGTTGCGCCTTCACTTGCCTTCCGTGTGGTGGTGAATACGATTTTCCGAAATCGGCGCGTTTCGATGTTACGTGGTCGAAGTACGTTTTGAGCGTACACAAGTTACGTAAATGTTTCCTTAACACCAAGCAATGGATTCGAATGGGACTAACAGTCAGTGTTAGTTGTTGCTGAGTCAGTGTAAGTTTGGTGTTTGATGTTTATTACCCTTTTAAGGCACATTTACTGACCTAGCAACAGGCAACCATCGTCGCTTCTTCAGCTAATACGGAACATTAAAGTTTTAAATTATTAAAGTTCACATATATAATATTTATCTTTGTAGATACCTATACAATACTACGTAGGTATGTAATGTAACGTACGTATACAACGTGTATTTTTGATATAACTTTACGGTTTTAATCAGACAATGTAAGATCAAATCCCTAAAGTTATGGGATATAAAAAAAAACAAGTTGTACTTATGGTAAATTTTAAATAGAAAAATATTGGAAAAAATTAACTCGGCCACAAGTGAATTCTCAGACGGGAATCGAACCCGCGACCTTTGGAAATCCGGTCCAATGCTCCGCCGCTGCCAATGCTGGTCCGGAAAGTTAATTTTTTCCAATATTTTTCTATTTAAAATTTACCATAAGTATAAAAATAGCATTGAAAAATGCAAAAATTACAAAATCATAAAACAAGTTGTATTTTCTAGTACGAGCAAATTTGCAAGTTGTATTTTCTAAGTACGAGTTCGTATAAGCAAATATGATTCATAATATTAATACGAAAACTACTGCAGTCTTAGTAACTTTGCGGTACAGAAAAGTTGCTAAGCAACAAGTAATCTGACTATCACACACATACCTAAGTCTTATTTGGAACGCTTCGCGTTTTTCGAATAATTTGTTACGGAATCGATTCCCACTTCTTATTATTATCTATTAACAAAAGTAGTAGCTAGCCTAGTGCAATTCCATTTATACTCTTTTAGGCAACATGATTGAAAGTGCTTTAATTTTGAATAAACTACCGCCATCTGGCGGTGAACATCTAAACAATAAGTAAAGTTTCAATACATTATTATATACTAATCCGTAATAGGAAAATAAAAAAACGGCATTCCAATGGTAAATAGTTAATTATATTTTAACAATAACTTACAAATAAATCGGAATTTGAATTAGATTGAACTACGTAAGTAGGTAATTACTCAGTATTTGTTAAGATTTTTACAAAAATCACGTTTATGCTGCAGCTAAAAGCTGTGCACATACGTAAATGATCACCAATATTTTTTATTAAGTCATTGAAGTAAATTAAATCTTAAGAACTTTGGCTCGCCAACTATTTTGTACACAGTGAATATTGTCTTACGCTCTCTCTCTCTCTCTCTCTCTCTCTCTCTCTCTCTCTTTTATCGTATAAGTCGTATCGTATAGTGGCCAACTCTGGTGTCAGAGTTTATCAAGTCTTGTTCAGTCTTGTCTAACTGAACAATAATAACGTTGGTGTGACACAGTACTAAGCCGTCTAAAAGACAGAACAGTGTTCTGACGGTTCTTATTAGTAGCAGCCTAGAGCTTTTAGTACTAGGGTTTTAAATAAATCTATACTAATACTATAAAGCTGAAGAGTTTGTTTGTTTGAACGCGCTAATCTCGCAGGGACTACTGGACCGATTTAGAAAATTCTTAGACCATTAGAAAGCTACATTTCTCCCGAGTGACATAGGCTATATTTAATCCCGATATTCCTAAGGGAACGGGCACCACGCGGGTAAAACCGCGAGGATCCGCTAGTACTAAATAAAATCCTTCCTAACCAGTAGACTTATATTATTATAATATTAATATTATAAATGCGAAAGTGTGTTTGTTTCTCCTTTCTTGACGCCCTAACTAAGCAACCAAACGACTTGATTTTTTGGCATATAGTTAGTTTAAAGGGCTGAGAGCCTGTTTCACAATCTAAAAGTAAGTTCTGAGTAGCTTACTTGACAGAGGATTTGACATATTTGTCATATCATAACTGTCAAATCATCTGCAAAGTAAGCTACTCAGGACTTACTTTTAGATTGTGAAACAGGCCCTGAGAGTAACATAGGCTAATTTATGTAATAAATATTAAACAAGAAAATATACTAGAAAAAAGCAACTAATCTCATATCGCCCTGAAGGGAAAGGACGGGCGACATGGGACTAGTTGCTTTTTTCTTGTTTAATATTTATCACATAAAATAATAGCATTGTAAAATGCAAAATTAAAAAGTTATAAATAGGCTACTTTTATCCGGATATTCCCAGAGGAACGGGAATCACACGGGTGAAACCGCCGGCAGAAGCTAGAACTAAATAAAATTAGTAATAAATATTTTTATCACCTCACACGCTCGGAAAAGGAGGTTTTGTCATTCAATTTAAGCGTTTTTTTTAATTTTGTAAAGAGAAATACGTCCTTAAGCGTTCCGAATTCCAAATCGCACTATATTGACTTGTTATGTTACATTTTATTCGTATTTTAAATTAAATAAATTGTAATACCTACTCCGTTTTGGTTTTATTATATTATTTTAGTTTCTTGAATCATAAAAACAATAACAATAAGATTAAACTATTGTTTATAAGATTTCACATCCTATGATTGCATTTCAGACCGCACAAAAACCTTAAGTTTTAAATTGTCTTGCACTTAAAAAAAACCTTATGGTTTTGATGGTTATTACAAGTAACATTTTATTCCTATTTTAAATAACTTTGAATTAACTATAATACTCCCTTTTTATTATTTTAGTTATTTTAAACTTAAAGAACAACAAGAATAAGGTACCTATATTTAGTATTTGATAAAAGATTTTTTACCAGAAGTTGACCCCGTATATAGCCCAATAATTTTCCTAGCTTATGCGAGGTAAAAAAAATTGTGTTTCGCTCGGCAGCAAAGTATTTTGCGTCTCGAAACTTTGAAACGCTCAGCTCAGGATTTCAATCTTTGAACCATTCGCTACGCTCGTGGTTCAATCCTAGAATCCTTTACTTTCGCAGTTTTCAATAGAGGTAACTCGCCGCAAAATACAACTTTCCAGCCTTGGATATCAAATAACTATTATACAATCACACAAATTCTATAAGCAAGTAAGTTCAAGAACTGAAACTGATACAAGATAACGGATAGTAAATTTTTATAATAAGGGATAATATACAAATTATATAATTTTATACGTAAATGGTTATTTGTTATGCATGGCTGGAAAGTTGGATTCTAAGGATTCTAGGATTGAAAGATTGAATCCTGAGCGTAGTGAGGGTTTAAAGGTACGAGCCGCTAAAAACTTTTCTGCCGAGCGCAACACACAATTTTTCAGACAAAGTTATTTAAAATAAGAATAAAATGTAAAATAAAAAAGTCAATAGTGCGATACGGAACTCAGACGTATTTTTAGGTTTTAAAAAATAAAAACGTACTTTACAACGCTTGACAGCAAAATGCGATTTTCCACGCAGAAATCAAACTACAAAACCTCCTTTTCCAAGCGTGTGAAATGAAAAAGAATTTACTATACAAAACTATAGCAATTGAAACTATTTTGATATGAATAATATGTTTGTTTATGAGCCAAACTTTAAAAACTTTTTAGCTTAGTATGGTATTAGTTAAGTTATATCAATATAAGGCAAGAGGTAGATTTTAAAAATACTGTTTCGAATTAACTATAATTTTTTATCTAAAGAAGCAATAGTATTGACCTACAGAAAGCTGAATACTTAAAAACAAAGCCATTGACAAAGAAAAATAATTCTTGTTATAAAGAAAATAAAGTAACAATTCGTTTTCAGTAACAATTCCTTTAAAAAATGGTACCTCAGCATTTCTCAAATCCGCAGAGCGCCACCGTCGCGTGATCCCGTGCCTTTTAGACGGGAATGGGATTATGCCCGCCAAAACAGTGACATAGCGCGGGAAACTCGCGGCAACTTTCACACGCCGGCGCCGAAAGAAAAATGGGCGACGCATTCGTGTGCGTAACTGAGAGTACTCTTCTGTGTTGAGCGACATCGTTATGTTGATGGCATTTCTTTTAATAACTACGTTTTATTTATATTTTTTATTTATTTTGGTTTTTTCTTCTAAAGTCTGCTCTGTGTGTTTGATTGTTCAGTATGGTCATTTTATAGTAGATTATGCACTAAGGGGATAAAGCAGTGTCTTATGTCACGGGCAGCATATTGAATCCTGAATGAAGTGAAGGATTCAAGTCTGCCCAAGGCTAAGACACTTTTATCCCCGAGGAGCATACTCTACTTTATACACCTACTGTGCCTACTGTGACGTTAAATTAAAAAGATATTTCATATATTAATCTAATAAATGACAACAATTTAACGATGCGCGTAAAAAATCGACTCACCGATTTTTTCTTTAGATATTTAGATCCGTAGGCAATGCAATGACAATTTTCATTATATCTGTGACCAAGACTCAAGACAACACCACATTCACAATTTGATGATTTGCCATGTTTTAGTGATAAGTAAGACAAAAGACACGAAAAAGCTTGGAAATGAAAGAGATAGCTATACCATTATATTTTAATGAGTGCACAATATCACATAATTCTTATTTCAAAAGTTTTCTTGGTGCTTAGGACCCCGATACATACAGCCATGTTTATATTTTTCGTAGGAGCAAAGTCTCTTTTATAATAAATAATGTAAAAGTGTAAATTGATTGTTAAAAACTCCTTAGACCAGGCAGTTACACCTTGAATAGCCTTGTTTTTTTCGTAACTATTTTTGATAGAAGTTTTTGTTGACATTTTGGCGATCCTTTAAATGTTATCATAATTACCCAAGGGAAGTTCCATACAACATTAGCTCCCTCCGGGAATTAATAGCTTACTTTCCTATTGAGAATACTTGATATTTAATAGGTGCTACAGATGCAGGTGGTGTATTAAATAACCTAACTTATTACAACGTTATTTTAGTAGGTTTGCAAAGGTATTCACACAAAGCAAACTCTTCCAGACAACCTAGGTACTAGTCCAATCTCGTGTTGTTTACAATTTTATTTTTTGCAAATGCCATTTTATCCGACTTCATAAAATAAGGAGGTTATCAATTTGTCGCGTATAGATTTTTTTTATGTATGTTCACCGAATACTCGGGAACGCCTGAACCGATTGAAATAATTCAAACTATTCCCAAGTTCCCGAGATGATCCCATTTTTTGAAACGGTAGTTTTTTCGGTCAAGCGAGCGGTTTGAAATAACCCGATCATTAAAGTTTTACTCACATAGTAGTGTTGGCAAGTACGGGACTTATTCTAACCTTAAAATTGTGAAATAAAAAACTATTTATAAACTTAAAAAACCGACTTAAAAAAAATGCCATTTGGAGTCGGTGCCACCCAATCCATCGATGGTGCATTCTTCAAATTCTACATTGCACTTTTATACTTACTTCTTACCTTGGCTAGCACCGACTCCAAAAGGCTCATTTTTACTTTTTGACTTCGGAAGTCTCTGAGAAAGAAACTCTGAAAAAAACTCTTCCAACCTGCTCTTCTCATGTCGTTAACAACCGTCAAAAGAGGAGGAAGTTATTAATGCGTCGCTATTTTTATGACTAATCGGGAAACTTCCCGTTCGACCAGTAAATTTTTTTTTAGGGAGCGTTATTTCAAAAAGTAATAAAAAAAAACGTTTTATAAAAAAACGTTTATAACTTAAATAATAGAACATTAATAGGTTTTTTATTTACATTATTTTGCCTTATTACTTTTCGAAAAAACCTTTTCCAAAAAACTCTACCGATTGACCAGGAAATTTCCCCATAAGACTATGTATTGTAAATCATTTTAAGGTTTGATATAGAATTTGATGATGCTGAAATGCAATACCTCTAGGTTAAAAATCATTAGGATGTAATAAAAAACATTGTTTGTCTGTTTTTCGCAGAAAATTCAGCTTTTTCCGTGCTTCACCAGTGCAATACCGAACTATCCAGTTATAACCAGTATTGATCCAGTCTCGGTTATTCTGGAATCTCGATGAGCTTCAAACTGAATTATTTCCGAATCCGGTTTTAACGCAGATCTTCCTGAATTTCAGTTGATAATTAACAAACCGTAATTATGCATATTAATATAATAAAATTATTTTTTTTGATGACCTGCTTGGCGCAAGGGCGTTCTGCGCAGAGGTCCCAGATTCGGTTCCCGGAAGACAAATATTTGTTTGCATGAACATGTCTATTTGTCTTTCTCTGGGTGTTTAATATTTATATTATGTATGTATTTGCAAAAAAAGTTTATAAGTACATTTATAAAGTACGTTAGTATGTTTATCCTTTATCTAGTTTGGCGACCTGTTTGGCGCAGGGGTACAAACCCACCTTCTGCGCCAGAGGTCCCGGGTTCGATCCCCGGACAATACAAATATTTGTGTGCATGAACATGTATATTTGTTTTGGTCTGGGTGTTTGATATGAATGTTATGTATGTATTTACAACAAAACGTATACAAGTACCTATGTTTATCCCTTATCCATAACACACGTTCTTCGTGAAACTTAACGTGCGTGGGCTAGACGTGGGCTTGATGTGATTGTATGCAATTATTTATTTTATTTTATTTTTATTTATTTTTTATTCTAGTATCTATAACACAAAAAAAGAAGAAACTTAGCATGGCATATTTGATTTGATGTTATGTTGACTTAACAACTTGAACTTATGAAGAACTTTTATTGTATTGACGTCGGTCGTAGTGGTAAGAATTATGCTCACCGGTTTTTGTGGGGTCTAGTGTTCGATTACCAGACGTAGAAAAATCAATTTTCACCTCACACGCTCGTTAAAGGAGGTTTTGTCACTCAATTTCTGCGTGGACAATTGCATTTTGCGGCATAACGTGTAAAGTACTTTTTAAATTTAAATAAAAAAAATATGTTCTATCTAATGCGTTCCGAATCGCACTATTGATTTTTTATGTTACGATTAATTTTTATTTTAAATAACTTTGAATTAATTATAATACTCCGTTGTGGTTTTATTATATTATTTTAGTACCCTGGATCATAAAAACTATAACAATAAGATTAAACTACTTGTTATATGAATTTTATATTAAGCCTGGGTGAGATTGCACACCTTATGATTTGATTTCGGAACGTGACATAAATCTTTATTTTAAATTGTCTGCGTCTTGTACAGTCAACAGCAGCTACAGCTTTACACTTTGTCCTTGAGAACGCCATTACGTCGCGTCGCCGTCGCTCGTAATGGCGGCGGTTTTCGTAGTGCAAATGTAAAACCATACGTGCTGTTGACTGTACGCCGCAAAACACAACTTTCCAGTCTTGGATGACAAATAACTATAATACTATCACATAAATTCTATAAGCAAGTAAGTTTCACCAAGAACTGTAACTAAAATGGATACAAGATAGCGGATAGTAAATTTTTATAATAAGGGATAAAATACAAATTAGAAATGTTTTTAAAAAAATTATTTGTTATGCAAAGCTGGAAAGTTGGATTCTAGGATTGAAAGATTGAATCCTGAGCGTAGCGAGGGTTTCAAGGTACAAGATGTCAAAAACTTTTCTGTCGAGCGCAACACACAATTTTCCACCTCACAACAGCGAGGAAAATTTTTAGGTTGTTTCCGCGGTCAACTTCCGTTAAAAAGTTTAATCTAACTAAACCTTATTCTTCTGGTTATAATGATATAAAAAACAAAAATAATAAAAAAGGGAGTATTATAGTTAATTCAAAGTTATTTAAAATAGTAAAAAATTGCTGCATAAAATAACAATAAAAACGATTAGGTAAATTTTGACACATGAGGTACAAGACAATTTAAAAATAAAGTTTATTTCACGTTCCAAAATCCAATCATAGATTGTGTAAATCTGACCCAAATTAAATATAAAATTCTTATAACAAATAGTTTCATCTTATTGTTATTGTTTTTATGATTCAGGGAACTAAAATAATATAATAAATCCAAAACGGAGTATTATATTATGATGAATTCAAAGTTGTCTAAAATAAGAATAAAATGTAACATAAAAAGTCAATAGTGCAATTCGGAACGCATTTTTAGGATTTAAATTAAAAAAAAGCTACTTTAACACGCTAGGCCGCAAAATGCGATTATCCACGCAGAAATTGAATGACAAAACCTCCTTTTCCGAGCGTGTGAGGTGAAATAGTTAATTTCAACGAAAAAGGAAGATTTGTCTTTCAGTTTCATAATGTGTTCTGAATCGCACTATTGATTTCGGAACGTGGCATAAACCTTTATTTTTAAATTGTCATTGTCTTGCACCTCATGTCAATGTCAACATTTACCGAATCGTTTTGATTGTTATTTATAAGTAACAATTTATTTCTACTTCAAATGACTTTGAATTAACTAAAACAGTCCTTTTTTTATTATTTTAGTGTTTTATATCATTAAAACAACAAGAATAAGGTATATTTAGATTAAACTTAATAATAAAAAGATTTTTTTACCGGAAGTTGACTGCGGAAACAACCATAAAATGCTCCTTGCTGTTGTAAGGAGAAAAAAAATTGTGTGTTGCGCTCGGCAGATTTTTTTTAGCGTATTGTACCTTTGAAACCCTCGCTTCGCTCAGGATTCAATCTTTGAAACACTCGCTACGCTCGTGGTTCAATCCTAGAATCCTTCACTTGCTCAGATTTGAAAAAAAATCTGCGGCTTTTCATAAAATTTTCCGATTTCCGGGTTGTTTCCATATGAAATATTAATTGTAAAAATAAGTTCTGCAAACGATCATTATATTTTTTATAAATGAACGTTGTATACTTCTGTAATTTTCAATATGTTTTTAAATGTCCTTTGTCCGACATGACAAGCAAGGATAACAAAGAAACATATATACTAAAGAGAAAACCAATTATCAGTGTTGCTACATACTCGTACAATATTATTTTAATATTGAACCTGAACGAACAAAACCACCGCTTTAATTCCCAAAAACATTACGTCAACTATCACATGACGCAATCAAATAAATGAACACAAAATAGAGCACCAAATATTACCAAACCACATTGATATCGGCTATTGATCTTTTTTAAATTAAAATAAAATCTGTAATTTTGTTGGTGTTGCTAGGAGGCTTTATAGCAAAAGCATATTTATAACTTGCGGCCGCCCGCGGTTTCATCCGCGTGGTTCCCGTTACACTTACTTCATGCCAAAAATCAAGTAGATTGGTTGCTTAGTTAGGATGTGAAGGAAGGACAAACAAACACATTTATAATATTATTATTACAGGTTAATAGTCAATAGTTAGGATTAGGATTAAATGTGTAATTATTGGTGTTGCTTGGAGGAGAAATCATATTTATAATACCTATGAAGTTAGAGATAAGACGGTTAGCAAAGTATTAGTATTTTTGTTAGCAAAAAATTTTATCGGGATGCTAAAATAGCTAGTTAGGCAGCAACTTATGGTCAGCAAATATTTCTAAACCGGTCTGTAATTTATATCATTCTGATTCTAATTAATTTATTTTCTCTCTTACTGGATACAATTAGTAATATAGTGTGATATAATAAAAAACAATTTGCTTTATTTTTACAATTATAATAGAGATCAAAAAGGAGGTAACAAAATATTGATAAAGTAGGTACTTACATAAACAATCAATAATTCAATACGGTTAATTTTTTCCGCTATGGGAATATTTTTGCTTCAAGCGGAGGCACCACATACTTTAAACCAATCACGTGCTAACATGTGTAGAAATGAAAAAGCTGGGCAGTCACATTTTCCCTCTCTCCATTCATCTTTTTAATTAAATTTAATTTGTAATTCTCCTCTGGGTCAGTAATATACTTATTTGACCACTGGCTTACTATTTCTTTTGCAACCACCAAAAACGTCCACTTTTAACGAACTCTGCTGATTTTGCAATTAAAACGCAATCGAACTATTTAGGTATATTGCTAACCAAAAATTAAATATGAACACCAATCAAATAAACTGCTTATAGAAATGTTTTATTTGCTGCCCAATCGTATGATCTTGCTGCCCAAATAATTATTTTGCGGTGTGACTGTGTATTTTGCAGATACAAAATATAACATGCTGCCTGCTTATGTTTACATTACTGACCATTATCATGTTTACAGAACGAGAATTGCAGGCTGTTTTTTTTATTGCTAACAAAGCCTTTGTATGCTGGCCAAACGACTTATTGTCTGTTTTTTTTTTGCTAAACAAATTTTAAAATTGCGTACCAATTAATTACTTCTCAAGCTAAATTAGATCGCGCTACAGCAAAGCGTTTAAATTAACATGCTATAAAAACTAGTTTATTCCTTATACTGTACAAACATAGCCGATAAGAACACCACTATGAGGTTTATACACAATTCAATATTTGTCACAACGAGAGAATCTCTTTAGCTTGTCATGTATTTTTTTTTCTGACTAAAACATTATGTTTTCTATATAAAAAGATATACCTCCCACACCATGTTTTTATACTACTCACCCTTTGTATCATCCTTTTATTTGAAATCGTATTTTTTTAGTGATTTCATAGTTGCGACCATATAAAAGATTTTCGTAATTATGGTTTTATAAAATGATTTTTTATAATTTCATGATACCTCAATACCTGCAAATAAGAGGGGAATTTTTTTGGCGAAGAAAACTTTATTGGTGATCAGTAGTGACAACTTAACTGCTGCGCTACTTACAAGTGTATCTTCCAAATATTTAAATTAATTCGCCTAAGGTGATATATATATATATATATATACATAAATCACCATAGGCAAATTAATTTAAATATTTTTAAATATTTTTACTCGTATATATTTTAATAGGTTCATTAGAAAAAAAATTACTTTTTAATATTAAATCCATATGCATATTACTTAATTAATATAGTTAGTAAAGAAAAAAGTTCCCAATTACTGAATACTACAATAAATAAAATAAATAAATAAATTTCATACAATCACACCAATTTCTAGTCCACGTTAAGTTGCATTACGAACTTGTGTTATGGATATTAGATAACGGATAAACATACTTATATACTTTTTTTTTTGTAAATACATACATATTAAACACCCTGACCAAGACAAATAAACATGTTCATGAACACAAATATTTGTCTTGTCCGGGTATCGAACCCGGGACCTCTGGCCTAGAAGGCGGGTTTAGTACCACTGCGCCAAACATGTCGTCAGGTAATGCCAAACAGGTCAGGTCAAACAATGAGTTTGGGATATCTTAATTAAAGGATACAGCCATTACTTTTTTAAAAAATCTTAACAATATTTTTAGGTACGATTATTTTTGGATAACAATTTCAATATCAAACCAGCTCCTTATATGTTTACGAAAACCAGCATGAACAGGATAAAACCACCGGGAAACGTACGTACCTTACGCAATACTTACTGGCGGATTCTCTGCCAACTGCGCGTCGTACTGCGTCAAAACGTGTCATTCCTAGGGCGGTTTATCTAACGGAAACTCGGTTCAATTTCAGTTTCGTCGCTGTTGTGGCTATCATACAGTATGTAAATATTACAGTAATGACAGGACGAAATTGGTTGCTAGGTGATTTTTTGTTCGTTAATCAGAAATTTGAAGTTAAGAAATAGAAATTACTAACCTATCTGTTGATATGGCTATCTGAGATAGCTGCCTATGATATTTTTGTTAGTATGACCAAAATAACGACGGTTGCTAGGCAACGAAGCCAGTATCCTGGGCAACTATCTCAGGTAGCCCTATCCATATCAACAGATAGATTATTAATTTCGGCCGTAAGTGAATAAAGAACCGAGTATTAGAATTTTTGGTTTGGTTTCTTGGTTGATGGAAAAAAAAGAATCTAAGTTTGTCTCACACTCATAGAGCAGCATAAGCATGGGGATAATGCTAATCCTTACTCATCTAATTTCAAAATATATTATTACATTTTATGTTTTTTTTATTTTTTGCATTTTTCAATGCTTTATTTATACGTACGATACCGAGACTTAGCCTCGGTAGCTCAGTGGTTAGAGCATTGGACCGGATTCCTAAAGGTCGTGGGTTCGAGTCCCATCTTAGAATTTACTTTGATTTGTTTTCAATATATTTCTATTTAAAATTTATCATAAGTATACATGGTGGAAGATTAAGACGGGGCAGTAACGCCGGTACCATAATCGTTGTAGCTACATAAAAAAGACCCTAGGGAACCATCCTTAACTTTTTGAGAAATTTTGAACTGCCTTCACAGAATTGCAGAAATATATAGTTTTCAAAATAATTTTTTTTTGATGTTAATCGATCCAGTTTCTCATGAGGATCAAAACTCTAAGACACCAACTGAGGTATGAGTACTAGAAAATTCAGAATTTACGAAAAACGCAAAAAACACACTTTTCGCTCTCGCGCCTCACGCTGCCGTATCCACTTCACCGACAGGGGTACCTTTGTTGATGGAACTTATTTTCTTAGCGAATGTGTGGAAATACTTTTCGCGATTTCTGACTTTTCTTGTACTCATACATGAGTTCGTGTTTTAGACTGTTTTGATCCTCATAAGAAACAGGATCGATTGGCATCAAAAAGTTTATAAAAACATTTTTTTATTTTTTTATTATATATGTCTCAAAAAATTAAGGATGGTGACATAAGAACGTTTTCATATAGCTACATCGGTTAAGGTACTTGCCCTTCGTGCCCCGTTTTAAATTTCCACCCTGTATATTATAATGCGAGAGTTTTTTTTTTTTTACGAACAACGAGGACACCTTAGCGATCATCTTACCTGATGTTGAATATTTATAAAGGTTGAAGATAGAAGCGAACCTCTCCCGGAATCCTCAATCACTGAGGAACTGACTAACTTATCTCTAACTGCCGGAACACAACAATGCTGAAAACATTGTTTTCATGACGTCAGACTTGGATAAAATAGTGGTAGCTAGCTAGGCGACCTTACAAGAAGTCCTACCACCAATCAAACCGAATACATAATGTACCTCCGCCGGGAATCGAACCCAGGACCTCTGGGTCTGATATCGGTGGTTGTTACCACTAGATCACTACGGCAGTTTGTCCTTCCTATCGACTTGATTTTTGGCATAGAATTAGTTTAAAGGACAGAGAGTAACATAGGCTTTTTATCCCGATATTCCCACGGGAATGGAAACCACGCGTGTGAAACTGCAGGTGGAAGCTAGTAATGAAATAAATAATGAGTTACAATAAAAACAATTATCATTTAAAACAAAAGACGACATGAAGCAACCTACCAACGTTGATTGTACCAAATATATCTTCGTGCTTGGTAGTTTCTAAATGGCGGTAAAGTAAATTTTGCGAGATCTCGTTTCATTGGCTTCTCGTTACTATTTATGCGAGCATTCATCGTAACACTACAGCCAGTTTACTGCGCAAATAATTGCTCAGCTATGACTGACTGCGACCTCAGGTGTAGAAAAAACTGCTAAATACGTGTCTGACAGGCTTGGATTGTTAATATTACCGCCGAATTTAAAAGTAACGTAGACTCATAAGTAGCCAGTCATCCGTGACCATGGCAGCAGAAAAGCTGCCGAAACGTCGGGAAACCAAAAAAAACTTAAAATAAAACCCATTCTTCTTCTTATCGAGTGAGGATTAGTGGCCTCCTCAGGTGTCAGAGTTTATCAAGCCGCCTATAAGGCCTCTGATTTGGCTTAACGACTGTAATCAAATGACAACAGCCGGGACCGACACGCTTTAACGTGCCCTCCGAAAGACGAAAGCGCTCAGTTATAATGGCACTTTACGGTCACCCATCCGACACCTGACTGGGCCGAACTTTGCTTAACAAACGTGATCGTATACGATCAGTCTGTCAAGCGTGGTCATGAGCGCTTGACACAAAAACCCATATAAAATTACATAAGTACCACTAAATATCGGGTAATAAACAGCACGCACTGAAATCCGTAAAAGCTGTTTTATTTCAATGACGTTCATAGTTTGGTAATTGGTGAAATTACTAATGACTGCGAACATATAAAACAACTAATGAGAATCGCTATGTACTCCGTCTGTTTGATTTGACCTCATAATTTATATATTCGCAGTTTAATCTCAGTATTTTACTAAAATGTTATGTAATAATAATAAAATAAAATAAATGATATACAATCACCTTAATTATCTAGCCCACGTTGTTTCATGAAGAACTTGTGTTATGGATACTAGATAACGGATAAACATACTTATATACTTTTTTTTTGTAAATACATACATAATATACGTTTTAAACATCCAGACCAAGACAAATAGACATGTTTATGCACACTAATATTTGTCTTGTCCGGTGATCGAACCCGGGACCTCTGGTGTAGAATGTGGGTTTAGTACCCCTGCGTCAAACAAGTCGTCATATATGTTATATGTTTACTTACATAAAATTATCCTACTTATTATTTACGGAAACTACATCATGGTCTGCTAATAGTATTTTTTCGAATCAAAGTCAAAGATTTTATTCAAATAGACTTATAGATAAGTACTTTCGAATAGTCCAAATTTTTTTTTCCCTACCAGCCATTCAGGACATCTTTTAACTGATAAGAAGACGGCCGTAAGAATAGAATCTTATTTAGATTTCATAATTATATAAATTATTATATTTTATTTTTTAATTTTGTTTGCAAATTTCGTCGTTTGTAAGGATCGGTAGTAATAAGTGTGGACTGAAAAAAACTAAAATTGTTGTTTTTACTTTTTTCTTTCCATAATATAATTTTAGCCTTATTGAAAGCTTTTTTGAGTTATCATAATATGATTTGATATGATATAGATGAAACATAATTAAAAAAGGTTTTAGATGGAGTGAACGTGTGAGTCAAAGACAAATTAACCAGAATAATAATAATTTAATATTTGTGTGTAAAATAATAATAATAATTGTGTGAAAAACGGAAGAATGCCACAACATAAAAAAATACATAATCAAAGTTTCGAACTTTGCAATATGATTTTTGATATTTAGAAAGAAAATCTCCTTAAATGTTCGACATTAAATCGTAACATGTTTTCAGAATAATACTTCTCATTTTCTTGCACCCGAGTCATGAACATGCATTCTTTCCGAACATTTCAAATTCAATATTGCTTTAATAAATGTTCGTCACAAAGGCCGTCAATATGTAAAATAATGCTGAGTATCTGATTCATCATCGCCCCACAGCCTACAGCCGACCGACCAATGAACCTGCTAAGGTCGGAATGAATCGATTCAGTCATTTTCGACCGACGCTAAAAGGGACGATCGCAATTCGACCCGAAGTAGGGTTTTTCAGAGAGTTCAAGTTTTGTTTATCAATACAGATTTTTAGAGGACGTTTGCTATGATAATATAATGGAAAGAATTCATTGTCTGAAAGTTAAAGAGGAGCGCTTAAGAACTTGGTTCAAGTCTGATAACTTTCGCGGGACTTTTAGTTGTTGATGATGCCCTGACTCAGTAGGGAGCAGTGGCGTAGGCTCTATACCCTTTTAGAAATCAAAATAAATTATAAAAATAAAATTGCAATAATCTTATTTAAATAAAATAAAAAAATAAAATAAAATAAAAATCATTTATTTCAGGCAAGTTGTACCATAATGTTAGTAATAATGTATCTTAAATTATATGTTAGTAAATTATCTATTATTTATTTGAAATATAATTATTATAGGACAGCTGAGTATCCTTCAAGAGATGGACGCGTGTCCAGTGTTATACAAACAGCACTATCCACGTCCAGCTTCTCACCTTATGTTAAAAGACTATTGGAGCTGCCCCGCACACGGTAGATCAAGGACGCAATGCGTTTTCTTATGAGAGCTGAAAAGCTGTCCACCTTCGCTTCAGCTAACATCCCTGACGCACTGCAGTGACGACGCAGCCCGAAAAGCCTCTTAAAGGCATTGTTATATTGGTGCGAAGCGGTGTATTCTCTTTTGGTGTAATTCATCCACAAGCGCACGTGTACAAGGACTGTCAATACGTTTTAATTTATTTTACAACGTGCAAACTTGCGGGAAAGCATATTTTCTTAAGCATATGTTCTATTTTATTTTATTAAGCATATGTTCTCGTTCAATGTCATGGTCATCCTTGAGCCAGTCGGTAACTTAGTGTCCCATGTATTTAAAACTAAACTTTTAAAAACAAGCTTTTATTTGTGATATAAAATGTTGTTGCTAGATTTAAGTAGGTACCTACTCGTATTCAATTAGTTGGATTTTTTTTAATTCTTAAATCACATCTATTTATTTAATTTACTAATTAGTAGAAAAATAAGAAACTGTTTTATATATTATCTTAATTTACTTGTTTATCTGCACTGGTAAATCTCGCAACAAGCTTATATTTAATAGCTTTTATTTGAATGCTTGTTTTTAAAAAGTTATTTTTTCCTTTTTTTGGCTCTATTATCAGATCGGTCAAATCTGAGAACAAAAAGAAACAGTTAATGTTTTTTTTTAATGCTTTTCTTCCTATAAAATATTATTTAAATTCAAATTCGTAAGCTAAAATTAAATATTATCAGCGTCGTTGATTCATCAAAGGAAACCTCCAACTTAGTGCTTTCAAGTAATAAAGTATGTGAAGCTAAAGAAAACAAACATTTACATAAACTATGAAAAGAATTTATAAAAAACAATATTTTTCCCTTTTTAAAATAGGGAAGTATTACACACAACATGTGTGTGGGTACTTAAAAGGTACCTATCAACAAAGGGGTATGGGTAAAATAGGCGTCGTTTTTAGCTTAGGTATTAAAAGTTGAAATGACAACAACTTACGGAAGTAGTCAATTTTAAAAGAACACATTATAAGATATTATTTAATTATGGAACATATAGCTTAACTTTATCGGAACCGAGATTTAAGACCTTTATCGATTATATATTGTATTGATGAGGTAAAAAAATAATCAAAATAAATCATATCTCAGCTCTGATATTACTTAAAGCAAAGTTAATCACTCAGATATGATGTCTTGATTGGCTAGATTGATGCTTTAAGAGAGTAATAAAAAAATTACTAACCCCAAAAAAAAAATACAAAAATACGAAAATATATATTGGAAACTGGTTGAATTAGTGGACACCAATAATATTTAGCATCGTGTAGTTTCATTTCTCTTTAATCGCTTTAGTTATTTACTACGAAGTGATTTCGAGGTTTTTAGCCTAATCTGCAAAATCGGTCTCGCTCCCGCGCGCGTCGTTTTCTCATTGCTATCTCGCTTCAGTCGTATAACGCCTTAAGGTCCAATGTTCAGAAAATCGTATGACGAAAATAAGTAAAAACTACAGTGGTAGTAGAGTAATTAACCAGCAGGAAACTGATTTAGGTGAACTGCTGTATGTGAATCAAAGCCATAATCAAAGCAATGAGTTTATATGAATTATGTAAGTACACAAAACCTTTTGGAGCAGACCCGTCTGCGTAGGTATCGACTGGAAAATTATAATTAGTGAAGATCGTAGCCCGATTCCCGGAAACATCCTGCGTCCTGCCCCCTTGCTTGGGGGAGGCACGAGGCGGGTCACAGGCCGCTGCCGGGCCAGACACAAATATTGTATTCCATTGACGGACTATTCCTAATGACATCATAATATTTCAGAGTTCAGTCGAACGGGTTCCCTCTATCTGGCGGAATTTTGATGCTCCGAAACTTATTTGGCATAACATACTTGGCAGAATATGTCTGAATTTACAATGGCATACTGTTAAAATGGCACCTTTTTTATCTCGCATAATTTTGTTTCGCATACCAATTATTTAGTACCACTATTATTTGGTATAATTTCACTTAGCATACTAGGTAGATGTCAGAAATTATTGTTAAAATATTTATATTACATAATTTCATTTTATATATATTATAAAGGTTGGAAATGTATTCACAAAATGTTTATTGTATGGCAATACGTATTTATAATAAGTTGCTAGAAACACTTACAAACTTGACATTAACAAAATTTCTGAAACAATTTATAAATTTCTAATTGACAAAATGTATACTATTAATGATTTCTTAAATGAAATTTTTTTTACTTTATATTGACATTATTGAATTTCTATTGACATTACTTAATTTATGTTGACATTATTTAATTTCTATTGACCGATTCCGATTTTTTATAATTTGAGTTATTAAATTCTATGCCACTTTAAATTTTATAAGTGCCATGTTAAATTAGCAATTATTAATTAATATCAAGTAGCTTCCACTTTTAAAATTGTCAAAAATTTGTACACTGAAATATCAGTAGAATATGAAGACACTTTAATGTAAGAAACATCAATTTTTACCATATTCTGACAAAGAACGAATTTATGATTATGAAAAAATAATATATAAAAATCCTGCAATTTTGTGCTAAACTAGCCTGTGACAGAACCGAATCGCTGTAAAACCGACTACACGCAGTCTTGTATGACCTACCCCTAGCCTGCTCCCAGCCCGCGAGCTGAGGAGCAGGTGTTTTTAAAACTCGCCGCCGCGGTTGAGACTTGCCGGCGGAGCCGGTCAGCAAGCCGAAGCTGTGATGGTGAGCGGAAACCATCTGCGACGATAGGCTCGCATGCCCCGGAGCCACGCGTTGCCGAACCGCGACGGAAGTCATGCTTGCTACATGATGCTTGCTGTATGCTTACATGCTTGCTGCTTGCTTGTGTGCTTGCACGCTTGCATGCTTGCACGCTTGCATGCTTGCAGAGACAGTGGTTTTGAACTCGATGCAAGTAGCAAGCAAACATGCTTCGCAGCATATTCATAATAATAAAAGAGCAGAATCATCATTTAGCAAAATGTTTGCGCATCATACTTACTATAGCCATATAATTTCTGCCAAAAGATGATTCTTCCTGTAAACATTCTACCAAATGATAATTCTGTTTTTATTATTATGGATATAAAATTTCTGCCAAAAGACGATTCTGCCTGTGAACGTTATGCCAAATGATGTTTCTGCTTTTTGATTATTATGGATAAGAAAATTCTGCCTAATTAATGATATTTTTGCCTTATAAATTATGCGTTTTGAATGTATGACAAATAACCAACCTACCAACCGTTATGCAGAATAAAATTATGACTTAATAAGTTCTGCCAAAAAGGGTAGACCTCAGTCGAACAGGTGGTCTTTTGTTTTGATTAGGATGTCTGCCGTGCGGAAAGGCTGTTGTTATGCTAACTTGTAAAAAGAAATACTTTTTTCCATCATCAGCCCTTTTTTCGGTCACTGTTCTGGCGGCACAGGTCTTTCTTATTAATGGATTAGAGGAAAGGATATAAATAAAAAATAATAACACATATCACAAGGACGGAGGTAAGTCGCATTAGCCGTTAGCACTTGTGTTTCTACGAATATCAGAACAACCAGCGAAACTAAACAAAAATGTTATTACTAAAAGCATAAAAATATATGCAAGATACAATGCTCATGTCAAAAAGCCTCGATGAAATCTAACCTACGATCAGCGCAAGAAGCAGATTCGCTACAAATGCACCATCAGACTAGTCATTTAGGTTATTCTGTTATTAGTGTTATTAGTACTTATTACCTATACTAGTTAAATAATATTTCTGTTATTATTCTTTAAAGGAAAAAACGGAGCCCTTATAGGATCACTTCGTTGTCCGTCCTTCCGTCCGTCTGTCAAGACCGTTTTTCTCAGAACCGCGTGGAGGTATCAAACTGAAATTTATATCTAATACTCAGGTCTACTGTCCCTTGGAGCTGTGAAAAAATCAAACTTCTAAGCCAAAACAATCAAAAGATACAGCCGTTTATGCCGCAAATTTCGTAACTCGCACGGGAATCAAAACCTACAGGGTACTTCCCGTAAACTTAGAATCTTGAAATTAGGCACGAAGTAACGTCTTATAGTACAGATAAATAAAAAATTGCGAAAGCCGTAAATTTTTAGTTACATCATATAATAAAAAATATTTTTGAAAATTTTAAACGGAACCCTCTGTGCGCGAGTCCGACTCGCACTTGGCCGGTTTTTTATTATTATGTTAATTTTCTATAAAAATCTCACAACGGTACACATAGGTACTTAGATAGAGACATCTTAATTTTCAAAAATCGTCGAAGGACCTAAATTTTAAAATCTTTGATTTTTATTTCCAAATGGCTATATCAAGAATACCAGCTGTATTGTAGCATGTTTTCATGTAAGTACCTAATTGTTATTTCACTCATTCATTTATTTATTCAGAGTCAACAAATGGACCAATTAGAAAATTACAAATTAATTACAAATTACAAAAGAAACAAAATAAAATAAAGTTTAGAATAAAATAAAAGTGTCCCGTCAGAGCGACATGAGACAAGTTGTTTTTGTCTAGTATATTTTCTTGTTTAATATTTCTAACATAAAAATAGCATTGTTAAATGCAAAATTAAAAAGTTACAATGTTACACGTACTGGCAGTCACAGCGCTCGGCGTAAGCACTCTGGATATCTAGGTGCTGTACTGTTAGTTAGTTTGCAAGTTAGTTCCTACAGAAGGATATCAACAAGTTTACAAGTTAGTTGACAAATTATCAACTGTTAGATAATTTTGGTGATATTTAAAGTAGATACGTAACAAAAAGAGAATTATAATATTTCCTTGAAATATAATCGCAAGTTAATTTCACAAGTTATTATTAATAGGAAAAATCTAACATAGCAACAGCTAACAGAATATCATTTATTAAAATTTATTTAGATTTACCTTCTTTCTGTAATTTACTACTTACTGCATAATATTGTACCTGTATGTGTTTTGGTAAATAAACAAAATATGAAATAAATATTATCTACGAAAATAATAATAATACATAGGTAATAAATATACTCCTAAATCCTGACAAAATTTCTTATCAAAAGTCTGTAGTTCAAAATCTATTTCACACTTCTTACTCGAAAAGTTTGTCATTGTAGAGTACCGGAGAGGAACTAAAATAAAATTTTAATAAAGTAATTTGAAAATGGAACTAACCGCGACCTCTTCGGTGCAGTGCGGTTCATTTGCCGCTATGTTGATACCCCTGTTTTATCTAGTAGAAGGATATAATGTTAAATGTTAATAAGAAATCCCTAAATTTTTTAAGTTTTGTATTTTGTGTTTATTACTTATTTTATGGCAAATAAAGTATTTGTATTTGTATTTGTATTTGTTTATTAGTAGCAAAAGATAATTAAAAAATTATAATTCTAACGCGTTCGCGCCTTCTTGAAAAACAGAGGTACAATTTAGCGGTAAAATGAGGAAATGCACTTGAAATGTGTGCATTGCATTTCGTTAAATGTTACAGAAAACAAGGTCTGAAATTGGTGGATTATTTATCTATTTTCTCGCAGTCGTACCTAGTGAAAAACCTATTACTCGGTTTCTATTTACTCCGTCGATAAACTCGGGAGTAAAAATACCTGGTAACATTATGTCATTTTAGCCCCTTGTAAAACATTCTACTGTTAGTAACATAGTTCTTTCGCGCGTTCTCTAAATTGAATTTGGTTTTTTACAGATTTCACCTCTATTAATATTCAAATAAAAGAAACACGATTTAATGCGTAAAGAAATACTTTATTTGAATTACTTTTACAAAAAAAAGGTAAAAATACTTACCAACAATTTAACTATATCGCCTTTTAATTTCATAATCAATTTTCCATAACCTTTATCTTGAAGAGTGTTCATTAGCGTAGAAAGTGCCGGTTTTATTTCAATAAGGTGAAAGTTTACCTGGGTAAATTTGAAAGGCTTATTATTTCAGCGTGTACACGTGTAGGGCCCGGGCCGAGCCCGTTCCCAGGACTACAAGAACTGGAGCAAGCCGTCTGGCCCCGATACTACACGAGCCGTCTCTAACTAAAATCTACAGAAGGATATCTATTGGATCTGTTTTCGGTTTGCTTTGTTAAAAAAATGACATGAGGAATAAAATAATGTAAAATACGAGTGTTCTTTCACTTGCGCTTGACTTGTTTCCTGGGACCTAATTTATGTCATGTCCCAGTTAGGGCAGTGTAGTCACAAGTGTAAGTGTAGGTCAATAAATCCAAATTTTCATTTTTGAAAAACTTGTGCTACTCAAAATTACCACGCGAAAATCTACTAAACTATGAGACGTTATTGAATTACTGTGTTGCGATAAATATTGGTATCAGATACTTTTTGATACAAAATATATTCTTAAAGGAATAAAAATTTAAAGAAATTTACTTAAATGTCGGACGAACAAAGTCAACGGCTAAGCTGCTAGTTGCTCATACTTTTCGACGCCAAATAAATAAATAAAATATTTAAATTTAATTGCTTGTTTCATTTTGATTAAATTTTTATTATTAGGAGGCATTATACGAGTAGTTCGACGACCTGTTTGGCGCAGGAGTACTAAACCCGCATCCTGCGCCAGAGGTCCAGGATTTATTTCCCGGCCAAGACAAATATTTGTAGTAAATGTATGTAGGTATTCACAAAAACAAGTATATAAGTATGTTTATCCGTTATATAGTATCCATAGAATCCAGACACACCGAAGTTCTACACTGTTGCTAACATCGCAACCGACATGCGATGCGATGCGATGAATACAGGGGGTCAATTCTGCTAATTTTTTGTCATAATCGTCTCTCAGTGGTGTTTCAATAGTAGTGTTTATTTACACTGTTGTAACAAGAACTTTGTAAAACAGCATTACCATTGAAACACCATTAATACGATTGTGACTAAGCATTAGCAGAATTGGGCCCCTGTTCGTCCGTTCCATCGTTGTCATGATTTGCATCATGACAACGAACTTCAGTTATGAAGGACCGACCAGACAGAGAGAGAGAGAGTATCCATAACACAAATTCTTCATGAAACTTAACGTCGTGGGCTAGATAATTGATGTGATTGTATTCAATTATTTATAGTTCCTATCTAATTAAATCACTAGCGCCGCCTGCGCCGGTGACGCTCACAGAACGACTGGCTGGCACACAAACATTGTTTTGTTTTTATTTTAAAGTGTATAAATATGATAAGATGACATATGAAATCATACTAGAACAATAATAAATTGATATCAACAGAATTGACATAATCGATGAAATGAGACTATACAACGTTATTTTATGTTTACCTAAAACCTCAAAAACATCTGTAGTACTCATCATTACGAACAACTTTTTGTATAGAAGCAATCCTGAAATCGCGAAAAAAACACAGTTTCATAGATTTTTTATTTCAACTCTGCTAAAGTGTATGTAACAGCAGATTTTTTCCATACGAAAAGTTGTTCGTAATATCATCATTATGGATTACAAACGATTTGAGGTTTTAGGTAAACATTTTTCAAATCAACAAGTTTCTTGCGGCCGTTCTTCTTATCAGTTAAAAGACGTCCTGAATGGCTGGTAGGGATAAAAATTGTTGGACTATTCGAAAGTACTTATCTATAAGTCTATTTGAATAAAAATCTTTGACTCTGACATAAAATAAATAAAAATAGTATATTTATATGATTGAATGTACTAAGTAGCCGAGTTGAATATTTATTCTACGTAAAACTATCAAATTTCGAATTTCCGTTTTGAGACTATTGAGCAACCTGGGCTTTTCAGCTTATATGGAAGTACCTTTGAATGGACCTTCCTCAAATCGAGTGGTTTTGCCTTAATCACCACGTATAGTTTCCACGCCCAAAGACTTTTCTCACTTAGTCGACTCTTAAGACATCCAGGGGACAAGGAGTGATACAAGGTTAGTGCTTTTCTAGGCCAGTACTGACATGGCACTTCAGTTCAGGCGGTTCATTTCGTGAAATTAAAGGAAATGCGTGTGATGCACTTGCATATAGGTAGATAAGTATAGGAAAATCACGATAAGACGAAAAACTCATAATAACAGGAAAGCGAATTTTGTTTTGTCAATTAAACTAAGATAGTTCAAAATTTCTTTGCATTTAGATTGTGTGAAGAACAAACAAAAAAAGAAACACTAGAAATAAATGTGATCCATCAAGTTGCATTTCATTTACCTCTCAGACCCCGGGTTATGAGACACAATTGATAATACATTGTCTTCTGTACACCGGTGTGTCCTGCTAGCAAATTACCGCTTAAAGCTAGATAAAACAGGCTGTATTCTTTGAACGGCAACATAACGATAATTTAAAGATCTTGCCACGTACCTATACTGGCGCATAATCATCTAGTTTACACAACAACAAAACAATAAATGGTACCTAAGTAAAGCTTATTATTACTATAATTACCTGCAAAGAGTCTCAGGGAGTCAATTCTTAAGCAAACGAAAAAAGTTCCCATACCTAGGTTGTTCCGAAAATGGATAGCTACAGAATAAATATAACAACAATGGTCATCTCGCGGGAAGCTTTTCCTTTAAGGAATCTCAAGAAAATTTACAATCTGTTTTAGGGGAGTCTGCGTTAGCAACAATTACTTATTGGTTTCGTGAATTTAAATGTGGTCAAGAGAACTTAAACGATGATCCCAGACCCGGCCGAACACCAACTGCAGTAACTCATGAAAACGTCATCAGGGTAGAGTGGATATTGCGAGAGAATAGACATATTACACATCGAGAGATACAGGCTGAACAAACATTGGATCACAGGCAGTTTCCACCATCCTGTATGAACACCTTAAAGTTAGAAAGCTTGCTTCGCGATGTTCGCAAAACGTATCCTACATTCTTACAACTGACGAATCATGGATATATAGATACGATCCTCTTTACGAAGCAGCAATCCACCCAATGGGTGTTTGAAGAGGACGATTTGCCCACAAAAGTTGTTCGCGGTCGGAGCGTTAATAAAAAAAAGATAGTGGTTTTTTTCGACGCAGTAGACCAGTATCAGTAATTCCGCTAGAAGAACGTAGAACAGTTATTAGTGAATAGTATAGCGAAGTTTGTCTGCCTCAAGCTTTCGGGGAGTTGGATAGCCGAGCGCCCAAGGAGCGGCGTCCGTGGCATTCTTTTTCACCAAGATAACGCGCCCACTCACACAGCTGCTAGAAAAAACACAAAGTTTAGCACTGCAGATAAGGCCAAAGACACGTTTTTTAAATGTTTTGAAAGCTGATTTACCCGAATGCATAAAGTGCATTGGGATTGGAGGGGAATATTTTGAAAAGCTGTAAGTATATAAACTTTTTATATTCTAACTATTTTTCATTTCACTAACTATTTTTGGAACAGCCCATGTAGGTAAAAATAGTCCTGATTTTTTTGTTTTTTTTTTTAACTTTTTTACGAATGAAAGCTCTTTTCGATTACATGAGAATGGCACCCTTGATTCTCTTGTCAGGCTTTCTTAAACACCTAAAAAAAATTGCCATTAATGAAAATTCTAATTTATAAACAGCACACAACACAACAGACCTAGCATTAACAATACGTCATGATAACAATAAACATACCTACGCAATTTTCTGTGATTCAAATGTATTGGATTAAAAAACAGCCAGCATTATGGGTAAAAATCATCAACGAAAAGAGCGGGAAAGTTCCCCCGCCATCGCCGCCATATTGGATCGGGATGTGCCATTGTGTGCCGGGACCGCCACGTGCGGCGCACATCTGCCGGCGCCCGCCGCACCCTCGCCGCGTCCATGGTCGGCCGTGTGTATGCCGCTCTATTCCCGGCCAAATTGCTGGGAGCCAGGGAGGGGGCACTCACCCATTCTTGTGTTTTAAAAAATACTTTTGACATTTTCGTGTTTGGAACTCGATGGTCACAATCTCTTTGGAATGAGCTTTGTTTCTTAGTACAGTACTACCAAATACTAATAGACACTCTACTGGTTCTATAGTATTTGGTACCACATAAAAGGGTAGAAAAGACGCCCTTACTCTGGACGGAATCGAGTTCACATTAGAATCGAATCAACGTCCAAACGGTACTATGGAAACCATAGCAACCGTTTTCAAAGTACCAAAATAACAGATACTTGACGTTGAATCGATCCTAATGTGAACTCGATTCCAGTCTCAGTCCTGAGTAAGGAGGCAGATTTTTGAGGAACTAATCACCAACTTCAATGTGGGGCAACATGACGACTGTCAAGATGCGATAATTCTGCTGTCGAATCTTAAGCATCTTCATAATACATAGTTATTTTTATATTAAGAAGTGGACGTAGTGAAATATTTGTTAGATGGTTTGCTAATTATTGGCGCCTCCAATTATTTTCTACTCTTTTGTGTCGCACTGTACAGTATGTTATTGTTATACCATTACCAAATTTCTGAATCATTCAATGTTCACTCTTTGTACCCGTATATACCTAGTTAGTATCTAGCTAACAAATAAAAAAAGAGTCGAAGAATTATAAAAAAAATTCAAACCGACTTCAAAAGTAAAAATAAAACTTTTGGAGTCGGTGCCAGCCAAGGCATTCTACATTGCACTTCTATTACCTCTATATTTTTTGGCCTTAGCTAGCTAGCACCGACTCCAAAAGTTTTATTTTTTACTTTTTGAAGTCGGTTTGAATTTTTTTTTTATAAAATGTTTTTATTTCAGATTTTTTAGTTACATCATGTGCCGTTACACAAAAATGATGTCATTCTAGGTAAACGACTACTTGCCAAAACGTAATTGATATTTTTCAGGATTATGATAAAACTACTAGCCAGATCTTCGTAAAAATTATATGGGACCACACATAAATAATTATAAAAATCTGTTAACAACTGGCGAAAATATGGTAAAACATACCTACATAAAAAAAATAAAAAAAATACCGTCGACTTGAGAACCTCCTACTTTTTTTGAATTCGGTTAAAAAAGTACAGACCATGACAATTATTATACATATTCATACACATAAATATTTGTCTTGTCCTGCGGACCAGAACTCTGCGCAGAAGGTATCCCACGCCAAACAGATAATGCATACAAGTGTTATATAACTTACTTAGCAACTCAAAATACCTCATCTTTAGCAATAAACTATTTCTTTTGTAAATAGGATTCATTAGTGGGAAAAACAAAAGAATGCGAGTAAAACCAATATAATCGTGAGGCGAGGCGCATGCGCGCCCCGCCCTCGTCGGCCGCCCCTTCCCATTACGCACTCTATTTAGACGCTACTCAGAGAACGACTCCCACAACACAGAACGACGCAGCACCTCGGTTTGGCAAAAGCTTCAAAAGAACTGAGAAAAATTATTTTTCCTAATTTACATAAATTATTTTCCCAAAGCTATTAACCACCACATGATTCTAGTTGCTGATGACAGTACCGCTATTTTTATTGACTTTGAAAAGGAAATTAATAAATCTTTGACATATAGATTAAGATTAGTAATTCAATGCGTAAATCAAAATAATTTAAAAATAAGTTTAGCTTCAACAAACATTATGACATTCAAAAATAAGAACGCAAAATTTGATAAGTTAAAGACATAGGGTAAAGTCCCTATCCAGTGCGCCGGCCCTGACCAGTGTCCGGTCACATGACATAATTATTTAATAAAATAAGAACGCTCCTGTGATTACAACCCTATAAATAATATTTTAAGAACTATTTTAATTACCCACGACTTGGGCGCAGTGACGTCTTGCGTTTGTCAATTCTTGAATTTTAGTATGCATTTGAAAACGGAGGCGGGAGCAGGGGTGTTGTGAGTCGCATTGGCTAAAAAATTTTTGTGGAGAACCGACTTTGAGTGGTGAGTACTATGATGTTTATTATTTAATTAAAATGGATTTGAGTTTAATGACACAAGTATATGTATATTTACCTATTTTTAAACTAAAATTTTCATTAAATTATACCATTATATAAAAAAATCGGGGGGAATGGAGCAAAAACAGCTTTTTCCATCCAGCCGGACACTGGCTTTGATGCATAAACAGATTAATAGCATTTTTAAGCTAACGAGCTCATTGTGAAGTGTAAATGAACTTGTAATGTCTCTCTTATTGTCGGGTTCATCTTGTGTCCAGTATTCGGCCGTCAAAATAATCTAAATAAATATTATAGAAAACGATCTTGTATGACAATGCTGGTGGCCGGATTATTGGTCATATTACTCAATCGTAATTCCTTCGTCATCCATGATTTGAATACGCTTCTAGTACCTTTTTTTATGAAATAATGAGCTGTCAATAATATTATTTAATAAAACGATAGGTATGTTATTCGCTCGCGTGTATTGAAGACTCGAAAACAGGCCAGTTTGAGCCAATTTCAGATATTGTGGAACAGATTTCAATATTTTTAATGCAATTTTCTATGAATGTTAAATATGTATAATTTTTAATATCGTTAAGTTTAGTTCATCTCAACAAATAAATTCAAAATTCACAAATCAGAATAGAACATGATATATTATACACAAAATTTTATTTGATGACATTTATTAATGTTTTGTAAATGTATTTCCCTCTCCCACACTCATATTTTTGAGTATTGTATCAGATTTATTGCTCCAATCACAGTAGCAAAATCATTTGTTCTATTGATACCGAAAACAACGAACGTCCCACAACCACCCAGACCCGAGAGACAGAAAGATTAGTTTCATACATTGACATGACCGGAATCGAACCCTAAACTGGTGTATATAAGTGACCTCATCTTAGTGGTTACTATCAATTCAATTGATTTATCTTAATATACATACAGTATTTTTTTTTAATAAGTACCTACATAAAACATTAAATTTAAATGGTGTGAGATTAATATAATCATAATTTTGTTCTACAATATTTTTACTATGACTATGGATGTGGAAAAATATAATAAATAACTTAACATGATACCTGTGTTTAATTTTTTAAGTAAGTCAGTCATTTACCATAAAAATCATCGATTAGAGTCGTAGGACAATATTAGTTAAGAAACAGTAATCATTTAAGCAATATTCAAATATGAGCCTTACTTCAGTATACCAAAGGTCTATAGGCCGGTCACTGGACATTTGCTGTTGTTATTACCTAGTCATCGGCCGCTGTTTTCTTTTAGACGGCCGGAGACTAGACCCAAAGTGGTCATGCACTGGATCAAGGAGGCCGGAGACTGAGGAAAACCATGTTTTTACGAAAATAAATTGTTTTTGTAACAAATGGCTGCTGAAATATTTAAAATAAATTTTAAATAAATAGTTGAATATATTCAGAACATAAAACAATATACCTCTACCTTAATCTATTGACAGAGCTTGATAATGAGCGATGAAAGTTACTAAGTGCCTTAAGAGGCCGGAGACTGGGTACTTTACCCTATCAGCTATTAAGACCAATCAGTAGAAAAGGTACAAATAAAAAAATCCTAGGTATACATAGATGATAGTTTAACGTGGAAAACTTGTACGAGGTTAAATCAGTACGCATATGCCCTATATATGCTACGAAAGGTCGCAAGTATACATACAATACATTGCTTTGCGCCTACCATACTCATGTCGACTCAATATTGAGGTATGGTGTTTTGTTTTGGGGAAACACAGTTGATTATTTTATGATTTTGTAATTTTTGCATTTTTCAATGCTATTTTTATACTTATGGTAAATTTTAAATAGATAAATATTGGAAAAAATTAACCGCTGAGCTACCGAGACTTAGTCTCGGTAGCTCAGCGGTTAGAGCATTGGACCGGATTTCCAAAGGTCGCTGGTTCGATTCCAGCCTGAGAATTCACTTGTGGCCGAGTTAATTTTTTCCAATATTTTTCTATTTAAAATTTACCATAAGTACAGTTGATTATGATAACATATTTAAATCGCAAAAAAAATGCACTTGATCAATGTGCAAGCTCCAGCAAATATATTCCCGTAAACCATTTGTCGAATTGCGAATATTAACGCCCCCTTCGTTATATATTTATGAATCAGCATTGTATATGAGATATAATTTAAAAATATTTGACACTTTTAAAAGCTAGAGATATAAGTATACTTTAGAAATACCTTGCTGTTAAACTAACAAACATAGAAATAGCATTTTTGCTAAGGGAGTTGAAATTTATACTAAACTACCTCAGCATTTAAAAACAGAGGAATCGTCGCATTGTTTTAAAAATAACCTAAAGCAATTTTTATTAGATAAGGCATATTACTGTGTGAACGAGTTTCTTAATTAAAATATTTAATCATTTGATATCGATATAGGTAATAATGTTGACATTATCTAATTCCACTTAGGACATGTTCTTATATTATGGATTATTTTTATTATTTGTTTATATATTTGACATTTATTTTAATATAATATATCAGCGGGTCTGCAAATGTAATTCAATTATTATAGTTATTATTAATTAAGTAATTAAATTTTGTACGATTTTTTTCACGCCTCGTAAGGTTGGATATGAAAGAACAAAATTTTTGTAACATCACATTTGTAATCCACCCCTATTCATGCATATAAATTATTCTATTATTTATTATTATTATCATTAAAAATAAATTTATGCTTAAATTAAACATATATTTACTATAGAGCAACGAAGATTTCTTTTTGTTATCAAAAACATAAAAAAACTATTAACACTCTTCTTGTATTTAAGTCATAATATAAACATAAATTGTCGTTTCTTTATTAATGTCACAAATACATTTTAAAGATATCTCTTTACATAGTTTACCTTTTGAACAACACGAGTCTAGTTAGCTACAAGTCAAGTGTTCCCAAAGCCGGATGTTTAGTCAATAATAAATGTGTAAGCTACAATAACTTCTTGACATTTCTACCTAAGTGTGAGTAGGGTAGAGGAGAGACTCAGAAAAACTACACTTAGGTGCAATTTTACAACAACGAGGTGTACGAGTCTCTACATACCATGTGATCAGATGTACTACATTTTTTATTCAATTAAGTATAATGTTTCGATTAAGATTATATTTGTATAAAAATATAATCCGATTTTGTATACTTCTGAGTGAGTATATACATAAATTATCAAATAACTTAAAAAATCTGATTAACAAACAAAAAATCATAGATCAACCAGTTTCACGCTGTCATTGGTGTCACATTTTCATACTGTATGACAGCCAAAATAGCGACAAAACTGAACCGAGTTTTCGTTAGATAATCAGCCCTCAGAGGTACTGTCCACCTGTTTACTGTGTCTTCTTCCTATCTATTTTGGTCTCACTCAGGAATATTGTCATAGAAAAAGTGATTGGATTCTGAACGTTGCTGCTAGGCCCGAGATAAAACATGGCAATCCCATGGCGGGAAAATAAAATTGACGGGAAATGGTAAACATATGCGAAACAATGGCGGATAAATACCGGGAAACGCAATTTTAATTTAACGCGAACATGGTGCAATTTCTTTTAAAGTATAAGGTTTGACACGCCTTTATGATCTAGTGGTAACAACCACCTGTATCAAACCCAGAGGTTCCGGCTCCCGTGTTCGATTTCCAGTAAGAACATTATTGTATTCAGTTGGTGGTAGGACTTGTTGGCTAGCTACCACCATCTTTTGTAAATCTGACGCTATAATAATAATGTTTTCAGCATTGTTATCCATATATCCAGTTCCTCAGTGGTTGAGGATTCCGGGAGAGGCTCGCTTCCATCTTCAGGCTTATCAATACTTAACATCAAATATGAAGAGGGCTAAGTCTCCCTGTTGCTCATAAAAAGAGGTGCATTAAAGGAGCCTCCCCGTGTGGTGCAACAAGATAAGTATGCGTCCGGCGCACCCTAGGCAATGGTTTGCGGACGGCAGATCGGTAAAGCTGAATAGCTGATCCTTCTACCACGAGTACCATGACTCGATAGCAAAAATTTTACGTATCGTAAAAGAAAGGCAAAAGATTGGTAAACCGTACGAGCAGCAAGAGATTAGTTGTTCTTGTAAGAAAAATGGCATTGCACATGCACATAAAACTACAATAATAGGCCCAATTCGACTATAATAAAATGACTTTGCTATTTTTTAATTAGGTACAGTCAACAGAACGCACGGTTTTACACCTTGAGAGGGCTTACGCTCGTAAAATGGTGGTTTTCGTAGTGCAAATGTAAAGCCGTAGGCTGTTGACTGTACCTAAACTAAAAGTTTATATTAGTACTTATAGACCGTGAAAAAAGCATTCACATTATTTTAAAACTCTTAATATGAAAATGAACATCTTATAAAAAATCCTTCAACTATCAACATACAAAGAAGTTCCTGAAAATTAGTTCACAACCGTTTTTCATTTCACTTTCCCAGCTATTACAACATTGCAAAGGCTTTCATATAATGCATATACATATTTTCGTACAACTGGAGGCTATCGGTGAATTATGAAAATGCAATTTAATACTGAAAGGCGGCTCCCAGTGGATTATTCACGTTCATCACACGAGGCCATTTTAGACCCGTTTAACTTGTGGACATTGCAAGCATATAAACGAAACGTAAACTGGTTACAGTTGTTTAGTAGACTTAGGAAAATAGGAGACTAGTTGATTATTTTTTTTAATTTATTCCATTAAAATATCATTGTAAATGCAAATTAAAAAAATAATTTAAAAGGAGGAAATTCTAAATTAGTAGGTACCTCTTATGTTTTGGCGCACACTGTTCATTGAAATAGGTATAACAACTTTTCCGGATATTAAACGGACTAAGATCTAATTGTCCGTATTTTAGGTTTTTTAGGGGTCTTTTGATTTTCCCTACGTTTTGGCACCTTTTTAGCTGCCTTGGTCACGTAACGACTGGCTAGAGAATTTTATATTTAGGCTGGGTGACATTTCATAACCTATGATTGGATTTCGGAACGTGACATAAACCTTTATTTTTAAATTGTCTGTATCTTGTACTTCATGTCAATGTCAACATTTACCGAATCGTTTTACTGTAATTTTATGTAATAATTTATTCCTATTTGAGTTAACTTTAAATTAACAATAACAGTCCCTTTATTATCATTTTAGTTTTTTTATATCATTAAAACAACAAGATTATGGCATATTTAGATTAAACTTTTTGCTTAATGAATTTTTTACCGGAAGTTGACCGCAGACTAACATTTTTTGTCGCTGTTGTGAGGTCAAAAATGGTGTGTTGCGCTCGACAGAAAAGTTTTTAGCGTCTCAGGATTCATCTTTGAATCAATCCTAGAATCCTTCGCTTGCTCAGGTTTCAATAGTAGCTCGCTGGGAGATTCCAACTTTCCAGCCTTGCATAACAAATAAATCATCATCATCATCAGCCTGTGGACGTCCACTACTGGACATAGGCCTCTCCTAGATCACGCCTATTGTGGCGTTCATAGGAGGCTATTAGCCAACTGCTACGCTGGCCAGACGGGTTGGTAGAAGGTTTGTTTCAAGTTTTCCTTCTCTCGCACAGGTGTTCAATGCGTCGAGCCTCTTAGACGACTCTTACGACATCCCAGGCATGTAAGGGAGTGGTGACACTTGTATTCTTAGGCCGTCACCACACGGCCTACAAAGAAATAAATAAATAATAAATAAATATTTCCATACAATCACACCAATTATCTAGCCCACGTTAAGTATTATGTAGAACTTGTGTTATGGATACTAGATAAAGGATAAACATACTTATATACTTTTTTTTTGTAAATACATACATAATATACATATTAAACATCCAGACCAAGACAAATAGACATGTTCATGCACACAAATATTTGTCTTGTCCGGGGATCGAACCGCTCTGGCGCAGAAGGGGGGGTTAGTACCCCTGCGCCAAACAGGTCGTCAAATAACTATTATTGAGGCGCGTGCATAACTGCGTCATTTATGAAACAACTTTTTTTTATTTAAGCACATCTTAAGTTTCTTTGCGCACTCATAATTGAAATAAAACAACTTTTGCGGAATATTTAGTGCGATTTATTTACCCGAAATATATATTCTGTACTATAATTTTTCGGTTTATTTCAGGTTTTTTTGTTTCCCGACGTATCGGCACCTTTTCAGATGTCGTGGTCACGGGTTTGACTAGCTACTTTATAAGTCTACCTTCACAAAGATGATTTATTATTGCGTTCGGAAACGGTTAGATAATTATTAATGAAAGTTAATAATTTTTACTCTGGCAACAATTACTTATAGATTTTGATTTAAATTATTTATTATTAACAAATGAAAAAAACAAAAAAAACAAAAAACTAATGATTCTACTGCAGTTCACAAATTGGGAGGACTTTCGAAGAAAGATACTACCAAGAAAACTTCGAAAGCGGGCCGACCTCTTTATATTTGTAATTTATCTACAAAAAGAGCTAACCGTATCTTTAGGTCTTGCAGTGTGTGATTTAGGTTGAGATTTTAATTTATGGATAATAGTAGGGTCCCAAGCTGGTGGTATCTTCCAACCATCATCTCTATTGAAATTTGGATATTTGGATTTCAATAGCTTCGCGTAGCATTCTGGGGACGAATTTTTGTTCCGTGGCGAGGATCTGTGGCTTTTCAAACCTGTTTTTTTTTTCTGTTTGAATAGTCATCTTCAACGACCATGACATGAGTGAGTTTGTCACAACATGAGTTTCTGGTCACAAGTTGTCCCTCAGCCTCTATATACAGAACCTTACGGTCCTTTAAGTATTACACAAGGAGACTCCTTAGGACTCTTAACCTTCATTGTACCTGATGATAAGTATTGATAAGGCTGAAGATGGAAGCGAGCCTCTACCGGAATCGTCAACAACTGAGGAACTGGCTATCCTATCTCTAACTGCCGGAACACAAAAATGCTGAAAAAAATATTGTTATGGCGTCAGACTTAGATAAGATAGCTAGCCAGGCGGACTTACAACAAATCCTATCATCAACCAAACTGAGAATCGAACCCGGGATCTCTGGGTCTGGTACCGGTGGTTGCTACCACCTAGACCTCAGAGGCGGTTAGATGTAGGTAGGTATGCTATTAAGTAAGAAATTCATTAAAAATACTTCTTTTGTAAGTAGTACCTAGTACATGATAAAAAGTAGTAGAATGCTTAAAGAAATAGTTAATATATTCCAAACTTCTGACCCATACAACTCAGTTCAGACTGAGTTAAGAGGTATAGTTGTCATAATAAAACTTGTTTGTTACATCATTCTAAACTAAATTAAAAAGTATTATTGGTCGATGTAACAGCGAAAAAAGACCAAAATCAGTTAAGTTAGTATTGGCTTTTCATAAATACACCATATTTAAGTATATATATATTAAAAATCTAATAATAAACAAATAACAAAAAACATCACACTCATTATGATTCTGAAATAAATAGCATCAGCTCAAACTCGTGTTACGGATAACGCAACAAACGAAGGTATCACAAATATGTATTTCATTAAGTAATTCTTATGCCCAAAATTAATAATAATAATAATAAAATAAACTTTATTGCACATATTTACAGAGAAATACAATACAAAGGAGACACAAAAACAAGACCGTAAACACAAAATAGGCGGCCTTATTGCTACATAGCAAATTATTGCTAGAACTAATAAGTTTACAAACATTCATATGGATCAAGCAAAAATCACTGTTGTTTTGCGAAAATGGTTCATAATCGACGACCTCTATGGTAGAGTGGTACAGTTTCAAGGTGTCGCCTATTCTGAGGGCCTGGGTTCGAATCTCGATAGGCAAATGTTTCTATTATTTTTTTTTATAAAAAAATTATGCTTTGACTCAAGCATAAATTACTTATGAACCACATTAAAGTAATCGTATCGCTTCCGTGAAATGCTAAGTATGTAATAGTTACGATAACAATTAATGGTCTTCATCATCAGTTCGACTTCACCAAATGCTATTTTCCGGAAGCATATGCATGAGTTACTATAGAAACACCGAAATCGCTATAGGAGTGCCTATAATATTTGAAGAGTTTCCTAAATTTCTCCAGGATCCCATCATCAGATCCTGATATGATGACAATGGGACCACATAGAAAGTATAACCCTTTCGAACAAAGAAAAAGAAATCGGTCCAGCCGTCTTCGAGTAATCGAGTAACATACTTAAATAAAAGATTTCGACGAATTGAGAACCTATCCTCCTTTTTTGAAGACGCTTAATAAATACGAGCTGTGCTATCTTCTTTACAACAGTGTCAGGTACTTTAACTAAATATCAACACCCAGGTACAGAACAAACGCAAATGTGCATCACATTGGTGGGAACCGAATCCAAGACCATGAACTGACGTCGTCGTCTCAGCCTCATGACACCCTCTGCTTGGTATAGGCCTCCCCATCTCCACGACGACGACCGGTCCTGCGCTGTCCGCATCCAGCGGCTTCCCGCGACCGCGCACCAGATCGTCGTCGGTCCACCTAGCGTCGCGCGTCGTCCGGTGCGCGGTCAAAAGAGGCTCTAATGCACAGTCAACGACAACTTCAGCTTATACAAACTGTCTTTCTACAGGCAATTCCGAACTCAACGTCTGACGTCTTAAAGTTCAAAGTCGATTGGAAATATTTGACAGCGTCGTAACCGTACCTGCTGTTGACTGCACCATTCGGACCAGACTAACCTCATGTTTTCACCTCTATTTTCATTAACTCGTCTGAATTCTGTCTCCCACGCTTGCGGGACGAGTTAATGAATAACTCGCTGAACGGTGTAACCACACAGCTCTTTGTGTTTTACTTTTTCAGAAAATATATTATACCTATACATGGATATATGAAAAACTTTCTTCTTCTTCTTGCCGTGTCGACTCTGGCTTAAATATTTGTCCTCCATCATAATTAATACCTAATTATAGAAAAATACTAGAAAAAATCGATTCGGCTCACAAGTTATTCAAGTCCCACCTGAGAATAACTTGTGAGCTGAATCGATATTTTTTTTGTATTTTTCTATTTAAATATAACTATCATTTATGACAGCATAGAAAATGCAAATCTTAAAAAATCTTATAGCACATCATATTTATTCCTTATCTTCCTAAATAGTGGGTATTGCACAAGTTATCAAGACTGGACTAGAGCAAAATTGTATACAGCGAGCGCGCTATACGCAATGCGGTTTTAATTCTAAGATTATTTAGTAAACTAGTTTGTATTTATTAATAACTAGTAAATGTATCGATAAAATGTTAAATCTATACTTTTTGATTTGATTGTTTGTTTGCAACGAATAAACTCAAAAACTACTGAACGGATTTGAATGAAATTTGGTACACAGATAGTAGATAGCCTGGTCAAAAAAACATCTACCTATCTAGATTAAACATATTCTTTGACGAGTACTTATAATTTTAGTAATAACTGTGTTGATTGAATTGATTGAATGACGTACGCATTCTCCTTACTGGGTCTTTTTATATAAAAAAAAAAAAAAAAATGTTATCAATAAGTAGTCGTAATAAGTAGTAGTAATAGCAAGATTAAGAAATAATAACAATAAAAAATAGTATTAATCTCTTGACTATAATTGGCTTGACTTAACTTATGCACATTTTTGCTTTTGCTCGATATTTTTCGTGCTTTATAATTATAAATATACAAAAAGAAAGGTCAATACATATTGTTATTTTTTAAGCTAAACGTCATTGTTCATTATTATAGTACCGTTGCACTGTTGTTTTTTTATGAAAATGTGTTTGATAATCCGATATAGTACCTTACACACGACACGATGGCAGACTTTATAGTTTGACTGCGTAGTAGCAGAGGTATTCATTCGTAGACCATGAGTAGACCGTTGAGAGTGCAACAGTTGAAAAAAAATACTAACAGTGACAGCCATGTTAAAATGCTTTATTTCCAAAAAATACAATCTAATACGCAAAGACGTAATGCTGGCGCCATCGGAACACAGTTGTATTGGGCACACAGAAAAGTACCGTCGACATCACATGAAAATTCTCATATCAACACACAGAGTTTGTGGTACGACTGGTTGTAAGCCTACTAGCTAACACCTAATCACCATCTTATCTAAGGCTGCCGCCATAACAACAATGCTTTCAGCGTTGCTGTGTTCCAAATGTTCGAATAACGATAGCCAGTTCAGTAGTTGAGGATCCCGGGAGAGACGCGCTTTCACCTCCAGCCTCATCATTACCTACTTAATAAAAAGGCTAAAGGTATGATGAAGACCAAACGTCTCCTCGGTTTTCATAAACGTATTATGATTTATGAGTGATTTTGATTCTAGTTGCTCTAGTCGTTCTAGTCTAGCTATTCTAGTTGTTCCCCGTTGTTCAATAAAAAAGGTAAAACTGTCAAGCTCAATGTTCTGTGCTGTATACCAAAAGAACGGTACAGTATCGTTTGTGCAGCTAGTCGGCGAGGCCGTAGAGCGTCGTGGGTCTTGGGCCAACCGGTTCATGATGCCATCAGAGAAACCACCGCGTACCACGACACAGCGCGAAAAACGATAGCCAAACGACAGCTTTTGACCGACTTCAAAAAATGAGGTTATCAATCCAACTTGCATTTATGTTTATACATATTTATACACATATATGTTTATATTTACATGGATCCCGAATTCACGACGATTTGTTTGATGTAGCTTTGTGAGCTTATAAATACTTGGATATTAGTTATGTAGGTTTTGTTTGTAGTTGAATCTAACTCAAATATTACCTATACTAAATGGGATAGCAATAATACTTTCTTATACTGAACTAAATCATTGTCTTCGTCTAAATATGTTGACTGGTAGAGAATGCCATAGAACTTACTTAACAAAAAGAAAAGCAAAAGTTTCACGCAGCGTAGTAATCCTATAAAAAATATCCTAATCTTATTTAAAACTTATAAAATGTAAATGTAAGTAGGCTTGTATTTAACTCAAGAAGATCAGGATGTTTAAAAAATATATATTTTTTATAAAATGAATAATACTGGAAAAAGTTTATAGCAAATAAACCTCCTTTGTTCATATATTAAGTCAATTTAAGACAGAAATTATTTATGGTTATTTTTAATAATGACAACAAAATTATTTCTGTTTTTTTTTAGTTTTAGCTAAACAAAGGAACCTGTTTCGTTCATTTTCTTTCCTTTTTGTTTGTTTATGAGTTTTAACTAAACAAAGGAATCTCATCTTTAGCTGAGTCGAAAGCAACACTAATATTATAGAACATAAAAGCGGATCGCTTAAGTTATGTATCTTGGTACAGGGTGCCAAAATGCTCGAGAGCCGCTCTCGACTCGGTTTCGGTGTCAAAAATTTTATATAACTCCGCAAATCTTTACGTCTCAGTAAGCCCATTCAATGAATTATGAACTTTATCTCTTTCATGTAAGGGTGATGTTAGGTTAACAAATGGAGAAATTGTTGCGCTATGATTATAATGGGGACTTTAGACACGCTGTGCTGACACAAAATTTGAGTAAAGCTATATAAAATGGTACGCACTTTCCACTTTTTAGCCCATTAGTAGTAGAACTTATACTTAATTCGTGCTTTATCAGTATGTTCATTACAGTAACCTTTAGCATTAGTACCCAACCCACCTAATGATAAAACTTAATACGAGCTAGAAAAAAAAAATCTCCAACTGCTCGGACGATACAAGTTGTTGGAGAAATGGTGTATTTTCTAAAAAAAAAATAGGAAAGCCATTCTGCAACAAACACAGAGTAAATACTTCGAAGTGACATTTCAGGGATCTTCGAAGCCTTGCTCAAGGTCAAAAAAATGTATAATCCCACTCGCGCTTTACCCAACCCTCCTCGCTCAACAAATCGTTATTCACTTAAAACGAATAAACTATAACGTATTACGTTACCGTCATTATTGCTTTCCCACATTACTTTTTTTTTATAACAAACGCAATAACAATCAATCGTAATAAATAACAAACTTATCTCACTAGCCTATTATAAACAAGCCCGCAAATATTGCGCAATACAATTGCAGAGATTCAAATATAATAGATTTTTAAACGTAAACATAAACCTCGATTCACACCAAATAATACTCTGAAGTACAACGCATAACATTATTTATAGATGGCGCTAGCTGCATAGCAGTTTTCGCTAAAGCCTAGTTCGTACCGCAACTATGCGTCTTAACGCGTCAGTATAAGGTCGAAAGTGAGTTGGCAATGTAATAGTTGTTGTGTTGTCTTGAGTACTGTATAGAGGGTGTGCAAGGGTACAGGGGCGCGTGTGGGTCGCAAAGGTCGGCAGGTTATTGGCCAAGGCTGAGGGACTGCACTAACTGCCTATTAAATATAGACCTACGTGCAGACTGTTTTGTTTACGTTAGTTACGTTGTTTTCATCAAGTTTTTCATTCCAATGGAATAATTAGATCTTTTTTGACTTTAGATTTTTGAGCCTGACTATTTTTTCAACTTCGATTGATAAATACAAATATTTTTGCAATAACTATAGGGATAAACATTCGAAGTGTTTTTCACGAACTTTGATAATAATAGGTATCTTGTCAATTATTTGTTAACGTCTGCTCAGTTTTTGACTAGATGCTACAAACTAAATAATAAGTTTATATTCTATACGAATAGTCGGGAACAACCATTTGCACTGAAATTTTATATGACTGTGAAATTTTTTCCTATATACTTATTTACATATTAGGTATTGATTTTTTATTATATTACACAGCTAGTTCCATTAATAGAGCGATTTATGCGACGATAACTTTACAACCGTGTAATAAATATGTGGTAAAAATAAAACATTAAGTTTATTATCGTTACAAGATGTAATAATACTAATAATATATTATTTTTGTATTTATAAATGAATGCTTTTAATTAGCTTTTAAAACTTACGAAAAAGTACTCACCAGCGGTTGTCCCTACCAGACGTAAACGGAGCCCTACATATACATTTTTTGACGTGACGATTCGAATACGTTTTTATAAGTTTTTCGTCCTAGCGCCACTGGATTAATTTACGCTTATTTTAAGCTGTTGTTAATTTTTCAGAGATTAATAAAATCATATTTTTTAATAAATATTGAAGCTGCTAAAAAAAACTTCATAGTGTGAGTCTACAGCTCAAACATGTTTACAACGTCATCGCTGCTACGCCGCCGTAGACCTCGCTGATTCTGTGACAAACAAGTCTGCGATATTTTTATATATTGGCCGCTCGTAGACGATTTTTTACAGGGATAATTGTCGATAGCGTAAAGTGATAAGTGATATAATTAAAAAAGTCTAGAATCTTTCGCTTGCTCAAGTTTCAATAGAGGTAACTCGCCGCTAAATCCAACTTTACAGCCTTGCATAACAAATAACTATTGTGGAATCAACAAAAAAAAATCCATAGTTATTTTTTTCTAATTCATCAAAAATAATTAAACCTAGTTTGGTGTAGACTCATTGAAATATACCGTAAAACATGTAACCAACGTTGGTTTTCAGTCAGTTTCTTAGTTTTCCTGTTGTCTTGCAATACAAGTACACGTTTAATTGAAATAGTGGCCTAACCAAGCATTGCGTCTCGACACAGCTCGCTAGATTGTCGTAACACTGAATCAATACTGTCAATTATGAGACCGCTGGGTGTTTTGTGATATATAATTTAACATACATTTAAAAAAAGTTTGTGATCACCTAATGATTTTCATACAAAATACCTGTTTTCGTAGAGAGATTTTTATAGTTAATCTTGACCGATATTTTTTAAAGGACAATGGGCGATTTCGTCCCAAGAGTTGTAACACTTTTCTACCTATATCCTCCTTTTTTTGTATGGGCATAATTCTGCAGCGAAAGAGTTATAGTGGTTTCTGCGGCAGATTATACAGAAGACCGAGGAGTATAATCTACCACTTTGATGGCATTTGTGGACTATGGGAAAGCCTTTGATTCGATAGAGACCTGGGTGGTGCTGCAGTCTCTCAAGAGGTGCCCAGTGGACTATAGGTATATCGAGGTTTTAAAGTAATTATATGAACATGCCACCATGTTGGTCCGATTACAGAACCAGAGCAAAAATCCCATCCAACTGCAGCGAGGTGTGAGACAGGGAGGCATAATTTCTCCGAAACTTTTCACAGCTGTGTTGGAGGACATCTTTAAACTCTTGGACTGGAAAGGACTCGGCATCAACATTGACGGCCAGTACCTAACACACCTTCGTTTTGCCGATGATGAAGTCCCTTTGGCGGTGACCTTGGAGGACCTGAACAAAATACTCAAAGATAGAGCTTCTCAAAGAGTGGGTCTAAGAATGAACATGGATAAGACGAAAATCATGTCAAATTCCCATGTTGTACCCACTCCAGTTCATATTGGGAACACTACGCTCGAAGTTATTGACCACTACGTTTATATTGCACAGACAGTCCAGTTAGGTTAGCCCAACTTCGAGAAAGAGATCTCTCGTCGAATCCAACTCGGATGGCCAGCATTCGGGAAGGTCCGTAAAATCTTCACGTCCAACTTATCTCAGTGTCTCAATATGAAAGTATATGACCAGTGTGTGTTCCCAGTGATGACTTACGGCAGTGAAACGTGGTCGCTAACTATGGGTCTGATAAGAAGGCTCAAGGTCACCCAGCGTGCAAAGGAGAGATTGCTCAGCTGAACTTTTGACCTGCACGCATATGTAATAGAAAATTGTATTATTTGTCATAAAAAAGCAACTAGTTTCAAGGGTTGTGAAACAACTCATATAAAAATGCCCAGTGTCCTTTGGTACATTTCAAAAGCCATTATGTTCAACATTTCGCCTGTGTTTTTCATTTATTTTGTGAATTGTTTTGTTTTAACTATACAGGTTTTTAGATTACTTACTTAAAAATATCATACAATAAATTTGCCCCTTTTTGTACAAGACTGCACAAAAAGTAAAAACAATTGTTTCCCAAAAAATAAAAAACACTGACGAAATGTTGAACTTTTGTAATGTACCGAATTTAAAAAGTATCTGTCAAGATTTAAATAATAACCTCTTTTGTTGAGCGAATTTTCATTTTCAGACAGGATTTCTCAAAACAAAAGATCTAGTCGTAAAGTCCTCGCAGAAAAACGAAGTCGGCGACGGCAAATCGGTACCACTAAATACAAAAAAGCTATTATAAATACTAAACCTTAATTTCTTCATCAGAAATGTAACAATCTTAAACCATCAATCTAAATATAACTTGTAAAATCATAATTCTAATTTCCGAAATTTATTCAATCAAATAAGTTGCTGGTTGAATAATAAATTAGGACTTATTTCCCCGGAGTATGGCTCGAGTTTTGTCGTGAGTTTCTCACTTTAATCCTTTTCAATACGGGCTGCTGAAATTACGGATTGGGATAATGTATTATAAATAAGACAAGCGGCCGCCCACGACTTCACCCGTGTGTACTAAGGGTGTGACGGTATGAGCAGACCGAGGCGCAGTGGTTCGCACACTCGGCCTACGATTGCTAACGTTAAGCAACTTTATCAATGGTCGGTCACGGGATGCTTCGGAAGGCATGATAAGCCGTTGGTCCCGACTGCATTAGCACTCGTTAAAACCCACCAATCCGCATTGGGCCAGCGTGGTGGATCATGGCCCGTTCTCCTTATCCATTCATAAGGAAGGCCAGTGCCCGAGCAGTGAGGACATTAAAAATGGCTGATGATTTACTATGGGTCGGAGCGTGATGTTAAATAGCCTGTAGCCTATTTGACTATTGGGCTACCCAATCCATTTCGTTTTTGTAATCCGACTGGAAAGTTTACTTTTGTTTTTTAGGGTTCCGTGCCCAAAGGATAAAAGGGACCCTATAACTAAGACTCCGCTGTCCGTGCGTCTGTCTGTCCGTCTGTCACCAGGCTGTATCTCATGAACCGCGCGTGATAGTTAGACAGTTGAAATTTTCACAGATGATGTACCTATTGGATGCCGCTAAAACCAGAATAAAATAAATATTTAAGGGGGATCCCATACAAGTCGTGCGCGATTCCGACTCGCATTTTGCCAGTTTTATTTTAGTGATATTTAAATTTTGCATTTACAATGGTATTTTATGTGTTTTCTACTAAAACACATAAAATACCATTGTAAATGCAAAATAGGATATTATTATTATTTTGTTTTGACTTTTTCTAATATTTTTCTAGTAAAATTTTGTTTTAGGGTTTTTTTGTTCATCGTCCGGCTGATGAGGCTAATATCACAGTCTATATATTTCCCTTCCCTACGCTGTGCTAATATCATCAATAATAAAAAAGGAAGTTTAAGGTGGTTCGTTTTCCATAGTAAAGTATTTTTCCATTCACGGGCGAATGAAGCATAATCATAAACTTAAATGATATCCTTTGGTATTTATTATGATGTTTATTTGCGGTAAATTATATTTACCAGATAAAAACAGTATAATAATCGCAAAAATCAGTCGAAAATTTTGTTCAATTTTGTTAATGTGTGAGTGCACACCGACAGTATCGTACGCTAAAGTTGAGAGTTTAGTTGGCGTGTGCGTGGCTGCGTTGCCAGCTCGCACTGTTGCCGCTCTTCCCATTATTTTATTCCATTCAAATTATTTATATTACAACTTAGCACCATGTCTAGCGTTATAAAGTTATAGATTAAGTTATAGATTTTTTTGTAGGAGAACTATCTCCAATGAGCAATATGAGCATGTAAAATATCGCGAAAGATGACGAAATACAAAACCTTAAGATATTTTAGTTTGGTATTATATTTAGGTAAAAGATTTAAGATTAAAGAAAAACCATCCAAAAAGAGTAGATTTTTATTTTAGTTATTAAAAATTTTTTTTCATAATGTAACTAATTTATCCATCTATCAAATTATACTAAACATAGCTATTTATGCACTGTCAACGAATACAGAGATGTTTTTTAAATAAGTCCGATACTTAAATAATATTATGATTTTATTTCCTACAGAGTATTTTGCCCTATTTTTGAGAACTTGTGTTTCTTGCATTCTAGATCTCGGTTTGCAATGGTTCATGTCTTGACGTTATGACATTACATGAGGCGTCACATTATACAAGTGTTTTTCTTTCGTTCGATACATTTTTATATGATTATAATAGTAATTATAATTGCAATATTAGAAATATTATAATTTAGAGGTTATCCGTTCGTGTTAGTGAACAGACAATAAATATGGAGCCAAGAACTTCGCGAAAAGACTATAAAAATCACCAATATTCTGGTTCAAGAATACTGGTGAAAACTTGCATGCAAGTGTATGGAAAAACCACACAGCACAAAGCCCAGGGCAAACAGTAAAAAAATATATTGCTCAAAGAGGAAAATCTCAAGAAAGACGATAAAACTACACACGTACACGGATTTTCGTCCCCAAATGTAAACCTGACCGGAATTATGGTCCAAAGGCACAAGAGGCAAATGAGCCAATTGTAGAAACAGACCTGAAAAAAGGATGTCTCTTTAAAACTAAGAGAGTTTCAAAAAACTGATCAGGAAATTCAAGACATTGAACACCTAACCAAAGGACAACACGAAAATAATGTGTATAATACACACAGAGGCTAACTGCAAGTCCGTTTGGAATGGTAAAGTCTTTCAAAGGGTTGATTCAATTAGGTATACCCCATTTTTGTGATATACCGCAATGTAGCATGCTCAATTTTGCCTCTGTTACAGATATGTAAACGAAAATCGACAACACCCTGCCACAACCAAGTAAAAACAATTTTATATAAAAACCATGTTCTTATCAAAGATATGTCATATCGCACCTCCAGTCGTAAAGCGGCTCAATCCAAAATGAATGTTTTTTGGGAAATGCAGAAAACGTGTTTCGGTCCTCGGCAGTTTTAAGTATATTACACTATAACTTAATGAAATAACGAGCTATTTACAAAATTCAAAGTTCTACAGGTTATTTAGTCTAAAGACTACTGATACGGATAAAAAAATCTTTCAAATATTTTATAATATAGGAGTAAATAGACGCTGAAAAAAAACTTCCAATAAAGAGTCAGTTTAGCAATACAAACATTTTTGAACGTTTGACTCTTGTACAACTATGTCTCTTTATTTCTAAGCACTACGTATTATTGGATGACTTATTTACAAATAGTTCCCTTTAATTCTTAGCTTCAATATTTTTATGCGGTGGAATATTTAATGATGCAGTTATGTACTAAAATATTTCGAAGGTATGAGGAATAAAACATAAATTCGAATCACATTCTTTTATTACCTGTTGATATATAAGGCGAAATGGAATTTAATAATAAAATTTTAAGGGGTGGTCAGGTCAAGTGTTTGCAATCTAAGAAAAATAATAAAAAAATCTAAAAAAATCTTTTTCACCTAATAAAAAAATAAATTACGAGTTCGTAATTTACCTACTAGTTAATATTTTAAGTGTATTTTATTCATTATCAAACTTAATTAAACCTTGAATAATGAAAAAAATACCATTAAATAAACTATTTAAAAACAGCTGATATTAAGCTACACTGCGCTGCGCGGCGCGGCGCGGCCCGCCGCGGCGCCCGGTCGTCAACCCGGCCAGTCAGCTGAGAGCCATAAGTACCTACCTACTATGCAGCAAAGCTACCGCCTGGGCTGAGACCTAATTATTTTCTTTTCACAACTAATTTGAACGATTCGTTTCTAAGGTACAGTTAAGGCAAACAATCAATTGCAAGATCCAGACAAGGCCACATTGTAGTGACAAACAACACATGTTATGAACATTGAGGTGAGTATTATGCTGTGATGAGTCTTATTTAAGCTGTGACGTGACTTTATTATTCAAACTTCCCTATTAAAACAAAATCAAGTTTCAAATAAGTTTTGGTTAATAAATAGGTGTAGGTAAGTATAAGTAGGTAAGTAGTACTTACATGGCGTCGAACAGCAATCCAGTTTACTTAATAGTTACATTCACTTACTTAATAGTTAGTTCCATTCAGATGATATCATCTGCATATTCTGCATACAAAAAAGGGATACATTATCCTGTGTCGCTGTCGACCACATTCACTCATACATCACAACACTCCTTAATTAACCTTATTGCACTGATTGATGGGTTACACACTAATTTGTTGTTACACTCACTGAGACACTGTCTGGTTAGTACTTTTCTCACGTTTGCTTGTTTATTAGTACACATTTTGCCGATCGATATCGTAAACGAAAATGCAGCCCGCACGCGGCACGCAACTGCACGTCTGCACACCACAATCATCTTCGAGTCACTAACTTTTTTGATTGACCGCCGAGCGACGCGGACGGTGCCGAAAAGCGATAGGCAGCGTTTGGCGGCCGTGGCGGCATCGTTTGTCGGCGATGACAGTGGCGGTAGATCAATGAAACCGCATGCAATATGAATCATCAATAGAAAAGCCGCTATTTTAGAGCTGCCTCTTTGCCTATTGATTTTAATTTTTATGTAGCAAGTAAACTTCTTATCTATCTATTGTAAATTATTACGGTAGTCAATTTGGGTGTGTAAATTCTGTAATCCTAGTTTCATTATTCTGTAGAAAGATTCATAAAAAAAATGTAATTATTTTTCCTAAAGCAGGCCATACTTGCGTGTATGGCCTGCTTATGTCTTAATTTGGAAGTAGACGATGGCTAAGATAATTAAAGGCTTGCATAAAATCACTTTGTAATTGTGAAAGAATTTGTAATAAACTTAATTACTTATACAAGTTTTAACGTATCACGCACGACGAAAGCCTCTATGTGTGATATATCATATCAATATTATCAATAAGTTAGCTGGGGATATCCCCAGTAAGAGATAAGGCCTACTAGAGCAAGATGTTGCCCAGATATTTATGTGATCAGACTAAACAAAAAGTTGCGAAGCAATGCAAACCAAGATAATATGTGCCTGAAAAAATAATTAATGTTTTATGATTTTGCATTTTTCAATGCTATTTTTATACTTATGGTAAATTTTAAATAGAAAAATATTGGAAAATATTAACTCGGACACAAATTAATATTTTTTTCTTTTTTTCTCGTGTCCCACCCCTAATAATCACGTGAAATTTCGCGCTTTACTTTGATTTGATATTTTCTTTAGTTAGTCTCCTTGTGCATTCTGTGCTATCAGGTCGCGACGCGCGTTAGTAAAAATGCCTAGGAGGTATACTAGTCGAGAGTACCTTGAAATGGTATTTTGTTACCGTGAAAGTAGCGAAGTGTTAAGCAGTGCTGCGCGGCTTTACGAGGAGAGGTTCGGAGTGCGCCTCAGTCACCGCACCATACTGAATGCCGTGTACCGTTTCCGAGAACATGGCCGTTTGGATCCACCACCGCCAGTTGATGCTGGTAGACCAAGAGTGGTGTCAGCTGAAGTGGAAGAACGGATCGTGGAATTCTTCGAAGAGCACGAAACGGCCAGTACTCGAGATGCTGCCAGAATTTTCGGAGTAAGCCAGTACTACGCGTGGCGAACTCTTCACGACGAGGACACTTTCCATCCCTACCACTACACGCGAGTTCAGGAATTGATGACTCCTGATTACTCGGCTCGAGTAGAGTTTTGTCGGTGGCTTCGTCAGGAGCGTTGTTGAACATAAAAGTATTCTAGTATCTAGGTCCTTTAACCAATTAACAACTGTCCGTATACATAATTATTATTACATTACTTTGTCAGTCCAAAGCCTGTTAAGTGTGATGGAAAGCTTATCGCCTTTTGCTGTACGCATATTATTATTAAGTAAACTGGATTGCTGTTCGACGCCATGTAAGTACTACTTACCTATAGACTTATACTTACCTACACCTATTTATTAACCAAAACTTATTTGAAACTTGATTTTGTTTCAATAGGGAAGTTTGAATAATAAAGTCACGTCACAGCTTAAATAAGACTCATCACAGCATAATACTCACCTCAACGCTCATAACATGTGTTGTTTGTCACTACAATGTGGCCTTGTCTGGATCTTGCAATTGATTGTTTGCCTTAACTGTACCTTAGAAACGAATCGTTCAAATTAGTTGTGAAAAGAAAATAATTAGGTCTCAGCCCAGGCGGTAGCTTTGCTGCATAGTAGGTAGGTACTTATGGCTCTCAGCTGACTGGCCGGGTTGACGGCCGGGCGCCGCGGCGGGCCGCGCCGCGCCGCGCAGCGCAGTGTAGCTTAATATCAGCTGTTTTTAAATAGTTTATTTAATGTTTTTTTTTTTCATTATTCAAGGTTTAATTAAGTTTGATAATGAATAAAATACACTTAAAATATTAACTAGTAGGTAAATTACGAACTCGTAATTAATTTTTTTATTAGGAGAAAAAGATTTTTTTAGATTTTTTTATTATTTTTCTTAGATTGCAAACACTTGACCTGACCACCCCTTAAAATTTTATTATTAAATTCTATTTCGCCTTATATATTTCTTAATTAATCAACGTTCGTAATATTATTTGCTACCAAGGTTCAATATTGGGCATTCTGCTGTTTTTAATATATATTAACGATCTCCCTAACAACGCGAGTAGTTTATGTAAGACAGTACTATTTGCAGATGATACATCTTTAATTTTTAAAATTGATAGTTGAAACAGTTGTTCTGACGAAGTAAATAGTGCTCTCCCTCAAGTCGCACACTGGTTCAAGAATTACTCTTGAACCAGTGTGCGACTTAAGAGATTTGTCTCTTAACCATACCAAAACGAAGTTTGTTAAATTCTCATTACCTAATGTAGGGCAAGTCGATATGCATATCAATTTGAATGGGGATGTAGTGGAGTTAGTTGAGAGAACTAAATTTCTTGGCATTACCATTAGATTCAAAACTACAATGGGATCCATATATTGAAATCTTGCCGAGTAGATTTAGTTCTGCGGCTTAACATAAGGAAAATAAGGCTCCTAACTGATATTGAAACGGCAAGACTAGTTTACTTTAGTTATTTTCATAGTGTAATGTCCTATGGCCTGTTGATGTGGGGCACAGCAGCCAATATAGAAAATGTTTTAATACTTCAAAAAAGAGATGTGCGTGACAATAAATCTATGATAATTTAGTGTATGTAAGGAAATATCACGATTTATTTATTAAGCATAGCGATGTTCATAATTTTAATACTAGAAACAAGAATAAGTCCAAGATGTTCCGTTCCAAGATGTCGGCTTGAAAAATGTAGAAGCTCGTTTTTGGAGGAAGGCATAGCCTCCAAGTTCCATACCAAGTGATTAAAAAAACGCTCTTAAGCAAAGGTAGATGATTATTTGAAAGACCAAAATGCATGGAAGTGATACTAACATAAAACATGACTATTGTAATTGTATAAAAGGAAAATATCTAATAACTGAGTATGAGAAAATTTTCCTCTTATATTAAATATGTTCAAGATTGTAGATTTGTGTTTGGCAACGACACGTTCCTTTGTAAATGTTGTTGCTTCTGATAAGATTCTTGCAGCCGTTCTTCTTATTAGTTAAAAGATGTCCTGAATGGCTGGTAGGAAAAAAATATTGGGCGATTCGAAAGCACTTATCTAGAAGTCTATTTGAGTAAAAATCTTTGACTTTGACTGATAGCTTGGAGGAACTGCTGAACGTGTAGCTGAATTAGCATGCCTTGACTGGTTTGAACTTGATGAACTCTTAGAACTCGTCGACGATGAACTGGATGAGGAAAAACTGGATGAGGAAGAACTGGATGTCGACGAAGTTGTAGATCTTGATCAGATAGAAGCTTTAACTATTGGAGAAGATATTTCTTGTTCATTTTGAGTCTTTTCTGGTTTTTTTTTTACCTAAAAGTAAGAACCATATTAGTAAAGAACTTGATCACATAGTGGGTTAGCGCGCCGGTCAGCAATCGTTGCAGTCAAGCAGTGTTCGTATGGGCTGGTTACTTTCTATCAGAATCTCTGTGCTTTGGAAGGCACTTTAAGCTGTTGGTCCCAGTTGCAAATGCAGTAAACATCCTCCAATCCGCGTTCGGCCCGCGTGGAGTGTTACGGCCCGTCCTTTTTCATCCATAAGGGCCATAAGGCCATAAGAGCCCCTGTGCAGCGGGTACATAAAAAGGCTGATGATGTTGATGAAAAATCATAATTGTTAAAAACTTATAATAATGTAAAACGTGTCATAAAATGAATTAGCTATCCTCATTTTGACTAGTATAGACTTGCATTTAGGGCGTCTGTGTCATGTCAACAGATTTGGTTTTCCAGTATAGGTAGTGGACTGTTACAAGCTTTTTCAACATTCTTTATATCTGGAAATCAAATTGGAATAATAATTTCCAAAAGTCATACCCATTCCTTATCTACCCATTATATTCCAAGTTAAGATTCTTCAAGATCACACTACAAACTGGATGTTAATATTAAATTACACGTACTTAACCATCATAAATAGTTATCTGTTTTATAAATAAATGAGTACTAATAAATCATTGTATGAATCTAGTATTCTAATTTTGTTACATAAATAGGTAGTCAAACGTTATCACCTTATTAAATATGGCTTTCTCTGGCGTATTTTCAATAAAAGACGAACTAACGAACGGATCTCTTTCAGTAATCTGCACAAATATTTTTTTATATTAATAATAACCTCAGGTAAGAATAAATATCAGTTGTTTTAACACATACTTCAGCCTGCATTTTTCTTCCTGGTGTTGCTCTGATGAATAATGGACTTTTATTTCTTGTATAATTCTGTGAAAGGTGAAATTCTAGGTAGTGAAAATTATAGAATGTGTAAACTAAACAGAAAAGACTCGGGGAACCGATTTATTTGCGTTTAAAGAAGTAAACAAATTAACTAAATATACTGGTGCAATGACACCACAAGGTACGTCGTAGATATTTTATTAAAGAAAACATATATGTTAAAATTGTAACACAGTAGGTACTTACCTCGTCTTCTCGCGTAGTCAGTACCATTCCCAAAATATGGTGAACTCTTCTCTTCATTATGCTAATTTAAATCTAATACAAACGAGTTCACTGTTTTATTGTAAAAAAATATAAATAAACTGACCTTTGCCTAAATGCAACATCAGAATTTTTGTAATATTTATTCAGAAACGGACCTAAACACCATAAATCCAGAACATTATAAAAAATATTCAGTAGTAAACGAACCCTATTTGGTTTAGGTCACAAAAATATCTCAGTTTACAGCGATGAAGTGACCCAAAACAAACTTCGGTCACTTTACGATTTAAAATGAATGTAATGTAAACTTACCCCAAGTTTGTACTACAGTGACACATAAAGGTTTATACCACTTCTCTACTTATTGCACTGCATGTAATTCTGTCGGCTTGTTACGCAATACTAAATACGTCACTATTGTAATGACGAAAGGCGCAGGATTCCTTGATAAGAAAGAGACTTAAGATTGGGTTTCTCCTTGTCTAGCCTTAATAGGGCAGTTTCTGATTTACTAGGCGATAGAGCGCGCTTTTTTAAATCGTTCTGTATACTTAACTCAATTCACCAAAATTTTGGATTGGGTCAGTTTACGAATGGAGGTGCGATATGGTCAATGCAACGAGTCGGTGGCAAGGACATTGTTCTCTGAAAAATTTAATAAAAATGTGCGACCAGCAGGGCTCTTCATTAACAAAGAGTTCGGATTTTTAGGTGCTAGTCCAGATGGTATGTGGCAGTAATTGATTACAAATCATAGTTGTTCTGTCCAAATTACTTATGAAAACATTATTATTTATTGCAATTAATGAATTTCAGGAGTTATTGAAGAAGAAAAATCTCTTTTGGCAATCAAATGTTTCCCCTCATTGGCTCGCAACAATCAAGATATGAATTCTGCTGCCAAAGATAGAAAAAACTTCCCGCTCTAAATTGATAGCAATGGGAGTTTACAAATCAATAAAAAACACAACTATTACTATCAGGTTAGTACCAATTACATGCTGTTGTTACATGCAGTAAACGAACAGTGTGCTTCATTGGATACATTTTCACACCTATCTATTCTTGTTACAGATCCAGGGGCAACTACGGGTTTCCAAAATGAATATATATGCTTTGTGGGCTATATTTCTCCAGCTCATGATCATGATATTACTGTACTGGAAATCGAGCGTGACGAAAATTTTATTTCGAACATGTTACACAAATTGGTATCATTTTATAAAAATTCAGTTTTGCCGGAGGTGGTACTTCGAAGAGTTCAAAATAATCGAAACTGTATAGATATTTCATTGTGGTAGCATTATACTTACTTCATTGAAATACCATTATATCAATAATTGTCTTTCTATCATAAATGTTTGTCTTTTAGTTTTACAAAAAATAAATAAAAAACTGTGCAATAGTAAACACCTGATTTTAATTTTGAACTCGCGCAAAATGACAAAATATATTTCACAACTAAAATAATTTCATAAAAGGAGATAATTTTTTTTTGGGCCCGTCTCTAAAAGTATCGCCCAACAAAGAAACAAAAAATTTACGTAAAGAACTGGTCATTTGGAGCATAAAAGTTGTAAGATTACTCTAAGTCAAGGTATACAAGTTCAAAGATTAGATATTTTTTTTCTTGGCCGGCACTTTCTGAATGGGCCCAAAAATGTGTGGACCCTGAATGATCTCCTTTGCATAAATTTACAAAAATAAAACAAATTAAAAGTTAAAAAACGTAGAGCGCTCAGAGATTTGAACCCGGTATCTTACGTGATCAAATTGAGACGCTTACGCGCATAGTCAAATTGTACTTTTGAATAGTGGCCGAAATTTACTAACGCTTCAGTTGACAGCAAAATCTATGTATGTGTGTGCGAATCATTCGCGCGCCACTTCGATGCACAAATAAAGTGACTTTAATACTTAAAATACCATATAAGTAATGTTAGGTGCATTACAAATATTACGCTTTTACCGGTAATTTCTTTACATCCTAAAAATTTGAACTATTTCGTTGTAAAAATAAATAAATACGCTCTATCAGGACATTAACGCCATCTGTTGGCGCGGCACTGCCTAGCTGACCGTGACGAATCACCTTAACGTACTTCGTGGTAAGAAACGAACAACGCAGAGACACAGCAGCAACCTTGATGCGACATAATTTTTTTTTAAATTAAGGTAAGCTTATTTTTTTCTCAAACATGCATGGAAATATTGTCATTATTTTCGAAAATGGAACACGCGAAGTATCGAATTTACGGACAAAGAAAATCAAATCCATTGCAGGAGCGTTTTTAAGTTTGGAACATTATATACAAAGAGTATTAATAACCCCAGCACACCGTTTTATACAACATTGCTGGAGCGTTGTAATGTTCCTAATAAAAAAAAACGCTCCTGCAATGGATTTGATTTTCTTTGTAATTGCCCCAATATGACTAATGTAACTTTTAATATTAATTAAATTAAATGTATAATATAAAAAGTATGTTTTATTTCCCTGTATTCTTTTGTGAAAAGCACTATAAATATACTGAAATGCCTCGGCGGAAGTGGTCATTGCCTGTCTCGTATTAGTGAAGTCCTCAATTTCAACAATATCATGCGTGGGTGAGGTTTGAATAGTTCTCAACCGGAAATTAAGCGACATTTTGTTTCAGGAGCTTTAGTGGTCAGAGCATCCATCGGAATTGAAAAGGTTGCGTATTCAAATCCAATCTACTGAGTAGAAAAAGTGATAATTATATCTTCAAAACATAACTATATAAAAGAGTTACTTTTCTAGACCAGGGATTCCCAAAGTTTTACTTACTTAACCTACTTACTTATTTTTAAAACAGTAGAATTTGCATTAATCAAATGACATAAGATTAACAATTACGGTAAAAATAAATTAACATATAGATTTAGATGAAATTTGCCCCATAATATAGAAGAATAGCCTAAATAAAAAAAAAACTATATTCCCACGGGAACGGGAACCACTCGGGTGAAACCACTTAAATAATCTTTAAGACTTAGGTTTTTGACTCAGTTTCTTTTTTACTAAAAACCGACTTCAAAAATAGAACCACGAAAATCATATCCGAAATCTTCAAGACATCGGTGTAAATCTAAACAAAGAATCGTGACAATTACACCGTGACTATAACTTACTTGCTTACTTACAACTGAGAAAATAAAAACTACTGGGCAAAACCGAATTAAATTTTTATAGGACCAAATAGTAACTATTCCGCATCGATAAAAAATAACGTAAATCGGACCAGTAATCTTTTTTTTTTTCATTCATGACGGGGAGACTCTTAGCCTTCACCATACCTGATGTTTAGTATTCATAAGGCTGATGATGGAACCGAACCTCTCCCGGAATCCTCAACCGCTGAGAAACTGGCTATCTTATCTCTAACCTCCGGAACACAACAATGCTGAAAACATTTTTGTTATGGCATCAGACTAAGATAAGATGGTTGTAGCTAGCCAGGCGGACTTACAACAAGTCCTACCACCAACCAAACCGAATACAATATGTACCCCCACTGGGAATCGAACCCGGGACCCCTGGGTCTGATACAGGTGGTTGTACCACTAGACTACAGAGGCGGTTAAAAAATAAATCGGTAAAATCTCGGCTTCATCATCATCGTCAGCCCATTATCGCCCACTGCTGGATATAGGCCTCACCAAGTGCACACCACCGAGCACGAACCGCGGGTACTCTCATCGGCGGCTAATCTTGGCGTGATGTGTGTAAATACATAAAAAAAAAAACAAACCGGCCGAATTGAGAACCTCCTCCTTTTTGGAAGTCGGTTAAAAATAAACTTGTCATCATTTTACGCTTTGACTCTCTGCACCAATGCATTAGTCTCGTTTTCGCATTTATCTAGTTAAAACATAATGGAAATTGTGGAATTGTGGAACAAATATCTGAATACAATTACATTATTACACTTTATTGGTACCACTTTCTTTCAGCTGCTGCCTGTAACTTTGCTGGTGTTTTTTTCTAGATCTCCCAGAACAATTATGCGCAAGAGTTATTTCTTTCTGCGTAAATCATATCCATAAAGGTACATAGACATACCAAAATTGTTTGGTATACCAAAATCGCAATGCAATTGCTTATAATTTTATTAGTCGATTTTAGTATTAGCGTTCGAAAAAACTAACAAAAAATTAAACCTTTTCTATATTGGTATAGTCCGCGAGGTCTAAGCTTAGCTTTGCATTTGTGTGAGTGCACATAGATAGTTCGTAGGTATCGTGTAAACAAACAGAACTGTTTTAATTTGTTTTAATTTGGTTAAAATGTTGTATCAATAGAATAAAAACTAGAGACAGGATAGTAATTCGGCTAGGGGGCTTGAAGCATCAGCTCACTTTTAAAAAGGGGTTTCCTGCCAAAAAAGAATCCCTGTTTTAGACCAACCTTTTCACTTTCCCGATAAATCCGTTCTGAATTTTTTCCACGTCTACGGTTACAAAACTGTCAAACTCCAATCAATATTTCACATATTATATAATACGCCGTAGTAGCCGCCGACTGTACATGTTTTTGAACCTGTGACACAACAGTGACGCAAACGGTGGACCCGACGAGTTACATAAAAGTACAAGATACCTGTCCGACGTGCATACCGGTCGACGCACGCGCAGCCCCGACTCGACTCCACTATCGATCTGTTTTGGTTGTTGCTTGTACTTTTTATTAAGTAGTATGTATGTCTGACGAAAGTAGAAAGGTAGAAAAAATATACAATTTTATTTCATGCTTATTCAACTCTCAAAGTTTTGTAGGAGAACTCATTTTTACAAACAGCTTTTGTATGAAAGCCGAACAAATTTTTATTTTTTAATATGGGAGTTTGCCTATCTATGAAAAATCAGGTATTTTTTGCAATTTCAGGGCTACTTCTAATTTCTATACTTATAAAAAGTTGTGCATAAAGATGAGTTCTACAAATAGTTTTGAGGTTTTGGTGAGGTTTGAGGTGAGTACCTAAACATAAAATAACATTATATTTTTATTTCTGATATAAATAAGTACCTGATTGAAAATGCTTTTTTCCACAATATAAATACTATTTAGAATTGGACCACATTATGATTTTACTCTAGTCTCCAAAATTCACAATAACAACAAACATAATTATATTATAGGTACCTATTAATTAATCTGTGATCCCGGCTTAGCAATAATCGGAGTGGAGTTTTTTTCTAGTATATTTTTTTATTTTCCGCTCATTTTCACTTCATAAATTTATACTTTACAGGAACTCTGGATACATGATGGTTCAGTGGCAAGACCATGATATATCTGCACCTCCTGAAATGCATATACTTACCTAATTTCAGATTCTAATGTAAAATGTGAGAAAAAAAGAGCTGCGCTCCGTTCAATTCTGCTACGAGGGAAAGTCGCTATCATTTTTCCTAAAAAAATTACTGGAGTTCGCCAGTTAGACATAAATAAAAATAAGCACAGAACACAAGAAAGAGGTAAGAAATATTAAGTTGGCCGGCACACGTCAACGTCACCAACCTTTTGCGTGAAATACACAAGCATATCATACAATTTCCCTTTGTACGACTTTGAAAATTTTCCCCTCCCATCCCATGCTGCGTCCCTTCCATATTCTGTAGGCCTAGCACGAAAACCATTTGACTAAGTTTCGAGGAAGTAAAGTAAAAAAATTAATGACATATTGAGGAGCCTTCCTACCGGACGTAATCGGAACTACATTTACCTCCGCATTTTTTGACATTAAGTGCTCGATACGTCCTCGATACTATTTCGTTAGTTTTAGTGCTAGCCCTACTGATTGAATGAATGAATGAATTATTATTTATTTCAGTTTAAATATCGTACATTACAAGTAGGGTCCCACAAAACCACATATTTGACTGTGGGTACAGTCTCACAGGTTCTTTATCGTACTATTATGTATATATTATATTATTTAAATTTAAAGGTGAAGACAATCAAATACTTATGTTAAAAACTATTTGTATGAATCCAATAAATAACTCTTAAGTAAGGAACTAAATTTCTTTAAGTTATTCTCAAGTCTAATATTTTGAGGCAAACTATTTAATATAAAAGGTATTCTCTTATTGAGGGTTCTATCACCAAAGTAGTTTGAAACTTTGGGCACAAAATACTTGCCCGCTGATATGGACCTTGTGTTATGTCTATGCACAACCAGCGAGTGACACTCTCGTCTACCATGGTTGTTAACAGCAAGCAAGTATTTGTGTTTTAGGCTCACGGTAAGAATTTTACATATTTTAAATAATTGTTTGTAGTCTCCATCACATTTGTCCTTAGTTTTTTATGAACATGTGAAATGTGAGTTTCGTCATACAAAAATTCAAAATCCGAAAGTGATTTTGCAAAAGTACTTTACAGAATAGCAAGGCCAAAGAATATATATACTTATTGCTGCTGATTACGGAAACTTGTTTGTTTTCTAGGCGACACTTCTTTCAGTACTAAATGCTCCATCTAACTTTTACGGATAACTAGCACACAGTTTTAGATCTAGTATTTCGTGTGTTTTAAGGTTTTTTGGTTTTCCCGACGTTTCGCCATCTTTTCAGCTGCCGTGGATGACTGGCCAGTCATCCTGTGAACACGGTAAAATACACTTATAGGTAATATCCTATTATTCTACGAATATTGTATTCTGCTATGTATGTCACAACTTGCAATAAAGTAACCTTGTAATGCAAGAAATGTTATAATGTCCTTCTTTGCGAGTTGAAAACTGTTTACGGTTAGGATAACCATAAAATGTGATTTTATTTTAGTTTTCTTTTTGTGATGAAAATCTTACCCATGTGTTTAAGGTCTCTTTTTGATTTGACGACTCTGCATGAAACAAAACAGGCAGAAAAAAAAGACCTTGACGAGTTTCTTGCCGGTTCTTCTCGTTACAAGGTCTCCCGCCGTAGGGTTTGTGAACCGATGGCGTAGCTTCTTTGACGTTCATAAGTGCTTGTAACAGCCTAGACTGAATAATAATAAGTTAAAAAAAAAAAAATGCGAAAGTTGGTGAGGATGTTTAAATGTTTGTTACTCTTTCACGCAAAAACTACTGAACGGATTTGATTGAAATTTGGCACACAAATAGTAGATAGCCTAGATTAAAACATAGGATACTTTTTATCCTGATATTCCAAACGGGAATGTAAACCACGCAGTTGAAACCGCGGGCGGCCGCTTGTTAGATCTAAGCGCGTGTAAATAAACTGTGCGCTAGTTATCCGTAAAAGTTGTTTTATTTCAATGAACGTGCGCGCCTAAACTGAAGATGTACTCTATTTTGAGGTCTTATATTTATACCTACATTTTCGATTGAACAAATGATGGCTTAAAGCTGACAGGGAGACGGCAAGTCTGAGAAGGAAGCAGTCCTCTACGCACAATAATTAGGTATTCGTAGCTTAACGAACCCTAGATCGCCTACATCGGAATCGTATTTGACAGCTAAGTACGTATATTTTTGAAATCAAACAAAACATGAAACTGAGTTTAGTAAGCCTAATACTTATTACTGCCTCGGCCATTCCAAATCAAAAGTAAAACTCATATTTATTATCAGATGGTGTTGTTGGCGAAAACAAGCTTAGATAAGGGCCCGCTATAGGCCAACGAAAATCAGATTGCTTTACAAGATCGTCTGTAATATCAATATTAATGAAAAACTGAATTTCAAATTAAGATGCAGCAAACTACAGGACTAACACTAGTGACTATGTTACTCAAAAACACGATTGCATAAAATTTTCTCGATAGAAAAAAATTGCGAAGTTGCCTCCAAATAACTATAATTAACACGATAAACTGCTAGTATTCAAGTAACACATTAAAATAAAGCTTGGAACTTTTTAGTATAATTACACTATAGATAAGGCAGGGCTTATGTTATATATTTTTTGTAAATAACCGTTAAATATCATTTAAAAAAAGAATTTCCTTCATTTCTTCATTCCGGACCGGCCGAATGGGGCCGGAGAATTATATAGTAAATGCTGCCTTATTTCTCATAGAAATAAGGCAGCATTAACTTTGCAGTTCGCCGTTGCAGTTATTACTTTTGCTTTTGGCCTAGAGCGCGCCCCCAAGGCCGAGAGAACTGAAAAATCTGATGAAAAGTAACTAAAAATAATCGTTTCGTATTACTTTTTACGTTTAAAATCGAAAAAGAGCTTGAGTACCTACCTATATTTAGATTTTTTGCAGAAATTAATTTGAAACGGGGAATTAATGAACCTTAAAAAATTTTAAATCTAGATTTTTTAAGGTTCATAAATTCCCCTCTGACTTCAGATCTGCAACTGAAAAATCAAAGCGACATTAAACAATGTGTTTTTTTATGCTATAATTTTAAGGTCTATCTGACTATGTAAAAGATTGAAATGGGATATAAATTATCTTATCTTAATTTTCCATTACATATAAGTAGACCAGGCTAATTGTCTAATTTTAAAATCGATCGCAATCCCTTTCGTCAATCGTAATTCGTCATTTGAAAGATATGTACATACTTGAGGCCGTCACTATTTGACATTTGAAAGATATTTACATACTTCAGGCCGGCACTATTTGACATTTGAAAGGGATTGTGATCGGGACGCGTTTTGAAAGGTATTGAAGGAACGAAATTTAACTGAAATTGAATCGAAATTGAAATCTACAAAGTGACAGATGAAAATATCTTTTAGATGTATGGAAAAGTGTCAAATGAAGTGTCATTTAAAACATCATTCGTTCTGAAAGGGATTGGAAGGGATTCCATAAATCACTATCACAATCACAATACCTTTGAAAGGGATTGTGATGGATTTTGAAATTAGACAATTAGGAGGCAGGTAGTTTTGCTGAATGAATTTGTATGAAAAAGTAAAAAAAAAATCTTGATTTGATAAAAATTTAGGTATGCCATTAGAATTGAAAACCTTAGCTAAATGTCCACTCAACGTAGGTCTAGCCCAAAATGGGGTGTAGAGTGCGTGAGCTGGAACCTAAGCGATTTCTTCAGAAAGTTGTTCAGGGTGCTTATGGAGCAAACATATTAAAAATCCCTACTTCTAGGTGGTGCGCCAGAGTGGGGGGAGCGGGCAAAGGTCCCATTTTTCAGTAAGTATATCGCTAATATACCTATTCAAAACGGTGCGTCGTAGAGCAAAATTATCTTCAATGTAATAAAAGCTCATAAAATTGTGATAATAAATGATTTTAATTTAAAAATTTTCTACAACTTTTATTTCATACACTTTTTTCGAATTCCTACCCATTTTCAAACTACTCGTTCTGGAAGTGTTAATTTTCGAAAAACTACTTTTATCAAACACTAGCTTTTGCTTGCTACTTCGTTCGCTTTATTTCGGGATGAAAAGTAGTATATACCTATTGTTAGATCCTAATCTACCTACCTAACAAATTTTATCCAAATCCGTTCAGTCGTTGAGTTATCGAAACGTTTATCTTTGTTTTATTGTATTTGCTATTCATCCGCGTGATTCACGTTCCCGTGAGATTCTCGGGATAAAAAGTATCCTGTGTGTTAATTCAGGCTAAAGTATACTTTCTGTGAGCCAATTTTCATGCAAATCCATATAGTAGTTTTTGAGTTTATTCGTTACAAAGATACAAAAACAAACATATTTCCTTTTAGTATAGTATTAGTATGGATTTAAGTCTTAATCCGAGATAATTTAGACGCACTATTTTAAAGATATTAGCGAAAAATATAAAAGTGGGAACTTTTACCATCTGAACTGAAACAGCAGGAAAAAACCCTCGTTACCTGAATGGGTGAAACTTGTAAATCCATACTAATATTTTTCCGGAACGTGTAGTTAGAATATGGGTAGGAATTCAAAAAAAGTTGTAGAAATTTTTGCTCACAAAAATTATCTTTCATTACATGGAAGATAATTTTGCTCTACGACGCACCGTTTTAAATATATTAGCGAAATACTGAAAAGTGGGACCTATCCCGCCCTCCCCCACTCCGGCGCACCTCCTAAAAGCAGGGATTTTAAGTATTTTTACTCCTTAACCACCCTGAACAACTTGCTGAAAAAAAATGCTTAGGTTCCAGCTCACGCACTCTACAAGTACTTTGTTGGGTGGGCAGAGGCGGCCTACCCATTGCGAGGCTCCGGGCGGCAGGTTTTTGCGAGGCCCTTTGTCCTTCGTGAAAAGTATGTGATGCGAAAGTAGGTTTGGTTGTTTGGTATAGGTATTTGTCATGTTTGACGAGAAATGCTACAGTTATAAAAATAAATAAAAATTGAGTTTTAAAATATATTACATTGAAAATATAGGTAATAAAAGTGCAATGCAGTGTAGAATGCCGTGGCTGACACCGACTCCAAAAGATTTGTTTTTCACTTTGAAGTTGATAAAAAAATTTTGTTAGGTTATTTTACAATATTAATAATTAAAACAAGATAAGGCGCAGTAATGAAACATAGATACACATGATCGTACACATCCATTCGTAGTTAATTTACCTCAAAAAATAAAAAATAATTATTTCTTGAGATTTGGTGGATTTGGTTTGGAGGCTCATTAGCTGTGGTGTGTTTTTTTTTTATTTTTTTTTTATTTATTTATTTGGACAACCAACAAGATCATACACCTTAATTGCTAGGAGTTACAGCTAGTGGTTACAAGAGTTGGTGCTGTCTTTATTAAAGGTTGCCACGGAAAGCAAACTTGTCAAAAGAACAGTTGGGAGCGTAAGGCGTCCCTTAACTTAAAAAAAACAATACAATATTATCTTACTAAAGCTAGTAAATACAAGAATATGCCAAGATAATTTTTTTTGTAGAATTACAAAGGAAGCTGTGCCTTGTTCAGCCAGGCAGACTTTAAATTAAAATACTTATACTTAGCTTAATGAGGACAATTTCTTTTTAAATATAGGTAAACTTAGTCTAAAAATATCAATTTCCTTATTTTTACTAACAGAATTATAATCAGATTAAGATAAGTGCGCCTGCTGCCTGTTTTATTTTCTAAGTTTACTAAAAACTCGCTTCAGCGCTCTACTTGAAAAAGAGAGAACCAACAATAGTAAGACAATCAGTTTATGCAAATTAAGATATTGGCTGCTAAAGGCCGACATAGATTCTGAAGGGCCGATCTAGCAACACTGTTGACAAGAGTTGACAAACGAAATGAAACACTGGGATTCGCCGAGCGATAGAGGAGCAGAACATTATGTCCCGACTCCCGCGCAGCCCCCCGTAAAAAATACCGCGTAAAAAATATGGATATGGATACCTATGGGCTTTAGTTGACAGTTGAAGCTCATAAATTTAGGTACCTTATATGGTGCTTCACTGTCAAATGAAGCCCATGTCCATATCCATATTTTTACGCGGTATTTTTTACGGGGGGTTGCGATTCCCCGAGCGATAGAGGAGCAGAACATTATCCGAAAAGAGGAGCAGAGGAGCCGGGGGGCTGCGCGGGAGAAGGGACATAATGTTCTGCTCTTCTATCGCTCGGGGAAACCCCGGGTCCCTGACCCGAGTGCTATGGGATTAAAAAACTGATTAAGTGTTTCGAGGCATGATATTCAAGTACTACAATTACTACATAATGAACATTTCAATTATGTTTTATGAAAAAGATATGTTATGCACAATTAAATTTTTGACATAATGATAACTGTATTTATAATAATTGTATCTGGATTTGTAATAACTTGTATCATATTTACCAAAATATTTGCACTTCGAACCATTCGGCAGAATATGTTGGAAGCCTAATTATTACAACTTTGTATTACCCTTAGAATAATTATTCTAAGGTATTTTATGCAAATAAAAAATAAAAAAATCAATAAAAAACCTACTTTTTTTTATTTGAGGCCCCTGCAAGAACGAGGCCCCAGACAATTGCCCCTAAGTCCGCCGCTGGGTGGGCTAAAAGTTAAGTATTATAAAAAAAAAACACGTTGTATAAAAAGAAAAAACATAGCCGAAGCTATTCTTTGAATTTTCATGAAAAAAACCTTATTAAAGTAACAGTTGGAGATTCAAACAGAGGACTACGAAGCGTTGATTTTGTCTACTTTTCATAAGGATTTTCTCAATTTTCTCACTCTAGGTGTTTAGGACTTCGTTCGGGTGAATAAGGTAGTCGTGCACCTATTGAAAGTCACGGATTATATTATGGTGCAGTAGGTGGGATCAGTACCCTGCCCATTCGCGCAGTATATCAAAGCAGTGAGTAAACACCCAGAAGCCGGACAAACACATTCATTACATAAATATTTTTCAGGGTGGGGGAATTGGGGATCAAACCCGCGAGCACAACAGACAGGATTACTTCCACTGACCCATTCTGGCCCGTAAATCAAAGTAGTGAGTTACAACAACACGCATCATACTCCCCACTCTTATTTGCCTACCCGCATCATTCAGTAGATACCAGTTAAAGCTAGAAGCAAAACAGCTCGTTCTGAGAACTGCTCATTATCCGTCGAGTGTGCCGTCGTAAACAGCCGGACGCGGCCGGCGGCGACCGGTGACACATCGCCGGTGATTCACAACAGCCATTGGAGTGCGCGTGCACAAGAATTTGTGACGTCATTCCGCGTCCGGGGTCTTACTGATAAACTGCTCGTAAGTTATCGAACAGCATGAAGTTTTTCGACGTCTAACCTCTAGTAACAGTACTACGTAGCTACGCCTGTAGGCACAAAGTACTTTTTCTGTAGCTCATCAATATCAAGCAAATACTAGTACGGTACGGACAACCAGAAAAAATACTGTCTACAAAAGATTGACTGATAAACTAATCAACATAAGGTTTGAATACGTGCACTCCACTTCTAGGATTTTTGAGCACCAAAGTTTCTAAAGTAATTTTCTGCTACAAAACTGCAAATAGATATTATCGAAGGGGTCAAATTATCCTAACACTTATCTATCTTAACCGTAGAAGCCTAATCTATTTCAGAAGTACACATAGCCTTAACATACGTCTCAGTGGCGTACACATATAATTATTTATTTTAATGTAAAAAATAGCCTTATTTTGTTTTTTTTTGTAGTGGAAATTTAAATTTGGTATATAAGCTAAAAATAAAACAACACTGTTATGTATAATTACCATAATCACTTATTACAAAAATAAATCTAGGTGAATAAATTGGAACAAAAATTCAACTTCTTCAAAACCAACAGAAACATATTATTTATTCATAGAAAATTTTCTTTTTTTAACGCTAATTAGTTATTCTTAGAGCAAACATTAAAACTAATCAGACTTCAAAAGACTAGGTAAACTTTAAGAGCAGTCTTCATAGTTAAAAGTTAAAAGTTACGCAAGGCCTAAACATACGTCTCGCAGGCGTGCAATACTTCGATAAATCAAAAATGGCGGGACTTACTTATACGGACACCGTACGCTAGCCCCCGGCGGCCACTGAGTTGGCGAAAGAGCACGACGCGCTAGTTTCAACCGTTAGAAAGAGACAAACGATATTCGGTTTCGTGTACGCCTCGCAGACGTAGATTAGGCTTCTAGGGTTAATAATCGTATCGTTTGAAATAAGATAATTACTAGACGTTAGCAGAATTGAGACCGCATTTTGACTATTCTAGACGTATACTGTCTATCGACACCAGGATGGCACCGTTCGCCGCACGCCGCCGCCGGTTCACGCCAGTTGCGTTCCACAGCCGACCATAATGTCGAGTACCGACTTTCTGTAATACGACTAGTCAACAAAAGGTAGAGCTCTACCTTTTGTTTCATCACCTCACCTCGCTGTGCCGAATTCGCCCCGTCAGTATCCGTGGTCATATCGCTTTGTTTGGTTAGATTGGCCTGACCACGGACACTTTTAGTGACCTTGATTAGATTTTGTTAAAATCAGTTTGTGGTCAGATTCAAAATAATTATAGAATCCGTGGTCAGATGGGTGGTTATATTAATGTGAACATGGTCACTGTGTAGGTGATTATTAAAACCTTTTGGACTACAGTATTGAATTTGTGAAATGTTTAATTCTGGTTCAGCCACCAAAGTAATATTGCCCAAAAGTACCAGAAGCTCTAACGCGCAGCTGGTGTCGTCGGCATCGACATCGACTTCATTTGACAGATAGATATGCCATATTGCTCTTAGTCTTTGGTAAGTTTTCATTTGTGACAAAAAGAAGCAGCAATGTGTCACATCCATCCGTCAAATGAAGCCGATTTCGATGCCCACGCCACTTGCGCGGTACGGCTCCAGGGCAGCATAACCAACCAGGAGTTATTCAATTTGAAAAACTGCTGCGTATAAAAAATGATTCCCATTCAATCAGAGTCAACTTCTCAAAACCTTATAAATAAATAACTCCTAGGATTCCAGGAGAGGCTCGCTTCCATCTTCAGCCTTATCAATACTTAACATCAGGTATGATGAAGGCTAAGAGTCTATCCGTCGTGCTTTAAAAAAAAAGTTAGCTTTGCGATCCTGGTACTTTCAGCTATAAAAAAAAGTTTAATAATTATGTAAGTATACATATTCGTTATAGTACTAAATTTAATAATTTGTCACTGTCAGAAAGTAATCAGAGAGCACTGGTGTGGTACAGTTCGGTGGTATACTAGCGGGCATTCATTCAAACAAAGGTAAGTTAATCATTTAAAGAAACCTTTGAAAACTTATCCCTACGGGAAGCTATAAATGAAAAAAATACTCCAAGTATGTAGGTACTAACAGTGGGGATATGTCAGTACAGTAGGGATAGTGATATATGAATCTGACCAAGGAAGGATACCTTTTTCGTTAGGTGTCCGTGGTTAGATTAACAAAATCTGATCAATCTAACCACCGATATTGAAGGAATACGACTTACTCTGACCTTCGGGGGGCTAATTCTTCTAACGTATTGTCATAATCGTATTTCAATCATATTTAAATTTGTTGATAGTAGGTACTTTACTTACACTGTAGAAATAAGTACAACAGCATTACAACTGAAACACCAATTGATACTGCTGTACTTTTAACTGGAGATCAAGGGTACCTACTAGTTCGAACTTATTCTGTGTTTATTAATAAGGCCGTAGAAGAATCGGGACCGCAGTTTGACTATTATAGCGTAAATTGTCTTTCGCCTCGCTGTGCCGAATTCGCCTTACTCTGACGTTCTAAGGCCTAATCCTTCTAACGTTTAGTCATAATCGTATCTCAATCGGTTTTCAACTGTAGATTTCTTATACTATAACTGTAGAATCAAGAACTATGTAAAATGCACTACAATTTTGTAACACGAACAAGGGTAGTCCGACTTTATTCTGTGTTTGTTATAAGGACCGTAGCATTATTGGGAGCGCATTTTGACTATTCTAGTCAAGAATACTAACTATTACTGACGTAATTCTAGCGTAAATTGTCTATCGACACCAGAATGGCGCCGTTCGCCGCGCGGCGGTTCACGCCTGTTGCGTTCCACAGCCGACCGCAATGCCGAGTGCCGACTCTCTAGTCTGTACCTTTTGTATTCATAACCTCCACATCACCTCACCTCGGTTTGCCTCGTTGCCGCCGTGCCGAATTCGCCTCACTGCCTCTGACCTTCTGTTTGTTTACTCTCGCTCGGGTAAACTAAACGCCCGTAGTAGGATTAAAACACAAAGCTCGATTCCCGTATCAGTATCGTTGGTATTACCTTTTTAAATTTAGTGTTTTTAAGACCCACTAAAATAATAAAACTTACCTGCATCAAAAAACGTTGCGTTGAAGTACTAACATTAAGTTTATACGTACAGTCGGGAAACTGCCCGGTCATCCAGTAGAGGTTTTTTGGAAAACGTTTTTTCACGTAGGAGGTTAAAGAAATAATTTATAATTCAAATGAAATACCTGCTCATGTTCTATTATCTGTGAAATAAACGATTTCTATAAATCGATTACTTTTGAAACTAATGCTCCTTAAAAAAGCTCTGCTGGCCTACCGAGAGGTTATCCCCGTACCCCGTACTAAGTTTACACATTTTCTTACAAAAAATAATTATCGACATCAAAAAGTGAAAAAAAAAAACCTTTCGTAGTCATGCTACGCCAGTATCACGCAGATCACGCTTACCGCGTCCTGAAATATAACTATTTCATGGCCAGACTCACAGACCTTTAACGTGATAGATAGACGATAAAATTGTACCTACCACGCGTGCCAAGTTTGATCCACGGCAAAGTTTTCCGACCTAAGTCAGTCCGCTTGAGATCATTGCCATGAAAACACGCGAAACTCAGAAGCGAAAATGGTTAATTATGCAGTGCTTTCTTGCGAGAGCTCGTCAATAACATTTACAAATCCATAACTAAATCTCGCTTGTGACGTCATCGTAGGCACGAAAAATTCGACACGCTAGGTTCTCAATTCTCAAACAGTTTGAAGCGCTATTTTCGTCTATCTCGATAAAGGTCTGTGGCCAGACTTGTCAAAACTGCAATTATGTTCACGCTAGTGTGGCCATAACATCAGTGCCAGACAATGCATCCGTGGTGCACGTTGCACTTTTAATTTCAGTTTTCTTATCTTGGGTAGCACCGACTCCAAAAGGAAAGGCTTATTTATCAGTTTTCGAAGTCGATTATTATTTTGCCACTTTGGAAGTGTACAACTTTCAAACGGTTGACTTTGAAAAAAAAAATAGTTTTAGAAACCTCAATGTAATTTTTAAAGACCTATCTATAGATACACCCCACACGTATAGGTTTGATGAAAAAAAAATTCAGGTTCAGTTAATATATATAAGTAGGTATATATATTTTTTATTTTTGTGTAAAAACCGTAAAGCGGTTTACAGAATACATCTACCTACCAAGTTTCAACTATGTAATCCTCATAGTTTTGGAATAAAGTGGCTGTGACATACATCGGACATGACGAATCTATAAGGGTTTCGTTTTTTGCCATAGGCTACGGAACCCTAAAAATGGAAACAAGCCTAATGTAACTATCTATCTTGTATCACAGCAATCGGTTCAGCCGTATTCGAGTAATCGGTGTGTACAGTCATCACTGTCATCAGACAAGGTAAGTTCCATTAAATAAAATCAAATACTTTTGATTCATGTAAACTCTTAACAAGTATTTTTTTATGAATTGACAATATTTTTCTCTACCAGCCATTCGGGACATCTTTTGGCTGACAAAAAGAACTTGAAGAATTAAGAGCTTGTGACCTAAAATGACATAGGTAGGTAGGTATATTTATATAGGTATTATATTTGTATATAAAAATATATTTAAAATTCAGACCAAGACTTATTTGTCTTGTGTTCGTGAACCGGGGGCCCCGGTTACTTAATATCTTGGCCCGGGCCGGGGCCTGCAAGATATAAGTAACAAACACATGGAACTTTTCTATCAGTAGGCATAAAGGCGAGGAAGCCTGCGCAATAAACTTATTGGCCTACGTGACTACCATCAGGCAAATGCGCAAATTGCGTACAGTAGGCACTGTTGAAACGTACAGGGAACGGCATACGATTTTCAACTACAAAACCAATAGGAAAACTATATATTTTTTTAATAAATGTTGACAATACATTTTCTCTCACTTTGCAGCACACTTTGAAACACTCCACCAAGCAGTTTCCAAAAAAATATGTCATTATTTTGGAACATTACAAAGCTTCAGCAATTTTGTATGAAACGGCGTGCTGGGGTTATTATAGAGTATTTGTTTTTAGGCCATCTACCACTACATCCAATGCCCACCTGCAAACCTCATCAGAAGTTCAACGAACAAACATAAATACTTTCTAGTACTAGACTTTTCTAGTACTCATACCTCAGTTGGTGTCTTAGAGTGTTTTGATCCTCATGAGAAACAGGATCGATTAGCATTAAAAAGATGTTTTTTTTAAATTCCATGAATGCAGTTCAATATTTCTCTAAATGTTAAGTTTCTTAAGAACGTTTTCATGTAGCTACAACGGTTAAGGTACCTACCCTTCGCGCCCCGTTTTAAATGTCCACCCTGTTTAAAACAAGTTATAGTCTACTTACATTGTACAAAAGAGAAAAAACATAAATAAGCCGTTTATTTAGATAATTTTATATATTCATATAAACATAATACGTAGCATGATAAGCTCTTTTTCGTTTACATCTCTAAAAAATGTAGAAAAGTACTTGAGCAAATTACTCGAATAGTTAAATAAAAAAATCAATATTTTTTAGGCTACGTCACAGTCCCTAGTTGTGTGAACCTAGACAATAAAAACAATCACTTATAATTCAATTTTTTATTGCTTATTGTTTATTGTAAATTATTTACTGAAAAATGTGTTCTTCTTCTACTAGGCTTACGAAACAGTTTGTTATTAAATTTAATAATGGAATAAATTCGCAATCTGATAAATAGTTTTTTTAAATAAGCCATCGGAAAACAGGGGCAAGGCATCGAAAAACTGATTTTGTCAGTTTCTTTGTAAATGAATGCAGCTATTTTGTCGTTTAAATGTTCGCTTTGAAAACAAAGACGAAAAATTTCTTCCATTAGCACGACAAACTGGACAAAGTATTCCGGAGGTACGACTAGTAAGCTACTGTTAGTATCTTCGCTGCAGTTTCTGTATCTCTGGTGCTGACATTCTGAACTTATGGATTGATTTACTTTCAAATATGATTTTAGAACTGGACAATCGTTGTGGTATTCGGCACATTTTTTCAGGAGAAAGCCACAAACATAAAAAAGTGATTTTTTTTCAGGCAGATTTATTTGATTATATTCTGAGCTCATAATTTGAACGTGGCTATCTGGTTCTTCATCGTTTGGACCGGGGATTTCGTTTACCCCATTAAGTGATGCTTCGTCATTCAGTTGACCAAAGGCATTAGTCTGAATGAGAAGGTTTCCTAAATCATCTGCACAATAACCTGTTTTTGGAAGTTTTACGATATATGACAAAAAAAATTTTTGAAAAGCTAGTATAAATTGCCTGCTCGTGGGTTCTGTAGCCAATCCATTTTTAGATCGTATTTGACAAAAAAAGTTCTCGAGCACGTCCTGATTAAGCCTCCTTGTAAGTAAATACTTAGATCCTTCTGATTTTAAATCTTTGAATAGTAGTAAAATAGAGTTAATTGTTATTTGAAAGCCTTCTATAAACTTAACATTTGACGTAACATCCAAACCATTTTTCGGAGCGATTAATTTCAGATTTTGAAAAAATGATAACATTTTATTGAAAAAAGTCATTTGTGATTCTTTGCCACAAAACGCTCTTCTATATTCGTAATCATCTTTCAAATTTGAGGAGTTTAGTGCATCGAATAAATCGTTCATATTTTTTATTAGTTCAACAGTGTCTCTCCCTGATTCTTGAATGACATTAAAGTCTATGTAAGTTGATATACCAGCAGCAACAGTATTACTTAATAATTGGGTAGCATAGTGAAATTTCTTTCTTTCAAAATTTGTTGGGTGGATGTGGTTGTTCGTCAGTTTGTGTGCCAATTTGAAACTTTTTTGTTTATCATTTTCATAAAATTGTTTGATGTGCTCATATTTAGCTACACGATCCTGGAAGTGAAAGTCACAAGAAATCAAGTTGTTGTGCACCAATTTTATGAGATGGGGAGCATCATAAATATAGTATATTTTTCTGTTATTAATGAAGAAATAAGGCCGTTCTATTGTAACAAATCTCATTTTTGCAGCGTTATACAGATCTGATGACATGTCCGAGACAAATGTTCTAATGTTAAGTCCAATCTCAAATAGCCTTTCTAAAAGTTTGTCAATCCATCTAGCTATCTCGTCATCATTTCTACATTCTGAGAGCAATGCATATCCTACGGGTTGCTTCCAGCTGACGAATATTCCCCGAACCATCACAACTAGAGCTTTTTTTGCTGGTTCCGGTGACTGTACTCCATCGATCTCTTGAAAGCCAATAATTTTATCTTGCCCTAAATGATAAAACAAATTAGCCTTTAAAGTCATGGCGCTAATAATAACTGAGCAGTTCTTTTCTGAATCGGTCATGGCTTTTACTTTGTATTTAAGCATTGACATTAGACTGTCATCTATTTTAGTTGTTATGGGTATTCCAAGTTGATTTAATGTACTTGGACGTGGAAGAGATATCGCACTTTCCAGCAATCGGTAAGCTTGCGGACTGGTGTAATATAAATTCCAACAAAACCTTCTGTAATTTTGGTGATATCTGTTTCTAGTATAATTAAATTTTAAGCTTGTCTGTGCTTTCACCAAGGCAGCTAGCTCTTTTGTCAGAAATCTATCACACAATTCGTCAAAAGTATCTGTTTGATATTCTTCAGTTACATTGTCTATCTCCTCTAATTTAATTTTTTTGGGATATTCCAAAATATTGGAACTTAGTTTCCTTTTTTGTGATATATCGAAGAAGAGAGGATAGGAAATTTGAGTACTTGCTTCTTCTCTTTCTACTTTTACTAAAAGTGATTGAATTTCGTCACGTGCTTCTACATTTTCTTCTTTTACTAAAAGTGATTGAGTATCGTCACTTGCTTCTTCATTTTCTACTTTTACTAAAGGTGATTGTGTATTGTCACTTGCTTCTTCTGTTTCTACTTTTACTAAAGGTGATTGTGTATTGTCACTTGCTTCTTCTGTTTCTACTTTTATTAAAGGTGATTGTGTATTGTCACTTGCTTCTTCTGTTTCTACTTTTACTAAAGGTGATTGTGTATTGTCACTTGCTTCTTCTGTTTCTACTTTTACTAAATGTGATATATTTTCTTCTGTCTGTACATATTTTTCAACCATTCTTCGAGCCTTTTCCGGAGGTTTTTTTGGAGGCTTCCTTACCTTTGGTGCATCAGGGTTTTGTAAATCTGGTAGATGGAGAGATGGTATTGCGTTTTTTTTAAGCATCTTACGTCTACTTCCTGGTAGAATAACAGCAGGGTTAAAATGTATTTCACAAACAGGATAGTGTTGTGGCGCCTTGGTCATCAAATCCTCTCGACACATTAAGTGAAGCCATTTGGCACGTCTGAAAAAGATAATGCACAAACTTTGTTTTAATAAATACGTAGGTACCTAAGTACTTTTTTTTTAAGTTTTCACAGAGTTGAAATTAAATTAAATCAATCAATCTAGTAACAAGAACATCAAATTTTCGGGTTTATAACAAATTTAATTATATTGAGGGTCTGTTTCACCACTAACAGAGTGGCTGACAGGTAAGTTTTTTTGTGAGAATGGCTTCTCCCGATTTTCACAGAAATTCCATTAACGTCATCGAGTTAGGAGACATCTCGCCCTATTAAAATCTCGCCTGCGGACGAGTTGTGCCCTTTGGGAAGATGTTAAGGCCGCTTTCGCCCAATTATATTTTGGTGGCCGGGCCAGTTGTACCTCAGAAAAATAACTAGGAGTCAAGAGGCCCACCACGCTAGATTCTTCGGATCTGGTACTGCGAATTTTTTCATTAAGATTTCTTGGTAATTTATACAATTTGTTCAACTAATTTTAACAGTTGTAAATATTGGACGAAAGGGTTTCGGTAATTTGATATGGGCCAGAGGCGTCTATTTTTTTCAGCGGTGCGGCGGCCACTCATAGTTTTGTTACTGTTTTAAATAAACTTTGATGAGTTTTAAATAGAAAATTTTGGAAATAATCGACTAGTTAAGCCACACGTTATTCTCAGACAGGACAATTAAATCAGAATCAACTTCTCAAAACGTCTAAAGGGGCTGCCTAAAACGGAACGATCCGTCGGTCGTGGCGACCGACCGTACCGACCAATCGTAACGACTGATCATTCACAGTTGCCGCCACCGACACATAAACCATCGGTCGTTATGATTGGTCTGTACGATCGGTCGTTACTATTCATCATTGTATGAATTTCATATCTTCTGCGAAGTGAATCGAAGAGTGGATATTACAAAGGTGCTCATCAGCCTGTGGACGTCCACTGCAGGACATAAGCCTCTCCTAGCTCAAGCCTATTGTGGCGTTCATAGGAGGCTATTAGTCTACTGCTACCACGCTGGCCAGACGGGTTGGTAGAGGGTTTGTTTCAAGTTTTCCTTCTCTCGCACGGGTGTTCAATGCGTCGAGCCTCAGTAAACTCTTACGACATCCCAGGCATGTAAGAGAGTGGTGACACTTGTATTCTTAGGCCGTCACCACACGGCAGATTACAAAGGTGCTCACTATAAAATAGTAGAAACATTAAGCAACCTTAACATTACAATATTGAATGACATTTGTGGACAGAGAGAGCTTTGGTTCCGTGTACGTCAAAGCGATAAGGTTGTAAAGTGTATACATGTCATTCATTACTTGTGACTGTACAGTACAGCACGTCTGACTTTACACCAGCACAATCACATCATCAGCCTGTGGACGTCCACTGCTGGACATAGGCCTCTCCTAGCTCACGCCTATTGCGGCGTCCATAGGAGGTTATTAGTCTACTGCTACCACGCTGGCCAGACGGGTTGGTAGAGGGTTTGTTTCAAGTTTTCCTTTTCTCGCACAGGTGTTCAATGCATCGAGCCTCTTAGTCGACTCTTACGACATCCCAGGCATGTAAGGGAGTGGATCAGCGGCCCGCTATCTAGTGTAGTGGATTACACCAACACCACACAATAACCTAATGCGCTAGGTTGTTGACTGCGAGCTGGAGTAGAAAAAACTTGTGCTAAGCACAGTACAAATAGGCAATTCGTCGTCGTCGTCGTCTCAGCCATATGACACCTACTGCTGGGTATAGGCCTCCCAAAAAATAGGCAATTAGGTTGTTTAATTCATACGTATTCACAGCCTGTGACACTCATACAAACTTCAAAGAAACACTTATTAAATAGTGTCACTCATTAGAACCAGTTTAAAATTGCATTACTTGCGTTGTGATGTCGGTATCAATATTATTGTATTTAATACTTTAGAAGATATCATAGATATAATGCAACCGAAAATATAGGTATTCATGTATTGAAGTCACTCAGTACTTAACATAGATAACCATATTTCACTGTACACTAAAGATAACCATTTGTCGATTCAATGTGCGAATGTTTGAGTGAGCATATTTTGGATTATGGTTATACTTATGAATGTTATGTCTTAATCAATGTAATTATGTTCTGAGTAAATGAAGGACATAAGAGTTTATTAATATTTTTATTAGAAAAAAATATTAAGAACAAAGCAAGGTACTTCTTAATTTACAAAACTTAAAAGTTTAGGAATCTCTTTGTCAGTCTTATTATTAACTATTGCAAAATCAACTTCTTGTAATGTCTATAATATAAGAAACCTAAGCAAATATAATTTTTAATTCATTTTGGCCTATAAGGCATTTAGGACAGGCGCTGGACTTGTTCTCCACAAATGGGATTTTTGCAGGTTTTGCACATTGTCTTTGTCGTCCTTCTAATTTTTGATGGAAAAAAGACACAATATTTCATTCTCATAGTCTTCGGCATCACTCTGTTCTTCATGTTCTAATAAATTGTCTTCAGTTTCACTGTCCGACCCCTGAATCTCTTCATCACTCGTTTCATACAACAACCGACTGATTTCTGCATTGTCTGCACGAATTCGTGACATCATGATGTTATTTTGATCGTGGCCTAAAACAAGTATAAAAAATATATACATTTTTTCTCAAAAAACACATTTTCCCAAGAGCCAAAAACTGAATTTCACACTGAAACCATATGTCACTTCGACGTACGACAGGTAAATATTGACGAAAGTATTGCACTTACCGGATCGATAGTGGTGTGTTCTGCAAGCTCCGACGGCCGACGGAGTTGGCAGGAACGGTCAGTCTTGTGATGCAAAAAACGAAGGAGTTACCTAGATATAATTTTTTCAAAATCGTTTACGTCGTTCGACGTATGTTATCTATCTAGGGTTAGATAAATAATACGTAAAATACGTACCGATTGATAGAAGATAGATACAAATTCATTCTTACCTTTCAACATCATCAGGGAGTGAAAAAAATGAAAGCTCTGGTTTTGTAATTGTATTGTAGTTGCATCCAAACACAGCACAATATCTTGGGCTCATTTTGATCGCGGCGACGGCGGCTGTCCGAGCGCAGAACTAATTAATATTAACACTGACTTTTGTCTGATTTTTTCGTGAATGTGTTCGTATATTAGGAGGAATAATATACGAACACACGAGTTGGTTTTTTCTGGATTTCTGGACAACCGATCGATTCCTCTTGCGTTGACCTGGCCTGTGTTTTACTGATTTGAGTTTATTTTATCCTAGACTCTAGTCTCTAACATGAATATTAACACAAAAGCCACAAATTTTAGAGCTTATAAGTACTTGTATTGTATTCACAAATTTAAACAAGTATTGTATTTGTTTACAATTAAACGTCAACTTGACACTGACAAGAGATCGACCGCCATTACGCTATTTTCACACCTCCGCCGCGGCAAGCGGAACCGCAGCGGAATGCGAAATGACAAGGATCGACATTGAAACTACCTAAAGATGAGAGCGAGACAAATTAAGTGGCCCGCGAATCCACAATTGAATTCCGCGGTACCCCAGCGTAAGTGTGAAAAGAAGTAATAATGACTGCAAGCAGTCGTTATAAAAATAAAGCGGCTGTGACATACATCGGACACACAGACATGACGAATCTATAAGGGTTCCGTTTTGCCATTAGGCTACGGAACCCTAAAAATAGGTATTTTAATGGAACGTTACACGCTTGTCGTAGCTTGGCAAGCGCCCACAAGCTCCGAGCCTTCACAAACGCTTGGATGCCATTTATTTACACGCTCGCAAGTGGTTTGTTTAGTGCGTCCGGGAGAGGCAAGCATGGCAGACGTCGAAGTTCTGTTCTTCTGTTCCAGAAAAATGGATTCGTAATTTATTGAAAGCTTAAATTAATTAAGTTAAACTGTCCAGTCCGGTTGTGGTCACTCTAATCTAAACGACATATTTAGCGCAGTGATACCTGCCTTCTGCGCAGGGATACCTGCCTTGTGCACAGATGACCCGGGTTCGATTCCCAGAAAAGACTAATAGAAGGTACAGGGTACAGGTATTCATAGGTTATCATTAATCCAAACACAAATGCTTAATGAACTTACCTCGGACTGAGTAGGTACGTACGAGCAGTTACGGCTTTACAGAACTATCAATTTCAAATTCTGAGTTCAGGATTGAATGAAGAAATTTCACATATAAACCGTTTCCCGTTGAGCTGTACATAAATGAAAAAAAAAAACAAAATAAGTAATTTCATAAATCACACCAATTATTTAGCCCAACACAAGGTATTGTGATGGATACTGGATAAAGATAAAAAATAATTTATTACCACCACCAATAATCACCCATTAATTTCAACGTTAAGTTTCATATACTTTTTTTTGGTAAATACATTCATAATATACATATTAATAAACATCCAGACCGAGACAAATAGACATGTTCATGCACACAAATATTTGTCTTTTCAACCCATTTTGGGTTGGCTGGCAACTAAAGGGTTAATACATCTAAACACGTCGCAAGCGCTTACCACAAGCTCCTTTGATCTGTGTTGAATACTGCCACCGGGCCGGATCGGCGACAAGCGTTGGCAAGTCACTCATTGGCACTTGTGGACGCTTGCCAAGCCTTGCCAAACGTCTAAATGCACCACAAAATGCTTTGAACCACGTAAAAGCGAAATTATGTAACGCCCTTTTCACACCTCCGCCGCGTAACGCGGAACCGCAGCGGTAGCGGAACTGCTCTCGCTCTAACTTTACTTTCTTAAATACCGATGCCGCGGCGGAGGTGTGAAAAGGGCGTAAATTGATGGATAGGAATGAATCAGAATAATTACACACACCGGCTCATCTAATGCACCACCCTGTTTTTTTTCATACAAACATGCTCACTTTGCGACTCTATATAGTATCTTACAGGACCTAGCCCTAACTCCATACAATATTGAAACATATCCTTTTGATAATACGGTTTGAATAAAAGTGAATGGAATTGTCGCTGTAACTGATATACCAGTGAGACGCCCTGTAGCGCCCCGCGTGGCTGTGTGAGTGCGTCATTTCGGCCGTATGTTATGCAGTGCAGACTGTTTAGACCAGCCATGCTCAACCTTTTTTTTATAGGGGCTAAATACACGTTTCAGTCACGGGATCACGGGCCACAAGTAATAAATAATTAGGTATTAATTAAAACGTAATTATTAATTTACTTTAATAAAAAAAAAGAAGTTTTAACACAGATGTTTATAACATATAAACATCTGTGTTAAAACTTCTTTTTTTTCATGCAATTTTTGATACTGTGAATTTTTTTTAAAACTTTATCAAACCTGGCTTGTTGCTACATGCCAATCTTATTACATCATCCAGATAAGATTCTGTAAGTTTATTTCTGTAAGTACACATTCTTTGTGTATTTCATTTTTGAAATAGACGATTCACTCACCCACTTACGTTGAGCCAAAGAATGTTTGAACGCTTTTATATTTTTGGGGAACAATGCTCCATAATTCCGCTATAACCCCTGTTTTTCTAATTTTCTTTGAACATTACTTCTAGGTCGGTATCATTTTTAAAATCGATGAATTCATCTAACAACTCCGAATAATTATAATTTAAAACTGAAGCCAACTCTGAAATAGTTGTTTTTCTAATAGCCATGAATTTTCTATAAGTAATAAACTTTTTTTTCTAAGATCTTGGATAGCGCTAACTTTCCCGTATTTCCCGTTAATGAAATGGGCGCGAAATGAAACAACTAAGTTGTAACTTTCAGGTGGCCCAATCAAAAAAGGCCCGGCGGGCCGCAGGTTGAGTATAGCTGGTTTAGAGACTGGATACACCAACGATTGGTCGATCGATCTGTTGCGATGCGACGGGTCTTAACGATCGATCGTACCGTATATGAAGTCCTTAATCTTGGCCGGTTGCTTGATGACCACCCGGTCAGTTCTTGTTCTTGCCTATTCGGATCGGGGCGTGAACGTCATGATGGCGGAATCGCTGGTGTTCCAAATATCTCGAGGCTGGGATATAAATTTAGTGCAACTTTGACTATATTGATGTTAAAAAACAAATCTGCCATATTATTTGTTCCGTCTTCGATAACCGGAATCCATACCGCTTTTCGTGCGTTTCCGCCAAACAACTTCGCCTCTCTTCCGATGGGGGCACCACCTGTTACGCTCTGAAGTTATTGGGGAAAACTTAAAATAATATTATTACATACTCAAATATAATCAATTAATCAATAATTAAAATCAATTTGAGTGTAGAAATTAATGTCTTTTTCTCAAACAATATAAATTTCCTTCACTAGACTAGAAGCGCTACCAATTAGACCAATGGTTGTGCAACGGGGAACAAGCGCTTCAGCGGAGAATAACGAAATGACGGCTTTTCAAAATCATGCTGTACGCGGCTGATAGAAGCAGACCTGGGGGCCTAGCATCAACTGTATTGCGATTCATTTTAGATAGTAAGAGTGAGACGCCGCTGTACGCGCCGTATGATAGCATCCCGCGCTCTCAACCTAAAAATAACCTAAAATGTATCGCATTACAGTTGATGGTAAGGCGCCTGGTATGCCCAAAATCATACAGCGAAAAGCGAATGGAGTTGAAAATATAATTAGTCTCTTAAATTCAGCTATGAGAAAAGGCTTACTGACAGATGTTGAAGGCAAGGAATTTAAAGAAAAACTACCGAGGTTCTATGTTAATATTATAAATAAAAAACCAATAAAAAATTCTACATCCATTATATTTCAACGTCATTAGTGATGACAATTAAAATTAATACATTTCAATTGCGCTCAAGTTTTATTAAATTTTTACAATAGAGTATGAACGTAAAAGTGTTGATCTCAATATTGTTCCTAAAAGTTAAATTTATAGCGCATATATTGTTTCAGGTTGGAAATTTTAGAACTATGAAATGTATTAAGTTACCGATTTCCGACATGAAACAATCAATGTGCTGACAATGTATTGAATAGTGAAAATCAGTCTAACTGAAGGTACTTGATATATTCCACTTGACGCTGGTTAACAACACTGAACTCACCACCATTCCCTTTAAATATGAAAGAGATACAGATCCTACAATAAACGTTTAAAAATAGTACCTAAAAATAGTAATAGCAGTCAAATACGAAAACAAAAGCGTCATCGATCGGTAGGAGATTCAAAATACAATGTGACAAAAGGTTTGTATGCAATTACAAAATTAAATGCCATCAGTCTTTGCCATTCGTCACATATCTTTTTATAAAAATTTGTGACAGTTATACGAAACAAAATACTTTTTCATAAAATTGAATACCTCTTAACACCAATATTATAATTTAATAAATTCATATTATTTCACTTGTCAATTCGTTTCAAATATTTCTGATGCGTATACTGATTATAATTTAGATAACACACTTTTCCAAAAAAAATTAATGCCATTACAAAAATTGCTCGCGTGCATTGTTGCGCTAATTTTTATGAATATTCCTAAAACACAGCCATCCATATTCATTCTACACACATTACTACAGTCTTAGCATATCAATATCACATACATGCAGTGTGGATCAACGTCAATGGAACATAACAAGTCGTTTTGGCAGTGGGCGAAATACAAGAAAATCGAGATACATATAAGTTAATTAGGAATCACAATACAGTTAATACTTACGAATAATCTTACCTTAAGTCGAATACGAAAAACGGTGACGTGAAGTGTACACGGCTTAGCATTCGCTAGGTGACAGCAATTGGAGGTTCGAATGTTTACGTTTGAGACAAACAAAATATTTCAATGATATTAGAAAAAATAAATACAAATATTACAATGGACCTCAAAATTACACTGTAGCGGTCGCTCAACGAACGCTTAGCCATAAAGCACCTTAAGTTGGCCACGTTACATGTTATATCAGGGAAGCACACCACTGTCAATGCTTATAGGAATGTCTAGATATATGCTGCGACTTACTCTACGCTACCTTACATTCCGATTACTTACATATAGGTATTTAAAACTACGGAGATGGTCGCACGACGCCACTGGCACTGTTTATTAGAAATGTTATAGTATTCGTACAAGACAAAAAGAGATTGATAAGTATATAATTATTAGTCTTTAAATTGAGAATCAACCAAATGTGCGCACTTGTGCATACCTTCTGTCATGTGCATACCTACCCGATGTAGATTTCTATACTATTCTAGTCCACATCAAACAGATTTCAGTAAGTTGATATTATCAACGTTTTCGTAAACTGTCGGATGCACTACTTATGTCGGTCGGTTAATCGCTCGATGCATATGAAAGAGACAGCGACAGTTTTCGATAACGAATTTAGTTTGCCAAACTCGCACAAAGGGTACTGCAACAACAAACAAATTATAGAAAAAACGTAACGGGAGCAAAAAAATATCACTTCACTTAACCCTTAATTCGACGCCGTACAGTATACTTCCCATTGAATGAAAAAAAATATACATAAATAATAGACCATTATTTCTTAGTTTTAGATGCTATAATTGCATCTGAACCTATTTAACTACGTTGTCAAAAATTAGCAAAGCGTTTGCATCGACGGGACGCGAGCAGTCACCAGCGAGATGGCGGAAAGGAATAACACGCTGCGTGGGCTTTCGGTAAATTGCATTTTATTAATTGTGTTATGGCTTATTTCCTAGCAATGTTATTAAAAACTAAAGATAACATTCCCGAAAAGCTTCTCGTATTGTTTTGATTGTCTTACTGAGTTTTATTTAGTTTTAACGACGCCCACAACTTGTATGTCCAGTATACTACACGTTGTCGAATCACTAGTAAAGTAACTGCTAAATACTATGTCCAGTATTCTTCCCGTTGCCGTATTACTAGTATATTAACTTTCGTTGTTTCGCGTATTAATATTTTTAGGGATCCGTAGATAAAACGTTTTATATATTTTTCTTTTTCTTTTTTCAGAGCTAGAAATCGAGAGGGCACCACTTGGTAGAGTTAGTGCCGCCTGAAAACGCTCTTTCATATATAGATAGTGGTTCTGAACCTGAAAATTAAGAGGAAATTGCTGATAAAACTGAAGTGTTGTCGTCCTCACCCTGCCCTTCCATCGATTCATACATACAGAACATTAACATTTTAGACAGGTCTGAAAACTATACACAAGGCAATATTTCTATTGACACTGATCAAGATAACGTTGGTACTGATACTTTCATCGAGACAGTAAACGAAAATCTTCAAACAGAGGACTGTTCCAGCATCAGTGGGAGCGAGAAACCTCTGTGGCTTAGTGTTAACAAGCACTGGTACCAGACCCAGAGGTCCCGGGTTCGATTCAAAGCGGGGTACATATTATTGTATTCGGTTTAGTTGGTGATCGAACTTATGTTTGTAAGTCCGTCTGGCTAGCTATCTAGCTAACACCATCTTATCTAAGTCTACCGCTATAAGTAACAACAATGTTTTCAGCATTGTTGTGTTCCAGCAGTTAGAGACAAGATAGCCAGTTCCTCAGAGGTTAAGGATTCCGGGAGAGGTCTCAGATCTCCGGTTATTCAGCCTTATCAATACTTTACATCAGATATAATGAAGGCTTAGGGTATTCCCGTTGTTCATAAAAAAAGACAGCAACCCTGCTTAAGAAGCCGAAGACTACTTGATCCATAAACCGTTGAATTGTTACCACACCGACTGGTGAAGGCTTTACCAAGTTTGGCTTCGGAATAATAAGGCAAAACAGACTTTGCAAGGAACTATGTGACAAATATCTAAAGAAATGAGGCAGAGATTCAACTAGCCAAGTTATCGACATGTGACATTATTACGTATAATATACGATTATACGACATTATGGATTTTGCAAATTCTGCAAGAACAATAAAACGAACGTACGTACATTGTTCCAAATGCAAGCAGAGGTAGTGCTTAGTGGCCAAAAGGAATTGTTTTTCTTCTTTCCACAATAAGTAAGTAGGGTAGGGCAATAAAAAAATAAGTGACAGTTGGTACTTATATTAATTGTACTATTAAGTATTCTGTGCTTATATAGATTAAGCTATATTGATGTTTTAAAAAAACCGGAACTACTATACTATTTTTGAATAAAGAAAAATGGTGATTATTATGAAGATTTTATAAGTACTTAATTATTATGTTCAAAACATAAGTGAGTTTTTCGTACTTATAAGTTTTTGGAGTTTGTACTAGTGTTTTAAGCATAAGAAATGTGACTATGAGACTGATTTGCTTTAATATAATTACTATTTTTCTACGGAATCACTTGTTTCTTTTATTCTTTCTCTTTGACAATGGGAAGTATACTGCACGCGGTTAGAGTGCATTAGTTTCTTATGAACTTGATAATGTCCAGTATAGTGGACGTATGTTTTTCAGGAACCTGAAATGGGTAGATTTTTTCAGCTATTTTTTCGCGGGCTCTCTACAAGCTAAGAATCGAAATATGTAACAATTTTACAAATTTTATTTAAATAAAAATCCGTCGAATTAAGGGTTAACAAGTAGAGTGAGATTTTTACCAGTTAATTTTAAACTTTCATGTTTATGATCAATATTTTCAAACTTAAAATTTGAAAATGACAAAAAGCAGCTTTAGATTAAATTAATGTACAATTAAAAATCAATTACATATTGAGCGATAGCTTTGACTGGTCACCAGACTTAGCTAAAGAATTGTATTCTATGCATATTGAGATTTAAACTACACTAAGGACATACTAACTGAAGTAATAGGACATAAGTGTGTCTAATATTGAGTAACAGTGGCGTCGCCCAACAGTGGGCCGCACGCCGCACGTCACCGGCGGTACACAGTGAAATGTCGATACGCGTATGTCTATGAAGTGATGTCAATGCGTGGAAGCAACCTCAGTCTTGTCAATCGGTTGTGAACCAACAACGCTGCTTCGGCCTGCTGTTGAAGTCCGCACGTACTGGAAAAGAAATAGAATAATATATTATAGTAGACTTGCAACAAATATTCGGCCACTATTCGGTATTCGGCCTGTTCAGCCACTTTTTTAGTAATCTGCCGAATATCGAATACTTAAGTTATTTTGCTGTACTTTAGTGAGATAATTTGTTAAATTAGAGAAAAAATACTTATTGATTTCTTTTATAACAATCTTTTCGTTGACCATAATCGATTATTTGTTAATTTATAACTTTATAATTTTGTATTTTACAATACTATTTTTATGTGGTAAATATTAAAGAAATAAATATATAATATTTTTAGTTATGTCATACACAGGTTGAGAACTAGAGAGTACGATAAACTGCAGATATTCCCGAAATAAACTTGTCAAAACACGAAACAGTAACAATATTAGAGAAAATAAAGCCGCGAGATTATGGTTATAATAAGTCAATGAATTAAGTCGTGACTCCACAAAATCGGCTAAATCAATCTCAAAATCTCGCGAGATTGGTGGAACTTTTTGTTATTAAGATAATAATACATATTTTCTTATAATCATTAACCTTTTGAGCGCCAAAGTCGTCTATACTAGACCAGCACCTGCGGGCCCGGTGCGCCAACGACATCTATAGTTGACAAAAAACCCGGCTTACAAAAATATTAAATAATTGTGTTGAAAAACTATAACTGGTATTTTTTTTTCTTTATTTGGCAATAAAGAATATCCCTGCAACATATGAGTATAAAAACAAGTCTCTTAGAGCCATAAGAACTGAGAAATATTGAACTATAAAACATGGTTTTTTATCTAAACAAATACTATGTCCAACACGCCAAAGTCGTCTACTCTTGACCGCTAGTGCTGTACTGCGGAAGGTAATTTTATTGTAAATTACCTATTCAAAATTCAACTAAAATGTGTTATTTTATTTTATTATAATTGCTATTTTAATAAAATGAAATGTAAAAAAATAACACTACCATAGCTTACCGTAGCTCAGCTACATGAATATAGAATCGTCAAATCAACTTCACCTAATAAATCCAATATGCCAACTCTGGCGCATCCCTAGCGCGCCATCAATAATCAGTTCTCTGAGCGCCGTGGTCACGGATAGACGACAGCCTGATGACGTCATAAGCGCTCACTATGCGCAGTAGTGCAGTGCAACATGAGCGATTCAATTGAACTTCTTCGCATTTTGGAAGGCGTCGATGATGACGACGAATTTTCAGAATCTGATTCCATTATTGAAGAAGATTTGGTTAGGGTGTCGCAAAGGGGGTGCAGGACTTAAAAAAATTTCAATCAATTTTTATATGAAAATGGGACTTAATTTTTTTTTAACATTTTTAGTATGGAGCCAGGACATAGAAAAATTTCGAAACAATTTTGTATGGATTTTGGACTTAAAATATTCGGACATAAAATATAAAAATATAAAAATATAAAAATTCTCCACCTTGTGTCGCAAAGGGGGCGCAGGACAGATTTTTTTTTACTGATTTAGAAATTTTTCAAATATAAAATTTTATAAAAATGAGAATATCTCGAAAACCGTGCGTCGTAGGTAAAATCTAATGAAATTTTTTATCCCCTTTATAAAACCCCGGAGGTATTTAGGAACTATCCGATGTACTTATCGAAAATGGTCAAGTCCGAGTTTGACTTTGTACTTTTTCTCTCAAAAGTTTTAGAAAAAAACAGAAGAGAGGAAGCAACAAAATTGAGAACCTCCTCCTTTTTTGAAGTCAGTTAAAAAGGTTAATCGATGTCTTTCTAGGTATCGATTTCGAAATTGATACATTGCGTGTGACTCGGGTACATCTCTATAGAAGAGGCAATAAAAGATGGCCAGCTGTGCCGTTGTCGTCCAGTCGTGACAATGAAGACATCACTATAGAGAATAGTGCTGTTGCTTACCACCATTTTATTTTCAATGCCATGCTTTTATATAAGTACTAAGTACATATATACAAAGAGTGGAAGATGGGACAAGATTAAATTAAACATCCCAGATTATAAGAAGTATTTATTGCATATAAAAACAACAAAAACAGGTCGCCGTGTGTTACCAATATATCGACTTTTGGCAGCACTATATTTTTCGTAGGTATTTTATTTTATTTTATGCTCTGGCGTGCAGGACACAGGAATGCGTTTATGGCGTGGCGCCCAAAAGGTTAAATTACTACTAGTAAGTATTGTCAACCAAATAATCAGTTGTATCTTTTGTTAAGTCAAATTATTTAATTTAACAATATATAAGCCCTCAAAAGTAGATCACTCTGGCTTCATTAATATATCAGTCAATTTGTATTCAAAAGAGCCGTAGTAGTGGGAAAGTTTTGGAGTAGTTCTGATTTCTTTTTCACGGTCTATAACTATTGGTCCAGACTAGTTCTAACCATGCGCAACTTTTTTTTTTGTTTCGTACTTTCAGAAAAGTCCCTAAAATGTATGTAATTTAGTCAAATTGTGGTTTTACTAGGAAAGTTTTGGGGTAGTTCTGATTTCTTCTATAGGTATAAGGTAAATTCTATAGGTATTTTGGGGCATGGATCAATTCCAATACAAAAAGAATGAATACATGACTGCAGATGACAAAACTCTGCAATATCAAATCATTCTTAATTATATGCCCACCTGCAAATGGTATCAGGCCATTATCAGTTATCTCAACTGATTGCCTGTCAACTAATAATAATAATAGTAACTTTTACGTACATCTTATGTTTTGGCGCGCACTGTTCATTGAAATTAAACAACTAAGTTGTAATTGTCCGTATTTTTAGGTTTTTAGGGGTTTTTTGATTTTCGGCACCTTTTCAGCTACCGTGGTCACGGGATGACGGGAAAAACCCCTAAAAAACGTAAAAATACGGACAATTACAACTTAGTTCGTGAAATATAGCGCGTTTGATATCCGTAAAAGTTGTTTTATTTCATAGTAACTTTTGTTTAGTAATCTGTGGCATTGTTGAAACTTACCAAAAAATATTTTATGCTTCCGTAGGTTGCTCTATGGGGTCGGTGCGCGGTTCGTCGACGGCGACGCTCTTCACCTTGATCTCGGCGACGTCATCCTTGGTGGCGGGCTGCTCGGGCTCGGCGCCATTCGTAGCTCCATTCGAGTCCCCGTTGGCGCCGTTCACAACTTTTTCCCCATTTTCTTCAACGGACAGCCTTGAACTTAACTCTTCATCTTTACTCGCGTCTCCGTTCATGTTAGCTGCCTCCACGTCACCGTTCGTCGCATTCCCGTTTACTGGAGGATCCTCGACCTTTGCTTCCTCGACCTTCTCTTTCTTTTCTTCTGACTCGTCTTTAACTTTATCAGTCTCTTCTTTAGATTCTTCTTTTACTTCTTTCTCATCTACTTTCGGTGCACTTTCCTTTACCTTTGTTTCCGCCGGCGTTTCTGTTGGACTGATTTCTACTTTTTCATTTGTGGCATTGTTTGTTTCGTCGGTCTTAGGGACTTCTTTTACGACAGGAACTTCGGTTGTTGCGGTGCTAGCTCCGTCTTTTTCTTTTTTATCTTCTACTGTGTCCGTTTTCGGTTCTGTTACTTCGGGTACTGTGTTCAAATCAATATCTTCGCATTGCTTCATTTCAAGTTCCAGTTCAGTGTCTAGTATCCTTTGCACGATATCGTTGGAGTCTGTGTTTTCGGCTTCTATGGTTTCTTCGACGATCGGGTTCAGTAAAGGTTTCAAAGGAATGTTATCTAAATTTGTTACATCTTGCACCTTAGATAGAATTTCATCACATTCTTTTTCTAGAACCTCCCCAACATTTTGTAAATCTTCCATATCTTCGACAGGGCTCGGTTCTTCGACGACAGGCTCGAGATCATCAATTATTTCGCCGACATCAGCCAGATCTTGCTTCTCAGTTACTTCCTCAATTTCCACAACAGGAGGGGTTTCCTCTGCAACAGGCGCATTAACAGCACCATTTTTAAGATCAGTAGATTCTTTTGGTTTGTCCGAAACAATAGTTTCAATCGGTTCTGCTTCCATCTTTTCAGTCTCATTCTTATCAGTCTTATCTTTCTCTTCAGTGATGATTGGTTCTACATCAACGACAGGTACATCTCCGGCGTCATTCGAGTCTGTTATTTCTTCAACTACAGCACATTCCATGGGTGATTCTGTAGTTTTTTTCACGTCTACTTTTTCACTTACAGTAGGAGTTTCTTTAGTGTCTGTAATTTTTTTGTCGTCTACTTTTTCAATTGCAGCAGGAGTTTCTTCCACTTCCATTTGTTCTGTTTTTTCAGACTCTTTCTTTTCTTCAGCTACAGGCGGAACCTCTTCTTTAGCTTCTTTCTCAGTCGTTACATTCGTTTTTACGTCGTTTTCGGTATCAGTTTTCGGCACTTTAGCCGGTAGCTCTTCCTGCAAACGAATAATTTAATATGTTACATGGTTGTGTTTTATAGCGTGCGTATAATTAGAAGCTTGGAGGTATCCTATTATAGCTTTGTATTGGCATTATTGGGAAATACATAATTCCGGTGTTTACCACAGTACAGATTTGCTATTGGAAAACTTAACACATCATTAATTGAAATATTACTTCATATTGCTATAAAAATCCTAATTCTAACTATATATGTGTTTGTTTTTCCTTCCTTTACGCCCTAACTAAGCAACCAATCGACATATAGTTGAAAGAATGGAGAGTAACATAGGCTACTTTTTATCCTGATATTGCCACGGGAACGGGAACCACGCGTGAAACCGCGGGCTGAAGCTAGTTATAGTATAAATACAACCTCCTCAGTTTGAGAGGTTAAAATATCATTGATGACTTTCTCCTTTTATATTATAAATGATCCATAGCATATCAGTCTAACCAGGCGTATTTTTTTGTTACATTATATGTTGAAACCTGTATTAAATAAAATCTTTTAAAATCTCTCTTAAAAACTAATTTTTAATTACAATTGACACTAGTGTTTCAAATATTGTCAATAATAATTGTCAAAAATCATCATTTACTACTACCATAAACATAAGCATATGAATAAAAGACGATTTTCGCCAAAATAAAGTACATATTTTAGAAAAACATTTGTGACTACATGACCGTAGGGCATACATAGGGTTTACTTAGTTGTGATCGATTCCCATTCTAAGTGGTTAGATTGCTAACTTACACATGCCAAACGGAACTACAAGCGCTACGATTATCACTAAGTTAAATGGGATTTTTTCCACATTTGGACTACCGGAATCGATAGTGCCCGATAACGACGCTAAGATTAATTCTTTAGAATTTAGGAGTTTTTGTGATTCGAACGGCATTAATATATGACGTCATGGTCAAGCGGAAAATTCTGTGAGAACATGTAAAAAAATGTTAAAATGTACAATAAAAGAAAATTTACCGATTCATAAAATAAATGAAGAGTTGTCAGGATTTTTATTTAATTATAGAAATACTGTACATTGTAAACGGGTGAAACGCCGGCCAAACTGATATTCGGAAGGAATTAACGATCGCGCCTAGATTTATTTCTGCCTAATAATAATGGCAATCGATCCGACGACGTGCAGGTAGTACCCGTGAAAAGAAGTTTCGAACCGGTGGTATAGTGCAAGAAAGGAAAGTTTGCAACTAAGTACCATTAAAAGCAAAATTGGTAACAAAATGTATAGTTTTTATTAAGGACTAAAATGAATGTTCTATCAGACACGTCGATCAAATAATAAAATATAAGGGTGAGATCACTTATAAATTTGGGCCAACACTACCAACCCTAGACCAAGTTACATTACCCCAAGTGTGCAGTCGTCATCGGTCACCGATGCAACCCGGTCGACTGTCGAACAACCGGTGGGGGAAAGACCTGATGAAGTACGTTTCAATCGTCGCCGGTACCGGAGCTGAGTGACCGCAATGCAGCAGCAGGCCCATATTAGTGCGATCCGGGCAATATGATGATAACATTAGCGCAAGCACTGACGCGCCACTACTGCTACCACCACCCACACCCACACGTCAGAGACGTGCTAAGCGTAAAATAGATTGTAAGTAATATTTCTAAGTAATATTTAAGTAACTTCTAACTTACGTTAAAGTTAGAAGTTTATAAATTAAATCCCTAATACTTATTGTTAATTATATTTACATACAATAATATTTACTCTAGATTAAATACGTACTTACCGTGCCTATCATATAATGCGAACTGATTTATGTTTTATTGTTGTCAGGTTCCAAAATTAAGTGTTGAGAGGATAATATGTATTACCAAAAAGGATATATAGGCAGTATATAGAACTTACACGCGCGCATAGAGCGCAAACTCCTTGTCAGCTGTTTCCCGCCATTTGTGTTGGCAATAAACTAGTGAATGGAAAGCTCGTGTTTTATTTATTAAATACATATTAATCTTTTAACTACATATGATACTACCACCAGTTATAAAATAAAGTACCAAATATATAGATAGATAGACACTTTATTGAACACACATATTGCAGAAAGAATAATAATCATATAAAACTGAGTTATATCTTGATGCAGCTACTGACGGATTACACGCCGCTTGTCACATAATGCTGTTCGTCACTTTTGCAGTAAGTCGTAATACGCGATTGGGCATTTACGTTTTCCGTCACAGACGCAGTTCGTCAAAAAAATTTTTCGTCACAGACGTAGCTACTCATAGACGCGGTTCGTCACAAAAGCAGTTCGTCACACGTCGCTAAAGTTAAAGTATTATATTGGATTAGTAAAAAAATACTTGAATATTATACAAAGAACCTTGATTAATTTTATTCGTCGTTGTAAATATCAAAATCATGACAAAACGCGTATAAGACGAAATGCGATCAAGACCAACCGCGTATATGCCCTTACGCGAATATGACGGATTAAGTAAATCAGAAGGCTGGTAATGAATTGCGTAAATGACGAACAGCGTTTGTGACAAGTGGCGTGTAATCCCTACTGACAAATATTTAAACCATTTGGTATGTGCTGAAAAGTCTTATTCACACTTTTACCTTTTTGGCTAATAAAGAAGCTATCTGTAAGTTGCTACACCTTTAACCGATTCATTGCGGATGACGCCTTGGAGCGTCATTGATATTTTTTAAGTATGGCGTTTGACGCCAAATTGCGTCATAAATAATTCTTCTGAAATTCTGTACAATGACTATTTAGAGAGTTCTAATTAGCAGAACTTCCATTATTTGCCACGTAGGTTATGCCTGTATTAATCGTTTCAGGAAATAGTGCCAGACTTCAGAGGTTGCAAACCTTTTGTACCAGCCATTCCAGCAAAATCTCGTAGCTATGTCGCTTTAGAACACACTAAACTAATTACCAAACCCTTTACGTTAGACATCCAATGCAGACTGAATGTAATCACGTGTAAACAAGCCAACATCACAACAAAAACCAAAATGTATTTACTCATGGCTGAAGACACGCAAGGGCGTCACTTTAATGGGTGGCGGCTGACGCACGGAGGCGTCGAAGTCCAAAGTCAAAAGTGGGATACGCAATGAATCGGTTAACTACGAGCTACGAGTCATCTATTGTTTAAAATATCCAACAAACATGATATACCGCTAAATGTAACTTTCGAATTAACCTCTAATACAGCTTTGTCTTTAAAATGACACATTATCTTGAATATCATTTAAAACTCACCAAAAACTGCAGCTATCTAAACTGGTCTGTATATTGGAGGCAATGACTTTACTCGACGAACGACAAACAAGTGTTTAATTTAGTTCATAATGATAACGATGCGTTGTTGTCGTTGTTGTGTCGGTGTCGTGTTTATTTACTCACAATAAGATTAAAAGCATAAGTGTGTGCAATACAGGAAAGGAAATTGCGTAAAAGTAACAAGCAAAGACATATATTGTTTCACAATACTTATTTATTATAATATGTTTACATTGTGACTAAATTTTTTTTTCAAATAGATGTAAAACTATTTTTAATAAGTATTATTAACAGACTTCAAAAAAGGAGGTTATTTACCTCAACTTTAGTATAGACCACAGCTATTCGGCTATTCAATTAAATACAAAATCATATAATAAATAACTGATTTAACTGCTTATTGCCAAAATTAACCCATAATTATACCTCTAAATTCGAGGCAGTTTTCTAAATCGCTATCTGTGCTCATTTTCTAATTATAAAAAGAGAAAGGGATTTCTGCATCACAGAAATTCAGAAAACTGTAAAGAGGAAGTCATAATAGGGCTCATGTACACACTGTAATATTGAAGCTTAGACAAACACATATTACAATACATAACAATTATAACTACATAAAATATGGTCTATCTACATACACCATACATACACCGTGCACACAGAATATACCACAAAAAGCACAGCAAGCAAGCTACCAAAAATACGTAAAATTAGGAATTAAGAAAATAAAAGAATCAATATAATGCTGATATTGATTGTTTTTTTACATATTATCGAGTTGTATGTATATATTTAGAATGTGTTTTACCTTTGATGGTTAAATGGTTTTTTATATGTAAAAGTTAACCATCTAATTTTGTTAGTAACTATAGAAACTTACACGAAAAATGTGTAGCAAAATTTTACAGCTTTGATTACCAATTATCTCCCTAATGTATAAAAATAATGGTAGCTAAGTTATAACGTCAATTAGTCCAATATTTTTCTATTTAAAATTTACCATAAGTCGATTAGTTAGTTCAGAATAATAAAAAGAATGAATAAAAAATCTTTGACTTTGACTTTGACAAAATACATAGAAAGAGAACTGTTTAATAAAGTCAGTCGAGCTCGCGTCGATCCCGTCGCCGCGCGTGAGCTGGCGTTGATTTTAGCAGGTATACCCATTATCGTCCTCTTCTGGTCATAGGCCTCTCCAAAAGTTAAAATTAAAGTATTATATATTTATATATTTTTATGTTATCTCTAATCGGTCCAAGCTTTAGAAGAATTCATAAACAGTCATTCTAGCCTAGACACAAAATTATGAATGACTAGCGACATGGCTATTAATAAATACCGAAAAAAGTAATATTTCATAGTTTTAATCACATTGACCAAATGAAGAGGTCAGTATTAATATTTACCGGTTATTATAAAGAATTTTCACACTATTACCATTTACCGTGACATTTATTTCGCGACTGGTTGACATGGCAACTAGTGAACGACATCGAAGTCGATAAATTTTATGTATACATTTGTTTACTAAGTGCTACACTAAGCCCCTTCGTACACAAGGATACTTCAATCTTTACCCTGTAATTAAGGTATCCAAAGAAATGTGGTAGGTGCCTGTGTATGAACTTTTATGGATTTTTATAGCGGTAGTCGCTGGGATATCGAAGTCCCCGGTTATTGGAGACTTGAGTATCGTTATGCAAGAGATCGAAGTCGATAAATGTAGCGGATGCGTACTAAGACTGAGATGACGTGTATGAGTGGGGCGTGCCCCTATCCCAGCCTAACCTCATACACCGATTGCTATGTTGACCTGTCGCGAACAGTACATACAAGTGTGCTAGGAAAGGCGACGCACCTGAGCGTCACCGTCGGGCTTCCTCTTGCTCCTGATGGGCTGCAGCTGCTCCAGGCTGTGCATGACGTGGAAGGTGGCACGACATCGGAAGGCAGCGGCAGTTTACAGATGTTTTATCTCACGAAAGCAGGGTGAGCCATACTTGTAGTACTGCGTATGGATACGTGTTCTCGTGTGTGCGTAGCGATCCAGCCGGCAGCTCGGCCAATACTGAGCGCTCCCGAGCTTACGCACAAAGACTATGTGCATGCACATAATAATACACAAATATGGCTCACCCGCTTACGTGAGATATCATCTGCACCCAAGAATACTGTAGCCCAGACTGCGGGGCTACATAATACATAGTATAGCTAAAGGCGCGGCACCTGGGCGTCGTCATCGGGTTTCCTCTTGTTGCTGGGCTGCAGCTGCTCCAGGCTGTGGATGACGGCGAAGGCGGCGTCGGAAGGCAGCGGCGCGTTGCCCTCGCGGCTCACCAGGGCCGCGTGCAAACCAGACTGGCGGGCGGCTTCGGCTTCTGTAGATTGCACATAATATTTTAACCCCATTTTTGCTCCACTATAAAGGATGTGAAAAGAAAAGACTTGAGTTTAGTGTAATCCTACTAATATTAAATTTAATAATAAATATAATAATATTTGCCAATTTGTCACACAGATAGAAGATAGCCTGGATTAAAACCTAGGCTATTTTTATCACGCAGGTAAAACCGAGGGCGGCCGCTTGTGAAATTTAATTTTATCTACTCTCATTGTTTAGAAAGACTAAACTTCAAAACGAATATGAATATAAAGCAATTTGCCGACAAACGCGACATCGATAATAATCGTTGAATTTCTTCTAATTCAGTAGGTACTAGGATGCTTGACCTTGACAAATCATCGTGTGCAAAATAACACAAATCTTTGTCGCGGGGGGGGAAAACGCTCATGGGGTGCGAGCACTCTAGGGTTAATAAAACATCAATTTAATAGCCCACATATACGGGGGTAAGAGGGAAGGGGTCCCCCTTACCCTTATTCATTATTTTAACTAGACATTGACAACCTTTCAAATCACTCTACTGAAATAAAAATCCGACTATAGCTGATCTCTTGGTTGGTGGTAGGAGTTGTTGTAAGTCCGCCTGGCTAGCTATCACCATCTTATCTAAGTCTGACGCCAAAAGAACAACGTTTTTTTTCAACATTGTTGTGTTCCGGCAGTTAAGAGATAAGATTGCAAATTCATCAGTAGTTGAGGATTCCCTAAGAGGCGCGCTTCCATTGTCAGCCTTATCAGTTATTTTGAAAACGTTTCCTCGTTGGTCACTAAAAAAAATACTGGTTTTATGATGCTAGTAAATGCATATACGCACAAAAAAAAATATTTTTAACTTTTTTGACTGATGAGATCTTTTTATGGGTGAGGCAGATTTGTATGGTCTCTTGGCACATAAATTTGTGCTGTAGTAAATTTACATATTATACTCTTTAATACTTTGCATAGCTGTGACTTTTTACCTCCAGGGGATATTTTCTTGGACCCTTACAACTTGCATGAAAAGTGATTCCATATTTTTGCTCGTAAGTATAGTAACAATAATTGTTAATACATATTAATATGTATTCACTGATATCCGTCACTGTTCTATACAACACATGTTTGTTTTAGGCCAAATTAGTGTGGATGAGTTGCATTGTCCTTTGTAACCTATCACGTGACCTGCAGGACAATGGCAGCTATAGGAACACAAAAATACTTTTACTATTTCAGTAGATCTATTCAACGAAAATTGATTGTCAGAAATGTCAAAATCAAGTCAAAATAGACCTTAACATTGGAAGTGCAAATCTTAGCTAAACCAATCCTTGAAGCCGAGTGGGAAAGGAGATGGCAGAGTAATTCTAGGGCTATAGGCCGCCATTACCGTAGCTTACAAACTGTTATTCCGCGTAGACCTTGGTTCTGGAAGTGCAAATTCGGTGACTTGCCTAGATATGTTATTTCAACCATTAGCCGCCTTCGTCTCGGTCATGTTTGCACCCCGGTGTTTCTCCACAAAATCCACATATTGGACAACTCCATATGTGAATGCGGTCTTGAAGAAGGTACTTCCGATCATATTATCTTCAACTGTCAGAAATTTCCTTCGCTATACGATCAACTCCCTGCCTCTACTCCCCGCCCCACTAACCTTAATACCCTTTTAACTCTCTCTGACAAACCGGCTTTTTTTCGTTTACTGAAATATTTAAAACATCATAACATCAAATTGTAGTGTATCTCCTTAAATTTATTTGTCCTTCTAAAGATAGAGAACGCTCAAGGCAGAATAATTATAAGTAAAAATCAAAATTAATCAGTGTATCTTTCATTACGGGACGTTGGCGGAATTTCTGTGAGGAACAGAAGAAAGCCATTATATAAAAAAAAAAAAAAAAAAAAGTGCAAATCTTTCGAAATTTATTTCTCGATTCGTATTTGTCTCCTGAAGTTGTAATTTCGTTATTGTGTTCCAAATGATGAGTTCTTTCTGTAAAATAAATATGATTTCGATACTCGTGGATCTTTTTAACTGAAAATATACTTCAACCTATCCTTGTTGAAAATACATAATGATAAACCTATTAACCATTTATGATAATGAAATGCAAATTCTATTGGAATAGGGTTTGCATTTCAGACAAAATCGATACTAGGACAGACTAAACAATTAGCATATTATGCTTCCGCTCATTCTTGTAATGAATTATACTAACATGTTGTAGTAACAGATAGGTAATCTTAATACATTGAACTAGCACGTTTCGCAGTTTGATAACAGCTGTTTGATGTCCTAAATTATATATGTCCTAGGATAATTTGATAAATAGAATTTTCGCAAAAATCCTAGGGATATTGCAAAAACACGGATAATTAGACAATAGTGTTGACATTTCTCAATCTTACTGAAAAAAGATAGGGTTTTTGCAAAAATACGGGTTGCTTAATTTTTGCTTGCTTGCTAACTCTTATTCTGATTGGTTGGATGGAGAGATGAGAGAATGGATTGACATTTGAAAGTTGTCAACCAATCAGAAAAGATGTTGTTTTGGACGATCCGACCAGCCAATCAGTGTTCTTATTTCATAATAGCCAGCGATTCTTTTCGCAATCTTACGGCAACCAGTTTTCGCAAAAATCCTATCCTTTTTCAGTAGGATTGAGAAATCACAACACCATTGTCTAATTATCCGTGTTTTCGCAATATCCCTAGGATTTTGCAAAAAAACGATTTATCTAATTATCCTGCGACATATATAAAAAGTCCGCAACTAGATACGTCCCCAAAAGGAAAATTTGCCTAGCAACCAAGGAATCAAGAGCCTGTAGATTAAATTCAGGCACAGGCGTCAAACTGAGAAGTTGTGTAAAGAGCGCCTATGTTCGCGCCGCGGCGGAGACCTGGCGGCGATAACCTAATTATTACATAGTAAACCTGACTTGTTACAGTTCGAAGCACAAGACTAAATAGTTCAGTTTTTGTCCAGAGGTCGGCACCGCAGTAAATGTCATTTCTCTTATATTTAAGTTAAACCTCTTTCATAATAGTCTACACTCTACAACACCTCTTACGCTCTCTTGGAATCTAAATGAACTTAAAGTAACTTAAAATATCAGATTTAAACTCCATTTTATCAAAAATATTATGGATAGCAAACAAAGCTTGTCATGGTTAATTTAGCGCGCATTTGTCGAGTTCCTATTAAGGGCAGTATTCGAAGTGACACTGCAAAGTCAAACATACTTTGACCCTCAACTGAACGCAATTTCTCGAGGGTTGTTAGAACGACGTCGTGTACATGTATGGAATTTGACGTATGCTGAAAATCCACTAACCTTTCAGAATATCAGTGAGGAACAGTATTTCTTCAGGCTTGCAGCTGATTTTCTCCACAATTTTAGCGTAGCTGTCAGCCTCTTGCTTGGCGCCCACCGCGGTGTCGAAGTGACCGTCGATTTGGGGCAGCATGTCACCCGCGATAGACTGCCCGAAGAGCAGCTTTTGAGCATCGACGGAGCCAGAGGAGTAGATGTAAATCTTTTGGCCTTCCACTGAACGCCACTTCTCGAGGGCTGGTAGAACGTCGTCGTATACGCTGGAATAGAAAGGTATGGTGGTTAGTTGGTTTTCGTTGACGGCTGGTTGAAATGCTTACTTTTGAAATGGTCTATTAAGATTGGTGCTTTGTTTAAGTTACATCTTTGGCTTAGACTGTTTCGTAAGAAGCATGTTGAGCGCATTATTAAAAATAAAAATTTCTGAATAACAACATTTTTACCATCTCCACTCCACTAAAATGCTAATTCAGTTTTATTATAGATATAGTCAGGGCAGAATGGAAGAGAGGTGACCCTAAAATTTAGGGCATAAATAAATTGGGATTGGGAGGGATTATAATTATTTTTATTATTTAACTCACTGGCCCTTAATGTCTCCTGCTTCATATCCCTGCTTCCAGATCAGGCCCTGCAGCAACTTGAGAGGCCCAGCCTTCCTGTCAGAGGACATCTGCCATTTCACGTTGTTCACCAAACCCTCAATCTGCTCTTCTTTGGAGGCATCCTATAAAATGATTATAACAAGACTGTTTAATCCAGATGGAAGCGCATAAAGTAAATCTAATAATACTCCCGACTTTACATTCGGGTATTACGAATGCATAAAGGCACGATCTACTACTTTTTGTAGATTGCGACTCCGATAATCACAGCGAGTTTTTCGGCAATTTTTTTACTTGTGTAGCTTTTGGGGACAAAATAATCGCACGGAGATTGTTAGTTCGTGTGCTTTCAGATTCAACTCAATAGCAGAAAACCGTCGACATTTATAAAGTTCTGAAAATCTAAAAAACATTTCAGTAGGCGGCCGCTAATACCAACCAGCTAGGCAATTGCGTAAAGTCAATCGTATTCATTTGACAGTTCGTATTGTATCATAATAAATGTCATTCCATACAAATGGCAGCCGATTGAATACGATATGAACTGTCAAATGAATACGATTACCTTACGCAATCGCACCCCTGAATTGTTATGTTATGGCTTATTTGTTCCCGAAAATTCCGCCTCTGTGGTCTAGTGGTAACAACCACCGGTATCAGACCCAGGGGTCCCGGTTCGATTCCCAACGGGGCCGAGGGTACATATTGTATTCGGTTTGGTTGGTGGTAGGACTTGTTATAAGTCCGCCTGGCTAGCTACCACCATCTTATCCAAGTCTGACGCCATAACAACAATGTTTTCAGCATTGTTGTGTTCCGGCAGTTAAAAATAAGATAGTCCCTCAGTGGTTGACGGTTCCGAGAGAGGCTCGCTTCCATCTTCAGCTTTATCAATATTTAAGATCAGGTATGATGAAGGCTAAGAGTCTCTCGTCCTTCATAAAGTATAGTGATGAAAACAGCCTTGTCTATCATATTAGGTCTTCAGTCAGTTACGGTTCGTGGTCACTATACGGTTTAACATGTGGAAGTTCCAGCCCTACGTAAGGTCAATGCAACGAATTTGAAAGAATGCCAAGACGCTACGGTTGATGAGGCTACCTCGGAGCCACGGCTGCGGAACGAAGTCATTGTATTGTGGGGTAAACACCGCATCAGGTGCATTACTCACGAAGTAAATGCTGTGCATTGATTTCAAAATAATAAAAGACAGACTCAAGTGCGATGAACTTATTTAAGTTAAAAAGAAGTTGAATAAAAGTAGTTTAGCTCTCTTTCTTACAATGCTAAGAAAATCTGATAGAATTGCACGAAAATCAGAAAACAATTTCATAAAAAAAAATCCGAGGTAAAAATTTGCTCCCTGTTTTTAAGAGCCATATTACTTCTCGACAATGATTTTCGCGTAAAATGGGCAATTTTGGAGTTCTTGATCTCAGAAACAAAAATTCATTAACAATTTTGACTTATTGAATAGTGCAGAATGGATATACTTGTCACGTACGCTGTTCGTCACCAGCCTTCTGATTTACTGAATCAGTCAGATTCGCGTAAGGTCATATACGCTGTTGGTCATGATCGCATTTCATCTTATACGCGTTTTGTCACGATTTTGGATTTGCCTATGTACAACGACAAATAAAATTATGAAATAAAATTATAAAATTATGAACATCGCTATGCTAGTCTTGCCGTTTCAATATCAGTCAAGAACCCTATTTTCCCTATTGCGAAAGCCGCAGAACTAAGTCTACCTCGACAAGGCTTCGATATGTGGATCCCAATGTAGTCTTGAATCTAATGTAATCCAAGAAATTTTGTACTCTCAACTTACTCTACTACAACCCATTCAAATTGATGTGCACAAAAAATACACAAATACACAAAAAATACTACTTATCTGGAATAAAGAATGATTTATAACATTTTTACTTTGATTTTCTGTAATCCAATATAATACTTTAACTTTAACGACGTGTGACGAACTGCGTTTGTAACGAACCGCGTCTATGACAAGCTACGTCTGCGACGAAATGCGTTTATTTTTATTTATTCATTTATTCTCAGGCTACAAAGAACCCATAGATCGCATAGTATGACTTACTGCGAAAGTGACGAACAGCGTATGTGACAAGCGGCGTTTAATCCTGCAGAATAGCCATTGGCATAGTTCGTAGAGGCCTCGGTTTTTGTAAATTTTGGTTAACTTTTTAGTTAAAACCCAAAATTGCAGACAGAGAAAGATTTTCATAGATTGAGCGAAGGGACTTTTTTGAGCACCTAAGAACTACGAACTAAGTACTGTTCTGAACAAATGAAATAAAAAAAATAGAATCGTTTCTCTTATATTATAGTCGCATAGTTCGTAGCGGCCTCGGAATTTTGAAATATCGTTGATTTAATATAGAAAAAAAACTGCGTTAAAAAATACCGACTTCAAAAACTAAAAAGCAAAATTTAAGCCTTTTGGAGTCGGTGCCAGCCAAGGCAAGAAAAATAAAAGAATAGGAGCTTAAAGTAGAATGTCTTGGCTGCCACCGACTCCAAAAGGCTTATTTTTTGCTTTTTACTTTTTGAAGTCGGTTTTTTTAACGCAGTTTTTTTTTACTTTTTAGTGTCTGTAATAGGCTGTTTTGTAAACTACAGCAGGGTTTTTCTAGATTAGATAAGGTTTCATGTACATTATAAACAAAATTATCGTAAATACTACATCGTCCAAGTCAACAATGCTAATAACATAAAAAGTACTTGGTCAAACGAGTAAATTTTTATGGGACCAATTGGCAACTATTCTGCATCGAACCAAAAAAAGAATCATGGAAATCGGTTCAGAAATCTCGGCGTAATCGGTGTACATACATAAAAAAACAACCGAATTGAGAACCTCCTCCTTTTTTGAAGTCGGTTAAAAACTTATTCTAAACTAAAAAACTTCGAAAATCGCTTTAACTTAACTGTGAATTTCTCCTGTCTACGATAATATTATTGAGGGAAATTTGTACAAATTTGAATAATTGTTACTTAATGATAATGAGGAATAAAGATTGATTATTTTTTAAGCATGTATATTTTATTATCCTATTTCAATAAAAACAATAAATATAACTGCAAAATTACCACAAAATGCGACGCCTCGGTCGTATGAACTCAGTACAACTCACGGAGTGAAGATTTGTAATAGGGCTTTTAATTACATAATGGACATTATCTATTTTCTCTTTAAGTTTAACCGCCTCTGGTCTAGTGGTAACGCTACCGCTATCCGATTCCCAGTGGGGGTAGGTATACTGGTGGTTGGTGGTATGACTTGTTGATATTCTGTCTGGCGGGCGATAGAAATAAAAAAGTAGCAAGGTGAGCACTCTGTATGACGGACAGAGTTATTTTCGCGACTATATTTTTTACTGTCCTAATTGTGGACTCGTAGACAGGTGAAAAAAGAAGAGCTGAGGCGATGAAAAAATAAACGGAGCCAAGCGGTACCACTGAAGCAATAGTCGGCACGTTGCGACCTGGAAGGTACCGAAGGCGTTTTTGTGTACGTCCGCCCCAAAAAGGGTAGAGGGACCATAGGGACAAAGGATGCAGATTGTGAAAATATTTGTAGGGATAGGGAGTCAAGAAAGTGCTCGCGGTAAAGGCCATTCCGCGCGCATCTCCCGCTGCTTCAACCTACATAAGCAAGATGGTTCGTCCGGTCACAGCTTGGTGATGGGTTTTTCCTAATTGTATTTAAATTCCTTACCTCGCCAGGGATCGCAACAACTCCATCGACGTTCTTCTCCTTGTCTTCTAGAGCGAGTTTTCGGAGTCCGGAGACCGCTCCTTTTACGTCATCGGATTCCCACTGGCTGGACAAAAACTGCTTGGCGTTCTCCTCTGCATATGGAAACAGCTTGTCCTGATGACAAAATGACGCATCTTTTAAGGTGGATCGTTTTCCATAGTAAAGTATTTTTCCATTCACGGGCGAATGAAGCATAATCATAAACTTAAATAATATCCTTTGGTATTTATTATGATGTTTATTTGCGGTAAATTATATTTCCCAGATAAAAACAGTATAATAATCGCATAAATCAGTCGAAAATTTTGTTCAATTTTGTTAATGTGTGAGTGCACACTGACAGTATCGTACGCTAAAGTTGAGAGTTTAGTTGGCGTGTGCGTGGCTGCGTTGCCAGCTCGATTATCCCTCGATCCGTACACTGTTGCCGCTCTTCCCATTATTTTATTCCATTCAAATTATTTATATTACAACTTAGCACCATGTCTAGCGTTATAAAGTTATAGATTTTTTTGTAGGAGAACTATCTCCAATGAGCAATATGTATATGTATATGCATGTAAAATATCGCGAAAGATGACGAAATACAAAACCTTAAGATATTTTAGTTTGGTATTATATTTATTTATTTTGCTGTAGAAAAGATTTAAGATTAAAGAAATACCATCCAAAAAGAGTAGATTTTTATTTTAGTTAGGATTTGAAAAAAATACCTTTTTTCATAATACATATAACTAATTTATCCATCTATCAAATTATACTAAACATAGCTATTTATGCACTGTCAACGAATACAGAGATGTTTTTTAAATAAGTCCGATACTTAAATAATATTATGATTTTATTTCCTACAGAGTATTTTGCCCTATTTTTGAAAACTTGTGCTTCTTGCATTCTAGATCTCGGTTTGCAATGGTTCATGTCTTGACGTTATGACTTTACATGAGGCGTCACATTATACAAGTGTTTTTCTTTCGTTCGATACATTTTTATATGATTATAATAGTAATTATAATTGCAATATTAGAAATATTATAATTTAGAGGTTATCCGTTCGTGTTAGTGAACAGACAATAAATATGGAGCCAAGAACTTCGCGAAAAGACTATAAAAATCACCAATATTCTGGTTCCAGAATACTGGTGGAAACTGGCATGCAAGTGCATGAAACAAAAACCACACAGCACAAAGCCCAGGGCAAACAGTAAAAAAATATATTGCTCAAAAAGGAAAATCTCAAGAAAGACGGAAAAACTACACACGTACACGGCTTTTCGTCCCCAAATGTAAACCTAACCGGAATTATGGCCCAAAGGCACAACAGGCAAATGAGCCAATTGTAGAACCAGACCTGAAAAAAGCATGTCTTTTAAAACTAAGAGAGTTTCAAAAAACTGATCAGGAAATTCAAGACATTGAACACCTAACCATAGGACAACACGAAAATGATGTGTACAATACACACAGATGTGACAGGCTAACTGCAAGTCAGTTTGGAATGGTAAAGTCTTTCAAAGGGTTGATTCAATTAGGTATACCCCATTTTTGTGATATACCGCAAAGTAGCATGCTCAATTTTGCCTCTGTTACAGATATGTAAACGAAAATCGACAACACCCTGCCACAACCCAGTAAAAACAACTTTATATAAAAACAATGTTCTTACCAAAGATATGTCATTTGGTCAATGCAACGAGTCGGTGGCAAGGACATTGTTCTCTGAAAATTTAAAAAAAAATGTGCGACCAGCATGGCTCTTCATTGACAAAGAGTTCGGCTTTTTAGGTGCTAGTCCAGATGGTATGTGGCAGTAATTGATTACAAATCATTGTTGTTCTGTCCAAATTATTTATGAAAACATTATTATTTATTGCATTCAATGAATTGCAGGAGTTATAGAAGAAGAAAAATCTCTTTTGAAATCAAATGTTTCCCCTCATTGGCTCGCAACAATCAAGATATGAATTCTGCTGCCAAAGACAGAAAAAACTTCCCGCTCTATATTGATAGCAATGGGAGTTTACAAATCAATAAAAAACACAACTATTACTATCAGGTTAGTACCAATTACATGCTGTTGTTACATGCAGTAAACGAACAGTGTGCTTCATTGGATACATTTTCACATCTATCTATTCTTGTTACAGATCCAGGGGCAACTACGGATTTCCAAAATGAATATATGCTACTTTGTAGGCTATATTTCTCCAGCTCATGATATTACTGTACTGGAAATCGAGCGTGACGGAAATTTTATTTCGAACATGTTACACAAATTGGTATCATTTTATAAAAAATCCGTTTTGCCGGAGGTGGTACTTCGAAGAGTTCAAAATAATCAAAACTGTATAGATATTTCATTGTGGTAGCACAAATACCATGAATTACCATTATATCAATAATTGTCTTTCTATCATAAATGTCTGTCTGTTGGTTTTACAAAAATTCTGGTTTTGAAGGTGGTACTTCGAAGAGTCCGAAATATCAAAACTGTTTAGATATTTCATTGTGGTAGCATTATACTTACTTCATTGAAATACAATTATACCAATAATTGTCTTTCTATCATAAATGTTTGTCTTTTAGTTTTACAAAAAATAAATAAAAAACTGTGCAATAGTAAACACCTGATTTTAATTTTGAACTCGCGCAAAATGACAAAATATATTTCACAACTAAAATAATTTCATAAAAAGAGATAATTTTTTTTTTGGGCCCGTCTCTAAAAGTATCGCCCAACAAAGAAATAAATAATTTACGTAAAGAAATTTGGAGCATAAAAGTTGTAAGATTACTCTAAGTCAAGGTATACAAGTTCAAAGATTAGATTTTTTTTTTTGGCACTTTCTGAATGGGCCCAAAAATGTATGGACCCTGAATGATCTCCTTTGCATAAATTTACAAAAATAAAACAAATTAAAAGTTAAAAATAGTAGAGCACTCAGAGATTTGAACCCGGTATCTTACGTGATCAAGCTGAGACGCTTACGCACATAGTCAAATTGTACCTTTGAATAGTCGCCGAAATTTACTAACGCTTCAGTTGACAGCAAATTCTATGTATGTGTGTGAGAATCATTCGCGCGCCACTTCGATGCACAAATAAAGTGACTTTAATACTTAAAATACCATATAAGTAATGTTAGGTGCATTACAAATATTACGCTTTTACCGGTAATTTCTTTACATCCTAAAAATTTTAACTATTTCGTTGTAAAAATAAATAAATACACTCTATCAGGACATTAACGCCATCTGTTGGCGCGGCAGTGCCTAGCTGACCGTGACGAATCACCTTAATTGAGAAAATTAAACATTAGTATAAAAAAAAAACTCGTGAGAAAACTTTTTATCATCATTCTTTGGTATTTTTGATTCTCCATTAATGGGGCGCAGATCTTCCTTATGAATTATTTAAATTGAACAAATAATATTATCTTTTACACAAGTTTTATGTGAAGAATTTATTTTTGTGTTATGTCAAAAAATCCAAAAAATGTTTTATTATAATTCTTTTTATATCTCCGTTAATGGGGCGCAGACCATCCTTATGAATTAATTCAATTTAACAAATAAATTATCTTTTACACAAGTTATATGTGAAGAATTTATTTTTGTGTTAGGTAAAAATATTTAACATACGAAGAAGCTTTAAATAAATACAAAATTCTGACTTTAGAAAATCGTCGTAAGCAGTTTGACATAGCCTTTCTTTTTAAATTGTTAAATGATCTCATTAGTTGCCCTGCACTCTTATCAAAAGTCAATTTCATAACAAAAGTCCGACTTCCCGCACGCTCCTCACGCACTATTCATGCCTTTGTTCCACCTCGAACCAAGAAAAAGTATACCTCCAATAGTTATTTTCCACGTTGTCTTCGCATGTACAATAAAGAATTTCATAATATGGATCTTTTCAAGAGCTCATTGAACACGTTGAAAAAAGATCTGATAAATCAACTTATGTAATAATTTCTATGTTTCGTTGTCACTTCTCATTAAATTAATTGAATACCTATCTAAAATAGTAAAGTTATCTTCTACCACACAATATATGTTTGTTTTTCTAAGTTTTAGCAAAAAAACTGTATCAAGTATTTTATTATTAAGTATATTTTTTAAGTTTGCAAAAAATATCTGTAAATTCTAGCAAGTACCTACTTAACATTAATAGTAATAGTGGACACTCATTGTCTATAATGTAAGTTTTAATTTAATAGTAATTTGTACTACTGACTGTATGTGTCAAAATAAAGAGAAAAAAAAAAAAAAAAAAAAATATCCAAATGTACAATCGACGAAAATGCTATAATTGAACTCGAAATTTATTGAGAAAATAATTTGATGTTTGAAATAATTTTTGATTCACGTGAATAAGTACTACTTAATTCCGCAGTAGACCGTATCAAGTAATTTTTCTTAGCACATTATCAGTCCCACTAGCTAGACAAAACAATAAGAAACGTACAATACTTTAATACTAATCAAAACAAAATATAAAACACAATCAACAAGGGTTTCCTAGAATGATTAAACATTCCGTCTGGGCGACATGAGACAAGTTGCTTTTTTTTAGTATATTTTCTTGTTTAATATTTAACACATAAAATGCAAAATTAAAACAGTTATAAAAAAATGATTAAACATTTTTTAATATCCGATACCCTATCTATACCTTAACATTGTAGTCGACCACCTTGAGATTTAAAAAAAAACAGCCTCAGCATAAAAATAGGCCTGGCAAAATAGTCACGTATACCGGTCCCCATTATCACAACTCGTTTTAGCTTCCAACAGTCGGTCACCACTCTGTTCCTATAAAAACTGCTTGTAAGGAAAACCACTGAAAGGGCTAGATGACTACCTACTGTTTTTAAGGCATATGAACTTATGATACATTTTAAATCGAAAAATAGCATTGAAAAATGCAAAAATTCAAAAATCATAAAGCATATAAACTTACTCTTCTCGTATCTAAGGACTATTATACTTAACTTTTTAATTTTGCATTTTGAAATGCTATTTTTATGTGATAAATATTAAACAAGAAAATATACTAGAAAAAAACCAACTCGTCTCATATCGCCTTGATGACGGGACTTCCTATTATCCTATTCCTATAATATTATAAATGCGAAAGTTTGGGAGGATGTTTGTTACTCTTTCAGGCAAAAACTACTGAACCGATTTGGATGAAAAGAGAATGCTCATGAAGTATGAAAAATATACTCGGGCTGGGAGCAAACGAAAAGTATGTCAAATTAAAGGTGTTAAATTATTAATTAAATACTGCTTATAGGGCATCATCGAAATCAATGGCTATATGTGAGAAAATATCATTTGAATTTTTCAAACGGTATTTTTAAAAGGAGAAAATAGCTGAAAATAAGTTTTAGTAATACTAATACTTATTTTAGTTATGATCTTGTTAAAATAAGACAAGGACCTTTTACTTGACATTTTAAAATAGTTTAAAATTATTTTGTTTACAAGTTACTGGTTTTCTAGGTTTAACATGACGTGATCTAAAAACGATGCAGGATGCTCGAACTGTTCCTCATGTCAAGTCATATAAAACGCTCATGACGTGAACGCAACAGCCTAATGGTTCTTCTCCCAAGAGTGCAGGAACAGTAGGTTGTATTCAGAGATGCCATCTGTAATAAATAGGTCAACGAATTGGTTTGTATTACAGGGGTACACGAACGAATACGGTCGAAGAACTGATTGCGCAGTTCTTAAACACTATACTATACAATATATTTTTACAGATTTTTAGGGTTCCGTACCTCAAAAGGAAAAAACGGAACCCTTATAGGATCACTTCGTTGTCCGTCCGTCCGTCCGTCCATCTGTCAAGACCGTTTTTCTCAGGAACGCGTGGAGGTATCAAACTGAAATTTATATCTAATACTCAGGTCTACTGTCCCTTGGAGCTGTGAAAAAATCAAACTTCTAAGCCAAAGCAATCAAAAGATACAGCCGTTTATGCCGCAAAATTTCGAAACTCGCACGGGAATCAAACCTACAGGGTACCTCCCGTGAACTTAGAATCTTGAAATTTGGTACGAACGTCTTATAGTACAGATAAAGAAAACATTGCGAAAACCGTAATTTTTTTGTTTCATCATATAATAAAAAATATTTTTGAAAATTTTAAACGGAACCCTCGGTGCGCGAGTCCGACTCGCACTTGATCGGACTTGGTTATTTTTCACGCTTTCGTTGTTGGCTCCGTAGTCAAAGTTATTCAAATTGTTATTGTGCATTTTTCTATTTAAAAATTATCATAATTATTCACATTGATTAATACTACCTTTAGTTTTTCCAGTAATTAAAATTACGGTGTATAATATTCAAATAACAATTTCACACATAAAGCCATTGATTTCGATGAAACCTATGCAGTATTTAATTACTTATTTTTACCTATAATTTGAGTAACTTTTTTTGCGCCCAGGCTAAATATTTTTTGAGCATTGTCCTTTGGCACACAGATAGAAGATACTCTGGATTAAAACATAGGCTACTTTATCCCGATATCCCCACGGAAACAGAAATCACGTGGGTAATACCGCGGGCGGCCGCTAGTTAAAAATAAACGAGGTTGATGAATATGGAAAGCTCGCATTTTACAGTAACGTGGATAGATAAATAAATAAATAAATTTTCAAACATTTGTACTTCAAAGCACGACGTTTTCCTTGTAGTTTTTCATAGAGAATTAGAGACATAAGCCTTGAGGAACTGAAATTGGTTACAAACTTAATAATTTCAGTAAAATAGTAAATAGAGGCCCAAATACATAATTTGACAGAGAAAGAAGCAAAACCATAAGATATGGGACATTTTGGAAGGTACATAAGATATGTGACATTTTGGAGGTACATCCACACGATGCCCAGTTGGGAAGATACTACGGCCACAACACAGCTTAGGAACTTACCAGCATACATTGGAATCCGGCTTTCAGCAGATTTACGGCATACCGTAGTCCTGGGCATGGATTCTCCAAAAGCCTATAGGACTGTGTGGTGAAGTGACCGTCAGTAGTCTTACAAAAACAAGTAGAAATAGAAAAAAAAACATCAGACACCATCGTCATTCTATTTGTGGAATAATGGTAGTCCCTTTGCGTTCGCCATTTTCCTCTAGGACTCGTTGGCATTTAGAGCTCTCTGAGCAATTCGCGAGAGAAAAGCAGCCATAAACTATAGATCAGACCAAGCACTTCACTTCCAAACAACGAAAGAACATACTTCATATCAGTAGATATTGGATATGTCCCCTTATCCCCCCCGACCCCTGACTTACACAATAGGCTGTGAGTTATTAGCAGTCACCAAGAATGTTAAAAAATTATTAAAGTACCTACAATAATCTGTGTTCAAAGGCTTGGTTTTACCCGATTACCCGGCGAGCATGTATAAAGAATATGATGCAGAGGACGCGAGAAATATCTAAGGAATACTAAGGATCATAGCAAGTGGAATGAAGTGAACTTTGCCTTTCCGTGCGGGTCTTGAGGGTGAAAGGAGTGATGTTTATATTCGATAGTCATTAGTCAACTGTTACTATTGTCTTAATATTATAGAATATAGATTGTTGAAGTAAACTGTGTGACTCTACTTTATCTACTTTAGATTATTCTAGGTGAAATAGCAACTTTCTAACTGGAATGTTAACTTGTTAGTTGAGATTCTAACTATTGTCGATTTCTCACTTCACATACTATAGTAATATACCTACTTACAAATATAGTCCAGAAACTTTCCAGATAAATAGGTAGCTTTCTCTATTCCGCGGAAACTTTTTTTCCCAAAAGAAGATGAACGACCTTCTTGATCATAAGAAACGCCCCGGATATTTGTTTATCCTTTTTTTATGGACGACGCGACGGGGAGACTTTTAGCCTTCATCATACCTGATGTTAAATATTGATAAGGCTTAAGATGGAATCGAGCCTCTCCCGGAACCCTCAACCACTGAAGTCTGAGGGACTGGCTATCTTATCTCTAACATCCTTCAACAAATCAAAATCAGCTTTATGATTAAGAATATATTGTACTGAATGTGATTATCTGAAGATCCGTTTGAAGCTACGTTTAAAGTTTTTTAAGAAATGTTATGTTGAGTTGGCCTACCTTACACTTTGTTTTTTTTTATGAACGACGGCGAGACTCTTAGCCTTCATCATACCTGATGTTAAGTATTGATAAGGCTGAACATGGAAGCGAGCCTCTCCCGGAATCCTCAATCACTGAGGAACTGGATATCTTATCTCTAACTGCCGGAACACAACAATGCTGAAAAGATTATTGTTATGGCGTCAGACTTAGATAAGATGGTGGTAGCTAGCCAGGCGGACTTACAACGAGTCCTACCACCAACCAAATGATATGGTATAAGTTTATTATAATAAATTACAATAAGAAAGCGTAAATAATGAGATCCCTTTTCTAAAATCAAAACTATTGCTATTTGTAAGCGACTAACGTCGTATACATCTGGAATCGATACTTAAAATCAGGTATGAAGAAGGCTAAGAGTCCCCGTCATTCATAACAAAAAAACTTTAAAATATCGGATTATCAGCTGATTTACGCACAATCAATCGTTTACTACTAACCCAAAACCAAACAGACGGCTGTTTCAAAGGGCTTATGTTACAAAATTCAACCTACCTAGGTCAAAATTCTGGTGAAATTGCATAGTCTACGATGCAGAGGACGGGTGAACGAACTTTGCAACTCGTCTGTGCCGATGCCGGTGTCCAAACCGGATAGCGGCTCTACCTAGCCGAACGGGGCCGCTCAGGGATACTACTGGACCGATATAGGCACAACATTTTGTATCATGCTCCAATTACAGAGTTATGTGACGGTAAAGTGTATTTCAGAAACCAAACCCCCATAGAAGGTCGCTTCTTATCACCTGACTATAAACCTGTTATGATAGTGTTTTCGGCGCCGAAACGAATTTATTTTTAGATTTTATTAGCGACGTTATTACAAATGTTGTCTTTTTAGATTGGGTTTAAAACTGAAGCTGGCAAAGAAAAAAGAAATTGTTGTCAGAAACAGCATTAGTTTTAATCAATGTCTAACATTATATTATGTAGTTGGTTTTGACTATATATGTGTCTTTGTCCAACCAAAAAAACTTTTACATTCTTTGAGTATTGAAGATTAATCCTAGTAAAAAAAAAGTTACAGAAACACTCAAAATGTTGTAGTCATTTGTGAATATTGGTAACCATAATAACAGCTGACACATCCGCTGATTCATCTGGCTGGAGAAATTAGTACCTAAGTCGTCTAGAAAAGAAGGAAAGGATTTTTATTACTGATAAATAAAAATGAAAAACAAGTTTTACTAGGCCTTCTTCAAAACTCAAGACTTCCTTTAAAAAAAAAGTACCTACTCATACACATCAAATAATAATGTCACTAACGAAACTTTCTGCCTAAGACTATAGTAAATATGGTGTTCTTTTTTGTATATTTTATACCTATTTTTGTAATTTTATTACAAAGTTACGAAATTAGGAAGATTTTTTAGAAGAAGAGTTAACATCAAATCTGGCTTCTACTTTTGGGGATTCTCATTAGAATAATGTTAAATTTGGAATTTGGAATTTACATAAATTGAATAGTCCATGTAAAGTTAAATAATAAAAATATTCAGAATAAGCAGGAACAATGGCATTATGTATGGAGTTCCTAGATAGGAGGAGGCCAGAAGTGGGTGTCTTGCTATTGGCATTGATGATCATATTATGATAAGAACAAGGTCACAGAAGTTCATTCATACTGATGTAAATAATATGGCAGTGGTAGTGAGTGTTCAACTTTCTGGTAACATTTAGTGATGATAACTGTATTTCAAGTTATATGGTTTTTTAACACTACACACACTGTAGTAAAAAGAAACAAAGTGGCTGAACTTTAGCAGAAGAATTGGTCCCCAAAAAGCACTCACTATTATTATGTATAACTAGCGGCCGCCCGCGGTTTCACCAGCGTGGTTCTCTTTCCCTTAGGAATATCGGGATAAATAGTAGCATATGTGTTAGTCCACTACTTTAAGTCCCTACATATCAAATTTCATCCAAATACAATCAGTAGTTTTTTCGTGAAAGAAAAACAAAAAAGGAAAATGACATAACTTTTGCATTTATTCATCGCATAATATTAGTAGGATTTACCATCCATAAGGAAGATCAGTGCTCCAGCAGTGGGGTCATTAAAAGGTCTGATGAAGACAATTGTCAGATTAACAAAAAAATAAAACAAAATTTAAAATTTAATTCATCATGTGTGTGTGATTTATCTATTATTTTACCAATTATCTGGATATTTTTAAGTAATAATAATAATAAATAAAGTGTCAGACAAGTTGTATTATCATGACTCCAAACTCTCAATATTGTTATTAGAGGTAGGTAGGTACTAGACCCACTAGTCCTATTTCCATAATAATATTATAAATGCTTGTTTGTTTGTTTGTATGTTTGTTTGTCCTTCCTTCACTCCCTAACTAAGCAACCAACCAACTTAATTTTTGGCACAGAGTTGTTTGTAAGGACGGAGAATAACATAAGCTACTTTTTATCAACATATTCCCATGAAAACGTTAACCACGTAGGTGAAACCTTGTGCGGAAGCTAGTATAAAATAAAAACTTATAGCTTAACAAATGTCTTTAAGAGATTTTGGTGTACTTTCTACACTAGATTTCAGTCCATTTAATTTGTCATTTGCTAGCAGGACACCCGTGTCCAGACAACAATAGATTATCTATTGTGTCTCATAACTCGGGACTGGGGCCTGAGAGGTTTCATCTAACCCGAACCGGACACCGGTGTCCAGAGAACAATGGAATATTTGTCTCATAATCTGGGGCCTGAAAGGTTAAGATATTGAAAAATAATGATCTATGTGAAGCTATCTATCTAAGATACAGTGTAATACAGAATGATAGTAATCAAAACAAAAATTCATTGAAACAAATTCGAATTCTAGTGAAATCGTAAGTAGCATGCGGTCATTGCTTGATAGTAGATAATTATTATTCCCCAGACAGCATGAAACGTCAATCATAATTCGCCTGTCTCTATCGCAGACGGTACGATCGTAGTGCGCGTAACAAGGATGGCATGCCGGCACTCGATGCCTCTTCGAAGAGGACAGTTAACTGTTCCACATTTTTTTACAAGCCAGCTGCTCGGAACAGCTGTTCAAGCCGGCAGAAGATCATTTTCTGATGATAACGATTTGGAAGGTGATTTTTATACTTCCATGTGGATTTTTTTATATGAGAACTGTCGATCGTACCCTCATAAGACAAATGTGCCACGAATAAAACAAAATTCAAAATGAAATCAACCGAAAAAGAAACACCAAACTACGAAAATCAGTGAAGATGCTTCCATTAGAATAATGAAAAATGTGTAGGTAGAGGCAAGTTATTGACTTTCACAAAACACGTGAAATTTTTTCCGACAATGAAGGCAGCATGAATAGGGGTACCATTTTGAATTCGTCCTCCATATTGCGAATCGTAATACGCCGACCATTTTGCACAGACCTCTGAAGGCCTATAAAATTTTACAAGATCTAAAATGTAGGTTTTCCAATAAATAAACGCCAATTAACACAAACAGACGTCGAAACAAAACACCGGCCGGTCAATCATCAGACCTACCTTAACAAAGCTGATCGATGTTGTTGTTCCTTCGATGTCCAACAATAGGATTTTGCATTGCTTGACTATTTCTCCGATATCTTTAATTTCAGCCGCCATTTCGAGCGATCGGCACTACCTTTACGAGAGTACTTTTTAAGAAATTTAATTATTTTTGACTAGAAAATCTTTCACGCTACGCTACCACCCCACACCACAGAAAAAGCATCGATTGAACGAACGAGAATGAACGACGACGACGCACGGCACGCACGAGGAAGAAAGAACACGACCAAATCAGTGAAAGAGATGGTTGCGGACACCTTATACATAATAGTATAGGAGGAAAAAAGATGACATGATCCCGCAACAGAGTGAATGAGATAAAAGAGCCGGAAGGATATGGTGAGATGAATCAGTTTAACCAAACTAAGAAAAATAATGTTGAATTGAAAGTACAACCTTTTTTCTGCGGGCACTATCTATCGCAAACATTTGCAACAACTGCCACGACACGACCATGACAAGAATTGCCTAGCATTAATCACCTTGATCATTTGACCGTGTGTAGTAACTATTGCTTGGCCAGACTTGTCTTGTCATGAAAACGGCAAATGTTCGTCGCGATAACGCGAAGCGAACAATTGTTATGAATTAAAATATCAAATGAATGATTGGTTAGTTGGATTAGGTAAGGGCGCTATTATACTTATCATATCTAATATCTAGATCATAATTTAAGATCAAATCTACGATCATAGTCTTGTTTTTCTCTTTCATACTTCTTAGGTGAGAGAGGGATAATACTATGATCATATATATTATATTTAATTGATATTTATACTTAAAACTATCGATTGGTGCCACATAAAGGTACAGGGTGTAGTTTTTCTCATTTTAACCGATTTGATTCCCTGTACAGGTAAGTGACTTATCAAAAATCTTTTGAATGCAGTAGGCTTATTACAAGTTTGGCAAACTCGACGTTACAGTAAACGTTCATGTAAAATGTAGCTCTGTCTCTTTCATCTTTAGCGACTGTTTTACCGACATGAGCAGTGTATCCGATAGTCTACGCTCACGAGTCCTGTAAATGTCATGTTAAGCAAACTCGTAATAGGGGTACTGTTTAACTTATTTTTGAAAATAAATGAATGTTTCCTTTCAGTAAAATGAGCTATTTAAAATTAAAGGATTTATGGTAGTTCGCCACTCCATGGCCCATTGTTTTTTTCCATCCTGTATATATTCATATTCATATACTTAGATCGTAGACCATATTTCTATGATAATGTAATAGAGCCATAATTAATACAGATGCAGACGAACTTTGTCGAAGACGCGTATATTGAACCATCGGTATGTCTGGGATGCGGGAGGGTTTCCGGTGTAGTTTACAAATCTATAAATTGAAAACGCTTCCTCTACTCAGAGCGACAGATAATATAAAGTTATTTAGGTGCGGTCTGAAACGCGGGTGGGATTTTAGCGCCATGCTACATATATACTCTGTCTGTCACAAACCGATAATTATATCAAGACCTACTAATGCTATCAATTTGATATTTGGAATAGTTTTAGATGAAGTTGGCCCAACTATTTAATAAATAGAATTTGCGAATAAAAAAAAACTTTTTGCAACAGGGACATTTTTTTGCATAAATTAACACGTCATTTAATACTAGCTTCCGCCCACGGTTTCACCTTCTTCGTTCCCGTTTCCGTAGGAATATCGGGATAATAGCCTCCGCCCTTTCAACTAACTATATTCCAAAAATCAAGTCGATTGGTTGCTTAGTTAAGCCTGAAGGAAGGACAAACAAACACACTTTCGCATTAATAATATTCTTTAGAATTAGGATAATGTAGGTATACGTATTTTTTTGTAGGTAGCTAGCCAAATGTGATAGTACGAACGAGTAATAGTAATAATGTGATGTGTAATAGCTAAATACAATGTTTTTTTTTAAAAATGTGATTATTAGCATTCGCGGTTGAATGTACCTACATAATTATAACAGCCCACCCGTGGTTTCAGCCGCGTGGTTCCCGTTCCCGTGTGAATATCGGAATAAAATCTATGTTTCAATCTAGGCTGTAAACTATCTGTGCCAAATTTCATCCAAATCAATCTAGCCGTTCTTGTGCTTTAGTGGTGTAACTATGTTTTATTTTATATAGATAGCAGGTATAGTATGCCTGGCTCTTTGAAATTCTTTAATAAATCTGCATTATCATGCTTTAAAAAACCTAATATTAATAGGATAACATAATTAAATATCCTGTTCAATTTTAGCTCGTTACATAGAACTCATTGCTGAACATATATACAAATAGTGTGAAAAGCGGTAAGATCATAATTATATAAGTAGAGGTAAATTTCAAATTGTGTTTGGAAATAACGAAAATCATCAAACTGCGCGTTCGACCGCTCCCTCATATTTGAAGTGACGGTTGACTAAATACTGAAAGGGTAGCCATAAACGTTTCTATGAATTGATGGTAGTAAACCCTCCCGCATATCAGACGTACCGTTGCTCTGAGATGCGGGAGGGTTTCCATAAACGTTTCTATGAATTATTAATGGTAGTAAATCCTCCCGCATCTCAGACGTCTCAGTGCTCTGAGATGCGGGAGGGTTTTCATATACGCGTCGAGGACTTTGTCCGGTAAACTTTGAATAATAACAGAAGCACGAGACGAGGGGCGAAAGGGTGTAGGGTAGGTACGTCTCGTTGAGACAAACGTATTTGGGCATGGGCATCTGTATTATTTTGATATCAGACATTTATCTAGTCTGATATAGGAAAACGAGATCCAATAAATATTTCATTGTTGTGATGGTGAGACCACCGGACGGCGGGCTTGTAAAATTTGTGTGTGAATAGACGAGCGAGACATTAAATAAACGTTTAACGACCAAAATTATTCAATTATCTAAAATAACAATCATCATAAATAATTTTACACACTTTGGCCGACAAAAACTGGCACTGCACCATGTCGAAAGGCAACATTAGCATAGCAACATTAAAGAGATGGTTGACAAGTGTATTTCATTAAAGTATCATGTGCGATAGAATAAATTTAACAATGTTCACAAAGACACAACGATAAAGATTTTAAAATATACTAAAAGTACTAGTAAAATCCAGATAAGTAGGTAATTAAGGTTTGAGTTTGTATAATCAACAAGCCCCTTTCATTTAGTAAGTGGAACTGCAATAACACAAATTACTTAATAAGATGGCAACTTTAAATTCCATTCTGAACGTTGGCAATACGCTAGAACGACTCGTGTAGTGTACTACAAATGGCGCCATTTTTGAGAGTATGTATGAAAATAAAGCAGTACGATCGATTTATTTGCTGCCAAATGTATGTTTAATTTAATCTATAATTATTAGTGTGAATCTGTTATGTAATGGTTTTTTGTTTTATATTTATTTATGATTAACAGATTCACTTGTGAATAAAATAATAAAAGTAATTCGCTAATTGGGTTGCTTTGCTAAGCGCAAAACTTGATAAACGGCTAGGTCTCGGTCAGGTTAGTAACATCATTTTTAAGTCAAGACGCGGCTGGCTGGACCACTTTGGATGAAATTTGGCGCATTTTTATAGCCTGGATTGAAACATAGGCCTTTTTTTTCATTTTATAGCGATATTTTACGGGTAGCGCAAGGCACCAATTAGATAGTTATTGTACAAGTGCGCAAGGCCACATGGCCTACTACTAGTGACTAGTTGTAAATACACAGGCTACGACTGTGTAGACGTGTACCCTACCCATAGACTAACTTTTATGCGTGTACCCAATCTACGTATCTGTATTCCCTAGCCCAAAACTGCACGTTTTCTTGAATTTTTGTGACTTTTATATTCGTAAGCCGAGTACAAAGAGTATGTAATCACTACGTGGCCGAGTATTCGATACACATCGACTATTTTATTTTACTTAAAAAAAACGTAAAGTGAGCATGTTTGTATGAAAATAACGCAGTGCAGTGGCTCGATTTACACCCGAGTGTATAATATTAATTTGGGGTATGATGTAACTAAAATACTAATCTGTGATTTGGGTTTCGGCTAATAGAAGAGGATCATATCATAATAACAAGAAATAGCATTTTAACCTACTAATATTATAAATGCGAAAGTATGTTAGTTTGTTTGTTCCTCTTTCACGCAAAAACTACCGAACGTATTTGGTATGTTGGGACTTCCAAGTAGTGGACTAACACAGCCTAATTTTTATCCCGATATTCTGACGGGAATGGGAACCACGCGGGTGGCCGCTAGTGTTATTATAAAATTCCTACCTAGCGCAGCTTATTTGTGTTAAAATTATGCCTTTTTTTGTACCAGTGAAAGTAATACAAAAATGTACAGTCAACAGCAGCGACGGCTATACATTTGCACTACGAAAACCGCCGCTACCACGAGCGACGTAAAAGCGCTCTCAAGGTCAAAGTGTAAAGCCGCTACGGATTTACGCTGCTGTTGACTGTACATGTTTAAGAGTTATTAGCGCTGAGACGCGGAATAACATCGAAACGTTCAACACTAGAATGTTTGTCCCGGGGACTGGGAATCGAACCCACGAACCCTTATTCAAAAGGTATGGCGTGGTCATAATTAGTATCAAGAAGCCATCGGGCTAGTGTTATTAAATTGCTTGTGTTAGGTCTATTTATTATTATGCCAGACTAGGCAGATTAGACTTTAGGTGTGAAGTAAAAAAAATCTGCATGTATTATTTGTTTATTTATCAAAATAATAAAAATAATTACAACTACTTATAAATATTGGTCAACAGCTTATAAAAATCTATTCACTTATATTTTTAAAAAAATCCTAAATATTACGTCGTAAGTTTAAAATTAGAAAGTTCATGTCTTCAAGTGATCTAGTAGGCTACTTTTTGGCTGTTTTTTGTCTTCTGTTCTCATTTTCTTGACAAGTCGTGGTGTGCCCACAGTAGTTTCAGCCTTTCTCTTAGTGACCTAAATAAGTAAAATAATAAATAAATAAGTGCACTTCATCTTTAAAATGAAAAATTATAGTAGATTGTTATACAAGGGCCTAAAATGAGGTATTTTTACTATCGAGCTTTAGCGAGAGAGTTAATTAAACCGATTATGTTATTTTTATGTGATAATTTTTAAACAAGTAAAGCAAATATACTAGAAAAAAGCAACTTGTCTCATGTCGCCCTGACGGGACTCGAACCCGCATCCTTGGGAATCCGGCCCAATGCACTGACCAATTATGCTACAGAGACCTACGAGAACACGTAGAAATTCAACGGGATGCGGAGGATGCGGATTCGAGTCCCGTCAGGGCGACATGAGACAAGTTTAAATAGTATATTTACTTAAAAATTATCACATAAAAATAGCATTGTAAAATTGCAAAATTTTAAAGTTATAATTAGATGCTGCTTCATCTTATAAAATAAAGGTGTGATGGCAGCGAAGACGAAGTTCCTCTTGCTAGTGGCCACCAGCCCCACTTAAGGCACAGTTTAAACATAAACAGTGTTTGCACTCGGCCGATATAACGCGCTCACACACACGCTCCGCTCGTTATCGCTACAAGTCCAGCCTCTCGATCTCACTGGTTTTCACTGGTAAAACGGTTGCGAGCGTGAGGTGGCGCGCGTGTAGCGGCGCGAATTTGTGTTAGTTCGTAATTTCGGCCGTTTGTAGGCAGAGCAAAGACTGTTTAAACTGTGCTTTAGGCGCGTCGTTAAACGGAGCTAGAACTGCAGTGCTGTTGACTCGGGCGTGATGGCAGCGAAAAGAAGTGTCTCTTACTAGTGGCAGCCACCATACCCACTTTAGGCGCGTCGCGGTCTACCACCAGTTGTGTGGCCAGGGGCCGCACCATCGACTGTAATGCGATTCATTTTAGGTTGTGAGAGTGCGATGCTGTCATACGGCGCGTATAGCGGCGGCGTCTCAGTCTTACTGTCTGAAAATAACCTAAAATGAATCGCATTACAGTTGATGGTAGGCCCCTGTCAATTGAGCTAAGGGTAGTGAATATACTTTGGGTTCTTTATCCTTAGGTGTGATGGCAGCCCCACTTTAGGCGCATCGTCTAACCAAGCTAGGACTAGTGACTATACCTTGAGTTCTTTATCCTCGAGCGTGATGGTAGTGGAGACGATGTTCCTATTGCTAGTAGTCACAAGCCACATTTTGGGCGCATCGTCGTCCAAACGAGCTAGGGCTGCTGTTGACTGTACCTTGGGTGGGCAGCCACTAGACCAACTTTTGGCGCGTCGTCGTCTACCGCCAGTGGTGTGGCCAGCACTGACAATTGAGCTAAGGTTATACCTTGGGTTCTTTATCCCCAGGCATGATAGCGGCGAAAACGAAATTCCTCTGGCTAGTGGCAGCCACCAGACTCACCTTTGGCGCGTCGTCGTCTACCGCCAGTGATGTGGCCAGCACTGACAATTGAGCTAAGGTTATACCTTAGGTTCTTTATCCTCAGGCGTGATTACGGCGAAAACGAAATTCCTCTGGCTAGTGGCAGCCACCAGACCCACTTTTGGCGTGTCATCGTCTACCGCCAGTGGTGTGGCCAGCACTGTCAATAGAACTAAGGTTATATACCTTGGGTTCTTTATCCTCGGGTGTGATGGCAGCGAAGACGAAATTCCTCTGGCTAGTGGCAGCCACCAGACCCACTTTTGGCGCGTCATAGTCTACCGCCAGTGGTGTGGCGAGCACTGTCAATAGAATTAAGGTTATATACCTTGGGTTCTTTATCCTCGGGTGCGATGGCAGCGAAGACGAAGTTCCTCTTGCTAGTGGCAGCCACCAGACCCACTTTTGGCGCGTCATCGTCTACCGCCAGTGGTGTGGCCAACGCTGCTAACCGGGCTAAAGCACCGCGACCGCGAGTTAGCAACGAGCCGTGGTAGTTTTGCTGGCAATAAGAATTTTAATGGTTATGCAAAATCGCTTAAAACTTTGTTAAGAACGCATTATGTATATTCTGTTACGCTCGAAAACACAAAACGCTGATTAATCGATAAAACAGCTCACAAGTTTTACAAGACCACACCGTGTTGAGCTTTCAACTAACTCTATGCCAAAAATTAAATCGATTGGTTGCTTAGTGAGGGCGTGAAGGAAGGACAAACAAACACACTTTCGCATTTATAATATTAGTTAGGATTAGGATAAGGCGCGTGGGGTAAGTTGGTGGTGGAGTAAAATTTACTTACTTGGAATACTGAGAACGGTTTCTTCGGGCTCGGTATGTCCTTCGCCTTTTTCTCAGGAATGGTAGGTAGTTCAGTAGTTTCTGCCTCGGTTTTGTTAACTTCTTCCAATACGCTGGACATGGTGCGAGACAGTAGGTTGGCCTTTATTATAGTCGTCCTGGTCACGCTGACGTTGAGGTCATCTTTGTCTTCGCCTTGTGATTTCTGGAATAATTAAATTGGGATTTATAATAAAAATATTTACTCTTTTAGGTTTTAAACCTACTATTATTGCAATCTAACATGCAGTGCATTACTGTCGGTCGATTATAGGGGCAATCATGAGAACAGTTGGTTCCAGGACTTCCAGCCTACTAGCGCAGCGGTCGTTAACACCAACCATTCCTTTTTGGTTCATTTTATAAATCCATGACAGACTACGCTCTAGCAATGGGGATATGAAAAGGTTCTGGTGATATTGAGTCTAGTACCTACCTATATTAATAACTAGCGGTCGCTCGCGGTTTTACCCGCGTAGTTCCCGTTCCCGTGGGACTATCGGGATAAAAAGTATTCTAAATTCATAACCAGGCTAGCTACTATCTGTGTACCAAATTTCATCCAAATCCGTTTAGTAGTTTCGGAGCCTATTCAATGCAAACAAACAAACAAATAATCAAATCTTTCCTCTTTATAATATTAGAAAAGATTAGTGAATTAGTAACAGAAAAAGTTGCTACAGGAAATAGTTTATCTTACCAATTGTCTCAAAAACATTTCTCTCTCGTGCCTTTGTTTTCGCCATTGTTCTTCCGATTCAAATTCTTCCTCTTGGGTGTCTGCTAATTCATCTGGGAGTGTTCCTTCTACGTCCTCTCCATCTGAAAATTAAAAGTTGACATCAATAAATAACCTTGTAATCGCTTAGGATGACTCATCTGTCAGCTTCTAAAATGTCTGTTTAAATAAATTAAATTTCACCAAACTGCAATGTCTTTTTTTATACAAGTATGCTGGTTGGTCCTTCGAGGCACAGGATTTCTTATCAAAATCCATTTCCCGAGTCTCTTTTTGATCTTCAATATTAAATAATGAAGATAAACATATTATTTAATCGATCAGCAAAAAAACTCTAACCTAACCTAACCAATAATTGATTGTTCAGCAAGAAAACCTATTTGGTCAGCAAGTACTAGGTAAGCCAAAGAGATTTGCTGACCAAATTGATATTTAGCTGTTCAAAATATTTATTCCTAAACAAATGATTTTCTTACTGGCAGGATAGAAACTTCCCTTGCGTTTTTTCATAACCATTATTACCATCATAATTATTCATAATTCATTTATTTACAAGGACATGGTAAATTCATGGTTTTATAATATTGATTATTGCGTAACATGACCAGACGAGTTTGTCGACGGCAAATACATCTCAGCTACATGACACCACTGCTGGGTATACTGCACGATTGGTCTTGCACTGCCCGCATCCAGCGGATTCCAGCGACGATCGTCGAGCGTTGTCCAGTGCGCAGACGCTATTTGCATTTTCATTCTTTAAAAATACAGTGGTGGTCACATAATTGGTTGGTGGAAGGATTGATGTGTTCCGGGAGAGGCTCGCTTCCATCTTAAGTCTTATCAATACTTAACATCACGTATGATAAAGGCTAAGAGTCTTCCAGTCGTTCATAAAAAAAAAATTACGACACTAGCCGATTTTCATACCGTCGAGGTAACTTTGGAGCCTTGGTTCTCTGCCAAGGATTGACCGAGGTGTGATCTGATAATGGCCTTCCAGGGAGCGAATGGAGGATATCCAGAGTGCTATACACACCCAACTGATCTGAACACCATTCTGAGAGATGTATGTATGTCGGATGATAAGTTAAAAAAAAAACGCGAAAATAGCATAAAAATTTATGGAATTTCTGAAACTGAAAACTCTGATCCTTACATCTTTATGAATGTTGATCAGATCAGTTGGGTATGTATAGCAATCTGGATCTCCTCCATTCACTCCTTGGATGGCTATTATCAGATCACAGCTCGTCATTCTCAAATCCTTAGCAGAGAACCAAGGCTCCAAAGTTACCTCGATTTTATGAAAATCGGCTAGTGTCGTTAATTTTATGTGACCACCACTGTATATATTTTGAGAACAGACCTGCATTCCGCCATCGGAATTTCCTTTGGCGTCCACCACCGCCCAAATCACCATCTTCGAACAGCAACTCTTGAATAAGTCTTACTTCACGCTTGTCTTGATCTAGGACGTCGCGCCTGTAATAGGTGTTTTATTATATTACTAATACTAATATTATAAAGAGGAAAGCTTTGATTGTTTGCATCGAATAAACTCAAAAACTACTGAACGGATTTGGATGACATTTGGTTCACAGATAGTAGATAGCCTGGTTATAAACATAGGATACTGTTTAACCCGATATTCTGACGGGAACGGGAACCACGCGGGTGAAACCGCGAGCGGCCGCTAGTTATATTATAAAATAATAAAAAATGTCATTCTCATACTAAATATTAGAGAAATATTAATACCGAAGTGTAACTAACAGTGGGACAACGCCCTTGAAACCTCGCGGCCATGAGGCTTTTGACAAGACTTTCATAGTATTTGACAGGACAAATGTCATTGTACCGAGTGAGCGTATGGCAGCTCGGTCTCTCTAGCACACCATCTCGCCCCGCGAACCCCGCACGATTGCTCTGGCACAACGTCGGACGACTGTATGCATAGATACACTGTGCTAAAACAGTGTTGCTACAGCCGAAACGGCAAGCTGTAAGTACATAATAATATGTACTTCATAAATGTTGCGTTGCTCTATACTATAATTGAGTCTTGGCCAGATAATAAGACGCGACATTTACTGAATAAATGATATTGAATTTAAATTGAACATACATGTGTATCTGCCCCAGCTCCGCCTGCAACCGTCCCTGGTGGAACACTTCGTCGTCGCCCTCCTCCCGCTCCATCCTATCGAGTCCAGCCTCGTTCTCATCACCGGAACCTGCCCATTCGTCTTCTGACGTCAGTTCAGCTTCTTGCTCGAAGAAGTCGGCTACTTTACGCTTTTTTTTCGGTTGGGGTTTCATTTCAATCTGAAGAAATCGACAATAATATTTAAAAAGTTTTCATGCCTTTGCTCAAAAAGTTGGTCATTATAGCGTACCAGAGAGGGAGTAAAATTGAATTTTAATCCCTAGGGCAATCCCTAGGGCAATAATTTGAAAATTAAATTAACAGCGACCTCTTTGGTGTGGGTTCATTTGCCGCTATGTTTTTTTTTATGGCAATAGAGTTTGCCTACTTTGCCAAGCCGCTATGTAGATGTCCGTTTTATCTACCAAGAAGGTTACATATTTATATGTTAGTACATAATAATAATATGTTATAAAACTTCCCTGCATTTTTTAGGTTTTGTATTGTGTTGTAATCATGCCCAAAACATTAAAGTGGCAAAAGAAATAATGGTTGCTCGTTCTTGAAAAACAGGGGTACCAACATAGCGGTAGGAGTAAACGCCCTTGAGAATGCGTGCATTCCGTTACAGAAAAAAAAGACCAAAAAAAACTGGCTCGTCATCTTTTCTTTAGAACTATTTTTTATTCACAAAATCAATTGGTGATCGTAATTTATTTTCAATGGATGATTTATTTTCTCGCAATCGTAGTGAAAAGAAGTGATACACGGCGCTAAAAATCTATTATAACTAGGTTTCTATTTACTCCCCCGCTGAAGCTTGGGACTTAAAATACCTAGTTACAATAGGACATTTTAGCCCCTTGTATAACAATCTAATATTATTTCAGTCCCTCGCTCATGCTGGACTGATATTTATCCATTTTTTACTCCCAAGTTGTGTTTGATAAAAATATGTCCCTTGTCGGTTGGCCTCTGCCAACCACAACGGCCCTCTCCATTTATTGCGTGAATATAGTACAGTATTTAACCAAAGGACATTTATGTAAGAGCCCTTGTTTTGACTTTCAAAAGTGCATGTAACTGCCTCGGTTGAATAATGATAGTTTTTTTTTGACGTGAAATTTTTCGCCATGGCTAGCAGCTAATCAGCAAACCAGATGAAGTCAATTAAAAATATGGGCTAAGATACTTTTCACCGCGTATCGCTGCGCTTGACTGACTGATCGTATTCGATCACGTTTGTTAAGCAAAGTTCGGCCCGGTCAGGTGTCGGATGGGTGACCGTAAAGTGGCATTACAACTGAGCGCTTCTGTGCTTCGGAGGGCACGTTAAACCATGGGTCCCGGCTGTTGTCATTTGATTACGGTCGTTAAGCCAAGTCAGAGGCCTTATAGGCGGCTTGATAAACTCTGACGCCAGAGGTGGCCACTAATCCTCACTCGATTAGAAGAAGAAGACCGCGTTTAAAATCTTATAGTGTCAGCTTGTAACAGGAAAATACTCGGCCATTTGATAAATAAAGATCTTAACGATTCAAATAAATCATGTGGTTGTTAACAAAAAATAGGACTTTATCGACATAATTTGTGTACGTGAAGAATATTAATGATTGGAATATTGTTACTTAAAAAAGAGAAATGTTTATTAACTACCTCATTCTCTTCAGAATCATATTCTATGAGTTTGTCTTCCTTATTATTTAGATCGTCACCATTTTCTGAGAACAAATCATCACACTCTTGATCACTGTATTCATCATCTTCATCATCTGCAATTAAAATAAATGCATTTATTTTGTAAGATTACTCAAAAAGTAAAAATTATATATTATTGATGAATTTGCATTTTTGACAAACCTGATATTTGCAACGCGCGTTTTTCTAGCTTCTTCTTTTTTAACTTCTTTTTCTTTTTATCTGTATTCTCAATAGTTTCGTCATCTGAATCGATGACAAATTTCTTTTTGAGCTGGGTGTTGCTTTGCTCAGTTTCTTTAATTTGGCTCTTACCGTCAAAGAAATACTTCATAAGTTTCGACGATTCAAATTCAGGCTCATTGAGTTCATCAAGAACAGATTTCAGGATATCGCCTTCCCTTTTCTCAGTTTCGACATTGTTCTTATTTACGTTTTCAGTAACAGTGGCACATTCTTGAGAAATGTCAATACTAGTATTAGCAACATTGTCATCGGTTTGTGAAACAAACTCGCTATCGTAAAATTTGCCAGTGCACATGTCTAAAATATCTTCCCCAATCGCCTGTGACTCTACGTTTTGTGTTTGTGTAGAAGGAGTTTTGAATTCAATGAAATTTTGAGAAAAGCTTCCAGAACACATACCTACTACAGCATCTAAATTATCCTATAAAACAATGTCAATTAAGAAATAAATAAATTACGATTGAAATAGCAAATCTCATTAAAAATGTATACTCACATCAAATGGCTGTGTTTCAGATATCACACTTATCTTTTCTTGACTAACTATCTCCATTTCTAATTCTTTTGTAAGAACAGTGTTAGAAGCTTGGTTAGAAGTCATAATGGAAAAAGTTTGTGAGCCTAAATCAACATCATTGTTATCACTAACAGCATTAGTTTTTTTATCATCAATAGGTTCGTTCGCTATACTTTCTTGACTCGTGAACAACTCTTCAGAATTGGGTTTAGGAACTTGAGCTAGCTGGAGAACATCATCTGAAATTAAAAACAGTAATTAACTAAGTCCATATTCATAATTTCTTTATAAAATTTTGAATGACTTTTCATTTGCACCTTGTGATTCACTTATACTATCACTTTTACTTTTACATGGTTTAGTAACTTCTTTATCATCAGCTTTATGAATGTCTACTGGTAGAGGAACATCAGAAATTTTATTAGACTCTTGGTTATCGTCCTTATCGAGTTGGCTAGATATGTCTTTAGAATGTTGGCTGTTTGATTCCAGTGTCTGTTCAACTTTCTTCGAAGTCACATTATCGTTATTTGGCGGAGTTTCATCTTCATCGGAATCTTCAAATGCTTTAAAAATTCTACCCTTTTTTCGTTTAGTTTCTTCTTCATCTTCCGACTCCGAAGAATCTTCATCATTACTAGAATCTTCATCGCTTTCATCCTTTGCTTTATCACTCTCAGTACCGCTTTCTTCTCCAACTTCTGCGTCATTTTCATCATTATAGACATTTTCTGTTTCGTCTATTTCCGACTCCTCAGCTTCGTCTGCAACCAATGGATTCTTTTTTCTAGGCTTATCTTCAATTAACACATCATCTTCAATTTCTTCTTCTTCCTCCTCACTTGAGGACGAAGCTTTAATTTCACTTTCTTTTTCTTCTAATTTCGCCTCTATTGTATCAATGTCATCTTCTCCATCGGTTGCATCGCCTCTAACTGCTTCTAATTCTTTTTGTTGCTCTTTTTCACCCTCCAGGCGTTTTGCCCATTCAAGTGATCTCTGTTCAGCTATCTTTTCTTCCAAATCATGTTTTAATTTGAGATGTTGGGCTCCAGGTTTTTGCCTGTAAAATAAATAAAAGATATTCAACTCAAAAGTGTAGTATTTCAAATGAAATGCAATCTCAGTATGATTAAGTTTACTTGATATACGTAAAGGATAGTGTTACCTCTTTTCTTTGTCTCTTTCCATTTCTTCAGGTGTTTTCAGTTTTGCAAAATATGAAAACCTTTCTTTTAACAATTCTACACCTGTCAATTTTTTTGGTAATGCAGCATCATTACCGTCTAGGTCTATTACCATTCCTGGAGCACCCATTAGTTTGGGTTTTGAGCTAAGTGAAACTGTCTCTTTAACAAGTGCAGGAGAATTAAACTTTTTATCTGGGATGTCACCTGTAACAAATTTTATAAGTACTTAAACTATTATGTTAATTGAAAAAAGTAAACAAAAATAGTTTTGTATAGAAGTGTGCAACAAACTGAAGCAAAAAATAAATTAAAGCTAACCTACCCCGTATTATGTCAGCGTTTTCGATAATTTTATCTATATCATCCATGTTTATATCCTCACAATCATTATCATCACTATCAGGAAATTCATTGTTCACAACATCTTCCGTGTCCATAGGTTTTTCTGAGGACATATAATTATTTAAAGTTCCAATTGTTTCAGAATCAGTCTTTTCTGTATCATATTGTAATGAGATTAGTTGGCTATCCCTTTCTGAGAATTTTTCAGAATCATTTTGATTGTCGACACATTCAATCCCATTTTTATGTTTAGCATCTGTTGAAATAGAAGTTTCTTCTTCAATAGTCACACAGTTCACTTTTCCATCATCTTTCAGTCTATTATTGTAAGTTACTTTGTCTGAATCTAAACATTTTTCATCTGTGAGAGTTTCGTCTTCCACAGAATCATTATATACCAGCTCCATTTCTGCCGAAACATTTTTAGAGTCATCTTCTACATTCGTTAAATGTGTATTAATATTGCTAAGTGTATCCACTTTATGTGTATCAGTGATCTGTGAAACCTCAGAATCACTGCACTGTGTCTCTTCAATTTGAACTGATTCTGGTTTGTCAGTATCAATTATAAGGTTGATGCTACTTTCAAGATTTAAATCTTTGTAAGATGAAGGGTCATAAAAATTGTCTTGAACTATTGATGTAGTTTCAGTCTTTTCATTTATTTTGGTTGCCATTTCAGTCGGTTCTACTGACATTTCTTCTGATTGTTGGGTATCTACAGTTTCATTTAGTTCTTCTTCTTCCTCAGAATCACTTTTACACAGCTCCATCATTTCTTTTTGTCTTTGTTCTAATTGTAAGCTGAAAATGAATAATTTAATGTTGATTAGTTAATTTTAAGCTGTATAACTTACACCTTTACTATTTATTAATAAGTCTTTTCTTTTAATCTGGCTAAATTTTAGCCCGAATTTCCTATGGGAACAACCCTGATGAAATTGCGGACTGCCACTAATTATTACAACAACATAGAGAGGCACATATACTTACGCATATTGTCTTAACTGTTCTTCATTCATTTTTATAGGTAGAACTTTGCCATCAGAAGAAACAGCTGGTTTCCTTCTACTCATTATGTCTTTGAGACTCAATGCTTTGGGTCTGTGATATGGCAATGATACTTCTTTTTCCCTTAGCATACGGTTTGATTCACTTTTGATCTTTTGCATATTTTCCATTGCTTGTTTTGCAGACATCTGACAAATGAAAAGAAATGAAAAGGAGAAACAAGTATGGATTTAATTTCACAGGTATCTTAGAGCTATCAAAATTTCTCACTAGGAGTATTGCATAAAATATATAAATAGTATGAAGTTCTTCATAACATCATTTCATATTTAATTTTATTTTTTATAAACTTGGTATAATTAAAACTATTTTGACAAGAAAGTAGGCAGAGTTGGGAACAGAGTTTCAGTTATATAGAGGCCCCCGCTGCACTCTGATACCACGATTCCATATGGGAGAGGGTACAGACAGAGAGAAAAGAGGGGGAGAGGACAGATGTTGTAAAGGGAGGAAAGACAGAAATAGGAGAGAAAAAATGGAAAGAAGGAGATAGATAACGGCCTTGTTTACATTAGACCAATAAAGACTAATAACTTAAATTAAAAATTGTTTTGTAAGAGCAACTCTTCATAATAAATAAGGAAAGAAAGATTTAAACAAACACAATTATTTACCCTCTGATTTTTTGGAGATATAAGTTTTGTACGTTTTTGCTGCTTATTTGGTTTCTTAGCATTCCTCGGATAATTACTCTCATCTTCAGAAGTGTCCGGATCACATACAGACATTTTATTGACATTGTTTCTGTGCTCTTTTATTTTCTGAAACATTGTGTAACATTAATTTTAGACTGTAATATAATAATATCAAGATCAAACTATCAGAAAACATGCTTACTAATTAGTATAGGATACTTTTTATATCTAATTAATTAAAAAGTAATGAATAAAACAGGCAAAGGTTACAATTTTACCTTCTTTATTTCATTAATAGATGCTATCTCCTCATCATTTGAACTTGCTGATCCACTATCTCTGTTGGGTTCATTTTCATGTTCCTCTTTGTTTTTAGAATCAAGAAGATTTTGAAACTTTTTTCTCAATTTATTCCTTTTTCCAGATATTCTGCTATGTGGACTTTCTCGGGCAACATTTAGCCGATTCTCCGTCAGCTGACCTTGTTCGCTTTCAGATTCAGAATCACTTTCTATATTTTTTAGGCGTGATTTCTTTGATCTTTGTTTTATTATGTTGGTATAGTCATCACTATCACTGCTTACTGCATTGTTTTCAAGTAATTTCATATTTTCGACTGTATTTTCTTTGTCAACGTCATTTTCACTGTCAGAAAAACGTTTAATGCGATTATTTCTCTTTTTCACAGCTATACTTTCAGAGGCACTATCTTCACTGGACCCGACTGTATCATGGTTATGTATCTGTTCTTCGACGAAATCCACATCTTCATTTTTCGGATTTTCAGACGGAGATGGCATTGATAATTGATTGGAAGTCAAAATTTCAGTCATCTTGAACGTGTAATGTAAATAAATAATTATAAACAAACTCACTCTGTTTTAACTTAGATAATACATCAAATGTTCTATCATGTGTGCAACGCATCTAATCTAAGTGAACATTTCACCAGAATCTCGTGATAGCTAGTACGTAACTAACTATTTAGGAATTAAAACACGAAGACATTATTTAATTCCAAAATGTGAGCAAATAAAATATCGCGTTTTTATTTTCTAGCGCGCCAATTTTTCTGTATGTCAATGTCATTGCGTTTCTTACAGGAACAGGCTAAGATCAAAGACCATACCGCCTAGTCATTAGTTTTTGTTATGGAACAAAATAATTCATTAGTATTTCAAATTAATTTGTAGTCAATCCATATAAAAGTCATCTCAACGTCAAGTCAAACAAAAAATTTTCACAGTCTTTTTGTTGTAAAAAAAAAATTAAGGTTTTCGTTTAGATAGACCGTACTGCCTCGTCCGTTGTTGTTGAGTCTTTTTCAACCATGAAGGTATAGGTATAAATGGAGCTAACATTCCGAACACTTTCTTGATTCAGGGCTTGTTTATCCGGTTAATTTTCAAACCGATACAGCAGCGAGTACATAGAAACCGTTTCATTAAGGTTTGACTCTACCGAAACCTTAAAAAAAACGGTTTTATGAAAGAGCAATATTAAAAGAGTTTTGAATCAATTAAGCGGTTTATAGAGGTTTTTTCTTCTCTTTATAAGTACCTAAGTAACGCGAGCGCGTGAGTGACAAAGCGAAAAGCGACCTTCGTCACGTAGACATAAGCTCGCTACTTGCCTGAAATACCGCTCTCCCAACGCGATCGCGCGAGTGGTAAATCGATTAGCGAGCCTATGTCTACACACGGAAGGTCGCTATTAGCCTGATCGCCCCGCCAGTAGCAGGTCCATTTCGCAGTTTGGATTGAAGCGGTTTATTTAGGTTTTGGAAGCGCTCACATTACGAATACGTCGGAAGCGGTTTGTGTAAAAACCTTAATAAAAATGCAATTAACCGCTCTTCTTCAAACCGGTTACAAGTCCTGACTTGATTGAAGCTAAATTCGTTATCTCACTCTTTAGAGGATGCTCTGTCTTTCTAACTAAATTTTCACCTCACACGCTCGGAAAAGGAGGATTTCTCATTCAGTTTCTGCGTAGAACAATCGCATTTTGCGGCCTAACGCGGTAACAACTTTTTTATTTAATACCAAAAAATATGTCATAATGCATTCCGAATCGCACTATTGACTTTTATGTTACATTTTATACTTATTTTAAATAGCTTTGAATTTATTATAATACTCTGTTTTGGTTTTATTATATTATTTTAGTTCATTGAATCATAAAAGCAATAACAATAAGATTAAACTATTTGTTATAATAATTTTATATTAGGCTGGGTGAGATTTCACAACCTATGATTGGATTTCGGAACATGGCATAAACCTTTATATTCTCTATAGCTTCACGAGTTTCACCCTCTACACGTGACATTGTTTAGAACATAGAGCAAGCCATTCATAAAAAGAGGAAGAGTTTCACCCGAGTTCTTTCCGTAATACTTGTTGTGAGGCTCAATTTTTAACTCAATCTACCGTACAATTTCTATAAATACAAATATATTTACTTGACATTGGCAAAATTCGCGAATATTATCGCGAGCACGCCATTAATTAAGAAACAAGAACACCAACAACTTATCTTTTCATTAATAGTGTTAAAAAATGAAAAACAAATTTATATTTCCAGAAGCTTCGTTTTTACTTTTTTTTTATTACAGTAATTATATGATTACATAATAAAACATAATAAAATTCAGAAAATTTCGAATAGGAAACATCTTAAGCTAAAGCTACAGTGCGACCACAGTGCGACCACAAATTATATAAGTAGTAGTGCGACAGCTGAAAAGTGCGACACAGTGCGACGATAATCAGTGTTGCCGTTCTGACCGAGTTCCCAAAATGTACAGTACATATCATATCCAGCGCTGAAACGTATACATTTTGGGGTAAAAGTGTACCAGCATATAATGCGTAGCATTGAGCGCCTCGACAAAGCCCTCTCGACACTTTTCTCGCGCGAGCGTATTATCTGTTCCGCTCACACCGTATTGTTCACACCGTTATGAGCGGGACAGACACCGCGAGGTAAGCGTCAACAGCGAGTCGCAGTGCGCATGCTACGCTGGCTAAGCATTTTTTATAACCATTTTCTTTTATACATGTATTTTCTGCCGGTGTGTGTGCAAATAAAGTGTTATAAATAAATAAATAATTTTGATAAATGTTAATAAGGTCGACAATTGCACCTATTTTTCGGACTAGTTATTAAATAATTATTTTGGTAACATTATTAAAATTTAAAATGGTCATAAAAGGGGCACTGACAACAACCGGGGCTTTTACATATTATCAGTAGGTATTTCATGTTTAGGTATGTACACAAAAAGTTACAAAATACTGGTAATATATCGGTATTTTAGTAATGTGTGTGTCTACAGCTTCCTCATAAGACATAGAGAAATTCTAAGCATGCCATATTTTTGTGCATAATAAGAGCAATCAAAGCGTGTCAGTGATATTTTAGGTGCAACCATAACTTTGTTACTTGGAGTTTTTTTTTGTGTGTTAGAAACGTGTCCCCAGCACATGCCGTTTTAAGGCAAACCAGTGAGGTTTTTAAGGCAAACCAGTGAGGTTAGGGCTTTAGACTATAGTCAGAAATTTAGTGCACAATAGAAGTAATGAGAACTAAAAAAACTAACCGTCACACTCAAATACTGTTGAAACTACGATCATTAAAGTGTGTGTTAGCTGGAGACCCGTGTCTCTGGCTTACACACACCTGTATCTTCGTAATTATTTGAGGTAGGATTATGTTTTTACCTCAAATTTTTGAGTCGAATTGGAGCAGTAAGCTCCAAATTTTTCTAATCTCTAGCTCGAATAGTTTTTTAAGCTACGAACCGATAAGCATGTGTAAGCTGGAGACACGTTACACGTTTTGAATCACTGTAACCGTATAAGTTAGAGTCTCGTATTAAGAATCAAATGATACCTTATAATAGGTGCACACGGCATGCAAAATTTCAAATCACTGGGCTTCTTAGTTTCAAAATTATAGGCATAAAACTGGTTTCCCGCCAAAAAATTCAAAATACATGGCTCGGACGCAGCTAAAGCGCGGTTGCCGTTCCGTGCGCTACACTGCAGGCTACCATTAAATAAAGATGTGATGTGATAAATATTTTTTTCTTTATAAAAAAACACTGCCGTCTGTAGTACCTAAGTACTTGAAGGCATATCTTTTAAAGATCGTTTGCAAAACGGCAAACGGTAGGTCTTCGATTGGAATCTGCAAAAAATATTATCTCCTTGAAGTGCAAGACGACAATTAACAAAGCATCCTGCGATCCTGATATATACCGAGTGGCCCCAACAGATTTGCGATGATCTACATATCACACCCGTTCCACCCGTCGCATTTTCCATGCTCACTCAGAACAGTTCATACAAAACATGAAACAAGCGTATCGCTGCCGCTGTTCCACTTCAACCCCGCTGTCCACCAAAAATGAGGCTTGAGACTTGTTCCTTTTTAAATATGATATTAGATTTTAGATTTAACTCTATTACGTACCCGTCTATTAAATTTTATTATGTTCATTTGATTGTAAGAATTGTGTGTGGCGTAACTTGAAACGAATCATACAGAGTATTGAAGTTTAATAAAACTTGGGACTATTAGAAATTTATGCTGATTTTTCTATTCGGAAAATCATATAAAAATGATTTTTCTTCTAATATTAAATTGTAGGCGTACACTGTGTGTGCGATCCTACGTGTAGGAAATAAAATTACGTAAACTTTTACAAAATCAATCAATATATTTGAAACTTTGAAATAATAATTCTAATTTGGATAAGAACAAACTTCGAAAAAAAATAATTTGCATTCCCTAGCGGTATTAGATCTGAAATAATTATGCGACTTAAAAATCAGACTCCTAGTGAGTCTGAATTCTGAATAAATACGAATTATTAAAAAATCATGCTGTATTTATTATTAACACTGAACTATATACTCGAAGTCGGCGTAAATATTGATTATTACTTACGGTATAAGATGATGTTTATAAATAATAAATAAATGAAAAAACTTCGTAGTACCTATTCGAATTTGATGAGACGAAAACTTCGAATTTCATATTTGAGAAAAACTTCGAAATTTTGCATTCCCTATGTGTGACAAAATAAAAGATGTCATTTGATAAAATAAAATAATTTTTTTTATTTATAATTTCAATTTATTTGAAACGCCCAAATAAATAACAATACCGTAACGATGCAAATAAAAATCAATCAGAAATAGTACCTAGATTAGCTTTAATTAATAATTTTCTATACCCCCTGGAACATTGGGCAACGCTTCTTTTGTTCTAGGCAGATCACAAATAACCGCTTCAGCGGTGGTCAACAACGATGCCACTCCACTAGCATCGGTCAAAGCTCTTTTTACGACTTTTGTAGGATCAATAATTCCCTTTTCTATCATGTTTACATACTCGTTATTTATAGCGTCGTATCCAAAATTATCCTCCATATGTTCTACTTTAGACACTACGACAGCACCATCGAATCCAGCGTTCTTAGCAATCGTCGAACACGGTGTGCGTAGAGCATGTTTAACTATAGCTATTCCGGTTGCCTGGTCAGGGTTAGCAGCTTTGAGGCCATCCAAAGTTGGTATACAACGTAGAAGCGCTGCTCCACCTCCTGGCACGATTCCTTCTTCTACAGCAGCTCTTGTTGCATTTAAAGCATCATTTACTCGGTCCTTTTTCTCATTTACTTCAACTTCACTACATCCTCCTATTTGTAATACTGCCACGCCAGATTGTAAGCGAGCCATTCTTTCTAAAAGTCGTACCTTATCGTAATCTCCCGAAGTCGATTGTAATTCTTCCTTGATATCTTCAATACGCTGTTTAATATCTTCTTTGTTACCATTACCTTTCAGCAAAAGGGTGGAATCTTTGGTAATTACCACCTCTTCTACTTTTCCAAGACTCTCTAGTCTACAATCTTCGAGTCTTATCAAATTGGGATCATCCTCAAAAACAACTCCACCAGTAGCTATTGCCATATCCATCAATGAATTTTTCCTAGTATCTCCAAAACCAGGCGCTTTCACAGCCACTACAGGGAGACCAATTTTTAATTTATTTACTATCAGTACTGACAATGGTTCACTGTCAAAATCCTCTGCTATTATAACAAGTGGTTTCTTTTGAGCATTCGCAATTTCTAAAGCTGGTAGCAACTGCTGAGCAGTGAATATTTTTTTCTGAGAGAATAAAACTAAAGCGTCATTATACTCTACTTTAGGACCTTTTGTAGAATTAATAAAGTAAGGCGAAACAAACCCACGGTCAAACTTCATGCCCTCGATTATTTCCAACTCATCAAACAGAGTTTTTCCATCTTTAACAGTAATAATACCATCTTTTCCTACTTTTTTCATTGCGCTTGCAATTAATTTTCCAATAGAGCGGTCGCCGTTGGCAGATATGGTCGCTACTTGTTCTATTTCTTCAGAAGTACTCACCGGCATAGACATTTCCTTCAATTTCGCTTTTACTGCTTCTACTGCTACCATCACCCCTCTTCTGATTTCGAGTGGATTGGCCCCTTTAGAAATTCTTTCAAATCCTTCTTTGGCAATCGCTCTTGCTAACACTGTAGCGGTTGTGGTTCCATCCCCTGCTTCTTCGTTAGTTTTATTTGCTACATTTTGTACTAGCTTAGCTCCAATATTTTGGAATTTATCTTTCAGTTCTATACCTTTGGCTACTGTTACACCATCTTTTGTTATTTTCGGTGACCCAAAACCTTGTTCCAAAATTACAGTTCGGCCTTTTGGGCCCATAGTCACGGCCACAGCGTCAGCTAAAATGTCGACACCTTGTAACATAAGTGATCTAACATCTGGCCCAAATTTTACTTCTTTTGCAAAAGTACGTTTTGGAAATAAATTTGGTTTAACGATTTTCAATCTGATCATATTCAAAGTCTTATTTACTGAAATTATATTCATTTTCGTTATTTATAGTACTTACAATAGCGCACGTAATTTTGGTTTTTGACAACTGCACAAAGATAACAATATTATTTATGTCAAATAATGCGCGGTATTAATTAAATTCGAATCCGTCTAAATTTTTGAATTATTTCTCTGAAAAGTATAAATTACTTTCTTAAACTGGCACCGTAACTAAATAGGTTCAATGTATTCTCATAAAACCATTCACTGATTTTCAATCGCACCCTTCTGCATCTAAAACTAGACAAAGATGTCTGTATGTGTATGTCGCAGCCAACTGGTTAAATCATCCGTTCAATTAGTGGGCTAGCCCGTTGATTAAACGCCGGCACATATTTGTTTGTGTGTAACTTGGTAATGTAATGTTTTAATTTCATTATAACTTGTTTTAGCATTTATAAGTAGTGTAGGTATGTCTTATAGTTTTGGAGCGAAGTTCCTTAACGCGCGTTGCGAAAGGGGGCTAGACGGAAAAAACTAAGACCAAAAGTTGTAACGACACTTTTTGCTATAGTTGTAAGCCGTGCGGCGTTCTCTGTCTTTCTCTCTCTCTCTCTCATAGAAAGCGAGAACTTCGTTGACACCTCTCCAGTTTTTTTTATTTATCTTTGTTATTTTAGTTGTTCCGTGGTGTCACAACTGGACTCAGCAGAATACCAGTGCAGCAGCTCTTCTCTTTGCGTGTAATGAGCTGAGATCAGTTTTGGCACCACATAACACTGCACTGCAGTATTTTATGTTTTTTATTTTCCATGTGTTTTTTTCTTTGTGCACGTGTTTTGTATGTGTTGCCAAATAAATGATATGTCACTATTCTATTCTATATTTATTATTGTCTCCCTCCGCGTTGCTACACGCGAAGACTAATAATAAATCTATGTCTTATTTATGACTATAAAATCAACTTTTCTCATCTGATGTCACTCAGATGGGACTCGAACCTGCACCCTTGGGAGTCCTATCACGAGCTGCCTGTTAACACTCTCTTCAGTGTGAACAGATTCGGTATTTTATTACTGTTTCAGGCGTTTTTTTCTCGATTTTACATAATTCTCAAAAAATACTGATGGTTGACCAACAGAACTGTCTGAAACTGTACTTCTTTGCAGGACTAACCAACTATACAGAACGTCCCGTTTTTCAACGTATTTTGACCGTGTCCTGTATTTTAATACGAAAAATACAGGACCGCATAGTTGAGATGGTCAAAATACAAATGTAATGGTAAGAATATTAATACGTTGTCCCGGATTTTTTCCTTAAATCCTGTAAAATATCACATTTACATAGCACACACGGTTGGCCGCTCATAAATATTGCAGAATAAAAAGCAAAATTAAAAACATTGAAAAATCCCACGACGGTTAAAACGTAGGTAATTGAAAAGGATAAATTAATATAATAACCTCCGACTTAATTATCCGTCGGAGGTTGCCATTAAATGAACTATAGGTACTTTTCAGTTTTATAGTAACATGAATAAGAAGCTGGATTTATTTATATTCATGCTGAAATTTATAATAGTGTTGGTAGCCCCCGACGGATAATTACGTAGGAATATATTATTTTATCCTTTTCGATTACGTTTTAACCGTCGTCGTGGGTTTTCTCATTTTTTTTATTGTTGCTTTTTATTTCAAACTTTTTAGAGAGAAATACATATTATGTACATTGTACTACTAAAAACCCATTACTGAACCCATTAGTAGTTTTGGTTTTGCTCAAACAAATATTTACTGCAGCGTCCCCTGTGACTGTGAGTTGTCACCGTAACACTTATCTAAGTACATTCATCAATCAAACCCATTATGTAAGCCGCATCAAAATCAGACTATTAATTTTGGTTTAGCTCAAACAAATGTTTCCTGCAGCGCTCCCTGGTGAGTTGACACCGGAACACTTATCTAAGAACATTCACCAATCAAACTCGAACTTATCACTGCAATCTGCATCAAAATCGGACTAATAGTTTTGCAGATAAATGGTAACATTCGTTTGCAAAATAAATGTTTACTGCAGGGCCCCTTGATGAGTTGTCACCGTAACACCTATCTAAGGACATACACCAATCAAACCAGAACCCATCATTGCAATTGAATTCGTTAATAGAAAGAGCGAGTTGTACGCAGTGAGTAACCAACCTACAGGACAGCAGGCAGTGGAGTGACTTTGCAGCATTACGACCCTCGATTTTGTTAATCCCTAACATATGAAATCATTCAAATAACGCTGAAATAATGATTGGGAGTCTTTCAAAACATTTAAATTGACTTTATTGCACTGAAATATAAAAGGAAGAAAACCAAGAACAGTGTATAAATAAATTCTGTTACTAATAAACATGTTAATAGAATCATAAAACAGTAGTTAGTTAATATTTTAACGGGTTAATTTTTTTTTAAAACGGAAGTAAATACATGGAACGGACACCATTTTGATTACTTAGGCACATTAAAAAATACAATGTCATGATAAATAACTGACGTGACATTGACACTATTGATCATAGCTATTGATTAACAACGAATCGTTTTGTTTCGTACGACTGCTTCCGTTTCGGCTTTTCTTTGGAAAAACAATCAAACACAAACATAACGAAATAACTCCCAAAATAAATGAATAAATAAAACGGTGAATACTACGAATATATAAAACAGGTGAATATAATTTATGACTTATTGATTATAATCAATTAGTGTGTAAGGTGTATAAATACACCTTTATTTTAAATTAAACAGAAATGCTTTACATTTTTGATTTTTTTATTATAGAAAAGTGCCTGGATGTCGCGTTAGGTACTTTTTCTGGGAAAACGTAACTTTTTGAACACTCTTAGTAAAAGTAACTTTTTTGGCACTAGCAACACTGGTTTGTTTTGTTTTCTCGTTTCCGTAGTGATTACATACTCTTTGGTTTCCGTTACGTACGAATTAGATTAAATTTGTTTGTTTGTAGCATAATTCGCTCGCTTCTATCGTATTTTCTTGTTTATTTTGACAAAAGAAAATGAGTGCACATTTAAATAAACACAGACCTATTACTGTTAATTTAAATATCGGTGATCAACTCACTTCAATATCCTGTGGTCACGTTGTTGTAGAATTGATAAAATTCTTAGTATATCAGAGATTACAAATTCCTTACACTTACCAATGGTTAAAACAAGTAGTGTCAAAGAAAAAGATGTGTGAAAATGAGAATAAGGAGGAAAGCTTTCACTCAGAAAAACATTTTCGTGTAGCATCAGCAGCATTGGAGAACTTGGATTTTATTTTAAAGGTACTCCAATGTGCTTTGCTCACTCTGACCTCTATTTATAATTAAATGTGCTGTAAATTATGTTTGAAACTTCATTCTTTTTTGAGGATATTCAATTGTCTGTACATAAAAAAATCTCTTTATTTGGTTTCAGAGTTTATTACAAGAGATAAGCGGACCTTCTTTGCCCGACGAAATATGTGTAGCTCTAGGTGCTACGCCTGTGTCTTGTAAAGAAGTTTACAGACTGATAATGCCGACTATGTGCCACAGACCACAGTGCCACTCCACTCATATAGCTAATGATCAGAAAATTCAAAAGAATGTTTTCAGGTAAAATCATCATTATTATTTTCAGTCTTAATCATTCGCATTTAATAATGAAGTTTATCACGAAGTTAGTTACATCACAGAGTAACTGGACTGTGCATATATTATTAACATATACTTTGTATATTGTCTCGTATATTAATGCGGCAGCTTGCGTTTTAGTTGTCTGTTATTTAACCACTTAATAAAATCATTTTCTAATGATATACTTTACAAAAATCCTTACTTACTTCTAGGACTCTAGTGACATCAGAATCACTGAGCCAAGTGTTCTTCAGTGCACTACCGCCAACAAACCTTTATGTCTTCTTAAAGAAGAAGAATAATGAACTTCAAGATGTTCTGAATGAGGACAATTTCATCTTGACAAGTGGATGCAGACTACCCAGGAGTTCTAAAATTGTAGTACTGGATTTCAGGAGTAATAAGACTGAAAATGTTTTGTGTTGCAATAATTTTCAAGTATTTGGCGATGCAATAAGCCACAATCTTAAAGACTTACAAATAGATGTGTTGGAAGATAATGAAGAAGAGTTTAATGAAATTGAATCAACAGAAGATATAAAATGGTATCAATCTACTTATGTGATGAAAGGTTTTAAAGACTGTGTTGTGAATGGAACTTCAGTCACTACCTCATGGCAGGAGTGTTAGTTTGTATGTTTATCTGGTTATGGTGTAGCAAAGTGGGTGTAAGCTTTCTTTATTTTATGAAAAGGCCAGCTTTTGGTCTGTTTTGGTTAGATTAGAGGATAATAAACATCTTTTACCTGTTATATAAAAAAATGAGATTGTTAACAATAATAATAATAATAAATAATAATAAAAATCTTTATTGACATAAAATAAACAGAACATAGCCAGACATGACACTTAAGTACCTAAACTAGGTCGAACCTGTTCTTATTTTTTTAGGTACTTAAGTGTCATGTCTGGCTATGTTCTGTTTATTTTATGTCAATAAAGATTTTTAATCATAATATTATTAAACATGCACCCCCTTTGCAACACATAATCCTGTAGTTATTTAAAAAAAAATTTTAGAACAATTTTTTTTTTGCTCAATTGTGTTTAAGGGTATGTTACTTTAAATAATTAGTATATTCTGTATGATCGATAGGAATGGTATATTATGGACTAAAATACTTTGTGCATGGTAAAAATGCTATTATATTTGATTATTATTATGTTTTGATTATTTTTACTAGCATTGTTTACATTTGTTGACTTTTCAGTAGATTATCCTCTTATTTGTGCCATACAACAATAAAATAATTGACAAATGAGTTTTTTTTTATTTTGATTTGAGATTGAGATTAGTTTGCCTATTTACCTATTATTCTTGTTTTAAAAGCTGCACCTCCCCTTTACCATCACTAAAAATCTCTCGATCTCTGTTTACAACACAATATTTCTTCAAAGGTCTATTGGTGGGCCGTGCCACACAGTTTTTTTGTTTATTACAATGTTTTAAAGCATCATTAAATTCTACTATTAGATTGTTTCTTCCTCCATTTGGGCCTACAACATAGTCGCACCTTATCGTCTTTTTTATCATATCGGACATACAACATTCAAGAAGTTCATAGTAAGTTAGCCAATAATCTTTAGGTAAATGTGTTAGTTTAACCCCTATTATTTTAGCTAATATCCCAGTAATGTAAATATCATCTATCCAGAAAGGGGGGTGATGCAAAGCCTCATCACACAGCTTGGTTGCAACACTGGATGTTGTTATATAATACCAGCCTGATAAATATGGTGGATATTTATCCAAATCATATTCTTCTTGAGACACATACCATTTATTTTTTTTAATCCTTTTTGGCACAGTACTGTTCAACATGTAACCCATCAATATAGTATCCTGTATACCTAAGCTTAATAATAATTTATAAGTGCTTTCTAGATTGAATACTGTATCATCATCAATTTTGAGTATGTAGTTTGGTTTGCACACTCTGCTGGCCCATCGCAGTCCCATCAAGTTCTTTAATGTGAGATTCCTATAGTTTTCTACAAATGAACCTTGTAGTATGTCGCCAAATATACTATGCTCATTTACAATGGCCTCTTGAGTTATATACCTGTAAAACAATAACTTTGCATTATCAACATCTTAAAATACTATAGTGATTTAAGTTATATCTCTCATAATCTTGTATAAATACCGTTCATCTAAAGGTATTTTTGAAATTAAAAATACTCTTGTTACATTCATAGACTTCAGGAGATCTGTAGGCATAGCTCTTCTGTGAGCACTTCTCAATTCTACATGTCCCACATAAGATGTCACTATTACAGTCAGAAATGGACTTTCTGAAAGAAATATTCCATGTGAAAACTGTTAAATATAAGCTAAGGATGGATGGAGATAAAAAATTAGTAAATATTATTCAACAAACTCTAAATAAATAGGTATTTACTTTTACAAAATGTCTCTGATGGTGAGAGAATACTATTTCTCATATAATCATAGTTTCTCTTGTGAATAAGCAAGGTATCATTCATTTCATTATTAGAACTCCAAAGAATCCAAATACATAAAGAAGTTAAGGCTAAACACAAAGTTAATACGAATTTTCTTTGCATTTTCATTGAGATTCACCGTTTGATAATAAAAAGAATATAAGTTTGATTTAAAAACATAGCAGAGGCTTATTGTATTGACTAGATAATATTTCGTAATGAATTTTCCACATTTTTGTGGATGGATAATTCTATTTAATAAAAAAAAACAAAACAGTTTACAAGAAAGAAAGCACAAATAAACTAATAAATTGTACAAGAAAAGAAAGAAAGAAAGACGTATGCTTCACAGTATGCTTATAAATAAAATGGAAAATGTCAAATTGACAATTAATGACATAAATGTGACATGTTGATTTGATGGCTTTTTTTTCACTATAAATTTTACGGCTTTGGTATGTACCATACAGCCTGGGGGCCAGATTCTCACGCTCGTGCTTTCGACATCTCAATTTCGTCATTTTTTGGAATGAAAAATCTGTATTAAAAGCTCACAACGCAATCTTTGACATTATAGGATTATCAAAGATAATTGAAACTTAAATAAAATTTAAATAGTAAAATATTGGAAAAAATTAACTCGGCCACAAGTGAATTCTCAGACGGGAATCGAACCCGCGACCTTTGGAAATCCGGTCCAATGCTCTAACCGCTGAGCTACCGAGACTTGCGAACCACCGTCGAAATTCTCCAATACTTTTATATTTTTAATACGCTGTAGGCCAGCGTTGTTACATCAATGCTAGGAATATCCTTGCATTCGAAAGAAACATCTTTTCAGATGTTTAACGATCGATTAAGATGCAACTGCCAATAATTCACTTGTGGCCGAGTTAATTTTTTCCAATATTTTTCTATTTAAAATTTACCATAAGTATAAAAATAGCATTGAAAAATGCAAAAATTACAAAATCATAAAATAATTGAAACTGCTCGTCACTCCATGCCAAAAATTATCGAGTCCATAAAAGTATTCGTCCACGATTGCCACGCACGCTGCAAAGCTGGAACTCGAAGTGGTGTGCGAGAGTGCAGACCGACTTCTTGTTAACTTCCCCTACCAGTTCAGTCACTGACTAACAATAATTGGGTTGTCTCCTGGCGATATTTCGTAGAAAACGGTCTTGTCCAAGAGTGGTAACGCGTTTCTGCCAGAATGCCGTTCCGCAACATCTCTCGCGACACGATAACGTGACCGAGATCACGTTTTGGTGGGTTCGAAGGGTCAACTCAAGGCAGTCAACAACCATGCGTCGGATAGCGCCAGCCTACAACATGCCTGTAGCTCTAATTTGTTCTTAACTGGTTCAATGTCGACGTGGCATGATAAAAAAAAACTGTCAATTACAATAAAAAAAAATTGAAACGCCTTTAATTTTTTAAAAAAGCGCAGGTTTGTTTTTAAGAAAAATCAACTTTTGCGAAAGTTGTAGTATTGAAATTATCATGTATTCTTTTTTTAACAATATTTTTATTAATTTTTTAAATTACTAAAGACGGAACCCAAGAGGGTTTTTCCCCCATACAAACTTTTATTGTACTGTAGATAGTTTTTGAGTTTTGAATATCCCTAGACAGTGTTGATGTGTGTATTTGATTTGCTGGCTGATTGACGTTGGTTGGTTGACATTCTTGTACTGCATGTTTTTTTCATTTCTTATAGGAACATTTGCATGTAATGTGACAAAGTTATATATGTTTCTATGTCATTAGTTCATTGAACGTTACTGTTCATCAATTTCCAGTGAGTCTGTGCTGTCTGTGATACTTCGCAAGAAGTGAATAATGGTGATATCTTAGGCTCAAATGAAAATAATCGTTTAAGTAATACTCGTTTTTTTAAGTTAGCTCCTCAATTCGAATATGAAATTATTTCGAGTGACCCGCAAATCGGACCTATTATTCCATTCCATTCCCTGCCTATTCCGCAGCGCAGACCACAGAGTACTTTTTAATGCGCAGACGTCAAATCGTTGTAACCCGCAACCGAACCGAAGGTGTGTGGAGCGTACCTTCCGAGAGCACGGAATACTATCGAGAGTTCAGTCGCTGTCGCTTTATCTAGTCTAGCTTCCGAAAAGCGCTGATTGCCCATATGGTAAAAGTAGCATGCATTCTAGCCCTTAGAAAACTATCTATATACTTAATTCAGGTTCGCAAAATTTGTGACGACTCGATAGCGACTTTGGCGCGTAGTACGCGGCCGAGTAAGGTATCAAATTAAAGGTATTCGAGTCTATTTGTTCCGAAAACTATAAAATATACAAAATGTTAAACGTGATGATCACAAACTGCAATTAAAAAGTGTCATTATTTTCGCATAATTTGGAATTTTTCGTCTATCGACGAACCCGAGTATCGGGTTGTAACCGCCCTAGTTTGTTTCTTTCTAAATACTGAGTACCAAACAAAAAAAAACGTCAATCACGTCATGTACGTTAATAAAGGATGAGTAAAGAAAATAAGCAATAGTAAATACCTAAAAGAACCGTACCCATAATTAGCGTTGACATTCCTTTACCATCAAGATATTTTTGATAACTCTTGAGTCTCTAGATACCATTGAATAGTTATTCGCGAATACGATCTTTATGAAGCTGACTGTCCCTGATGTCGTTATTGCGTTGCACGTGAGTAAAGACAATTTATTTAACCCTAGAAGCCTAATCTACGTCTGCGAGGCGTACACGAAACCGAATATCGTTTGTCTCTTTCTAACGGTTGAAGCTAGCGCGTCGCCGGCGCCGTCGTGCTCTTTCGCCAACTCAGTGGCCGCCGGGGGCTAGCGTACGGTGCCTTGGACGAATTAACCACTGGACGCGTAACGAGGACCGCGTTCGCCTTTACCCCTCTGTCACTTACCCTGCCTTTTAGACACAGTAAGCAATATGGCGTTGTCAGTATGACGCGAGATCTCGAAGTGGAACATTATCTCAAAAATGGGTAAATACGCTGAGTTAATTTGTAAAAAACATACCGGACAATCAAAACATTTTTCTTTTCACGCGTAAGTATAATTTCAATCTATTAGAGTAGCAATTTTTCGTAAAATAAATAAAATTTGGTATGTAAACAAAATGTAATACGTCATTTCAAAAAGTAATCATTGTCAGTGTTGCCAGACGCCAGGGTGCCTCTGTCGCCCATTTAGAGATCTGAAGTAGCCCAAATCGCCCAATTTTTTTTTTGTTTTTAAAAACTTCGAAAACAAAAAAAAAACATATATATATACATACATATGTACATAATCATCATTTTAATTTCAGTAAGCACTAAGCACTAGTCTTATCATAAAAAAATGCGTTTTTTCTGGGTTTATATGTAAAACAAAATATATATATTTAGGTATATATGTATAACTGGTTTTTTTTTTTTAACCCAATTCAAGGCAATCAATGACATCCATAATTGCTTACTCGTCCTTATCTCCTGCTTTTTCATATAGAACTGACGAAATTATAATAAAAAACCAAAAATAATTCCTACTTATATTATAAATGGGAAAGTATATCAGTTTGTTTGTTTATTCCTCTTTCAGGAAAAAACTACTGAAAAGATTTGGATGAAATTTGGTATACAAGTACTTCAAGTAGTCGACTAACACATAGGCTACTTTTTATCTTGATGAATGAGAAGCCGCTATTGCTAAATAATTTTGTAACAAGTACCTTCATACCTACCTACCTGTCTGTTTTGCGAAAACGAAATTATTAATAAATATTATACAAGAAAATATACTAGAAAAAAGGAACTAGTCTCATGTCGCCCTGACGGGATGAGACTAGTTCCGTTTTTCTAGTATATTTTCTTGTATAATATTTATTACATAAAAATAGCATTGTAAAATGCAAAATTAAAAAGTTTTAACAAAATTATTACATAATTATTATAATTATAACACATACCTTTTGCCCAATCGTCTTTCTCCCACGCGTTTTTTTTTTCATATTATCCCCACTATCCCATACAAAGCTTGGTTTTAGTTTCAGCCATAACTACTTAAATATTTTATTTCTGCACTGTACTCCAATGAAATCAATAATAAATAAAAAAAAAATTGAAAACCGACCGACCAAATACCGCGCGAAAGCTGTTTCGTGTCAATAATATTTTAAAAGTCCGCGCCCGCCCGATCGATCCGATTAGTTACTTTACGTTTCCAATGGCAAAGAATAAGCGGCGCGTGGCGCCTCTTTCTAAAACTAAATCTCAAAGTTATTGCAATTTGAGCTCTAACTTAACTAAATTAAGGCTATGAAAAGTGACATAAGTAGTTAGATCTCTTTTGCACCACGCCCTCACGGTGCACCACATCACGCGCCACAGAGAAGCGGAACTCATCTGTGGCGCACGCCAGTAAAAATGCGTTTCGTTGCATGCAATGTACACGAGAATGTCAAATAAAAACAATTCTGATTCAAACAAAGTAATTTTATTTCAAGTCAACTAACATAATTTGGAAGTAGCCCAATTGGCGACAAGTCGCCAATCCGTAGTTTCTTGTCGCCGCTGGAGGCCCTCGAGTAGCCCAATTGGCGATTTATCGCCCAATCTGGCTTCACTGATCATTGTACGTGTAAATTCTTCAAAGATATTGCATAAGTAATTTGGTTGGGTTATATGTATCACTCATTCAATCAATTGTCATTTTTATGTCGTATAGGGCTTGAACATATCGATAAACATATCGATGTATGTAAATGAACGAACGAATCCAATTTTAATGTAAGAACTATTCAAATTAATTTCAGATTTACAGTTGAACCCCTAACAAGAAGAAATTGGGTGGAACCGGTACGCAGGGAGATAACATGGACGAGGACTCAGGTCTTAGATAACATCTAAGGTCTGATGATGGAGCCAGAAGATAAATATAGGAACTCTGTAATTATACTACGCAACCCTACGAACTTTGAGCTCGTTATATTTTAAATATAGCTTCAAACTTAAAAAAAGGTGCTTTTTTCACCCGCAAGGTTCCCGTTCCCGTGGTAATATCAAAACATCCTTCCTTAGTGCTCGCCAATATCGTTAAAGGAACCTGTATGCAAAATTTCAGTTTAATTGGTTTAGCCGTTTGGGCTGTGCGTTGCCTATCAATCAGTCACGGTATTGTTTTTTAGTATTAGACTTATGTTGTACATTATCATAGTGTGTTGTACATTAACATTTAACATTTATCATAAGTATAAAAATAACATTGACAACGCAAAAATTCAAAAATCATAAATTATTAGCTGTTGCATCATAATTGATCGTTAAACATTTGTTTTTTTTCTCTTTCGAATGCAAGGAAGGATATTCTTACAGCATATTAAAAGTATCGGAGAATTTTGACAGTGGTCCGCAAGTCTCGGTAGCTCATTGGTAAGAGCAGTGGGCCGGATTCCCAAAGGTCGTCGGTTCAAGTCCCATCTGAAAATTCACTTGTGGCCGAGTTCATTTGTTCCAATATTCTTCATGTTAAAATTTATCATAACTGGTGGTTACATTTATTATTTGTTTGTAACATAGACCTTGTTAGGTCACAGCAAGAGTAAAATTAATTATATTTATATTATATAATGTATGTACGTAAGCTATATTATACTATTTTTTCATCTTTAATTATCTTAATTTAAATATCGTTTTATTATATTCAAGTAAAATAATCTTAAAACTACAATAAACTATTGGTTGAAATATTCTTGCAATTAGTATTTCAGCTAGTAGTTGCTGGAAAGAAACTGCCTTGGCTTTTTCTTAAATATAGGTAATTTATATGCGATGTTTTGTTGATAACTTCTGGGAGTTTGTTGTTTAAAACTGTCATAGCGTATGCTGGACCATACGCTATCCAAATATCCAAATGCTAGTCTACTATTTATAATTTGGGTTTAGGTTGTGCTAATTTTATACGGTGGCGTAAGTTTTGAGATCTTTAATAAAGGGAAAACAAGTTTATATTTTTTCTTACAAATATGCATATTTCTTAAAAAAAGAAATGAAAGAGAAAATAAAATGTTTTAGTCTCAACGATCTTTGACAATCCTATAATGTCGATGAATATTTTTAGTATACTTAGATTTTTTGCTCCAAAGAAAATGTCGAATACGAGATGTCACAGCTCGAGAAGCACACAGGGGGCTAATTGTCTAATTTTAAATCTATCACAATCCCTTTAAATTTTTCATGTAAAAGGTACATATTATACGAGCATCGCGCCACAACTATTTGACCTTTGAAAAGGATTGCAATCGATTATAAAATTAAACACTTATGGAGGGGTTGCTATTGTGTATGTCCTATACAAAGGTTCTGTAATGAACTAATTACCCATATTTTGTTTTATATAAAAAAGCTCGAGTGATTGAAGAAGAAGTTAATGTAAATAATGAATTATATTATTATATAAACCAAATATTAATGATTTTTACTCACATAAAGTGTTAGTAAGTAATTTGTCAGTCTGCCTGGCTAGGACTACCATCTTATCTAAGTCCGTTCCGGCAGTTAGAGGTAAGATAGCCAGTTCCTCAGTGATTGAGGATTCCGGGAGAGGCGCGCTTCCATTTAGTATCAGGTTGCATGTATCTACCCATTTTTCACGAAAAAAACCCAAACACACGCTTTGGAAACCATATTTTATAGTTTTAATGAATTTGAGGGATTTTTTAATGAAGTTTTCATATTATTAGGTGCTTTTTATTTTTCCACGAAATAAACAATCAACTTACTAATTTCTTTAAAACACACATGATTTATTAAACTCAATAGGTTCATTCATTCACTCCTTACTTATCGTGCTTTTTATTTTTCCACGAAATAAACAATTAACTTACTAATTTCTTTAAAACACACATGGTTTATTAAAATCAATAGGTTCATTCATTCACTCCTTACTTATCGATAAAAAAAATATCGATTACTTCAAGCACTACTGTCATTATTTGACATTAGTAATCGCCCCTCACCCCCGCAAGAATTGGTTGATCGTAATTTCATACATTAAAGAGCGAGAGAGAGATGTGTGTTTTACTTTGTACTTGTATAGTCGGTTATAAACACATACAATGAAGGCTTGAGCCTGCATTGTATGTGTTTATAACCGACTTAGGATTAGTGGCCACCTCTGGTGTCAGAGTTTATCAAGCCGCCTATAAGGCCTCTGACTTGGCTTAACGACTGTAATCATTTGACAACAGGCGGGACCGACTACAGTTTAACGTGCCCTCCAAAGCACGGAAGCGCTCAGTTGTAATGTCACTTTACGGTCATCCATCCGACACCTGACCGGGGCGAACTTTGCTTAACAAACGTGATCGAATACGATCAGTCTGTCAAGCGCGGCCATGAGCGCTTCAAAAATATTTATTCAATATATGTAACTAGCAACTTAAACGCAAATAATTAATTATACCCTGTTGTGAATCACGATATTACAATATGCCATAAAAGCCATTACAATATGTAGTGTTGTGTAATGTAATTAATATTGATTGAATTACATAAACCCTTGTTTTGTTTGTTTAATTAAATGAGTGAAATAAATGTTTGAATCATTGCATATTTTTTATTTCCCTCCAAATCTTAGTTAATTAATAACTTATTCTAAACCCCGCTATGCTTTTTGGATCGATCCCATCACTAGGAACTATCGTGGAAATCTATCGACATTTTCCCATCACTACACGACGTTACGTCAGATTGACAATGCCAGTTGTGCCAACATTATAATTAATAATACCCGTGTGGTTGGCAATGATCTGCGGAACAAACGCGAGCTCAAACCAATGTATGGAGTGGGGTCTCTTAAAACGTAGTGATTACATACTCTTTGATACATTCTTCTCGGGTTTCGTGTCCAGTGGTTAATTCGTCCAAGTACGGTGCCCGTATCATTAAGGTAAGTCCCGCCATTTTTGATTTATAGAAGTATTGCACGCCTGCGAGACGTATGTTTAGGCTTTGCGTAACATTTAACTTTTAACTATGAAGACTGCTCTTAAAGTTTACCTAGTCTTTTGAAGTCTAATTAGTTTTAATGTTTGCTCTAAGAATAACTAATTAGCGTTAAAAAAAGAAAATTTTCTATGAAAAAATAATATGTTTCTGTTGATTTTGAAGAAGTTGATTTTTTTTGTTCCAATTTATTCACCTAGTTTTATTTTTGTAATAAATAACTGTGATTATAGTAATTATTCATAACAGTGTTGTTTTATTTTTAGCTTATATACCAAATTTAAATTCCCACTACAAAAAAATAACAAAATAAGGCTATTTTTTTACATAACAAACTTGAATTATATGTGACGCCTCTGAGACGTATGTTAAGGCTTTGTGTACTTCTGAAATAGATTAGGCTTTTAGGGTTATTAATGTGCCATTAATTTCTTATTATTATTTAGAGGGTTAAAGATTCCACTTCAATTTTGTTTGATTAATTTAAGCTAGAATATATAAGAGAAAACACCAACTTGTCCCTACCCTTGGTACCTACAACATACGGGACTCGAACCCGCACCACGCAACCTTTTTTGAGCCTGCCCCCTAATTGTCTAATTTCAAAATCTATCACAATCCCTTTCAAAGGTATTGTGATTGTGATAGAGATTTATGGAATTATGTAACTTATAGTCGCAATCCCTTTCGGAACGAATGATCTTTTAAATGATGTCAATTGATGATGACTTCAATTGACACTTCACCATACATTTGAAAGATATTTTAGAGTGTCACTTTGCTTAGACAGTTAAATTTAGTTCATTCAATACCTTTCAAAACGCGTCTCGATCACAATCCCTATCAAATGTAAAATAATGTCTTATTTTATTTATTTAAATACAAAGGACGAATTGAAAGGGATTGCGATAGATTTTAAAATTAGACAATTAGCTCTGGTCCAATGTTCTAACTAAGTAATGAGCTACCGAACAAGACTTCGAGTCCTCTATAGAGCGATGTCAATGTGGAGACAAGATGTATTTTTGTAGTATTTAGGTATACTTAGGTTACTTAAAAATGTAACTTTTACTCCGTTACAATAGTTACATTATGCACTTGTTGTACCCACGGCAATTCCTTAGCGACGAGACAGTGAACACAGTGCTTGTCCGTTTATCATTAATAAAATTAGTTGTTATCATCCGCCTACGGATGAGTCGCAGGCGCAGGAAGTCCAGTCAGTCTAGTAACGACAGAGCTCTGCGCTAGCCGCATTGTATCAAACGCGTCATAAAAAAACGACATAAAAATTACTTTGATAATGGATACGCCAGCGTTTCAAAACGAAGATGCGTTAACAGCGAAAATAATAACGATGGTGTGTTTATTTGCCGTGTCCATGGTAGTCGGATCGATACCTTTGCTCATATCCCTCAAGTTTGACTGGTTCACGAAGAAAACAGATAGTGATATACGCACCAACAATCGCCTGGTGATGGGACTCCTGGCGTTCGGAGGAGGTGTCCTGTTTTCCACCACCTTCATGCATTTGCTTCACGAGGTGGATGAAAATATTGATATCCTGCAAGGTGAGTGAGCGGTAGATATTATGATGAATGGTGCTTTATTTAAAGTAGAACAAGGTTTTGTTGTGATATAAAGTTTGATGAGTTACTGGTAGTATAGTCCCGGTTGTAGCCACTGTCCCGGTCGTCGCCCCTTTGATTCTTAAGCATAGAGTGGCCAAGACACCCTTTCTTCAGTTAATTTAATTTACTTAAAAGTTAATTTATTTTTTGTTTGTGCAAAGTAGGTACCTACTACTTATTACGTTTCTCAGCGTTCAATTCTCCCAGTCTCTGAATCAAATCAATCCAATATTACTTATTAAGAATAATGTAAGTATAAACAAACGCAATTCCATTTAAATTCATTCTGAAATGCGTGCAAATGTTCGAAATCATCTGATTGTTATTTATTGATAAAACCACGCATCAGATTATATAAAAAGAAAACAAAGCAGGTAGGTGCCTATTCAAAATTTATGATGCACTAGAGACTTAAAGGTGCATGTAAGCTATAGATTCATTTAATAATATTTTTATATAATGCTATGAACTATATATTTACAACATGCGTCGACAGTCATTTAGCTCCTCACGGTGTGGGAATCAACTCTTCCTCTTTTGTTATCGGATCTGCAATAAAGTTACTTGTTACAATACGAGTATCGACGTTAGACAAAAGTCACGTAACGTGCGTTATTTTTGCTATTAAACACGGTATATTGCAAAAGATAAATCAAGCACATCTTAAATTTTCATTGACACAAAACAACACGGTTTCCACGACCACGATGATGCACTTTTCCTGAAGTCGTAGTCACGGGATGACCAATATAAAAAATATCATAAAATAAAAACAGACTTAAAAACTAAAAGGCAAAAAAAAGTCTTTTGGTGCCAGCCAAGGCATTCAAAGTTGTACTTGTATTCTTTTATTTTTCTTGCCTCGGCTGGCACCGACTCCAAAAGGCGTATTTTTTATTTTTTCAAGTCGTTTTTAACGCACTTTATTATTATTTTTACTTTTTAGTGTCTGTAATAGAATAGATTTATGAAGTAGTAGGTTTCTAGATTAGATGAAGTAGTAGGTTTCGTTGTAAATTGTCCAAGGTAACAAAAATGCTTATAAAATGAAAACTGCTGGATCAAACGTGATTAATTTTTATGGGACAAAATAGCAAGTATCTCCCATCGAACAAAAAAGAATCAGTCAAATCGGACCAAAAATCTTTAAGTAATCTGTGTACATATACTTACATAAAAAACATACCGGCCGAATTGAGAACCTTATCTTTTTTGGAAGTCGGTTAAAAATGCGGTACTGTGATGCATCATTGGCATCGCAATGCGAACTCGTTGCTGCATCTAACGCTTTCGTTAGAAAAGAAGTAGATGTCAGTATTTAAAAATAGAATTATTTGGCTCTGGCTCTAACGTACTATTAAGTATTATGTGCTCTAACAAAACAATATACCTAATATACCTAGCTGCGTTGCAGTGGTTGATCCGTTTGCACGTAGGTATACATTTTAGAAAGTGATAATAAAATATTGAATTTATCTGCGTGTCTTCTTTCTTTATAAACGCCTTCGATCGCTGCAGTACCTACCTACTTCCTATAGGTAAAACCAAATGTGTAAACGAACATGACGTGCTTTTAAGCCCATTTAAAAAGAAAACATAGATTTTAGATTAGAATAAGTAGAGTCACAGAGTTATACCAAGCTGGTTACGACATTTCTTTGATTTTTTGAGATTCCTTTTGTTCTTATATTTATTACGTACCAACATCCGTTGAAAAGTTTTTTGTAACGTCATTGACAGCTACCTACGCAACAATAGATTAACTTTGTTGCAAAATAAATAAACGGTACTTACTTTGTTGATATTCTCACTCACTTTCAATATGATTTAGTTATCTAAAGATGTAATCCTATAAAACTCTAGTTAAATATTGTCACACGTTATTCTTATTGAAACAGGCGACAGTAGCGATTATACATATAAATACAATACAAATAAAAATACAATTGTAGTTTGTTACACAAGGGACGTAAGCGAGCTATTACAGAACAAGATCCAATTTGGCGCCCCCGTGCGAGCGCAGCGAGCGAGTGCGAATATAGTTCGAGGGTGTAATAAGCATTCTACTTTACATCATTCATACGCGGTAAATAAAACATTTATATTGGTATCACAAAATAAATATTTTATTACAGCTAAAATATTTATACTTATTTATTAATTAAAATTAATAGTAACATTGCTACAATTATTAAAATGCAGTGATACTGGTGGCCACGCATGTGCACTGTTTGACTTCATAGGCTTTTTTAAGTATCGATCTCTGGATTTGTTCGGTAAAAGATTTTGTACGACATCTTCGGCTTCAAGATGACAGAAATCAGGCGTGCCGACCAGGGGGCTTATTGTCTAATTTAAAATCTATCGCAATCCCTTTCAATTCGTAATTTGAAAGATATTCAGGCCGTCACTATTTGACATTTGAAAGGGATTGTGATCGGGACGCGTTTTAAAAGGTATGGAATAAACGAAATTTAACTGTCTAAGAAATATGACAGACGAAAATATCACAATCACATACCACTGAAAGGGATTGTGATAGATTTTAAATAAGACAATTAGGGGGCAGTTCTTCATCGGATGAAGTATTTGACATGATGAACGAACACTTTTAACTAGCAAAAACTTGTAATTTTGTACTTATTTTAAATTTTAATACAGTCGTCGCCAGTGTACAAATGAAATGCCGCCATTTTCATTGTTTTTTTGCAGTAAAAAGTTTTGAAATGCCGCCATTTTCATTGTTTTTTGCAGTAAAAAGTTTTCTTATCATTTTATGAAAAAAAATTTTTTTGATCAAGGAGATTTGATGCCGCCATTTTCATTGTTTTTTTTTCAGTAATAAGTTTCGCCATTTTATAAGAAAAGAGATTGGTTCACAAAGGAGTTTTACATAGCTTGAATGGTAAAGTGTACTTTAAAATTAAAGTATGCTTGAATTGTAAAGTGATATTTGAAAATGGAACTTTCTATCTAAACAGTGTTGCACATGCCAACTTACACAGCCTCTTACCATACTAGTAACTCCTAGTTACCGAGCAGTGTGATGTAAATATCGGGATAAAAAGTATCCAATGTTTATAACCAGCGCATCTACTATCTGTGTACTAAATTTCATTCAAATCCGTTAAGTAGTTTTTGAGTTTATTCGTTGCAAACAAATAATCAAATCTTTCCTTTTTATGATATTAATATAGAAGTATAGATATAGATATAATAACATACGATGATATAAACATAATTAATAACAATGTTGTATATCTACATCTACAATATTATAAAGACGTGAAGTATGTAGGTAAGTTTGCAGGAATAAATAATCCCTAGAACCACTGAGCCGATTTCGAAATAGCCACGATGGTACAGGCAGGCAGGCATCAGTGGCGAAGAACATCAAGCCTATCTCCATCGGCGCGGCGCGGGCGTTCCATTTAGAAATCCTAGTTCACTGATCCACCCTGCAGATTTTAACAATTATTATTATCACCAATTACTTAGTTAAGAGGAATACCTACATTGATAGTATTAATTTCAAGTGCCTAGCTAGACAATATTACATACAATCGAGGAACTTCCCGGTTGACCAGAAGAGTTTTTTTAGGGCGCTTTAAAAAAAGTAAACGATTTTATTTGAATAATAAATTATTTCTTTTACCTTAGTTATTTCCGAGAAAACGATTCCCAAAAAGACTACTGGTCAACCGGGAAGTTCCCGATTGTACATTGAAATTTAAATATGTAATAGTAGATTTGCCTAATTGTGTTAACAATAGCTACTGCCTAAAGATAACGCGTAACTTTTATATGTGTCCTTATCATAACATAAAACTGTTAGTCAGCCTGTTCACAATATTCATATCTCTACTAAGCAATAAAATAAAACTGAAGGATTTGCTTGAAAGTCTCTAATCTCTGGAAATATTAGACGATGTTTTTACACATTTCCCGACGCGCTGTTATTAACTAAAAAAACATACAATAAATCATTACTGGTAAATGTCAAAGAAGCTATGCCATCGGTTCGCAAAACTCTACGCGGCAAGAACTTTGTAACAAGAAATATCAGCAAGAAACTCGTCAAGTCAAAAGGTTTTTTAACGAACGAGTCGGGGAGATTTATAATACACATAAAAAAGTTATTAATAAACACAATTTATTATAATATACAAGAATATTTAGATGATACAATTTCAAATAAGTAATAAGTAAGTGAATAAGTAATAATAAAAAATAATACTAATACTTATAGGGTAATTAACAAATAATCCACAAGTATAAAATATTATAAATAGATACAAACATTCTATTTATCTACTTACCATATATAGTCAGCTTACCTACAATAAGATAAGATTAAAACTGGTTAAAATATAAATGTTACATTAGTAAAATATAATTTGAATAATAAACTAAAGAAGTGTCTTCCCCCTCTCATCCAGTTGCTGTGCTTGGCAGGGTACATAATGGTCTCCATTTCTTTAGTTACACCTTTATTTACATTATGGTATATGCAATAAACGGTTGAAATTGAATTTCATCATACCTGATGTCAAGTATCGATAAGGCTGAAGATGGAGGACTCTCCCGGAACCCCTTAACTACTGAGGGACTGGCTATCTTATCTATAACAGCCGGAATACAACAATGCTGAAAACAGTGCTGTTATGGTAGCTAGCCAGGCGGACTTACAAGTCCTACCACCAACCAAAATCACCTCATCGTAGTTTAATTGAGGTCAACACAACAATAGTTACATTACAAATACAGACAAAAGTACCTACATCTGGTAGTCAGTAAACAATGTTCAATTACAATTAGGTACATAAGAAGTCGTTTAAAATTATAAATACCTAACGGCCGCCCGAGGTTTAACCCGAGTGGTTCCTGTTTCCGTGGGAATATCGGGATAAATGTAGCATAAGTAACTCTCCGTCGTTTCAACTAACTCTATGCCAAATATCAAGTCTATTGGTTGGTTAGTTAGGGGGCGTGAAAAGGATAAACAAACACACTTTCGCATTTATAATATTAGTTAGGATCCTTTATTGAAAATACAACATGATCATTAGTTTAATAGAACGCTAATCAGAAATAACGCTAATCAGAAATCCAACTAAAAAATAAATCCATTTTGTGGAATTTCCAAGTACAACTTCTTATTAACTGCTAAGTAGGTACTAAGTATAAGAAATGAAGTGATAGAAAACAAACCATAATGTTTTGCTTATTGAACAGCGTTTGGCACTTAGATGTGAAACTGACATATTTACCGGCTTTTTTGCATGTCTTCGACTTCGACTCCGACTAGTTCCGGCTATTTTGCGATGATAGACTGACGTAAAGTAAAATACCTATTTAGTGATAAGAAAAAAAAAATTGCACCATAACATCTTTCTCGAGTAAACGACATCAACGCGTTACATTTACAGGAAAAGTTCAGTAGCTGCTGCTGGCCTTTTAATTATTTGATATTAAGTAATTAGATTTAATCCTAATCCTAACTATAATCTATACTAAAATTATAAAGAGGAATGATTTGGTTGTTTGTTTGTTTGCAACGAAAGAACTCAAAACCTACTGAACGCATTCGGATGAAATTTGGTACACAGATAGTAGATAACCTGGTTATGAACATAGGATACTTTTTATCCGGATATTCCCACGGGAACGAGGAACCACGCGGGTGAAACCGCGAGCGGCCTCTAGTACTATTATAAAAGCGAAAGTGTGTTTGTTTGTGCTTCCTTCACGCCCTAACAAAGCAACCAATCTACCTAAGTACTAATAACGGTCACATATTATCTATTGTTTTTATACGTTATCTTCTCAAAACCGTACTATTCACCTTAGTTAACATTTGTGACAGTCATTTTAATCTGTAGGTTTTAAATAAATATACATCGTTTAGAAAAAATTACGAGACTGCTTAGGTATAATAGATTAACTTGGTTTCATTTAGAATTGTAACTTTAATTTCATAAAGAAAAAAAAATGTGCTCGTTTAAGTTAATCATTACCACCAATGCAATGGCCCTACGTCATTCAGCCACTTATTCGAAAAGTAATTGCTGAATTGTTTCTGAAGAGAAAACTTTTAGTACCTACCTAAGATTGTTTCCACTTTACTTTTTATCGGGCATGTGTTGTTTTATACAAAATCTAACATGACATTATCAACAGTTGGTGATATGCAAAAAGCCCTCGATCAAATCAAATCAGTAATTTGCGAATTGTGATCCTACATTCATATGAATGAATTTTATCAATAAATACTTAGATACGGACCAAGCGTTTAAATTGTAGTAAATCATTTTCGACATCTACCTAGGTACCTATATAGGTACCCAACAAGATCAACATTTTTGTATCGAATAATCTAAAATATAAATCAGCAATGTACTTGAGTTTTATCTATTTATAGTTGCCGAAGGCGTAACCTTTCAATCAGTCGCAGTGCCAATAATACTAGTTATCTGTCATGTTTATCATTTAAATGAAAATTATTTATCTGATAATCCATGCTAACATTTTAAGTGGGAAAATATTTTATGATTTTGTAATTTTTGCATTTTTCAATGCTATTTTTATACTTATAATAAATTTTAAATAGAAAAATATTGGAAAATGCAAAAATTGTAAATTTTAAATAGAAAAATATTGGAAAAAATTAACCAATGCTCTGGACCGGATTTCCAAAGGTCGCGGGTTCGATTCCCGTCGGAGAATTCACTTGTTAATTTTTTCCAATACTTTTCTATTTAAAATTTACCATAAGGGAAAATATTTGTTTTGTTTGTTACCATTTCACGCCTAAAACTGAACAATTTTTTATTGAAATGTGGTGTGGAAATGTGGTTGAGCAGCAGAGATTTTTTTTGGGTAACGTTTCTCGGAAATTACTAAGGTAAAAGAAATAATTTAGTATCCAATGAAATACATATTATGTAATAAAACAACTTTTACGGATATCAAACGCGCTATATTTCCACGAACTAAGTTGTAATTGTCCGTATTTTTAGGTTTTTTAGGGGTTTTTTGATTTTCCCGACGTTTCGGCACCTTTACAGCTGCCGTGGTCACGGGATGACTGGCTACTTATAAGTCTACCCTCGAAAAGTTAATTTATTTTCGTTCGGATACGGTTAGACAATTACTATCGCACAAATTATTATTGATTTGATATTTTGATTTAATTGTTATTTTAATTCTTTATTATTAAGAAAAGAGAAAACTAAAGACTCTAGGCAGTTCACAAATTGGGAGGACCTTCGAAGAAAGAAGCTGCCAAGAAAACTTCGAAAGCGGGCCGACCTCCATCTTTATAAAAAAAAATTAGGATATGTTGTCTCCACCTTTACTTTTTTATATTTATTTATCTACAAAAAGAGCTAACCGTATCTTTGGGTCTTGCAGTGCGTGATTTGGGTTGAAACTTTAATTTATGGATAATAGGGTCCCAAGCTGGTGGAATCTTCCACCCATCATCTCTATTGAAGTTTGGGTATTTGGTAATTTCAATAGCCTCACGCAGCATTCTGGGGACAAATTTTTGTTCCCTGGCGAGGATCTGTGGCTTATCAAACCTGATGTAGTGGGTGGGTCCCTCAAAAGCATGTTCACACACTGCAGACTTGTTATCGCGCCTATTTTTTACGTCAGCTACATGTTCTCTAACGCGGGTCCCTATGCTTCTCTTTGTCTGCCCGATGTAGGAGAGCCCACAGTCACAATCCAGTTTGTAGACACCTGCGACTTGAAAGGGTATGTTGCACTTGACTGGTGGTAGGAATTGGTTGATCTTCTTGGGCGGCTTGAAGTATTAATAGAAGCACGCTTTAGAATTCTCCCAATCTTGTCTGTGACACTTTTCACAAATGGTAAAATGGCAGGTTGACGTTCTACTGTGACTGGTTTGGCGCGGTTTCTGTACATATTATGTACTTATGTATTTACAAAAAAATACCTATAACTATGTAGATCCGTTATCTAGTACCTATCCATAACACAAGTTCTTCATGAAACTTGACGTGGGCTAAATGATTGGTGTGTGTTTGTATGCAATATTATTATTATATTAATGTACATAGTCATTGATTTTGTATTGCGAAGTTTATTATAGTTAGGTATATTTGTGTACGTGTCTCTCTCATGTTGATCATTGTTCATAATTATATTAATAGCAGTTACGTTCAAGGTTCAGAGTGGGCATAGAGGTAGAATAACAGACAGACTGACAGCCCTTGTATATGAAAACACACAACAAAGACACTTCTATAGGTTCCAGTTAAAGCTTTAGGCAAGTAATAACCATAAATCAAACAGATACAGCCACACCACACAGCATACGACACGTATATATAACATGTATAGATTTATAACATGTATGTATACATGTTATAAATCTGTATATTTTTTTTAATTAAGTAGGTATTTTATGATTTAGAATTTTTTCATTTTTAATGCTATTTTTATACTTATGATAAATTTTAAATAGAAAAATATTAAAGCTTAAAGTCTCGGTAGCTCGAAGGTAGAGCAGCGGGCCGGATTCCCAAAGGTCGCAGGTTCGATTCCCATCTGAGAATTCACTTGTGGCCGAGTTGATATTTTCCAATATTTTTCTTTATAAAATTTATCATAAGTAGATATTACTTTGAAGAGAAGATAGCCGTGATCAGACCTTTTAACTTGATTTGGTAGCTTTAAGGAAATCTAAAGATTTGCTTTAGCTAAAATTGGACATCACTAACGTTTTTTCGGCGCATTTGTCGCTCATGATTCTGATTACTTTGGCTTAGTCCCTATTTTAGAAATTAGGAAAACCTCGAGCCACGTTCGTCTTATTCAGTAACCCACTCATTGCCTATATTCTGAATAGTATAATACTTTTTACGAGAACCTTTCATGGAGTAGGATAGCTCAAATATCTCATTAAAAAAAACCTTACAGAGGATGGAGACCTGCCCGACATGCCGTTCTACCTCGCCGGCCTGATAATGTCAGCGGGTTTCTTCATGATGTACTTCATCGAAGAAATGGTGCATCTGTACATTAACAAACGGAAGAAGAATGCCGATACCTTAAGCAGATCATTCAGCGTGAGACGGTACAGCAGCTCGATAGACCGTAGTATGGAGACCAGGGAATTGGAGAATGGAAAAGTTCATGTTCATGGAGGTTGTCATAACTTGCCGGAGGATCCTTCAGAAGACTCTGTGATGACGGCTCTTAGGGGTCTCCTTATTGTTCTGGCTCTGTCTATCCATGAGCTCTTCGAGGGCCTTGCAGTCGGCCTGGAGTCCTCGGTAGCTAATGTATGGTATGTACCTATGTTCGTTTATACAGTTTTCTGAATATAGATGCCGGCAAATATCTTGATATACCTACGTTTTAAACTTACGAAGTAAATCGCATACCTACTTGTTTTAGTCACCATACGTCGAGAAATTTGCCGGTATCTACTTATTAGTAAGTGTTTTAACTTCTTTCGCGTCTTCAAAGAATAAAGTTTTTATCCACATCTCGCAACACAACTCAATTTAAGTATACCTACTAAAACTCAGATGATATTTTTGAATTATTTACCTATGTCTGCTTTAAGAAATGTAGGTACGTATATCTACTTAACAAGATTTCTCAAAAATAGTAAATATTTAAGGAAAACAAATGATTGATTCGCAATAAAATCAACTGTTGACAATAAGATAGTTTTACCGTACCTTTACGCGATAAAAACAAAAAAATAACGAATATTAACCCTTAAGTTCCGGAAGTACTTGCATGCCTCCAGGGGGCAAACAACCGTTAAGTGGATATGATAAAAAAATCGTAATATGTACAGTTGCCATTGATAGTATCGATTGCTGTTTCTATCTGATGGACATTATCGTTACAAGTATTTGGTATTTAATAAAAACACTATAGGTAACCTATAGACGAGAAAAATAATATTTACAACTTTAATAGGCAGGAAACTACAAGATAAACAATTTTATTGATTCGATAGCTGATTATTTTATGATTTTTCTATAAAAAAATTACTTATCAAGCAATTAAAAACAAATACCAGCACTATAAGTATGATAAGTAATTTAGGTAGCTAATGTATGGATTTATCTGACAACTGTATGATACCACCACCTCAGACCTATATTGAGATGATTGAGATATAATTCTGTGGATACCAACTAGAGCTATATCCAGACCTCCGAATAGTTGTAGGCACACTTACAGGTCACCTAACTTTAAACCGACAACTATTCATCATGAATGCGACAGACAGCCCCCTATGTAGGGGATGCTTGGACGCAGAGGAAACAGCCGCCCACGTGATCCTGGAGTGCGTGGGTTTGGCCGCACAACGGGCAGAAATCCTCAAAGACGTGAGGTCGCTCCTAGAAGCCTGTGAACGCCCCAGGAGGCTTCTGCGCTTCTGGAAGGAGCTGGGATGGCTTGACTAGCCATACCGATGCTATGTTCACGCATAACGGACCAAATGGGAGTCTAAATGCGGAGAAAAGAGCCCATCACCAATACCAATACCAATACCAACTAGAGGTACTTTATATTTATCATATCAATTTAATGCTTAACAAAAGATTGTGAAAGGAAAACAAAACAAAAGACAGAAAAGTATATCTTCACGTTCAATCTTCACGTAGCCTAGATACGGAATAATCTAGGAATACGTGAAGATTAGGTGCTATGGAATATTTTATATTGTTCTAAATTAGGACGATTTTCTGAAACAAGTTACGGAAATAACTGAAAATTCTAGGATATCAGGGATTCGGATAGAAAAGCTGTGTAGTGTTGGCTTAGAATAGCACTACCCCCTCTCATCCCGTGGGTGTCGTAAAAGGCGACTAAGGGACTCAGCCTTTAGGAGACGGGTAGCAGCGTCTCCTACAAACATGGCAATACTGCGATCGCCAACCCGCCTGCCAAGCGTGGCGAGGCGATTATGCAAAACCAAACCAAACAAAAAAAGGCAAACCACCCCTTTTGGGGAAGGACTATAGCCAGCAGTGGGTATTATGTGGCTGAGACGACGATGACGACGGATAGAAATTATGATGATACAAAGATATATATTGAAGTCTAACACGCGTCGATTTTTTTTAGGTATATTTTTTATTAACGACCGGGGACTCTACACCCATATTCTAAGTCGTTCCTCCAAAACTTACTCGTCCTCGACTTAACGAAACCTCATTGAAAACCTCTTCGAAATATCCTCGAAATCGGTATTCTAAGTAGTAACTCTGTCTCGACGTAAGGACCTGGAGGAGCCAAAGAGTACGTAGCCACTCCGTGTTCGGCCTAGCGCACACTACCATTTTTACCCACGACGAGACGGTACGGAGATGGATTTATGCGTTTGGGGTGAGCGGATGTTTGTTTGTTTGTTTGTGCAAACCAATGTTGCCATTTATCTCCAAAAATACTTCTCAGATTTTGATGCGGTTTTCAGTGATGGGTTCGGGTTTGATTAGTGCTATGTTCTTAGATAGGTGTTATGACAACTCACCAGGGGGCGCTGCAGTAAATATTTGATTGTACAAAACCAAAACTACCTACTAGTCTGAATTTGATGTAGTTTTCAGTAATGGCGTTTATTAGTACAGAGTTCATAATACCTATGCTCACTAAAAAGCTTGAAAAAAAAAGGAAAATTTTTAACTTTGATTAAACCCACTACGGTTAAAACGTAAATGAAAAAGGTTAAATAATTAAAAACCCCCAACTTAATTATCCGTCGGAGGCTGCTACACTATTTTAAAGTTCAAAAAACATAAATAAGTATTACAATAAAATATCTCCAGATTTTCACGTCACTATAAACCTGCAAAACTGTAAAACACCCCGGACGGATAATTAAGTTAGGGGTTTTTAAATTATGGAAACATTTCGAATGGAGGAGATGGGACCATAAATTTTATATTTTTTTGGCTATGGTCACTTAAAAGTTGACAAATAGAAGAAATGGCGTAGATATTCTCGAGGTTTCTCAAAGGCACTATCTGTCGCAAAGTTTGACAGTTGTTTCCTCTACTCTAGCAAAGAGTTCTTATTATTACACTCAAGTGAGGAAAAATTTAGTGGAGGAGATTTTTTGCAACTATGAATACCAAATTACTCGAATGAAGTGTAAAAAGTTTTGGAGGAACGACTTAGAATATGGGGGTTAGCCATCATCATACCTGATGTTTGGTAAGGCTGAAGATGGAAGCGAGCCTCTTCCAGAATCTTCAGCCACTAAGGAACTGGCTATCTTATCTCGAACTGCCGGAACACACCAATGCTGAAAACATTGTTGTTATGGCGTTAGGTTTAGATAAGAAGGTGGTAGCTAGCCAGGCGGACTTACAATAAGTCCTGCCACCCTGGGTCTGATACCGGTGGTTGTACCACTAGACCACAGAGGCGGTTAAAATAAACCAGTTAACATTTAAAGTAATCTAAACTGACATCCCGTGACCCCGGCAGCTGTAAAGGTGCCGAAACGTCGGGAAAATCAAAAAACCCCTAAAAAACCTAAAAATACGGACAATTACAACTTAGTTCGTGGAAATATAGCGCGTTTGATATCCGTAAAAGTTGTTTTATTTCAATGAACAGTGCGCGCCAAAAAATAAGATGTACGTAATCTAAACTCTTAGAACCTAAGTACTTTGTTTATGATAAATCCATCATATAGTATTATGTCAAAAACTATACAGTTTCAGCAATCGTTAACTTCATGACTTTTTTTTAATTTTTGCATTTTTCAATGCTATTTTTTATACTCATGATAAATTTTAAATAGAAAAATATTGGAAAAAAACAACTCGGCCACAAGTGAATTCTCAGATGGGATTTCGTAACAATGTCTCGTAACATCTATCCATCGTAAACCATCTCGTAACAATGTATCTCGGCCTGCCCTTTGTGAACTTTTTGATTAAAACTCTCAGACCACAGAGAATGTAACATAGTCCGTTTAGACTGAATAATAATGACTATTTCATCCGATTTGACCTATGTCACTTACTAAAATTATGCCCTTTTACTTCGCACTGCATAAATAAGATAAAAAATAGATAAACATAAAAAAAAAGTATTGACCGCATCGGATAATATTATGGTAAATGACTTATAAGATTAAATTGTTATTAATTTTAAGCACATTTTTGGTCCGGATTGTTTATTAGAAATACGTATAGGCACAGACAACACACTATTTTGTGCTTGTGTATGTACCTACCTACAATAAGTATTCGTCGTCTCAGCCACATGACACCAACTGCACTGTATAGAGGCCTCCTCCAAGGATCTCCACGACGATCGGTCCTGCGCTGCCCGCATCCAGCGGCTTCCCGCGACCTTCACCAGATCGTCGGTCCACCTTGTGGGGGGCCTACCCACGGAGCGTCGTCCGGTTCGCGGTCGCCATTCCAGAACCTTTCCGCCCCAACGCCCACTGCCAATTAAGCTGAGCAATCCTTCAAGCGATGTCAGTAACTTTAGTTCTCCTGCGGATCTCCTCATTTCTGATCCGATCACACAGGGAAATGCCGAGCATACCTCTCTCCGTGTTACCTTGAGCCTCCTTATCAGACCCATAGTTAGCGACCACGTTTTACTGCCGTAGTAAGTCATCACTGACAACACACACTGGTCGTAGAATTTCCTCTTGTTTTGTATTGAAAATTATTTTTTTTTCATTTTTCATAATCCAATAATTTACGTTTTGGCAAGTAGTCGTTTACCTAGATGACATCATTGTTGTGTATGGGCTGATTTTTTGTGTAATTAATGGCAATGGCACATGATGTAAATAAATAGCTTTTTATAAAAAAAAATCAGACCGACTTCAAAAAGTAAAAAAAAAACTTTTGGAGTCGGTGCCAGCCAAGGCGTTCTACATTGCACTTCTATTAACTATATTTTAATATTTCTTGCCTTGGCTGGCACCGACTCCAAAAGTTTTTTATTTACTTTTTGAAGTCGGTTTGATTTTTTTTTATATAAAGTTTTTTATCTTATCCAGTGCGAAGTTAAAGGGCATAATTTTAGTAAGTGACAAAGATCAAATCGGATGTAATAGTCATTATTCAGTCTAAACGGACTATGTTACATTCTCTGTGGTCTGAGAGTTTTAATCAAAAAGTTCATAAAGGGCAGGTCGAGAGACGAGAGAGATTGTTACGAGATGACTCGGCAAGAAACTCGTCAAAACACATCCCGAGCAACGTAGCTTAGCATTACTCAAGTGCATTCGTGGCTTTAGGCAAATGCCTAGGATACTAGGATCTAAACCGTTCTGTAGCATTATTACCTATATTTACGTATCTATGGGCTCGACCTTATATTTCTGTTTTAATTTGTTTTTAGAGAAGGTATTATAAATCGCACTCTATTGTGATGTGACCCTTTTGTTTTCAATGGTTTTCCTTATTTAAAATACATATTGCAGTACCTAACTATGCAAGTAAATAAATAAGTACGACTTATTTTTTGGAATGTGATAATCTAAAAGTACTTCTGTGCTGAGGTCGTTAATATCACGAATAATCCAATGTTCAATGGTATTTACTTTGTAACGTAGGAGCCGTCCGAGACTTGATTTTCTATTTCAAGGTAATCTTTGAACTATCCATAAGTATCTTTCGAAATATTATTTCATCATTAGTATAATTACTTATCTGAGGAGCAGATAAAGGTATATCTGTAGTTTTTGTACCTAACGGATCCATCTATTTATAGAAATATTCAATGTCTTGAGATTCTACAAACAAACTTCATCACAACTCAAGTTTTTACAATAGTTAATCATAACTACTTAAGCTATAGAAATAATCTTTTTAAATTGAGTATTATTTGCTTGTTCAGGTTTGTAAATTCAATTGATACAAAATCGTCTGTCACATGTGTTGCATAATCAGTAGATAATAGACATGGGTTCTTATATTCATGAACATCGAAATGATGAAAATAATGCATATCTTTTAATAAAGAGATGTTTATTGATATGCTTAACTTATTAACTTTTTTTTAATGGGAAAAAAATAATTTGTGTCTTCGATATGTTATTCATTTGTTTCTAAAGCAATAAAATGGTATCTTATATTCAATCGTATAATTTTCCTAACAGCGTTGTTTTTTTTTGCGATCCATGTTAATCTTTCGTATTATCAACGATGTACCTAATCAAAATGACATTCCGGTGCCTCACGGGAATTTTGTTTTGTTAATTAAGTAATTTTAAGGAGTTGTCATAAAGCAATTTCTATAATCAATATATATATTTGCCATGCCATCTTATTAATCATAACAACGAACAATCGTAGTCTTTATTCTGCTTTCTATTGTAGAATAATGATAGAGAGTTGTCATTGCCCCAAAGTTGCAACAGCCCTTCCGTTCCACTGTAAGACCGTGAACGCACGAACGAACAAAACATGGCGATCACTGAACATCGTACACTGTTCGCACGTGCCTACCTTAACGAAAGAAACACTGTGTTTGTCAATAATGTTCTTGGCCATCTAATTTGGTTATGCTGTGCGTGCGGACTTCGGACGTCTCTGTTTGAAATGAGATCATTCTTTTTGAGCCTTTCTAAAAGACACGCCCGGTCAACAAAAAAATTGTTCGTGTGTTTAGAACTATCTTGTCGTTTGGAGCAATAGTTATAGGGTATAAAACTTGTAGGATTACTCTAAATCAAGTTATACTATACAAGTTCTATGATTTATAAGGTTTTCGTGTTCGTTTTGCTAATTTACGTCGTCTAACCTACACGTATTAACCAAATATTTCGTGATCAATAATTTTAGTGTTCCCCATGTTTTTTTATGATTTTGTAATTTTTGCATTTTCAATGCTATTTTTATACTTATGGTAAATTTTAAATAGAAAAATATTGGAAAAAATTAACTCGGCCACAAGTGAATTCTCAGAAGGGAATCGAACCCGCGACCTTTGGAAATCCGGTCCAATGCTCTAACCGCTGAGCTACCGAGACTTCTCGGTAGCTCAGCGGTTAGAGCATTGTTCCCCATGTTTTGTTCTTTCGTGCGTACACGGCTTTACCTATTCTTTTCACTACAAAAATTATTGTATTTAACTATTGATGACCCGTCTGGCGTAGGGGTACGTATTCTTCCTTCTACGCAGAGGGTCCCCGGGTTCGATCCCCGGACAAGACAAATATTTGTTTACATGAACATTTATCTATTTGTCTTGGTCTGGGTGTTTAATACCTATGTATATTATGCAAGTATTTACAAAATAAAGTGTTTAAGTAGATATGTTTATCCGTTATGGAGTATCCATAACACAAGTTCTTATGAAACTTACTTTGGGCTAATTGTGTAAAAAATTTATATATACACTTGGTAGCAAATAAATCGAGCCACTGTGTTATTTTCATACAAACATGCTCACTTTACAGTGTCATTATTCAAAACATATGAAGAGCTATGTAAACATTTGTACGTCGAAGTATGAGTCGAATACTCGACTTGCGAATAAAAGTCCCAAAAAATCAAGAAAACTTTCAGTTTTGTGCAAAGTAAGGGAAACAAATTCACTCAATCGGGTTTCCTACAACTTTATATGGAATGAAAATTAATCAGTTGTTTTAAATGCTAATTAGTTAATTGAACTTTTGACCTCGGCATCAACACCCAAATCTTTGCAGAAATACACATACTTTTTTATTTATAAAACCGTGAAGTGAGTATGTTTGTATGAAGATAACGCAGTGGCTCGATTTATTTGCTACCGAGTGTATATATATATATATATATATATATATATATATATATATATATATATATATTATTATTACTATTATAGGTATATGTTCGTGGCGGTATCAGCCCACAAGTACCTGATCGCGTTCTGCGTGGGCGTGGAGCTGCTGGCCGCGGGGACCAAGCGGTGGCTGTCAGTGGTTTACGTCTTCACTTACTCGTTTATGTCGGCGCTGGGCATCGGCGTGGGCATCCTGATGGTGGGGGGCGCGGGGGCTGCTGAAGCAGGGATATACTCTGTGGTTTTACAGGTAGGAGTATTATTACTATTATTGACTAACGAGTTGAACGGAGTCAAGCGAGTGCATGGCAATTTGGGCTCGCTAGTCTCGCTACCGCCCCATTCTCGCCCCGCGAACCCCGTACGATTACCTGCAGGCGACGGTCTCCTTTTGCGAGGACGTTATCGCGCAAAAGGAGGCATCGGAGCGGATTCGCAAAGAGGACGCTCATGCGAATCGGCTCCGACGAAGACGGGTGGGGCGGAGGAGGCGGTGCTATGCGCACCTTATCGGCGGCTAGACGGCTTGTGAGTCGTCTCCTGGAGGATCGCACGGTCCCCCCTCACCCGTCTGAGAGATGGCTACGCTTGCCCAGCCATCTCTAGTCGCGAAGAGGCCCGGACAACGGGCAGACTGTCGGTCTAAGGGGTAGTGTACCACCCTGATCCCCCATGGCCGACGGCAGTGCAATGGCAAATATAATTAAAAAAAAAGGTAGGGAGAATGTGGAGAAGTGTAATCACCAAGAGCACGGCCCCTAAATTAAAGAAGAAAAAGTGAAACTGCCGTCTATGGGGACCAAGCGGTGGCGCTATTAGTTAAATATTAAAACAATACAAAATTCAATATCATTTATTCAGTCTAGGCTGGTTACAAGCACTTATGAACGTCAAAGAAGCTACGCCATCGGTTCACAAACCCTACGGCGCGGGAGACCTTGTAACGAGAAGAACCGACAAGAAACTCGTCAAGGGCTATTTTACTCCCTGTTTTATTTCATACAGAGTCGTCAAATTGAAACATTCGGTAAGGTAATTTTTTTGTGATGACAATTGACCACATCGTTAAGGTAAATTTTTATCACAAAAAAAACTAAAATAAAAGTACATATTATGTCCTATCTATCCTAACCGTAAACAATTTTCAACTCGCAAGGAAGGACTTATCATACATTACAACAACATTATTCGCATTACAAGATTACTGTACTGCAAGCTGTGATGTACATACAGATAATTATCAATTTATTTTAGATGAAAATACTTAAGTTCTAAACACAACGTTAAGACAAGCAGACTGAAGTAGACTCATTTCCGCTGGCGATGGCGGCGACCGTTCAGAGCATGACGCAAGAACCAGCCATCGCTTCGCTCAACCATATTATAGGGAACGTAACGCCCACCTCACACGACACCGCCGAAGAAACGTTTGAGTGAGCATGACTTACTTCAGGTACTTATGTTAAAGTGTATAAATCTAAAAAACACAATGGCAACAACAAAAAAAAAGAAAGATAAAAGAGCATTAATGTAAGACGAAACTTACAAAGTTACTAGAAGACGCATCAGCTGGGTCGTAATTTAAAGCGTATTAAAAGAAAATAAAAAAAATAATAATGACTATAATATAGGTACCTAATTAGAATAATTGGAGAACATTACTTATTTTTATTTATTCTGATCAAGCAGTGCCACGCTCTCATCAAAACATCATAAATACCTAACATGAAATTAAAACTAAAATATAAATATCTCAACATATTTTAACACGATAAGATATGACCCAGCACCCGTTTATGAGCATGACGCATAAACCAGCCATAGATAAGGCCAGTGGTTACATCTTTACGAATTCCTTCATGTCGGCGCTGGGCATCCTGTTGGTGGGTGGCGCGGGAGCTGCTGAATCAGGGATTGATTACCTGCTCTGTCGAGTCAAGGCTCAAGACGTATCTAACCGATGGCTGACCGTAGTGAAGAGGGTTATATAGACTGTGACAACACACTTAGTTCATAAGGTTTACTTATGTCGCATCGCATCAGGATTAAGGAGATCAAGGTGATGGCAATTATTGACAATATAAAGGCCTAAAGAGAGAATGTGGAGAAGACTTCACTAAGAGCAGGCTCTTAAATTAAAGAAGAATAAGTGGAACGACCGACTGTGGGGACCAAGCGCTGGCTGTCAGTGGTTTACATCTTCACGTAGGTATTCTTTCATGTCGCCGCTGGGCATCGGCGTGGGCGTCCTGATGGTTGGAGCGCGGTGGCTGCTGAGACAGGGATTTACTCGGTACCTTTACAGGCACGAATTAGCAGTGTTTTTAAACATAGGGTATTTATTTATTTTCCCCTTTTTCCACTTTGCCCCACCAGTGGGGCGGCTTGGTGGGCCAAAGTAGAATAATTCAAATTTTCTTTATGTATTCACAAAAGAAAATTTTAATTATTCTTCTTATTAAGCAATTTTAGCCTACTACTTAGTACATTGTAAATAAACTACAAATAATAATTTAATCAACCCCCTAATTGTCTAATTTCAAAATCTATCACAATCCCTTTCAAAGATTTTGTGATTGTGATTTATAGAATTGTTAACTTATAGTCGCAATCCCTTTCGGAACGAATGATGTTTTAAATGACACTTCATTTGTCACTTCTTCATTCCTTCATTTGAATGATATTTTCATTTGTCACTTCGCTTAGACGGTTCAAATTCTTTCATTCAATACATTTCAAAACGCGTCCCGATAACAATCTATATCAAATGTCAAAAGTGACGAGCTGAAGTATGTGAATATCTTTCAAATGACGAATTGAAAGGGATTGCGATAGATTTTAAAATTAGTCAATTTTTAGCCCCCAGGTTAGAGCTTTATCAAGTTACCCAATTATTACTACCGATCGTTATAACGACGATATTTGCATACAAATAAAAATTATATATCTACCTAATTATGAAATCAAAATATGATTCTATTTGAAAAAATACTATTACCATGCTGTAGTTTTCGTAATAAGTGTAATACATAAGGTGACCAGTGGCGTAGCTAGGCGTGGGCGAAGCGGCGGCCCCTCGGGGCCATAAAGGGGCCTCGCGCGCGAGGCCCCTTTATGGGGATAATTTTCTATCCCCAAAGTTAAAGATCTAAAGTTAAAGAAGTTAAAGAAGAAAGAAGTTAAAGATCTAAGTTAAAGATAATAAAAAAATATTTTAGGAATAGTATGAAGCAGGACCGATTGTCTGCTTTAGGAATATTATCAATTGAAGCAGAATTAGCTTCAAAAATCGACTACAAATCTTTACTTCAGCAAAGCAAAGAGCCGAAGGGCATTCTTTTTGTAAAGATTAGATCATACAAGTTAGAAATAAACCCTTTTTTATTATGACTTTCAATGTGTTCTGTTAAATTATATTTCATTTTCGTTATCACTAAAATATGGAAGGGTCACTAATAGGTACTGAAAGGAAAGGGCCTCGCTGATGCGCCTCCGCCCACGTTCAGATTAATCCACGCTACGCCACTGAAGGTGACATACCTAGCTGAGTGGATAACCTTAAGGAGATTAAGTTATTAAAATGAATCGCTATAATGAATGATATACTTGCCGATTATAGAGATATTACTTAAAGATACCGCACGAGTACTTAATAGGTAGGTACTTCAATAGTCAATACATTATTCTAATCTCAACTCAACACAATAAAAATGTGTCGTACGTGCCCTTCTTCTGTCTTAAATAATGGCGTGCTCGCGATAAAATTCGCGAATATTGCCAAAGTCAAGTAAATATATTTTGTAATATATAGAAATTGTACGGTACCTAGATTGGGTTATAATGGAGCCTCACAACACTACTGTTATTACGAAAAGAACTCGGATGAAACTCCGTACGTGCCCTATTAAATTTTGGAGATAAAAGATAAAGATCTAATTACCTACTTAGGTACTTTGGTGACTACACAATAAGTAAGTAGGTAGTTTTTTTTTAGTAAGGAAAAATCGGTTGGTTCTATTTATCCTAAAATATTATAATTGTATCTAGGATATAAAATAAAACCTGAAATAAAATGATATTGAAAGTTGATACGTCGGTACTTACCACAGACATAGATCTATGTCTGTGGTACTTACAGTATCTTCATTTTGTGGACCGTCTTATGTGAATGACTCCTTTGGGATTTGAAGTACCTACCTTACTTCGTTTTTTACCAATTAATAGGAATGGCATTTGAGATGTCAACTGCCAATTCTATTCTTATTGTAACCGCCTTTTACTATTACTATAACTTTAACCGCATCTGTGGTCTAGTGGATAACACCACCGGTATCAGAACCAGAGGTCCCGGGTTCGATTCCCAGTGGGGGGTACATATAGAATTCTGTTTGTTTGGCGATATGACTTCTTGTAAGTCCACCTGGCTTGCTACCTCCATCTTATCTAAGTCTGCGCCATATTAACAATGTCTTTGCCATTGTTATGATCCAGCAGTTAGAGATAAGATAGCCGTTCCTCAGTTGTTGAGAATTCCGGGAGACGCGCTTCACCTTCAGCTGTATCACTAGTTAACATCAGGTATGATGAAGGCTAAGCGTCTGCCCGTTGTTCATAAAAAAAAAATACATAGCAATCAACCTCCGTCCCCAGGGTCTGGCTACCGGCACGTTGGTATACGTGGTGTTCTTCGAGGTGTGGCGCCGAGACGGCACGGGCATAACTCAGTTCATCTGGTCCTTCCTGGGCTTTGCCATCATGACCGTCATTGGGATCTTAGTGGAGATCTACTTTGAGTGAGTATTAGCATGAATAGTTACGTTGATTGGATGCTATAGATCCCCATGATAGCCACGGTGGGACAAATCTAACTTTTTTCCCATTTGTCCCCCGAGGAGACAAAACCGGCGAAACAATTGGGAATGATTTGACGCGAGTGCCGTCAATAGTCCCGCCCGCCTGTTCCTTTTTCTAATGCCCGGTTTACCTACACGGGTCAAGTCTTTAGCGAAATTGGTAAGTAAGTGGGTGGTGATGGTGAGTAAGTAAGACTGGTACACCTACTAATCTTCCAAAACAAAAGACAGCGTCTGATTTTATATGGATCCACTCATACTTACTCACCAGTATGTACGAGTGGATCCATATAAAATCAGGCGCTGTCTTTTGTTTCACTGTCCATGCGCTCGCCACTGTACTTGACCTGTGTAAGTCGGGCATAAGGGCCCAGCCACTTCACCGGCATAGTACGTGACGTCCACGGCACGACCGGTGTCTCGTACCGTAAATTCATTGTAGGTAGCTCGACGCGCGTTTGTAGCGGTACAGACGCGATACGCACGCGCGTCAGACTGTTTTGTAAGATAAAACCGCGTTTAAAAAACGTGGTATGCATAGGCCCTAACATACCTACACCAATTATTAATTCCTGGTTTCATAAACACCATGTTGCAGAGCCGATTAAATCATTACATTTTGTTACAGAGCTGATTAAAACTGTCGAGGAAATCTTTTGGACATCATCTGGAACGGACAATTACTATTTTCGTATAATGGCGTTTTTCGCGGTGCCAAGCATTCCCCGCTCTCCGAAAAGAACCGAAATGACTCTTTTTAGGGTAAAACGACAAACCTTCTCATTTTATCATTGAAGATTCTGTCCCTGTTTCAATGGAAATAGAAGATTTCTCCGTATATTTTCCCTAACAAAGGAATATACCTACTCGTTTTTATACCTACTATTAAGTTACAGACGTCATAAGATACATTTTTAATAGAAAAATATTGGAAAAAGTCGTCTCGGCCTCAAACAATTGAATTCTCAGATGGGTTATAACTTTTTAATTTTGCATTTTGCAATGCTATTCTTATGTGAAAAATATTAAACAAGAAAATATACTAGAAAAAAGCAACTAGGTAGTCTCATGTCGCCCTGACGGGATGCAAAATTAAATGGCTAATTAGATGGCTGTTTCATCTTAATCGATAGTCAAACATTTGTAAAAATGTATCTTTCGAATGCGAGGATATTTCTCGCATTGATGAAACGACGGTGGCCAACACCGAAGAAAGGTGAATATACTAGAAAAAATCGACGTGTTCTCATAGGTCTGTGTAGCATAATTGGTTAGTGGATTTCCAAGGATGCGGGTTGGTATCCCGTCAGTGCGACATGAGACAAGTTGCTTTTTTCTAGTATATTTTCTTGTTTAATATTTTTCTCAGATGGGATTCGAACCTTTGGGACCACGAACTTTGGAAATCCGGTCTACTGCTCTAAGTCTCGGTAGCTCAGTGGTTTGAGCAGTGGACCGGATTTTCAATATAATATGTATAAAAATAAGCATTCAAAAATCATAAATTACAGACTACTACTTATTCTCAAAAGTTTTCTATTGATTTTTAATTTGTATTGAGACAGTTGCGACTGTGTAACATCCAGAGGTAATAAATACATAAGTAGGTTTGAAAAGTATTAGGGATAGGGACATTAGGGTTGTGATACTCGTACAAAAATAAATAGGTAGCTAGGTTTATTATGTTAGTAATTATAATTTTGCGACACTAATGATGACTGATGAGAAAAGCGAGACATAGATGTAACTTATTAATGTTACATTTATGGTCAGTACCAGTGACGTTAAAAGGTGATATTATGTTAGGTAGGGAAATAAGAGTAAGTATTGTTATTCCATAGCCGTGCAAAACTATGGATTATTATTAAAACACTGTATTGTAAAAATTTAAATATTTTAGTTTTAATTAAATGAATACATTCCGCCATTTAACAGTATTTTCTTTTGTTTATTTTTTACTGCGTCATCAATCATCATCCATAATGTACAGTCGAGAAACTTCCCGGTTGACCAGTAGAGTTTTTTTAGGGAGCGTTATTTAAAAAATTTATAGATTTATAGAAAACTTTTATATCACAAGTAATAATAGAACATTAATAGATATTTATGGTAAATTTTAAATAGAAAAATATTGGAAAAAATTAACTCGGCCACAAGTGAATTCTCAGGCTGGAATCGAACCAGCGACCTTTGGAAATCCGGTCCAATGCTCTACCGGATTTCCAAAGGTCGCTGGTTCGATTCCAGCCTGAGAATTCACTTGTGGCCGAGTTAATTTTTTCCAATATTTTTCTATTTAAAATTTACCATAAGTATAAAAATAGCATTGAAAAATGCAAAAATTACAAAATCATAAATTAATAGATATTTCATTTGGATAATATTCTGTGTCTATTTTGTCGTCATTTTTCTATAGTCTATCTACCTATATATTATGCTAATAATAAATGTATCGAGGTTTGAGCCTTTAAAAAAATTCCTGCACACCATTCAAACCTTATTCATTAGATAGAGTATATATGTACCTACGAACAATAATTATTGAGACGGCACGTTTCTAAACCGTATCTATTCTGAAAATGAAATATTCTTTATTCAGTTACAGGAGATTACATAAACTTAATTAATATTGGGATCGCCAGTTAAGTGCAAAGCACCTGTGTTAGGAAATCCCGCTCTTCCATAACTATTATGGTACAAAGTTAGTTCTCCAGGGTACTATAAAAAAAATAACAAAAATAAGAAACAAAATGACAAGTTGAAAATTAAATTCAAACAATAATTAAATAAAAATAAAAAAGGGGGGTTATATGTAGTAGTGATGAGAGTGTGTATGTGTATGTGTGTGTGTGTGCGCGCGCGTGTGTGTGTGTGTGTGTGAAAAAGAGAGTGTATATGCCTGTATATGTTCTATGTTAATTTGTTGCAGAGTAATATTAATTAACTTAACGGCATAAAGCCTCAATTTCGTCGTAACTCATTGTTCGTAACAGCTCTTAATTGAAGGTTTGCATTCCTTTTTATTCATAGGATAGATTGCTATTCTTTTATTAATCGCATTATATAAGTAAGCCGATTGGCGGCGGAATTGTCTCCTAGCAAAGACAGACCTATATCTATCTAATGGAGCCACAGCAAAGTTACGCCTCTTAGCTAGTTTTAGGGGGTCGTATTTTAAGGTTTTGTGTAATCTTAGAACAGAGTTAAGAATATATAATCGTCTAACCGATAGTGATTCTGAGATAAATGCACCTGTTCATTACTATTATTTCATATATTTAAGCTGAAAATAACATCATTTTCATATATAAATATTTCTTACACTCACACCAATTAACCTAGCCCCAAAGTAAGCACTGTAAGGCTTGTGTTATGGGATACTAGGGTAACGGATATAAATACATATAATTATACATATATAAGTGTTTATGTGTAGAAATATATATAAACGTCCATGACTCAGGTACAAATGCTCGTATTCATCATACAAACTTTTCCCCTACCGGGATTCGAACCCGGGACCTCAGAGTAAGCGACACCTTGAAACCGGTGTACGTACCACTCTACCACGGAGGTCGTCATTCTTTATAATGTATTAAATAATAATACTTACTATATATTTAATAATCACCTCATTCGGTTCTAGGACGGTACCTAGCGAATTGCCGCCGTCCCACCAAAAAGTAAAATATGATAATTTATCAGTGTCGTAACTAGGCTTTCATGCGCCCTGTGCGAAATTCTCGGCTAAAAATATCTCGGAATGGATACGGTTTAGAAATGTGCTGTCTCAGTAACTATTGTTCGTACTAAGGCGGTACCCAGACCGAAAGTGGCGCCGCGTTGAATTTTATTTAATATCGTAATTCTAATACACAATTTTAATAAAACTTTACGTGGAATATTTAGAGCCCATTGTCTTGTATTTTTAGAAGGTATCGCTACATCTCGTCATAGTCATTCGTAGAAGTAGATAGCAAATGTGTCAAAAACGGCCACTTTTAGCAGTTTTGCTATCTACTTCTAGCAGTGACTACGAGGGAATGTAATGATACCGTCTAAAAATACTAGACTAGGGGCTCTAAAAATTCTCCGTAAAGTTTTATTAAAATTGTGTATTAGAATTACGATATTAAATAAAATTCAACGCGGCGCCACTTTCGGTCAGGGTACCGCCTTAAATACTCTATCTATTTAATAAGGTCTGAATGGTGTGCAGGCATTTTCGAAATGTCACTAAAACTAGGCATTGCCCTTTTCACAGACTATAGCTTAAATCGCACAGACCTGAAGTACTTTATGAAAATTACTGTGGCGAATAAAGCTGTGCTGTGACACACAGAGCGGTCACAAGTCACAACGCTCCCGACCAGCACTCGCGTAGAGCAATAGAAGAAATAGACCGCGTACAGAGGGCTTAGTGTGAGTTTGCAAATGTCCAAACGTTACAATCGCGTAAGAGTAAAATTTTGACAGATAGCCTAAATGCATTGAGAATAAGGTTGAGAATTAAACTCAATTCGCAAACTGCGGCGTAAGCGAGTAAAGTGACAAAACTCACACTAAGCACCCTGTACCTAAATTTAAAACGGAATTCGTAGGAGACCTAATCACCCATCGCGCACAGTGAAAGACGGTCAAAATGAAAAAAAAAAACATGAATGATAACAAGGAAAAATAATGATATTTGCACTGTATTGTTTTACTTATTTTGCTGTAATTGTATTGTATTATCTTTAGATACCTATCTAAGTATATTTACTATCTGCCCTCGTTTAGTCTGTCCCACAGTTTAGTCATATTTTTATAATTTATAATTTTATTATTTTTATTTATTTATAATCTTTATATTTTTTTAATTAGTCGTAAAAGATCACTTCGTCTTATGTTATGTTCATTGCATTAGTTATTTACAAATAAGATGCATTTGTTTCCGACTTTTTAAATAGTTTATAAGTACGATAAGAAATGAAACACAGAAGTAATTTAACAAATCAATAGTGTAATTAGAAATTAACATTTCATACTATCGTTATAATATTCTATTCTTAAACAAAATAGATATAATTACTTATATATCCTAAATATATTTTAATATTTTTAGGCTGAATAAAAACACAGAATATGCAGGCGGTTAAATTACACATCTATCTGATAAATCCAGCGGTTTTAGACAAAAATCAAACTATTAGGATACATGACAAAACGGTTTTAAATGAGTTTATTAGTAAAATATGTTATGTACTTATTTTAAATTTACGATTGCACACGACGGTGCGCACTTTTAAATCTTAGAAACTAATACGATTGAGAGAAAAGACATTGAGAAAATTTCGAAAACTTACATCTATCTGGTACACGACAGAAGTATGTATAGTATAATAGTTTTTAAGCCTCGCCATTAAATTTCCTACTTTCATTATGTCTAAGGCCGGTACACTTTATTCGTCATACTTACAACAATACACTTTAAGTAATAATAAAGTTTTGAATATTCAACTATAATATAGTCATAATAGTCTATTGCAGATTTTGTAATCTCATTACAACGCTAGATATATATATATTTTGGATTATAAAAGTTGGTTTACACGGATTATCGATAGTGTAGCAATGATCTTAAGTCATACAGAGCAAAATAGGCGAACTACGGGTTCGATTACTAGCGACGATCCGTTGAAAACAACTTTATTATAATTGTCTTATAATGTACCTACCAATAGTTATAATATAAATGAAGAAATATGACGAAAAGCGTAAATAAACATAACTGGAACTTATTAAATACTAAATGCAACACGTGACTATATTACGAAAAGATTGTTAACAAACTGTAATTTACAGGCACCATTATCTTAATCTAAAAAATTATAAAAAAATAAATATTAAATTCACTATTCACATAAGAGCATAATTTATCATAGGAAAATCAAGTGATCATTTTTTAAATATCTAACTTTTAAATCTCACTAATAAGACCTATTTGAAGACATTTTTGATGTACATTATATAATATATAACGTTACATAGTTTTAATCGTAATAATAATTTAACTGTGCAGAACGTGAAATTACATGTCATACGTGTTAGAATTTCGTTTTGTAGCATTTGAGCAGCGAAAACATTTAGCAGAATTTCAAATATGCACATAACATCGAAAGTTTCAAATAATAATAATCGTAATTAGCTATATAAATTGAGTTAGGTATATCATTGGTTACAAATTCATACTTAGGATTACCACGCACAATGAAGATAAAAACTGAACATACGTTTGTTTTGGCACATTGCAAAAACCTAAATCAGTAAAATAAATAGGAAACTTAATCTAATTAAATATTTAAAATAAGTTTTTTTGTTATAAAAAATACAAAGTTAGTAAAAAGACTTTAAATTGAGGGAGTAAAATAACATTATTTACTCTTGTCACATTTTTCAGAACATCATTGCCTTGAGCTTAAACAATAGTGAAAACTAGCGGGGTAAGTTCAGTTTAAAATAAACTTGACTGTCTAGGAAGAAATACATCTAACAATCTTTGATTGCCAATTGCTGCACTTTTTGATATGTTCATTTTGTAAGCTTTAAAACCCTTTATATAATATTTGCAAGAGACGCACACACAGGTAAATAACATAACTGTACTTACCACAATAACGTCAAAACAGCCATTAATTTATTGCAGCTAAAATGACGCTTACCAACAACATTATTTTTTTATATAGACTATGAAACTAACATTACTACTTTTGTTTTATTTCATTTTTTTATTATTATTGAATGAGATGTACGTCAACCAGATATTATTTTATTTATTGCCATGCGTCATATAACTTTAACAACGTTTTAAGTAATAATCAAATATATTTTGTCTTACTCACATCATCATACAATAACATCGTCTAGACAGCTTAGCATTTCAATATTATTTTGAAGAATGACAAATTATTAGTTGATTTCTTCGAGACTATTGGACAAGTCCAGTTAGCAATCCAAAACTTACATAAAAATTCAGTGACGCTTGGTAATATTAAGCATTAAATATTTTTTACCTTGATATAAGATAGCAATAGTTATTTGGTGATAGGAATCATTTAAATCAATGCTAGACGCAGCCTATACAAAACTGTAATTTGGAATGAAGCATTTGTACTTATTGAATGTGGTAAACATACCTATACGAGTAACTGTTTATGCAATATATTTACTTGTGATTACTTCATGGTAGCGTCATTTTATGGATAATTATATATGTTTATATTCGATGTTTAAGACTTGAGAAGTTTGTTCGTTCGCTGGTTTGCAACTGCTATGCGTGTCTCGTTGCTCTCACCCTATAATATACAATATTCATGTCAAAAATGTTTCAAAGAGTTACAATCAGTCAATATAATCTAATTGAGATCTATTGACAAATTGTAACAAGAAGAGTGCATATTAGTGCTCAAAAATATCATATATTATCATAACAATCACGCTAAACAATACGTAGGTATATATTTTTTTTATTATCGGAATATTTTAAAAATAGCAACTAATATCGAGATAAATAACACTGCTGAAAGCTTATACATATTTACTTGTAGCGAAGTCAATCCAAATAATAAACAGAAAATTATAACACAAACCTGTAGAGAGGATTAAGATCAGAAAGAATATAATGAACGATAGGAATCTCAGTAAAAAGTTTACTGATTAGAAGAATATTATAAAAGTAAGTTGAATAAAATAAAACAAGAGAAAATGACAAGAACAAATCTTGGAAAGAAGTCAATATAACAAAACAAAATTGTGTAAATGTAACATTGGATAAGAATATCACAATTAGAAATGATTCCATGGTTAACGGCGACAAAAGGCAAATTCTGAAAGCTTTTAATATCACATCATAATACCTATATTTGTATTTGTTGATGATAAATCTTTAAAATAGTCTTTTGTCGCATACCTGTAACTTTACTAAGTTAGCGTTTAGAACAAAAGCAACGAATTTTTATTAAGTTCAATTAATTTACAATTTCTATTTTACTACCTACTCATTCAAATTATTTATTAATATTATTTTAACCATGGAGGGCTTACGAACTCTGCATAAGTAATAAGTAGGTAAACAACAATACTTAGTAAAGTCAAGGTTTAGGTATAATGCCTAAATGTAAAAAGCAAATCCTGTGAGTAGCTTGCTTATATAGGAATATAATACAAGCTGTGCCCAGCTTAGTATTTGTAAAAGAAGGTAATAATATAACAGTATACTCACGGTCATCGTCGATGTGTCGCATGTTTGTGTGTGTGTGTGTGTGTGTCTCGTGGCTTAGCAGACGCTTTTTATATTTAAATTGCGTCGGTCGTTTGGACTCTTTAATGTTTTTTTGGTATTTTGTAAAGTTCGCCAATATGTAAATTTACCTATTAAATGGCGTAATTTTAAATAAAACAAAACGGATATATAACTGCCCTCTACTAGTAAAATTAAGTACTTACTACTTGAAAACAAACTTTTTTATTAAAATCATTCTACTAAGATTATGCAATTTGTCTTTAGTTGTTTGAATTCTAGTTTATTTTATTACTTAAAGTATAATGTAATCCTATCAGTTGCTTATTGAGATTTTCCTATCAAACCTTATCATCGAAGTGTACAATAAGTACATAGTATTAATTAAATAAAAAATCAGCTGATTAAAAAATAAAACCCAAACTATATGAATACTGAAATAATTTATTTCTCTCAAAATAATAAAAAATAAATAAATATATAAACTCATAATTGTATATTGATTATCGCTAAATTACGGTAATAGCTATAATACTAATTAAAATATTTAGATTTCATAGAAGCAGATATGTGTGGATATGTGGAAAGGTTTACAGTTTCATCAAATTGGTCGATTTATATAAGAATTATGACACTGGTGAAATGTCATGAAATAAATAACTTAGAAATATTGAGTTCCATAATAATAAAACTTCCGTGAAAACATTGAGTAGTCCGTCCTATTTCACATAGACATAAATGCTCCTATGAAAAAAGATATAGTGAAACATGAGATCTGAGATATTTCAGATTGCAATCAGATTCCTGAACGATTTAAACATTACATTTATTTTCAACCTACTATCACATTTCAATCCGTCTCTTTCATTCCCATTCAAGTATCCCTTTCATGCGAATTCCTTTTTAAAACGACGCAAATGCAAACTATGCTAAGATAAATAATAGTTCATAAACAAAGAACGTAAACGACAAGATTATGCATAAAGCTACAGATATTTTCTATAATTTTGATGCCATTATGATTAACTAACGTCAAAAATGTAAAAGAAACTTATAAAACTTGACATTGATTATTTCAAATAATTTTGCGTTAAGCTGTTACGGTATCTTAGCATTAGATATTAACGAGTTACTACAATGTTAACAACAGGGTAAATGTATATTCTCAAAATAATTTTCTCACCAATATAACCGGCTAAGAATCTAATTGTATGTTAAAGATATAAGAAAGTGGTGTAGTTATATTTGATAATAATAGGATATAAACAATTTAGGTACATGACGTACTGCATAAACTGACCACCAATGACTAAAGTAGAAAAGAATCGGCCGATTTACATAATAATGACGTTTGTATAAAAGCTACCGTGAAAGAACATTCGTTTTTGATAAATTCATTACGAATTTTAGAATAATTTTATAACAATTGCGTCGTGTTATACTTTCAAATTATATCCAAGTACATTATATGGACGCTAGTAGAGTGGCTAGAGATCGTAGTTCTTTAAGAAAATTAAATTTGATAAAAAAAGTAACTATAGAAATAGACAAGAGTCAGATGTTCACTTATACAGTAGCATGATAATATTTGGAATATACGAAGATCTTAAAGATACATTGAATAGTATAGATAGCATTTCGAAAAGAGATATTATCTAGTTGCGGTCTCCGGTTGCAGAACTTTAGAAAAATAAATATTTGTAATAGGTTCTTGATGGCATTTTGTAGCTTCAAAGGCTGTAAAGATTTTCTTAAAAATATTTAACTTTTATTGCTTTTTGCTTACTTATTTCTTATGTTACTTTCGCTTAACTGAAGATCTATGACACTTACTAAATTTCCATCGAGTGTATATTATATTCTATTCGGCTGGTTAAAAAAAATATCCTACATCAGATTTTTCATTTGTCGGAAAACTTAGTTAAGCTTGGTTTCGACGGATATAAGCTTCGAAAAAGACATTTAGTTAAGCGATACATAACAACAGTTTTGTCCCCTGTAAATGAGGTTTAACTATCCAACAAGTAAATACGCTGACTTTTTAGGTAACGCACCTTTTTGGTAGCTATAATAATTGCTAAGATCATAACGTTGAATTATGTAACCCAGAACAGCCAATCAATGAAGATCGGAAACATTTCAAAACTCATTTACACCAATGATTTATATAGAGCACGAGCTTTTTAAAAAAATAGAAAAGAAAATTGTTTGAATGCAAAGAGGTGAATGTAGTAATGAGTATTGATTCGTTTCCAGAATTTTGTATGTGGAGTGTACGGCTAGGTGTCCGCAACCGGTGCGTCCGACCACGAGACCGCGCTTGTGTAGTGGTGTGTGCCGCAATCCTTTACTTGAGGAGCTCGTGTGCACGCTGATTCGCCAGTGTTATCCTCGTTTCGTTCGAGTCACCCTAAGGAGAATAGCGTTTTTTTCTGCTTCTTTCATCAAAATACAACACTGCGACTGCTGATTTGTCATTATTATTTTATCTTTTGTTTGTTACCATGCAGTACAGTCGCTGTTTTTTGACACTCAGTGGATGAGTGTTTCTGATGAGCTCTATTGAAGGTATGTTAGTCAATGGATGTGATCTCTAGCACTGGGTACATAATGACAGTGTCGACAGATGTGTTTTGGAGTATCGTGACATGTCCAATAAGGTAAAGACGGCACACCGAGGAGAAAGTATTACCACACCAACCAATCAGTTCTAGACAATAACTACGAAGGTTTTGGAAAGACATGCAAATAGACATATGTGCTAAAAGCAGTAGCAGTTAACAGAATAACTTCCAAAGTTTGCCACACTCACACACAGACAGCACACACACAAGCACGCACACACACGCACACATCTGTTAATCACACTCTTCGGCCAAGAAAAGCGAAGGTTCATGACTTCTCACTATTTTGATCGGGAACTTATTTTCTTTATGTAACTATTTAGTAGCACCGCATTGAGTTTGTGTCTTTAACGAAATTTTTTGCAATAAGTTGCATTAACACATATCTCTATTACATTATGGAGGAGGTCAGATTAGTGACAAAGCGAGTGACTGCCATTTTGGACACCAATAAGCGGAACAGTTTTTATTTAATGAAAAACGGGGAGACTTAGGCTTCATCATACCTGATGTTAAGTTTTGATAAGGCTGAAGATAGAAGCGAGCCTCTCCCGGAATCCTCAATCACTAAGGAACTGGCTATCTTATCTCTAACTCCCGGAACACAACAATGCCGAAAACATTGTTGTTGTGGCGTCAGACTTAGATAAGTTGTAGCTAGCCAGATGGACTTAGAACAAGTACTACCACCAACCAAACCGAATACAATATTTACCCCCGCTGGGAATCGAACCCGGGACTCCTGGGTCTGATACCGGTGGTTGTACTACTAGACCACAGAGGCGGTGAAACTCAGTACAGATCTCTATTCGATGTAAATTTTCGAATGCAAAAATGCGAATTAAATAGAATTCGTTGTCTCTATGTAAATAGTGTTATTATGAATACCGCTAATAATATTTTCCGTCATTGTAATTATCAGATAATATAAGTAGAGAATTTTTTAAATAACCCACCTAACATCGAAATTTTTGTAACGATTATACGTACTACTAATGTTTGGAATATTGTAAACAGTTTATGCTTTTAAGTTATTATGGCCTCTTAGTATTTATAAGATAATTAACGAGTTTACTACAATGCTAACAACGGGATAAATGTACATTCTCACAATAAATTCTCACCAATATAACCGACTAAGTATCTACTTGTATGTTGTACTTAATGATATAAATTGTGGCGTAGTATTAATTGATAATGATTTATTGATAAACTTACTTTAATATTTTTATAACTACATAGAAGAAGCACTACTACTATTCAGAAAAAAAAATAGAATATCGGCTAAGAAAAACAATATTGATATCGCGAACACAAAATAAAAAGAACTGAAAGAACCTACTTATATTAGAATTGTAGTAAATATTTATAATATTTGTTATTGCCGATGTGTTTAATTTTGTATTGAAACAATTGACAGTCGAATTCTGAAAGTATTGTTGAAAACAATAGCAGTATGTCACATACGAGTGATAAATAAAAGGAAGACACTAGAACGATTCGTGTCCGATAATGTTGTATGTGGTAGTGTGGGGCGGGTGTCCGACCCGAGCCGCGCCTGTGTGTAGTGCCGCAGTCCTTTACTTCAGGAGATTGTGTGCACGCTGATTCGCCACTTCTATCCTGACAGTGTTCGATTCGCCCTAAAGAGAATAGCGCTTTGTTTTTGCTTCTTACATCAAAAAACAAATAAAACTGCGACTGTTCATTTGTGTTGTCACCATGCAGTACAGTCGCTTTGGGAATAATAGTCGGTTGATGTGTATGAGTCTATTGAGGATATGATCGCTAAATTGGGTACATAATGACAGTATCGACATGTGTTCTAGAGTATAGTGACACAGCCTTCGTAGCAGTGAGCTAGAACTGATTGCCTCTAGCGATACTGCACGAAGGTTTTGGTAAACATGCGGTTTAGATAATAGACATATGTGTTAAAAGCAATAAGTAGTTTACATACTAACATAAAGCGTATGTCAATGCATACATACATACTCGCACACATTTGTCAAGGTTGGTATCGACACAAGCGACATACTGGGATCAACATTTTGTGATATGGATACCATTTCTTCTGTAAAAGAAATAGAGTTGAAAATGGTTTAATCCATTTTCAAAACTACCACAAACCGTATTTTAGTTGTTAGGTGCTCATGTGTTCGTGTCTAACAAATGTTAGTATGTTACGATTATTCCCATTAACACATATATCTATTGCACTATTGGATAGGTCGTCTAGTGACAGGTTGCCAGGAAAGCGAGTTACTGAAATTTTGAAGGCCAATAAGCGGAAGAAAGTCGCACAGATCGAATGATAGACAAGGGCAAACTATTTGCACTTCCACTTCTAGTGACAGCCAGACACTTAGATGGTGAAAATGACAATGAAAAACAAGAGACAGGGCAAAATTTTATGAGTAACATAAAAATTTTACCGCGTCGTTAACACCAATATTTCAAAAACTTGAAAAAAAAACATAGAATTATTTGACATTACTATGTACATGAATAGTACAATAGTAGACAAAAATCAAAACATTATATCAGAAGTGCAAGCGATATCGATATAATACTGTTTTAAGGTTGATTTTACACAATTAAAATAAAGCTGATAACTGAAAGAATTAAAATATTTTGAGTTGAGTACTGTTCAAGAATCAGTTAAGTATTTATGAAAGAGTCGTCCACCATCATAGACAACTTTGAGAATTGGTATAAATAAAGTATAACTTTTGATATATTTTGAACTTGTAGCGTGTAATCTATACGTTATTATTAAATTATTGTAACGATCGCTTGCACTTTTAAATTACAAAAATTAACGACGAATTCACGATGGTACTCTCAAAGCAATACACGAGAACGTTGCCACAAGTTTACTTATTACTGCATTAACCAACTTCAAAGAATTCATTCATTTCGGATACATTTATTGAATGTTATTTCAGTCGATGTAGCGTAGAATATAGCTCCAAAATACCAAAATCAGACAAAGGTTCTCAAAATATTGAAAACTACGCAAAACTAGATCTCTTATGGATTCTCACTTTTATATCTTAAACATTTATTACGAGTAGATTTTCTACTAATCTTATGACGACTAAAATATTTAAATTTATCTTTGCAAATTGCAAGCAAAATACTGTCTGGTTCGACCAATTTTGTTTTCGGCTAGATACTATAAATGCAATTTTCGTGGCAATGTTCATTTCATTCGTGGCAATGTTCATTAGTGTCCTAGACGCCAAACCAAGCGGTTGTCTCCTAGCGTAAGCATGGTTTGTATTTACCTTGCGGTTGATGCGCTCGACCTGGCGGTTCTGGTTCTCGAGCTCGGAGCCCATGTCCAGCGCCATGTTGCGCAGGTTGCCGATCATGGTGTTCACTTGGCCCATGTTTTCCTCCATCTCGTCTTCGCGGGCATCGTTCGTTATCCTGGAAAACGTGTTTGAATGCTTGATGGTAGAGTATGCCATTAATTCTCCAATTGGTAAAATTGATTTGAATGAAAAGAAGAACTCAAATATTTTTTACACTATTTCAATTCTAAAACTAGACATCAAAATTACAATCAAGAAGAAATTGAGTAGGATACATGAAGAAAGAAAGATACATTTATTTTATTTGACATTATTTGAAAGTATCTGAAAATGCGCTTGTACAGATACCCAAGGAAGCCTTTTTGTAAGAAAGGAAAAGCCCATTATACACGCACATCGGACATTCCAATTTTGACCGGACCAATGCAGAAAATATACCTAAAGTTTTTAGTCACGGGAGTTATTTAGGACGAAACCTTAGAATAAAATTTTGCCAATATGATCACGAAATGTCAGGTTTCTATCAAACATGACTCCTAGGTCTCGCACGCTAGATTCCCTGGAAAGTAATAAGCCGTTTAGTTTATAACTGTACACTATTGGTATCCTCTGTCGAGTGACGGTCATAATTGAGCATTTGGCAGTATAAAGGCAAACTGCATCGACTTCACACAGTACATCACTGCAGTCCTCATTCGATATTACTTTTCGAAGAGTGAAGTCATCTGACATCGTTCGTTAAATCATACAGTAAATCTTTAATCAGCATCATACATTAAACGTCGTGCGTTACTCAGTGCCTTTGAGAAATCATTATAAGTTAAAATAGGAAGGGTCCAAGTATAGAGCCCTGGCTTACTCCAGAACGTGTATGGTGCGGATTAGATACGTTCAGACCAGACCAAGTCTGGCAAACTGCTGTCAGTCTCGAAGATAACGCAATGAGGCGAACAGTTTTGGAATAAAACTTAAAGCACAGAATTTTGTTAGTTAAACATCATTATGTACCCGGTCAAAATTTATCATAGTCATTCAAATTATACAGACCTGCCTATGTATCCGGCTTGTGGTCCTATTCCGTTGCGCTCGTCCATGACTCGCTGCGGTTGGTTGTTCACAACTTTGCCGTCGTCATTGCCTTTCCACGTACCATCATCTTCTTTGAACGACGCTCCTCTGTGACATAAAAAAGAGTAACAGTTATTGAAATGTGGATATTATATCTAAAGGTTCTACAATAGAATTTAAGTCATCATAAGCACATTTTCTTTCAATTTCCGTTCTCCATTTTGAAACACCAAATATCGTAAGGGATTTCGCACACTCATAACCCACGCTCGCCCTCTTTAAAAGTCGGTCATCTGAGTGAACCAAATGCACGAGAGATTTAATAGATTTATACAACATTTGCAAATGCGGCGAGAAGTCTTGGGCGTAGTTAGGCTATAAGAAAGCGGGATCCTTAATGATATCGATAAACAAAACAATAGAGTTTGTTGACACACGTACTTATTGCAGGGCAGGACACAGATGCCGCAGCATTTCTCCATCCCTGAGAGATTCTTCTCGGCTTCGCGCATGTCCGCGTTTATTTGATCCATTCCCTCCTCGATTCTGTCCAATTGTTCTGTCCACACACACACCAACAATCGAATTTAGATTTGATCTTTTTAAACTCACTTCAATGTGTACAAGCTCCTAACTCACTAAATATTTAACAAATTCTTTTAATGTTACACGACTTTTCTCTTTATTCTCATTTCATTATTCAAAATCTTTTGTCAATTGTAAATTCTCAACGCTCTCGACAATTCCGAGCTAAGTGTAAGACATTATTTATGTAACACTGACAGATTTGCTGAGCTCTTATTCCAACTAATTATCCATGCAAGTTTGAATCTCAGTTCCTACTGCAATTCTAGGTTGCTTTTAATCTAGCTGTTAAGCATCTATTTGAGTTTACTTGAAGGCTCTATAGAGGTGGCCGGGGTTATGTCTTACACTTGATCCGGTAACTATATTGCGATTTATTACCTTGAATTAAATGATGTATGTGCTGATACTAAGTGATAACAATATACTATACTCGTAATAGCTAACATTTAGAGAATCAATAAAAATAACATAAAGAAATACAAAAAAACCATGCAAACAGCAAGAAGAGAATCGTGCATAGCTAAATGCGTGAGATCAACTAAAGAAATATTTTATTAAATAATCGAACTCAACTATTCAGCGGCCCGCCCGCCGCGACGGGGGACCGGGCACATCACGGATGCAGTTTAGTAATTAGCTTTATTTAAGTGCGATCATGACATTTTACCTTTTATTGTCCTTTATAAAGAAACTGTTAGCAAATTTTCAATCGGTAACGTTAAATAGGTATCATCGCCATTCAATGAACTTTCACAAATTATTTGAACTGGCATTTCAGACAGAAGCTTTACTAAAATATGAGTGATGCAAAATAGTAGGTACTACTGGATGCTTACCGCCCTGTTCATCCAGCATGACCAGGGTTTTCATGCCCACCTCGTGACTCTACAACACAATAATGATGTCACTATAGCTCGCCAAACGAATGCGGTGAGGAGTCGGGAGCGGCGCTGCGCCGGCGCCGCCCGGGACAACTCAATACCGAACTCAAACTCAACTGAACAGAAAAAAATAAAACGCCACGGGCGCCCGCGCCGCCAGCGGTGGCGGCGCGCGCGCCCCGGGTGATCATGAGAAAACAAATCAACTTAGCAAATGAGCGTAACCATAAAGCCATTCCTAAATGAAACGTGAATGTAGCAAAGTATTAATTAGTTGAAGAAGAGAAATGAACAAACTAATATGTGGTGTGGCGAGGAGCGAGCGGCGCGGAGGCGGCGCCGCTGCCTCGCGGACAGACACAGACGCATCGAGCTAACAGTTACAGTCCTACGTCTAACATTAACAGTACGCTGCTAGCCATGGAGATGAAGGCGTATACCATACTCTATACGTCCAACAGATACACCAGGTAAACGCGCATTCATTTCAGTACCGCAGTATCATTACGAAGAGTAGATTCGGAAAGATAAATAAATATACCTATTAAAAAGCGTTCCCATCGATAAATATCAACGGAAGAACTAAACATTTTGCGCAGCTCATTCAAATTAAATCTTCAGCAAAAGATAGAGTAACAGTCTTTTGCGACAATTAGCAACGAACGGCCATCGGGCTTATCTATTTACACTATAATTTTAAGTCATCCCCATCGAAACATAGATACACACGCAACATCGATCTCAGATAAGTCGTTATTCAAGAGAAACGTCAAAGAAAAACAAAGAGATTAATTATGTTAACTGCACATTCAACACAGACGTTCTCACGTTTCGACTACCCATTTTCAGATTTAACTCTTACCGCCCTGGTGACTCAACATATGAAGCGCTTGCCCCCCGGCGTCCTCGCTCTATACATAAAATAGAAATCAAAATAATATATCGTAGGAGAGAGTATCGGGGGTGTGTGGGTGGCGGGGTGCGGTGCGCGGGGTGCGCGGGTCGCGCGGTCGCGTGCGGCAGCGTGGCGGCGGCGGCGTGCGCGTGTCGCGGGGCGCTAGCGCTATGGCCCGGCGCTACTAGCGTACGGGCGCTACGGGTGCGGGGGGCGGCGGGCGGCGCGGGGCACTCACTCGTAGTCTGCGCCCGCGCCGCTCGCCGCACACACACTACTCCATCCACAACGACATGCATGCATTCAAGCTTGCAAGTAAAACCAGATTCAGTTTCATCTGTGCTCAGTTTCATATGATTCATGATTATTCTGTGTGATGTCAAGAGTCGTGCGTTGAGGAGAAGCGTTTCGAATTTACTTTGCTCGTTCATTATTCGTTTCATGTGATTCTGGTAAAGTAGTCAATTTAGAGTTAGGTTCGAACATCTGAAATGCAGAATGTAAGTATCGGTACAATCGAATAATTTCGTTTGTAGTCATGTAAATTCGGTCGTCCTGCTTGACGTTCGTAAGGGAATTGAGCTCGTTGTAAGTTGTGCAAAGTGGTGTATATTATCTACATAACGAAAATAATATACAAAGATGTGGGTTTTCCGTGATCATCTCGTCGTGTGTGTCATCGAATGTTAAAGGTCGACCTTTCGAAGGATGCCCGCACCTTTGTATTGGTTTAGCAGTGACGAAATTTTAAATATATATTTAATGCGATACCCCCTTATTATCTTCTAATACGGTGAGCCCGTCTTCGGGTCGGCTGAAAACCCTACGACGCTCCAACAAGATTAGCGAAAAAGGTAAAATAGATAAAACTGTAAATAATGTAGTGTTGCAAAGTTGCAGATCACTCACCTCCCTGGTCGTCTAGAGCGACCAGAGTACGAATGCCGGCCTCCTTGCTCTACGCCGCAGAAACAAAAAGTCACAGAGCATGTTAGTTGTGAGGGGTACAGTGGAGTGAGTGGGCAGTCGCTCGGCCGGCTCGCGGCCGGGTGCTTGAGGAGTTCATGTGGTGGTAACAGTTATATTACAGTGTCACACGAAGGACGGCATCTTCGCGATACCAAAAACCCTGCCATCAATTGTGGTGTGTCTTCACACATATTGTTTACATAGTTTCGAAGATGCCATCCCTTGCTGTCTGAACTGTGATGTATAGAGTTGTTCAGAGTCTCTTCTGTGTGAAAGACAATATTGTTATGTCATTTTATACCACATACAGATAATAAGGTTAATATTGAATGTTTCACATAAAATGATTACTAAAAAAGATATGAAAATAATCAATAATACGCTGTCAATATCGGTACGCATAAAATAAACCATAAATAAGTAAAACATAATAATATAGACACATACATCATTAACGATAATATCAATTGGTCTGTATTTTGTGTGAGAGTTGAAGGTGTAGCTCGATATTTTGTTGCGAGTCCAGTGGTAGGTACGGGGGTGTGTTGCGCCCATATACTGGTAGTATTGTGAATGTTCGAGAAGGCATGAAAATCATACAACATAATAGATTTACAGTCAACAACAGAGAGCAGCCACTACACAGAGACCTAAAGTACAGAGTCAACTAAAACAGGATAGTACGAACATCAACATAAACTGATCCTGACAATCTTGCAGCCATTCAGGTGATCAGTAGGTGTTAGGATGTCATAAAATAGCCCGAGAGGTACAGAGGCAAATCAAATTGTAGACGGAAATATGTCGACAGTGTCTATGAAGAGGAAATATTAAGTCATGAGAAAATAGGTAAGACAGTAGTGAAAGGTGCGTTTGATAGTAGTGACCCAGCCTCAGGGGCAGATAGGTTCTCGGAAGTCAAAGTATAAGTAAGTATAAAAAAACGAGTTGGCGTCCAGGTATTTGAAGGGTTCGTTTCGGAAGCAAGCCCAAGCACAACGGATTGACTATTAATTAGACAGGAAGCGCACGTCTGGGTCAGATAACATTCTAAAGGGGATGCTAATATCTGAGAAGTAGTTTCAACTAATATGGGACAGGGATCATTTTCTATGGTCAATGATGGGCTTCATGCTTTGGAACCAAAAACAGCGAATTTGGGCCATCATGTTAGGCGCTGACGGTTAAGTTTCTAATCTAATCAATGTATCGGTTTCGTCATAAAAGAAACGTAGCTAAGTAATTTCGACCGCTAAGGGAATTAACTGTCAGCACCACAGGTAGTATTGCCCACAATTTAATTACATAAATGTACAGAACTACAAACAACACAAAGGGCTAAAAGGTCTCTAACATTTTTGGACACAGGCACGGATCATGCAACACCCAATATGTATGATTATAGTAACGTAATATTTTACATATTATATTCCAAAATGAACAAAGGTTAACCAAATAAATAGGGAAGTTATATCCGGAGAGCTACTAATAAATACATAAACATTTATAACAAAACGTAATGATATAGCGACATCGATACACAACAGCCAGGGATAGCAGAGGCTGCGCCCTAGGGGAAACGATGGGACGGGTGTCGGAGACCAAACCGAGCTTGGGGCTATCCAGGACACTTCCGCTATACCCCTCACTCCCTCGAATCGAGAACACCTCTCTCACAGATGATCACAAATAATTACATGACCAACACAAACCAAATCAAATCATAACTATGTGGGGAAACAAATTTTAATCCAACATAAACGCGTCTCTACCAATTCGGTACGCACAATTCCATCGTTTCAATGAATCTATAATCAGTAAGAAGATATGGGAAATTTTCTCCAGTATTCTCGCACGCTTGGAAAATCAATAGAGCAGGTTTAATGAGACACATTAGGTATTCAGGTCATTTACACAATATCAGTCGTTGAAATTGATATAAAAACGAATACCACGCGAACTCGATTCTACGTTAAATATAAATTTAACCGCGGCTATATTGCTTCGTTTTTCATATCAAGATCTTGACAAAAATAAAATTTTGCGTTTCTTTGGGGAACCATTTTCATACAGAATATTTCAATCAATTGGACATGAGATTAGTACATTGGGAGGTATTCTCGACATTTCCAAATATGTCACTCCCATAATTTAACATAGCAAAATATAACTGTTATAAAATACACGTCATAAAATAATTATGTGACCCGAGCAATTATAACTTTATCCTACTTAAGCTATCTTTATTTTCTTTTTTCCAATATTCAGGCTTACTTTGTATTTAATTAATAATGCACGGTCGCGGATATTGATTCCCGTATCCCGGTCCACTTGGATATTTTTATCAACAATAAATGATTAGTTTCCCTGACAGAGGTTCGCTAAGTACGTGGATACGAAAGTCAACTTTTTAAATATTTTATAACAGTTCCATTGGACATTTGTGAAATCCATAGATTATAAAGGTTAAGCGCTAAGATACTGACCTCCTCGCATAGCTGCATCATGCGCCGGGTGGATTCCAATGACTGAAATTCAAATATATAACAAGTTATAATATATAACTGATAATTTAATATAAACTTAAATATATCCAACTAACATAAATAAAATATCAACTCAGAAACTTAACTCTAATTTGTCAATAGTGATTAGTTTGTAACTAAACAACGAACGGGGTGAATCTACTAATTTGATTATTATGGTCAAGGTCATTTCTCCCTTGCAGAATCAAACTTTCTTCAGTTCAGGGACAGTAATTAAATTTAACATTTTTGTACTTTGTCGTCATACTAACTATTTTGCTTATCGAATTTGCAACCCACGTCATACCTACTCGGTATTAAGATGTTCTTCTGTCTGAGGATGCTCGTGGTTGACCATTGCCATACTATTATCCCACGATCTGATTGTATTGCCTAGGCAAGCGCGTCTGAGCTCAAGCTTGCCCTTTTTAGGCAGAGTAACTTTTCCATTTATGTATAGTAGGTACTAGTATTAACGACACCATCTCATCGTTGCTGGATCTGACAGCCAGGCGCGGCATTTTCGAGTTACCGAGTGACCGAGTTACGTTCGCAGCGAGGCACGCTATGCATGCATCTGTAGTTAATGGTGTTGGCTGCGAGGTGTGCCATTTTCAGAACGAACAGTTATCATCTCTATTAGTAATATTACTCAGAGTGTTGGTGTGGTAGTCATCGATAACCTGCCCGGCTCGCATCTGGAGCTGCTTGAGTTCGCTGCGAGGCGCGCCATTTCCAGACAGAGTTACTTCCTCATTGCCGGATCTAGCTGCGAGGCATACCATTTTCGAGCTACCTTCTCTATATCTAATGTCATTATGAATACTGGTTTGGTACTTACGTCATCGGTAACCTGCCCGGATCGCATCTGCAGCTGCTCGAGTTCGCTGCGTGGTGCGCCATTTTCGGCGGGGGGTACTGCTGCCGGCATCCTGAAACAACATGCACAACATTAGTTTGTGCTGTTTTAGTTAATGAAATGACATGGTTCATTATTACTACATCATCTCGTACTCGTACTAACTGGGTTAGAAAATTAATGAGTGTGCGTGTGCTGTAGGGCCTGTAGTGGACCATTAAAAGAAGCTGTAATATCAAAGTAATTTGTTTTTTTATTTACTACGTTCTACTGACAGTTTATGTAACCCTAATTCATATTAAGTTTCTAATTGAACTAAGAACATAAAGTAATTTTCAAGTAGACTCGTGGGTATTCAGTCTCATTACATATAAAGGTCCCGTATTTTATGTTGATGTTGAGGCATAAAGTGGGTGGAGGTAACATAAAATTAAACTTAAAAAAGTTGTGTATAAAGTCTAATGATTGTTCTATATAAAAAAAAACACAAGACCGCGATAAAGAGCGAATAGTAGAATCAGATATTAGCACGTAAATTCCCACAGTATCTCATGTCTAAATCTAGTCAATGTAAAAACAAAACCTTTATGTGAACTTGGGTTATATAGCTATCCATAGTGGTCGAAGCCTTGAAGTTTCACGCGTGACCTGACATCTTTAATTAATCCACTACTGGCTGAATTAACAAGTAAACTGAAGGTAAAAAACTAAGGGACTTTAGGCAATAGTAAAGATGACCTATTATTAGCTTTGATGATGATAAAATTGACAAGCTGCGGCGCAGAAAAAAAATATGCCACGTTCTTCATTCATTATAATGTGGAGAATCACATTAATAAAGAATTTATTATTTATTTTGACTATCATGGAAAAAAAACCATGTTTTACAGATATTTTATACTAAAGGGAGCTGCTGTTAGTTTTACCATAATACCTAATAAACAAAATTAAATGGGTTTGACACATAAAAGCTCTATCATCATTATTGAAGTAAGTGTTACTAGAAACACATCCCCTCTTAAAATCCTAAACGATGGAACAGGGTTTAAATCTGAATAATGACGACAAAAACTTATTAAACATCAGTAAAACAAATACATACATATTTCCGGTAAAGCGCTGCTTGAAATCAAAGAAAACCGGAATGAACATTAGAGAATGACAGTAAATATTTGCATATTATTAAACCTATATCCAAAAGCTATAAAAGTCCTGGAGCGTCACGAGTATGGAGTATCGTCTCTATCGTCTGAAGTACGCATACAAATGGCAACAAAAGATATTCAAGAATCGATACCACATAATGCTTTTTACCCGAATGCAAGGAAAGGGTTATGCTTTTACTAGAGTTGGTAGACGAACTTAAAAAAAGTGGGAACCATTGTTTTTTTTAATGTCTGGTTGTTGGTAACATGTTGTGGTAAAGCTATTTTCTCTTGATTTTATTAGACACATGTAAAAAATGTTAATGTTAATTATGCCTGATTATAGAGGAGTCCGTGGCGCAGTGGTTCGCGCGCTCAGCCTGCGATTGTTGAGGTTAAGCAATTTTCGCAATGGTCGGTCACGGGATGGGTGACCAAAAATTTACTATCTCGGGCTCCTCCGTGTTTCGGAAGGCACGTTAAGCCGTTGGCCCGGCTGCATTTGCAGTCGTTAAAATCCGCCAATCCGCATTGGGCCCGCGTGGTGGGTCATGGCCCGTTCTCCTTATCCAACCATAAGGAAGGCCAGTGCCCCAGCAGTAAGGACATTAATAATGGCGGATGACGCTGCCTTATTTTCTAAGATACATGTTAGTGCTTTAGTGTTAACTATTTTAAATATTTAACACTAAAGTTTATTTGTAACGATCTGAAAATAACTTAATTTTTGTACAGGTAAGCAAACCTTCATTCAAAATAATTGTCAGTTTGGGATGCTTCTGTACAAACTGCCTTTGTTGTTGGAATTTCCAAATGATATACTTAACGTAAGTAAAATATGGCATGTCTTTAAAGGGATTGGTCACATAAATTATTTTAGTTAACATTAAACGTTATTTACAATGTTTTCTGTATACCTGCGCCTAAAGGAGTCGCTGTCCCAAAGATCCAGAAAAATGAATACAAAATATAGGTTATACTGGAAATAAGACATGGTTAATCTTTTTCTACAGGAAATAAGATTCCTTAAAATCAATAGGGATAAATTGGATGTGAAAGAAGAAAGACTTCAAAGATATTGCCATCAGGAAAATCTGGTCCAACATGAAATCTAATTATGTATTCTTAAGTACTTTAACTAAAAGCGAAATCTTTTGTTCGTAGCTATCCTTGAATTTTTAAAAGCGATACCTGCTTTCTCCACGCCTAGAATAGGAACGAAGGCAACAAAATGAATACTTAAAGCCACCGGCTGTATAAACCGTGTTCTACTAAAGTTTGAAGTAGGTAGTTTTTCACTTTTTTCTGTTCGGTTGGTAGCTCACATTTAGTTTTACTTTGCTATACTGTACTGCACAGTCATATTTTACAGTTCCGCATAGTTCTGCTGCATTGTGTATTATGTAACCGATTTTATCAACAAGAATTCAAATACGGTACTAACTTTAAATAAATGTAATACGGAAACTACAACACCCTAAAATCTTTAAGCCTAATACACTCCTCCAAACGTACAAAATATTTCGTTTTAATGTTCTCCATTAAATCTCGCCAAATTGTACGATGCGGTAAAAGAATGGAATCATATTTAAAAAATATCTGCCCAAAAGTTATTTACTTGCATAAGTTTGCGAGATATTTATGCCCGATATACACGGGTCAAGTACAGTGGCGAGTGGCGAGCGCCTGACAGTGAAACACGTTAGTAATAGTTAGTATTCTTTGGTGAAACAAAAGACAGCGCCCGATTTTGTAAGGGTCCACTTGCAAGGCAGCTTGCAAGCCAAGTTGATTGGCCACCTGTCCGATCGTGTACACCAGTGTACCACTCCAATTGAAAAGTATTGTTTTCAATACTTTTCAATTGGAGTGGTACTTCAAGGGTTAATTTCTCGTTGCTTTACCCGGGATTTAACTCTTCATTTTAGACGCTTATGCCCGATTTACACGGGTCAAGTGTTTAGCGAAGTTGGTAAGTACACTGGTGTACACGATCGGACAGGTGGCCAATCAACTTGGCTTGCAAGCTGCAGTAAACTGACAATTATTTTGAATGAAGGTTTGAATGAATGAATGAAATATTCTTTATTGTACACCCAAAAATACATTAAACATAGGTACATTAATTAAAATCAACAACACAAGAGTGGTACAAATGGCGGCCTTATCGCTAAAGAGCAATTTCTTCCAGGCAACCATGTGTTTATAAGAATGAAAAAAACTACTTAAAAAAATGGGCAGTTCATGGTGTTTTTCGATTAAAAATAATTTATGTACATATATATATATATATATTAATATATACCTACACATATAATAAAAATAATATACATACATATATGTACTTAAATAAATATACTATAAATACATATTATATAAGATACTGTCTCAGGTATTAAAGGAAAGATAGTGTCCCTTAACTTGTAATTTGAAGCTATGTAAGGATTGGGCGCCTTTAATTGTATCTGGCAGTGCGTTCCACAGACGGGCAGCTTTAACCGTAAAAGACTTATCCAGAAATTTAGTGGAGTGCATTGGTATCTCTAATTTCAAGTTCTCCGACGATCTCAAAACCCGTGAGTGGGTGTCATGAAGGAAATTGAAACGGTCCTTGAGATAAGGTGGTGAGAGAGGATTAAACAAAATATTGTAAAGTAGGGAAACAATGTGCGCATTGGCAACCACTTGAGCTACGAAATTCGGAAACATGATCATATTTGCGCAGTCCAAATATGAATCTGATACTAAAGTTTTAAAGACGCTCAAGCTTATTCAGTTGCTCCTCATTGAGGTCTAGATAGCTGACATCGGTATAGTCCAAGATAGGGAGAAGAAGGGATTGTGCCAGCGCTGTTTTGGTGGCAACGGGTAAGAAATTGCGTAACCTTTTCAATGATCCAGCAGTAGCAAACATTCTTCGACTCACTTCTTGTGATTGAGGTCCCCAAAGAAGATTCTTGTCGACGTAGGTCTTTTACTCTATCACTGGGAGTCAATGTGACACCGTCAAACCAAATAGCTGGCAAGGTAGGCAAGTCGATCCTATTAGTGTATCCGGAGCTGCCGATAATAATGACTTCGAAGGATTTACTTTTAAGCCATATGACCTGCTCCAGTCACAAATCTTCGCCAGATCGCCATTTATGACATTAAAGGCTTCAGAAAGGTGGTCAAATACAAATACAAATACAAATATATTTATTGTTTCATGAGTAGATGTATACATGGTGGTATAGTAAATAATTAGTAACATCATGAACCCCGTTAGGGCACTACAATTTTTATGCTTAAGTATTTAAGATGGTGCAAACATTCTGACCAACTTTTACATAAAATAGGTACTTATTTATGATTTATGTTTACAACTCGCGCATTATAGTTTGGAGGACTCAAAAAACTCCTGCATAGTGTAGAAGCAGTTTCCCAACAAATACTCCTTCAATTTTTTTATAAATGAATTTGTATTGATTTCGTCTTGAATTATTTTGGGAAGTTTATTATAGATTTTAATGGCGTTAACGTGTGTTCCTGAGCTATGTAGTTTAAGGGTAGATTGTGGTAAGGCTAAGCGGTTTTTATGTCGTAGGTTCATTGTTCCGGTGTAGCAGTCTTTTGTTTGCGGGAATAAGTGAATATTATTTCTGACGAATTTGCAGATTTCTAATATATATAGTGAGGTTAAGGTCAAAATTTTTTAATTTTTAAAATGAGGTCTACAACTTTCTGTTACAACTATATTTGCCAGGATTCGTATACATTTTTTTTGAATAAGGAATATCTTAGAGGCGTCTGTGCTGTTCCCCCACAAAATAATGCCATAGCTTATCCAGGAATGGGCGTATGCGTAATAAGCGATTTTTGCAGTTTTTTGGTCAGTCGACTTTTTTAAATGGTATAGTGCGTAGGTGAAGCTAGATAATTTTCCTGCTATTTTTATTACATGACTCTTCCAGTTTATGTTGCTATCTATATTAATTCCTAGCAGATTAAAATCCTGTACACATTCCAATATACAGTTATTCTTAAAGGTGTAGTTTATGTTAAGTGGCTGTTTCTGATAAGGTCTAAAATGGATAAGTTTAGTTTTAGAGAAATTTATTAGTAGATTATGGTCACTGAGCCAATCTGAAATGTTATTTAATATTTGATTAAGGCTACAATTTAGGCTTTGTTCATTTGCAAATCGTCTGCATAAAGGTGGAAGGATGAAACTAATTGAGAAGAGATGGTATTGATGAAAATCGCAAAGAGCAATGGAGATAAAACGCCACCCTGCGGTACCCCAGCAGAAACCTGTACTTTGCTTACCTGTACAAAAATTAAGTTATTTTCAGATCGTTACAAATAAACTTTAGTGTTAAATATTTAAAATAGTTAACACTAAAGCACTAACATGTATCTTAGAAAATCTTAGAAAGGCAGCGTCAACCGCCATTATTAATGTCCTTACTGCTGGGGCACTGGCCTTCCTTATGGATGGATAAGGAGAACGGGCATGACCCACCACACGGGCCCAATGCGTATTGGCGGATTTTAACGACTGCAAATGCAGCAGGGACCAACGGCTTAACGTGCCTTCCGAAGCACGGAGGAGCCCGAGATAGTAAATTTTTGGTCACCCATCCCGTGACCGACCATTGCGAAAATTGCTTAACCTCAACAATCGCAGGCTGAACGCGCGAACCACTGCGCCACGGACTCCTCTATAAATAAGGCATAATTAACATTATTTTTTTTTACATGTGTCTAAAAAAATCAAGAGAAAATAGCTTTACCACAACATGTTACCAACAACCAGACATTAAAAAAACAATGGTTTCCACTTTTTTTAAGTTCGTCTACCAACTCTAGTAAAAGCATAACCCTTTCCTTGCATTCGGGTAAAAAGCATTATGTGGTATCGATTCTTGAATATCTTTTGTTGCCATTTGTATGCGTACTTCAGACGATAGAGACGATACTCCATACTCGTGACGCTCCAGGACTTTTATAGCTTTTGGATATAGGTTTAATAATATGCAAATATTTACTGTCATTCTCTAATGTTCATTCCGGTTTTCTTTCATTTCAAGCAGCGCTTTACCGGAAATATGTATGTATTTGTTTTACTGATGTTTAATAAGTTTTTGTCGCCATTATTAAGATTTAAACCCTGTTCCATCGTTTAGGATTTTAAGAGGGGTTGTGTTTCTAGTAACACTTACTTCAATAATGATGATAGAGCTTTTATGTGTCAAACCCATTTTTTTTTTTTATTAGGTATTATGGTAAAACTAACAGCAGCTCCCTTTAGTATCAAATATCTGTAAAACATGGTTTTTTTTCCATGATAGTCAAAATAAATATGATTCTCCACATTATAATTAATGAAGAACGTGGCATATTTTTTTTCTGCGCCGCAGCTTGTCGATTTTATCATCATCAAAGCTAATAATAGGTCATCTTTACTATTGCCTAAAGTCCCTTAGTTGTTTACCTTCAGTTTACTTGTTAATTCAGCCAGTAGTGGATTAATTAAAGATGTCAGGTCACGCGTGAAACTTCAAGGCTTCGACCACTATGGATAGCTATATAACCCAAGTTCACATAAAGGTTTTGTTTTTACATTGACTAGATTTAGACAGGAGATACTGTGGGAATTTACGAGCTAATATCTGATTCTACTATTCGCTCTTTATCGCGGTCTTGTGTTTTTTTTTATATAGAACAATCATTAGACTTTATACACAACTTACATAATACTTACTAAAATAATACTTGCATAAGTATATGTTCATGCTAAACTTTCAGGAGTGATACCAATAAAATCCTCGTCATAAACTAAAATACAATCACACGTGGAGCGGTTTGTATTATGTCGACATACAAGTACAACCCGACCGTGCTGACGTCAATCGCGCGTTGGAGTTTTTTCGTCATTGCGTATATAGAAATTCTGATTGCAGAACGCGATTTATCTATAAACAGTAGCTGCACATATAGCTATAGTTTCACTTAGGTATGTTAGATAACTATCACTCGAGCTTAATTGGAGGAAATTTCATAAAGTCATGAAAGATTGTCGACTACAAAATTAAATGATTATGACCATGTTGTATATTTAATTTTGTAGTCATCAAATTAAGCAAATAGCAACATTGGTATTGGTATGTCGTTTAAATAAGTAGTTTTCTGGTTAGTGGTAGAAAATTAATCATTATCGTTAATGCTAACATTAGCATCTAACAAAGCGCAATTTGCAAGCCTGATATTACCTCAACAATGAACTTGGAAAATATCATAAACACGACGACACAGGGGCGAAGCCTTGAACGCAGTGAAACAAAGGAGGGGGACAGTGAGGGTATCGCCCACCCCCTTTCATCCCCCCCTTTTAACACGCAAATCTGCGGCCTCGTCGCTGTAAACTTCAGCTTTGTTCAATCATATTGCCAGTGGGATTTAACTTGGTTTTGGAATGTTCTGACGTTAGCTATACATAACATAATATGATTTTTTAATTTTTGCATTTTTCAATGCTATTTTTATACTTATGATAAATTTTAAATAGAAAAATATTGGAAAAAGTCAACTCGGCCACAAGTGAATTCTCAGATGGGACACGAACCCACGACCTTTGGAAATCCGGTCCAATGCTCTGAGAATTCACTTGTGGGCGAGTTGACTTTATCCAATATTTTTCTATTTAAAATTTATCATAAGTATAAAATCCCTTTCACGAAAAGTTTAGGTAATCGCCAGGGCGACATGAGACTAGTTGCTTTTTTCTAGTATATTTTCTTGTTTAATATTTATAAAATAAAAATAGCATTGTAAAATGCAAAATTAAAAAGTTATAATTAGGTAATAATTCCCTGAAACACAGAATACTTAATAGTACAAGTCCTGAAATATTGTAAAAGGCTTAATAAAATGATTCTGGTTTCCTTTTCAAACAGATCGAGAGTTAGTGAGAGAGAGAGAGAAAATAGAAAATTAAACTACAAAACAGCATTGGTACAAAAATGCAAAATATGATTTTTATATTATATATATTTGTTTATACCTACAGGTAATATGTTAGGAAAGTTTAATAGCAATGACGAATACGAATACGTAACTTTTGCCAAATAATCATTTCAGGAAGAACCGAAACATCGGCCTGGCGATAGACAAAAACCGACAAAAGGACCGACGACATCGATTTTCACCAGAGTGGTCCTTGCGACAGTCGCCCGTCGCACCCGGACGACACTTGCGAGGTCACTTGACGGAAAAAACACCAAGGGAATATCCTATTCGATGACATTCTTCACACAATTTTTATGCCGGAAATGATGGCGTAAAAATAAAATAATCATTACCACCAAAAGGAGCCTACTACCAATATTATCAAAAAAGCATTTAAGCATAAAACCGACATTTTAGCTGAACTTGGACCTTCGGAACTTTTGAATAAATGGATGTACGATTTAAAATATTGAGATGAAAACTTCGAATGCAAATGGTAAAGTTGCCATGAAATTTCTCATTATTTAAAAGGTTACTGACAAATCTTCTAAGTATAAAAGAATATGAATGGGATGGCTTAGCCGTTTACAGGGTTTAAAATATACTTTAAAACATTCTCTTAATCACTTTATTTTACATTTTATGAACATTTTGTAAAGTCCGTTCAGTCAACTTCAGTCTCAGTCCACAGCTCAGTTTTTAATCGCTCGTGGAGTTGTCCTTCTTAGGCAGGAGAAACTATGGAAAAAAATGTAAGTAATCAAAGGAACAGAGACCCTACCGCGCAAGTTACGTCGGCATCGAAATCGGCTTCATTTGACAGATAGATGTGACACATTGCTGCTTCTTTTTGACACAAATAAAAGCTTACCAAAGACTAAGAGCAATATGTCACATCCATCTGTCAAATGAAGTAGATGTAGATGCCGATGACACTTGCGCGGTAGGGCCTCAGGTAAGAAAAAGGGTAAGATGAGATACAAGTTTGGGTATATTAAGGCGTCCGGGCCCGACGCAGTCGCGAGTTATCTCGGTACATAAGAGCACTTGATTTTGTCCAGTAACTTAGGTATGAACAGCGTTCCCTGACCCCATAAATGACTTGACTGGTTCCACTAACCCCTAGCTCCAGACTGCTGAAAGTTGGCAACTGTCCCGGAATTGTCAGACCCACATTCCGTCCTAGGCAGAAGTTGAACCTAGTTCATTGGGGTTTCAATACGAGACTGAAGCACTGTTCACTAGTTATAGAATATAAGTAGAATAAGCTATTGAATGTGCTATTCGAAGCATAGCTTAGTCAAATGGAAGCAATAGTTATTACATTTTTACTTATGTAATAAGCTACACGAAATTAGAAATTATTTAATTGCCTTTAGAACACTGGAGATTTTACATTGGTACTAGTTATTGTTCTTCACAAAATTATCTATAAGTACTATTATTACATCGCTACTATATTATATAATAATTACCCACACAGTAAAAATAAAATATTTATGACATTGTGCTCTACATAATGCTTCTATATTTTTTTGATAAGCTAAGCTATGTAATATTTTCCAACCTATTTTTATTTGACACTACAGCCGAGATCAATAAAACAATGAAAGTTACGTATAAAACTTGAGTGTCATGCATAACCACGATGTTGAATATGCTGTAGAAGTGCAAAAAGGTCACAGCTCAGCGACGTATTAGTTAAAACATCACTGATTTTCAGTCGCATAATGATGTGCCTGATTCGCTTAGCTTTTCTTGGGTCAAGTGGAACATACTGATATTACTGATATCATAGATAGAATCGCTATAGTGGTATACTCGTACATATCTAACAATGGAAAATTCTTTGTTTACATTATGTACCGTATAAAGTCGATGAAATTACACGAAGCTGAAGCTTAGTTCAGCAGCAAAGTAATACATAATAAATAAGACGATGATAGATTCATGATATGAGCTGCCTACGGCAAACCGGGTTGAAATGGTTTCCTGATATAGGAAACCGAATTGGTTTTATAATCGGTGCTAAACCATTTAAAGTTAGAGATTGGTCTCTTTTTGTTATTTCTGCGTAAGTAGATCATGTATTACTTTATTCAGATGATGTATTAAGAGTATATAAATAATACCTATTAAAAGAATTAATACAGTATTAATAAATAATCATCTAGTCGTACTAAGCTCATTTTTTTTTTCTTTTTCACCAAATCTATACTAATATTATAAAGCTGGAGAGTTTGTTTGTTTGAACGCGCTAATCTTAGGAACTACTGGACCGATTTAGAAAATTCTTAGACCATTAGAAAGCTACATTTCTCCCGAGTGACATAGGCTATATTTTATCCCGATATTCCCACGGGAACGGGCACCACGCGGGTAAAACCGCGAGGATCCGCTATGATAAATTGAAAAAAATATCAAACATAAACTAAATATCATGTCAAAAAAAAACATTAAATTGCTTTGCTCAGCCATTCTTATGCAAAAACGTAATAACGAGGCAGATATATTGCAATAATAATATTGTCTGTTATTTATGTACGACAAGTATGTAATAGGAATTCTTCCACGCGAAATCATGTTCGTGAAATGAGTTTAGTCATAGTCATAAGACTCATGAGTCAAGAATCAAGATCGAGGTCACAGAATTGCATGTACGGAACACGTAGGTACGAAAGTGGCATGAAAGTGAAATTGTGATTGTTTAAGCGCAGCGCAAGTTATAATTAATTACGTAAGTGCTGAAAATAGATGGTCCGAGCTGAGTCAACATGCAATGGATGTTTCCATTGTGCTGACGGTTATTTTAATTAAGAACGTGGTACTCGTTACGAGTTTACATGTCGTTCTTGCGTTATTTACAGTTGAACCTATAATAATAAGAATAACTGGCCACTGCGCACTGAACAGACAGATTCTTAGGCGATTGCGTAAAGTCAATCGTATTCGTTTGACAGTTCATATTGTATGTCATTCCATACAAATTGCAGCTGATTAGATACGATAGGAACTGTCAAATGAATACGATTAGCTTACGCAATCGCACCCCTGCTCAGAAAAATATAGAAACCAAAAAGGTTAAAGAAATGAAAGATCATTTCCGTCTTATTGTTTTGTTATTAGAGCCTGCGCAAACGACACGCTATTTTAGTTCAATCGGGTTTGCTCATGTTATTAGTAAAGCTGATTTTTTTTACAAATAAAACTCACGAGTAAAGGTGTTTATTAATATTACAAATTTTGCAATAACCCTTAGTTCCATAAATTCGTAGAAAATATTGCAAAAACGTTTATGCGCCCACAGTAATTATTATTCATACGTTGAATAAAAAAAAATTAAAACGAAATTTATTTTGACTCCAACTTCGATTAAAAAGTAGTAGCTTTAAATTGTCCTGTGGAGAGCCGCGCCATGTCGTGACGGTCGCCGTTTGGTGCCGACCTTAGAATTTAAACTCTATCGTAAAGCCTGTCGTAAGACTCGTTATTAACTTCCTGTCCCTGGCTGGTACGACACTACATGCTAATTTAGCGGTTCGCATAGATTAGTGGAAGCTGGGTCTTAGATATGCGTAGATAAAGTGTTAACTAAAGTATTTGATGTTCGCATTGTAATATAAGTCTATTTGAATAAAATCTTTGACTTTGAATAAAGGCCAACGAGACGAGATAAAAAACGTTAACAATCTTACTGTAGCCATTAATAATATGGATAGCACATACTTTTCATATGCAATGCATGAAGATGCAGAAACTGAAGGTCGGAGAGTGATTTAAGTTAAATACAACATTCCTCAAGAGATGGGCTTAAAATACTTTTTTTTCAAATCCATAATAGGTAGCGAGCAAACGAATAAACTCTTTGGATAAATAACATGTATTTGTTGTATTTTTAACGAATAGTAGTCTAATTGACCAAATAAATCCTATATTTTGAAACAGAAATGTAAAATAAATGTTTATACAACAACATCAATGAAGCGAGCCTTGGATTGCAATTAAGTTATACAATAAAAGCAATCAAGTGATATGCGATTTGCAGTGAACTGCAGTGCCACTGACAAGTGAAATGAAATGAAGCAACAAACTGATTCTGGATACTGGTCTGGTATTCAGATATTTTTATTACTTAATCATCCAGACATCAATATTAAATCGAGATAGATTATTCGTCTCAAAACTGAATAGATTAATTAACGTAAGAAAACAAAATCGATACAAATATTTTGTCACAACATTATGCACGTCTCCTGAAAGTTTTTTTTATGAACGACGGGGACACTTTTAGCCTTCATTATACCCTATGTTAAGTATTGATAAGGCTGAAGATGGAAGCGCGCCTCTCCCGAAACCTCAATCACTGAGGAACTGGCTATCTTATCTCTAACTGCCGGAACACAAAATTGCTGAAAACATTGTTGGTATGGCGTCAGACTTAGATAAGATGGTGGTAGCTAGCCAGGCGGACTTACTACAAGTCCTACCACCAACCAAACCGAATATAATATGTATCCCCGCTGGTGATTGAACCCGGGACCCCTGTGTCTAATACCGGTGGTTGTACCACTAGACCACAGAGGCGGTTATGTAAAATAAACAAAGCTTGTATGAAACATACATAAACCGTGCTTTAATGTAGGGAGAAATAAACATGATTAAAGCGAGCATGCAGCGATAAAATATGGCACGTGAATCAGCAGTACAATGGAACAGCTGAGCCACATTTTACTTTGGATTATTTTTTATTTTACGCGCGGAAAATGAAGAGTCGTTGACTGAATACGAAGCTTGCATTTTTATAAGAAAAGTCGAGGAAGTAGGCCAAGTGACTAGTCTTGCAATGTTTTCTAAATAAATAGAAACTTAAGTAGGTAGTACATACCATGTTTAATGCGCATTATATAAAACTCATTGAGATTCTGAAAATGCTAGCTATTCATTACGACTATTAAAGCAAGACAAACTAAGCAACTTAAAGTAATAAATATCGGTCCCTTATCATTACACATTATTTCACAATCATATTTGCAGTTAATATAAATAATAATATCCACATATTTAAATGTCGTAGTCAATTTATTACGATCGTAAAATTTTATCGCCGCCCGTAGCATAACCCGTAGCTACGAAATTCGGTAGCAAATTTAATGTTCCTTAAATTTTTAAAACTGTTTCTTTCTGTAGCAGTACATCTAATGGACCTAATATTTTAAAAGCACTGGCCAATGGCGATATCTGAAATTGAAAAAAAGGCTTGGAAGCCAAATAAGGAAGGCTATTTAACATCTAGCTACGACCCACACAACATAATTATGAACTATCGAAGAACTGACGCGCTCTATATGTAATTTGACGACGTCGTAAATTGATTCTAATTTTCTGATAACAGCAATATCGTTGTCCGGCGACAGTAAACCTACGTCCTATCGCAATGTCGTTAAACGCGATTAACTATTAGAGGCGTAGCTATCGGAGACGTGCAGAAACTAGAACACTTGGCTTTGCTGTGACCGCCCAGAAAGACATGTAAATTTTGGCAATGACGCCCCTTTACGGAAAGACAGTAACAAGAACTGCGTAAAACCAAAGAATAGTAGTAGAACGTATTGAAACAGCACTACAAATTATTTAAGAAACGATTGACATACAATTATAATTAAACGTTAATAGAACTGACCCAGTGGTCAGTGATCATATTGGTAATGACAGCTATGATAAGTAAAGCGTACCATCGCATTTGCACTATATAACTATTAATATTATTGAATGTCAAACGCAAATTGTCTGTAGCATAGCTTTTTATTATGCTATGAAATTTCATAGCATTATTATCAAGTGTCAAATGCAAAATGGTTGACCGTAGCAAAGTTTCATTAGCAATGAAAGGGTCTTGGTCAAAAATGTCCAAGATAATCAAAATGGGTGCTGAATGAAAGCTTAATTTATTAAATATTGAAAGTTTCAATAGTAAATCAACAAGACTTTACGATAATAAAAAATAGTATGACATATAGTATACAAGCGTATGAAGTTTTTGCTTAAGGGGTGGTGGGGGGTATTCATCTACGAACAACTTTTATTATGGAGCCAACAACGAAATCGCGATAAAAAACAGCTGTTCCATACATTTTCATTCAGTGGGTTTTGGCCCTTTTCTAAGGAACACCCGTTTTTTTTTTTTTCACGATTTTACTGTTAGCTACCTTCATTATTAAAATTCCTTCTAATTATACATAACAGAATCAGAGAGAAAAAGTCTAATTACGGAATTTATAATCGTGTTTTATATAGCTCTGGTAATTAACGGGGGTTTAGGGTAGTTAATATACGAGAAAATCTTTTCTTATCTATGGTACATTTTTGTTGGTTTTACGCCCAGGTTTCAAAGAAAATTGCCCATCATCCTTTCGTAGCATTATTGAGTGTCAAACGTAAATGGTTGGCCGTAGCATAGCATATCTTTTCATTAGCTACGAAAGTCCGTAGCATTATTATTGAATGTCAAACGAAAAATAGTTGGCCGTAGCACAGCTTTTCTATAGCTAGGTAATACCGTAGTATTATTGAGTGTCAAACGTCAAACGCAAAATAGCCGTAGCACAGCTTTTCATTAGCTACGAAATTCCGTAGCATTATTATTGAGTGTCATACGCAAAATGGTTGACCGTAGCACAGTATTTCATGAGCTAGGAAATTCTGTAGCATTATTATTGAGTGTCAACGCAAATTGTTGGCCGTAGCGAAGCTTTTCATTAGCTACGTAATTCCGTAGCAATTTTCGATAGTTTCGTCACGTAGCTACGTACTATTTACTTTACTGGAACTGTTTTTGCTCGGTATATTTACGAAACTACTGTTGAATTAGCAGAGTAAGCTTTCGAATTTACGAGATTGTTTCAAGATAAGAATTTTTTTTTCTTACTTCTACTTTAATGTAATTTTCTGCTTATATTTTAGTTTCTTTGACTTTTTGAAGAAAATAACCAATTACAAATTAACCTTGGAAACATGAGTAGTTTTAACAACCAAATTGATAATTCATATACCTAAGTCCTAAATAGAACTGTGAACAAAGAATGCGGTTAGAAACGTGACATTACCGCAATAACCACAGTATAATAAATACAATTCTTATTCCAGTTATAGTAATGTTTTCCGTGCCTGCAATGTATTATTATGGAGGGCGGCACAAAAATAATGAACGTTCATGTGCAGAAACGTGACATTTTAATGAAATTGTCACATCAGCATCATCAGCTATTTTAATGTAATATAAGAAAGCCATTATAAAATACGTTTGTCATTTAGTTAAGAGTGGGCCCTGATGAACCAGGATTGGATAAATGACTGTAAATGCAACCGAAACTAACGTGATTTCTGAAGCACAGAGGAGCTCGAGATAGCTCTTTGGTCACCCATCCTGTGGCAGTCTATTGCAGAAGTTGCTTAGCTGCCACAATCGTAGGTCGACTACGCTAACCACAACTTCTCATTATCACATAAAATGATCAATATTGGGGCAAATAATAAAAATAATAAATTTTTTTTTAGGGATAGGACGCGAAAACTAGAATACGTAATTTTGTAATAGCTTTGCGTTTTATTAGTTTTAAATACAAGTAAATAGCTTAATAAATCCCAAATTTAGTAAATTTATTATGCACTAATACTGTATAGTTTCTGCAGTTGTTTTTCCGTCCAAACTCAGTCCTTCTTTTCCTCTCCAAAGTCCTTGTAAAACTCATACACCGTCTTACTGACTATCTCAACAGTAACCACTTACTAAACCCGTTTCAGTCTGGTTTTCGAAAAGCCCACAGTACGGTGATGTGATATCAATGCCGGAGTTCCTCAGGATGGCGTCTTATCTCCCCTCCTTTTTTTCTATTTTTATTAATTTAATTACTCAATGTCTTTCCTGTTCCTATTACCTCTATGCTGACGATTTTCAGAAATACACGTCGATGTCTGAGCTCCCCTGTGCAATGCTACTACCATCCTGGACCTCGCACAAATAAGCTCCTGGAACAAGTCTTACGGTCTGACTGTTAACCCAGCTAAGACACAGTGTATCATCATAGGCAGCCCCCATTTCGTTTTGAATATCGATTTTGACCAGCTTCCGGCGATTTCTTTAGATAATATCATAACCCCATTATCTTAAATTGTCAACATCTGGGTGTTGTTTTAGACCAGCATTTGTTCTGGAGACCTCATGTTGAGGAAACAAGGAAAAAGGTATTCGCCGCGTTTAGGTCACTTAACCGCCTACGTAACTTTTTGCTGACCAGTACCAAAATCACTTTAGCCCAGTTGTCTATTTTAGACAACGCTGATGTCTGCAATACTGACCTGCCGGAGGAGTTACTGGACAAGATGGAGTGTCTGCAGGATGTTGCTATTAGATTCATCTCATCATCATCCATTATTCATCACTCTTCTTTAACCTCCGTAAATATGACCACGTGTCACACTTCCGTACCAAACTTAACTGGCTCCCTATTCGCCGGCGCAGGGGCTTGCACAATCTCAAACTTCTCTACTCCTTACTTTTTATACCTACTTCCCCTCCGTATTTTAAAAACTTCTCCTTGATCCTTTCGTCCTTCATCTACACATTGTACCTTGCGTTCTTCCTACAACCTTACCCTTAATATCCCGCGTCATTCCTGGAATTTCTTTGCCTACTGCTTCACTGTACATGCTGTTCGCTTGTGGAATACCCTGCCAGAAGGTATCAGAAAGGCTCAGACTCTAAAATCCATTAGCGATCAAATTAGAAGTCACTTCCTTTCCCTTTCTACTTAATTTATAAATATTATCTCTTATTCTCTATCGATATTTATCTGTTAATGTATATTTTTTATTTTCATTTTCTGCACCCATTCCCCTATTGTCTTTCTTATTTTTCTTTCACCCAAGGTTGCTTGAAAGAGTTTGCTATGTAGCAATAAGGCCGCCTGTTGTTTGTTCTCTATTTGTAAATTGTCCTGTGTTACCTGTTCTTTAAGTTTGCAATAAAGTATTAATTATTGTTATATTGACCTCCCAGGCCCGGATTATGAGACACAAATGATTTCCATTATTCTATGGACACCGGTATTTTGCTAGCAAATGACGAATCAAAGTCTCATACGATACGGTACTTAAAATTGCAATGTCTAACAATAAAGTGATATAACCCGTGTAGAGGGAAACACGTGTAAAGTAGGTGGTTATGGTGCAAGGTGTGTCGTTGTTTTGTATCTGCATAAATTTGCATTTATTCGCCATTTGTGCATGTGCATTTATTTCCGGGTTTTATTTGCTATTTGTATTGTGGAAGTAAACTAGTGTTGTATATTCTTATGATTAATAGAAAATTATAAGAAAAAATCGACTCGGCTCACAAGTTATTCTCAGACGGATATTTTCTTTTAAACTTTTTTCACTCAGGTTGAGAAGTATTGATTCATTTTGTCTTTAATTCGTCATTTGCGATGTCATCGGTGTCAGTCATCGGCAAACCGGAGCGGAGCCGGAGGTGAGTGAGATATTCGACGTTGACGTTGATACCCAGTCCGTTCCAATCCAGTGTTTTGAAGATATCCCTCCAGGAGTACTTCAGAACAGCCCAGCATTATTTTTCCGTAGGAATTAATAAAAAAAAAACGCATGGAGCTAAATCTGGGCTGTACGGAGGATAGGGTAACATTTGTACCCCCGAAGTTGTTAAATAGTCCATGGCTCTAGCAGCTGTGTGGGCGGGCGCGTTATTTTGGTGAAAAAGAATGCCACGGGTGGAAACTGCCTGTGATCCAATGTTTAGTTCAGCCTGTATCTCTCGATGTGTAATATGTCTATTCTCTTGCAATAGCAACTCTACCCTGATGGCGTTTTCATGAGTTACTGCAGTTGTTGGTCGGCCGGGTCTGGGGTCATCGTTTAAGTTCTCTCGACTACGTTTAAATTCAAGAAACCAATAAGTAATTGTTGCTACCGCAGGAGCAGACTCCTCTAAAGCAGCTTGTAAATTTTATTGAGATTCCTTGAAGGTTAACCCTCGTTTATAATCATAGAAAGCCATAGCACGAAAAGCTTTCAGCGAGACGTCCGTTGTTGCAAACAAAAGAAGAGTGACAGATAATCTTTAAACATATAGGTGGCCAGTGATTTTCACAAAGAAGGTTTGTGTTGAAATTTGCCATCAATTCAAAATAGTTTCATGAAAGAAGAAGTTGTATTTATTCTTTGGCTATCAATTTTCGGAACAACCTAGGTACCGATAAATAAAATGTTAGAAAATAACTATGTCAGGATTCAACCTCAAACACAATTTGTTCTTATATTCAGACATTTAGTAGACTCTATTTAAGAATATAACATACTCGTACATACAAAATTGGAGAACAATACCTGTATAATGGTATATATTTAACCTGTAAGTCAGCTATTGTTTCGGGTTGTACAGCTATTACACAGCTGTTAGATAGCTAGATGTACACTTAGAGCTGTATAATTTGGGCCCTCTTTTGGAGGTACAACGCCTGAATATCCGGCTATACAGACCAAATACAGCAAAGTCGGACAGCCTAAACTCTTTAAAATTTTCAGAGTTCAGCGTTTATACAGTTAAAAAATGTTATATGAGATGAGGGCAGATACGTAGTAGCCGTCTTTTATTAAATACACCCAGAATCCTTCTCTCAGGAACATATCTCGCGCACGCAACCTTGTCCGACATTACATCTGGGACAGAGGGCGACATAAATCTAATTTATTCGCGGCATGCGTTCGCAGGGGCGAACATTCCGGGAACATCCCGCTTGTCTCATACTCGTGTCGGCTCCGACCTCGGGATCTTAGTTTACGTGACGGATCAAACATGATCTTTGAATGTTCTTTTGTATTTGATGGCTTTAAGGTTTTCACGAGCATGTTCTTTCTTAAAAGTTTTTTCTAATTATATTCGCTTACTAGCGGCCGCCCGCTATTTTACCTGCGTGGTTCGGATTTCCGTGGGAATATCGGGATAAAATGTTTTCTATGTTGAAATTCAGGCTACTATTTGTGCACTTTTCATCCAAATCCGTTGAGCCGTTTTTGAGTATCAAACCATTTATAATATAAGTAGAATCTAATTTATTCGCGGCATGTTTTCCCGGTGGCGGAACAATCCGGGAACAACCCGCTTGTCTCATACTCGTGTCGGCTCTGATCTCGGGCGACCTTGCTTACTTTACGTGACAGATCAAACATGATCTCTAGTTTGTATTTGAAGACTTAATGGTTTTCACGAGCATGTTTTTTCCTAATTATATTACTTACTAGTAGCCGCCCGCTGTTTTAACCGCGTGGTTCCTTCCAGGTCCCGTGGGAATATCGGGATAAAATGTATTCTATGTTTTAATTCAGGCTTTAAACTATCTGTGCGCTTTGCATCTAAATCCGTTCAGTCGCATTTGAGTAACAAATACTCAAACCTCCAAACTTTACATTTATAAAATTAGTTCGATCTAATTTATTCGCGGCATGCGCTCCCGGGGGCGGAACCACCCGGGAACAATCCGCTTGTCTCATACTCGTGTCTGCTTTGACCTAGGGCGACCTTTCTTACTTTACGTGACTGTAAACATGATCTCTGAATGTTCGTATGTACTGTGCTTGTATTTTTTTTTAAACGAACAACGTTAAGATTCGAGGTAAGAGAATCGAGGTAGCCAAATTCTGGACCAAAATTTTTTTTGTAATTTTGTCGCCGAACCGATAAGTAGAAGAAATTTTTGAAGTTAACCTTTGAAGTTAGTGGATGTGACATTTTTTTCACTGGTATGGAATGGACGTGTAGTCTATCAGACTCCTCAACCTCATGGTGTTAGTTTACACTACACTCATTTGCAAAAAAAACGGGCGGTTTTGATTTTCATTCATCTTTAAAAAGATACAATACCAAAAAGGTTTCAATCGTTTGTACACGTTACTGGCCGGTTTTAAAAATGCTGTGGTATTTAAAAAAGTACGTTCTAAATTCAAATTTTCATTTGATGCTAATTTTTACAGAAAACCCCTTTTTATCCTACATTTTTGGCGAGAAGTTCCAGAAGTTAACATCGACTTTCATAACTTTTATTCAATTTTTATCGATTAATTTCATATCCTTGACTGTCAAAGCTTTATTTATTGCTGTTTGGCTGTATCAAAAATGGTAGATAAAGTGGTAAAAGCTACCAAAATTATCGCGCTGCTTGAAGAGGGTTGCAGCCAATGTTTCGTGGCTAGGAGGCTAAATGTTAGTCGCTCGACAGTCCAAAGGACCTGACAGCGATATCAGGAGACTGGTTCCGTCGAAAGAAGGCCTGGTTCTGGAAGAAAACCATGTACCCAACCACGGGATGATCGTTTTCTTGTGAGTCGCGCATTGAGAAATCGCAAATCTTCGTATGTGGATCTTAAGAACAACCTCCAAGAATTAAGAAATGTGCATATTAGTCTATGGACGGTCAGGAGGAGGCTTCTCGCTGCCAATATACGCAGTCACCGCCCGGCCCGCGGCCCCAAATTACTCCGTGAGCACAGAGTTCACAGGCTTAGGTTCGCTAGTAATTGTGAATCATGGACTCAAGAAGATTGGAATAGGGTTTTGTTCTCTGATGAAGCCAGGATATCTCTTTTCGGTGAAGATCGACGTCGGCGAGTGCTAAGAAGACAAGGAGAACGCTTTGCAGAGGCATGTTTCGAAGAAATCACACCTTATGGTCGGGGCTCTGTTATGTTTTGGGCAGCAATAAATTCAATGGATCGTACAGAGTTAGTCTTAATTGAAAACGGGTCACTAACTGGGTATCGATACATAACGGAAGTTCTAATTCCTCATGCACAACCCGCATTGGCCGCTCTAGGTGAAGACTCGATTTTTATGGACGACAATGCTCGCGCCCACCGATCCCGCGATGTTAATGCGTATGTGCAAGAGGTCGGCATTCGTCGTTTGGATTGGCCAGCTCGAAGTCCCGACCTCAATCCCATAGAGCATGTCTGGGACGTTCTGAAACGGCGTGTGAGATCAGTACACCCGGCTCCGCAGACCATCAGAGAGCTGAAGAATGTGATTACTGCGGAGTGGGAACGTATTCCGCAAGCAAGTATCCGGGATATACTCGCTAGCATGCCCAGACGAATTCAAGCTGTGATTTTAGCTAGAGGGGGTCACACTCGATACTAAACATTTATCTGCTTTTACTTTATTAAAGAAAAACAAACAAAAAAACTTTTTTATTTTTACTTCATGAGTATATGCACCACTAGCGAACATACACTACTAGCGAGGTTTAGCATTATTTCCCATAAATTGTATCTAAATTTTATGAAATACTGATGAAAACGATTATTTTCTTATTAATTTACCAAATTGTGAGGATAAAACTACCTATAATTATCAAACAAAGCAATATTAACATTTGAAATCGTTCATTGCTTAGGTGCCCGTTTTTTTTGCAAATGAGTTTATTTTTATACATATGAGGATACAATTTATGTCTTAGTTTTTATGAATAGACTTAAAACAAAATAAATACAAATCAAGTATTTCTTTGGTTAATTTTAATCATTATAACGAATAAAAAACTATAAGGTGCATTTTTAGCTATTGGCGACATATTTATGATAGGACTAAACTGGGGAATAATATTCTAAAAAAGCACACCAAACGAAAACGATATTTTTTTCTTAAAATTTTAATTCTAAGAATTAAAAAATACACAAAAAGTTACCTTTTACACAGTAAAATATTTTTTTTGACAACACATAAACTATAGGTACTTATAGCCTACTTATGACTTTTGGCTCACGGTTTCAAGCCCTTGGCGTGGTTCCTACATTTCAATCCAAACTATTAACTATATATGTGCCAAATTTTATTTAAATCCGTTAAGCGGTTATGGCGTGATTGAGTTACAAACATCCATACTTCCAAACTGTCACATTATAGGATTCTTTGGATTGAATCTTCAAGTCACGATGAATAGGTATCTTCTAGGCAAGCGCGTTACATCCTAGACCGCATCTTCGCTTTCCATCAGGCAAGTTAGCGGTCAAGCGCTTTACCTATCTAATAATAATAAAAAAAGGATCAGAAATCCTAGTTTCAATTGAAGAGTCTACTGAGCTGATTACTTTCCTTTTTTTTAAACAACGGGTTGCTTAAAAAAAGGAAACTATTGAGCTCAATAGCTCAATTGAATAAATAATATTTTTATTTCATTTCATATCAATGTGCTTGGACGTTTTAATCCTGACATACTCGGCTAAATTATTCTTGTCCATTTCCAACCAAAAGTACAACAAAATAAAAACAAATTTTAAAACATTTAGAAAACATGGAAGTGTAGTCTTACAGGCTCCCCAGTTAATCAAGCACACTACGCAAGTATTTTGAAGCTGACGATTCAATTACTTTCATTTACATTAATTTTGCTACTAATATGGAAAGTACTGAGCAGCTCAGTGCCCGGGGGCGCGAGGAAGTGACTGATTTGGGAGTCAATGGTCAATGGAAATCAGGTCCCAAAGGTTGTTCTGAGTTGCACAAGTTAACTTTAACGGAGTTATGGTTGTCATAGCTGTCAAATCCTTGCCAGCAACTTCGTTCGCGTGAGATTCGGAACATCGTTTACAAGGCTTTCCGACATACATAGAATAGAGTAGATCCGTCCGACATAGAATTTTCCGTTTCTTTTTCCTCAGTGCGTATTTTTTTTTTGCAAAAAAGTCTTAATAATAATAATTGTTAGACTAAAAGTACAGAACAATATAGCATTTTTTTGAAGTCGGTAATCTAAATATATAAAAGAAGAAACTGACTGACTGACTGACATATCAACGCACAGCCCAAACCGCTAGGTCTAGAGACTTCAAATTTGCCACATAGGTTCCTTGTGAGGTCTAGGGGTGCATTAAGAGAGGATTTTTCGAAATTCTACCCCTAAGGGGGTGAAATAGGGGATGAAAGTTTGTATGAAAGTCCGTCAGTTTTGGAGTTAGGATCTTCAAATTTTATATTTAGGTTAAAGATTAAAAATCAACATTTACCTGTCTCGGCGTTTTAGAAAATTCCATCCCCAAAGGGGTGAAAAGGGGGATGGAGTTTTGTAGGAAAAATCCTTTAATTTCAAAGTAAACGTGATTTATTTTATTATTATTAGGCTCATGGTTGAAACTTAAAAACAAATAAACAAACCTATATTTTGTGAAAATCTTTGATCAGTATTTTTGCAAAAAACAAGTGAAATTCAACAGCTTTGCCGGTTCCCAAAATGTATACTGAATTTTATTAATTATTATCTGAAATATATAAAAGAAGAAACTGACTGACTGACTGACTGACATATCAACGCACAGCCCAAACCACTAGGTCTAGAGACTTCAAATTTGGCACATAATGTTCCTTGTGAGGTCTAAGGGTGCACTAAGAGAGGATTTTTCGAAATTCTACCCCTAAAATAGGGGATGAAAGTTTGTATGAAAGTCCGTCAGTTTTGGAGTTAGGATCTTCAAATTTTATATTTAGGTTAAAGATTAAAAATAAACATTTAAAATATATAAAAGACAAAAATTACTGATACCTATACTTATCAACGCAGAGCTCAAAGTACTTGACGGATTGAGTTGAAATTTGGCATGTAGATAAGTAAGAAAGGATTTTCCCTTAAGGGGAAAGTAGAATCTACGCGGACGAAGTCGCGGGTAACAACTAGTTAGGTATAAGTACATTTTTCCACCGTTAATGTTATAGTTACCGTTTAAGTTAAGTGGTGCTATCAATCTAGCTGCTAGATTTAACCGGCGTTTTTTATTTTCTTCTGGCAACGCTTCTTTGGAAAATAAAGCTGCGTTCCCAGCCCGGTTATGTCTGGTAAAAAAAAGCGTTCAAGCGGCCTGGATTTATTAATACAACTTGAATTAGTAGTCTAAAATATGGTACTACTATTGCTGCTCAAATTCCACAAATCAAATAAGTAAATAATGTTACAAGTACTTTTTTTCTTCTTTAATACATATTAGACGGCCGCTTATTTAGTTATTGTTGTTATTGAAGTTCTTGTATCTATGAATCGATGTTATTGAAGTTCTTGTATCTATGAAAACCGAAACGAATAGTTATTAAAAGCTCGTATATTACAAAAAAACTCCATGTTAATTTAATATTCCTTAATTTATTATCTGAACTCGCAAGTAAAGGAACTGTAATTAAAATAAGGGATGTCACAAGTGTTCAGTGTAATTGGGTTATTTAATCATAATTAAGGTTACGGATCTTGGTTCGTTGACTTTATTTTATACTTAGTAAACTCAATATTAAGATGGGAGGAAATTGAACGCCTATTTGCTAAAACGTATAGCAAAATAGTAACGAAACCTAAGTAAGTATATTAAATATTTCTTATTATAAACGTAAGTAGATCTGTAAATTACCTAACAATGATTGCTAGGTACATTTTTTTGATATACCTAATAAAATTAGATGTTGAAATTTTTCTTCGCTTTTCAATGACCTGGCCTGATTTTAATATTTTAAATTAAATATTAGTACTTAGGTCAACATTTAGGATTATTTGATTAGTAAAATCATTCAATCATTGATGATATGAAAATATAAAATATTCTTATAAGACGCACAAATAGAAGAAACTTCACGACCACGAAAAGTTATATAGACAGTGCTACGACCGGAAGTCGTGGGCAAGCGCTAGTCTTAATAAGGGTGAAGGAAGACGCCCTTAACCGTCTTCAAGGCGGTATCGTTCAAGATAAGCTAATAAGCTTTTACTAGTAAGGTCAAGTTTAATGTTTGGGTTGACTATAGCAGTGATTGGACTAACAGAGAAATTGGGTAAACAAAGTTGTTTCAGCCGGCTGATAGCCTTGTGAAACTTGCTATATTATTAATGTTACCTTAAATCAATATAGTACAAAAATAGTTTCTCATTGAAGGAGAAAATGTATTGTTATTTGTCTACATTGAAATATGATACCTAATACCCTAGTAAGAACTGCTGAATTTCTTCTGTTAGCGTTTGTTTAAAATATCTTTGTGACAACTTCGCGTTGGGCTTCAATAGAATTTCAGCTCCCCTAAAACGCCTGTAATCTTAGCACATGAGATCGTCGACGGACAGCGTTAAGCGCTTTAATAGAATTTAAAAAATAATGATACCAGCGAAGTAGTAGAAGTGTATTCTAGGAGTCAGATCCTTAGGATCTAACTCCTAGAATACATGTAAACCTAAACTAGGGGGCTGAGTAAAATTGAACTATTAAGTTCCTAACGAAACATAATTCTTAAAAATATATTTTTTGTATGGTGTTATTGGACAATAAATAATTTTCATTTAATTTCATTAGGTATTACGTCACAAATAGTTTAATTTCAGCTCTCCTAAAACGTCTGTAATCTTAGCACATGAGATCGTCGACGTAGTGTCCGCGGTGAAAATCAATAGACGCGCGCAAGCCATGCGGCCCGGCAGCGAGCTCCTGCACCGGTCCTCCATCCACAATCCACACGACTCCATTACATAATACTTTATTTGACCGTTTTTTTATGTACATTTAATTATTAATGACGAAACGTTTGAGAGTAACAAAGGTAGCCTAAAAAAGCGTGTTTTGAGTTGTAAAATTTTGTGACTCGAGCGGTCTTTTTCTAAAACGAATTTCCTATGGTAAAGTTTATGGTGATATGCTCGTGATGTCATAAGGTTTTACGCTCTTCTTACCACTAAAAAGATAAGAAAGCCACTTCTAGAAATCTTAAATAATACCTATTTGTAAACGGTTATGTTGTAAATTGCCAAAATCAGTGTTAAAATATAATTTTATAACCTAGAATTCTATTATAACTTTACTAACAGCATAAAAAACTTTTTTGGCCGTAACCTTTTTTAAATTAACACCAGTAATTAACAATTTTAATCGAAACGTCAGCGGCAGTGACCTCGAGCGTTTTGAGGAGTGGAATTCTAAATTCAAAATCCTTAGGCGCTCCCTAGACGCTCAGTAAATACTGTGATCCATCATTACTTATTTTACTTTGTCATAATTACTGATCGTGTAGTCTAGTGTATTGACGACTGTCAGTATTTAGTGCGGGTTTCTAGATTTTTTAATTCCGTATTGGGAGATTGTGATAAATACTGATGGGTCTATATTAATTCGCATAAAGTAATACTCCTAATTTAAATTGGAAAAAAGGTTATAACGCACAATTTTTAAATAGCAAACTTTATTCTGCATAACTGAATACGCAAAATTTTAATGCGCATAACGTAAATTGTCATAATAATGACTTGGGATAAATGTAATAAGCATAACTTTGCACAAGTATAAAATGGTATAAATACATAAGGCAAATTAATAACAAGTACTGCGGTTGTCTGAAAAAATAATCACGAAATTTAAGTAATTTAAGTAATTTAAGTAATACTTAAATCTCTTACCTATCACGTGACCTCCAGGAATAAGACAAACTAGGCGTTTTAATTTTAGACATTACAATACGGTGTCCATCGTTACAGCAGCGCCACGGTCTCCGATTTGCTTGAAAAAAAAATCACCATTTAGGCCAATGACCAAAGTTAGTGGCACTAAAAATAGTTTAAAACTTTTCTACTCGAATATACCAGTTGAATGGCATATTGAATCAAAGGCTCATTTCTCGGAAAATAGCTGTATTATACTCGTTATCAGATTTTTTTCCGTGTTCGCTATGGTAGCACCAAAATATTGGCATGCTCAGTTTGATCACTGGTGCCCGGGAACATGCTGTATTGGGTGTGGCGCTGCTGGAACGATGCCTAAATGTATGAACAAATTGTAAACCCAGATTTCTCTGGAACAGTGAATCCTGCGATAGTCATTTATTTTTTTCCTTTTATAGGGAGATAAGAGAATGCGCGAATGTTATTTAATACATCAATTAAAGGCGTAAGAGCAAAAAAAATTTTTTTTGAGGTTATAATTTTTCGATGCCTATAAAATCCTTAATCCACGATGAAATGTAGAAATTCAATATTTGCCGTGCCTTATAATGCGGGCACTAAATATACAGGCACACTGATCCCAGTAAAAAATCGGATTCCTGAGATTCAGCCGTGGCGCTGCTGAAACGACGTCGTTCCAGCAGCGCCACAAGTGACCCACGATTACCTACTCCTGAATCTGTCGACATTCACGGGTGGATGTTAGCTTGTGTGAAATGGAAAAAAAGGCAAAAATCTGTGTCTAATCAGATTTATTATAGCTTTTGTAATTAATGAGATATAGCGTGGCGCTGCCAGAACGACGTCGTTTCAGCAGCGCCACAAAAAACCCGTATATCTTCGGATCCAGTGGGGGGAAAAATTCAAACGTATTTTTTCATGTCTGGTAAAAAAATTGGCCTAAATGGTGATTTTTTCAAGCAAATCGGAGACCGTGTCGTTGCTGGAACGATGGACCTAACATAAATACGTAGGTAATACCCTAACCATTCCTACACCAGTGAGAAGTCAATTAATATGTGAAAATATCTATTATCGGGCTGGAACAAAAAATACCTAACATCAAAGGCTAAGGGAGCTTCGCTTTTTTATTTTATGACAATTATAGTTATAATTAATAATGTTATGCATATATTATGCGAATTCATTAGTATGCGCAATAAGTGTTGTTGTTTATTATTATGTTCAATGTTATGCACAGTTATGTTATGCCAAATCTGTTATACGAATTCATATTATGACAATTTATGTAAGGCGTATATTAAAGGGAACCGAATAGCTAGCTTTGGTTGTCATATTCATTTCACGCATGTAAGCTGTATGAAAAAATTTGCAATACTGACGTGATAAATACTGAATGTGTAGGCTTTCTTGTTCACTCCGATAATGAAATGAAATTTATCATAATGATGGATCACAGTATTTACTGAGCGTCTAGGGGGCGCCTTACTTTATTATTATACGGAAGTTTCATTAGAAAATTTACAAAGGCAAACGAAGTTTAAACATCAGGCTTGAGCTGGAATGGAATGTTTTTATTCGTTTTTACTTTATAAGCATGAACGAAATTTCGACCTCCGTATAGTCACTGAATTTATTTTTTGTTTTGAACACCTACACCCTACAAGCCATTAAGCGAGTTCAATGAAATAAAGTTCAAACATAAATAGCTTTGAACATTTAATAGAGACAGCAATGACCCCTGAGCGACACGAGGTAAAATGTCACGCTCTGGACAACTCACTGGCTAAAATCTTTGAATTCGCTTTGCGAGGAGTATGACGTTAGGTTTTATTTGCTAGTAATTTGATAATTTGATGGGAAGAACATGCTTTATTCCTGTTTGTCCTTCTTCCTGGGAGGTAGGACGTTAGTAAGTCAAATAATATAAATTCGTCATTTGCTAGCAAGACACCGGTGTCCAGCGAACAATGGAATGTACCTATTGTGTCTCATAACTTTTAAAACTTTAATCTAAATTCCCATCAGAGATTTGCATTTTTGCAAACCTATTTAGAACTAATACGCAAAATTAGGTAACGCCCGTTACACTATCTTAGAATGGATTTTTCATATTTTTAATTGATATATTCAAATTTCATAAAGTGTTCATAGAAATATACTCCAAAAGGTTGATTTTATGAGCATAAAAAATATATGATGCCTTCAAGATCATTACTTAATTAATTCTTAAAGGTGTACGACCTGTAACACCCTTAACGTGAAATAACCCATTGCGTAGGTACCTGGTCTATTTCGTTGATTATAGTCTAGTCTTTGCGCGATGTATCCAAAATTCTGTAGGCGTTTACTATCGTCTTAGCACCCAAACAATGTATATGTAAATGTTATTATGTTGTGTAATCATTACCCAGTATCAATAACCCTCGATGAGATGAGACGCTGACGTCACGCGCGTAGGCGGAGGCTCGAGTGGCCGAGTTCATATCGCGATCGAATCTCTATTAGTAAAAGCAGAGTATAGGGTTTATCATCACACAGAACACGAGCTCTTTATTATGTTCTCTGGTTTGGCTTATCACACGTAGCGGATTGCGGGTGTTCCGAATCCTTTTAAATTATTATTTACTTAAGGATTTTGACAGCCGAGGTTTTATCGAAAATTGATGGATACCTAATACCTTTACCTCGCTCGAGCTGGTAACCAATCAGTCAGAGAATTGCAAAACCTCACGTAAGAATGTAAGAAACAGTCCTTGTTGTATAGTATGTTTAGATGATAAGTTTAGTTATAAGAGTACGTAAGTTAGGTTCGTTCTACGTGAGCGGGAAGTTAATTAAAGCGGCCGTCACCGTAAATATTGTTTATTGTACTAAATAAAATGTTACAATATAAATGTTGGAATAACGTAAAGTGTCAACTCAACGAAATATAATAAATGTCGAGCGTGCTCGTAAAGGTGGGAAGCCCAGTCTCAATTTTCTAACTAAGGAGTATCGCGTCGATACAAAGTCAAATAACAAACTTCGTCGGTAACTTAACGTTATTAGAAGGACATTCAAAGTTCAGTTTACTGAAGCAAAATACAGTAAACAGAATGGTGTTGGGAAAACAGTATGAGAACTTTTTGGAAACTTATAAAGTTAAAGGAACGATGTAGTTGAAAGGGGCAAACGCTTTTCCAAGTTCTATTATTCAATTCAAGTTCATGTGCTTTTATCGAGAAGGCTGTATAATAAAATAAAATAAATATACCTACGATCCTGCACCCTAATTGTCTAATTTTAAAATCTATCACAATACCTTTGAAAGGGATAGTGATTAGTGAAATTGTGTAACTTGTAGTCGCAATCCATTTCGGAACGAATGATGTTTTACTCCATACATTTGAAAGATATTTTCGTGTGTCCAATTTCGTTCATTCAATACCTTTCAAATCGTGTCCCGATCACAATCCCTATCAAAAGCCAAATAGTGACGGCCTGAATATGTAAATATCTTTCAAATTACGAATTGAAAGGCATTGCGATATATTTCAAAATTAGACAATTATTAGCCCTTTGGATGTTGGGCAATAATATAATGCCCAACATCCAAATGGTCAGGCGTTACAATCAGGGGCGTGCATTGGTTTTCCAGCGTGGTAGGCACTGTAGATCTAACTAGTAACTTTGCAATTATCCTATCCTGCTACCGAATATTATAAGTTTGAAAGTTTGTGAGGATATTGGGATGGATGAATGTTTGTTACTCTTTCACGCAAAAACTACTGAACTGATTAAGATGAAACTTTACAGCAATGTAGCTTATACATCAGAAAACCACATAGGCTGAAAATTATCCTGATATTCCCACGGTGACGGTCACCACGCGGCGAGTGAAACCGAGAGCGGCCGCTAGTCATAAATGATAAGGTTAGTAATATTTAGTAGGAATATTAAAATTCTGAAGAGTTTGATTGTTTGAGCACGCTGATCTCCGGAACTACTGGTTCGAATTGAAAAATTATTTTTGTGCTGGACAGTCCATTTATCTCGGAAGGTTATAAGATATTTAATATCACGCTATGATTAATAGGAGCAGAGCATTAATGTAAAACGTTGCAAAAACGGGGAAAAAATATTACTTTTGGGAGCTTCCGTTGCGGACGGTGTGTAAACGGTTAAAGTTACGTAAAAATCATGTATGACGAAATTGTTCCTCATCAAAAGTTCTAAAAAAAAGTCCGCGACAGTATATGTCTATGTTTTATGGTTAACTCACTATAACCATTTTAAAGATAATAAAATTTGTTCTAAACTAATATATTATTAGAGAAGGTGTTTTCATAAACATGATATTAATCCTTATCTAAATAAATACGTTAATCATCACAAGTATTTAATTTTGAACAAAAATGTCCTTTACATCATTTAATTTTAATGAATATCTTAGGACATATGATAGTTTTAAAATAACTCCTCAACAAAATAATTCGCGACCAAATTAATTCGTCAGGTAGGCATGCTTACTTTATACTGATATATTCCGAGACGTTTTAGCTAGAACGTTACACGTACAAATAGCGCCCTTCTTGCAGTGGGCGGTTTATAATTGAGCAATACTTTTTCTAAATAAGTTGTATTCTTGTATGAAACGCTGCTTGTGTCGAGTAGGCAATTTGGAGACTGCCTACCGGTGGGTATTCAGTATTAAGCGCAAGGAAAATCTTAGTGGGTGAGTGTTGAATAGAAGTTTAAAATAAAATGAAATAACTTTCACACTTATTGTATATTTAGGTTTTGAATGAGGTAGGCACTGCCTAATTGCCTATATGGAATGCACGCCCCTGGTTACAATTGCACTACGGAAAACACGGCTAGGTATAACAAGTAATATAAGGTCGCTCTTAAGCCGCATTTGCATAGATTCAGTAGCTGGCGCCAGATACTGTCGCGAAAAGTGGGCACCCGTTCTACTCTACGACGCCTCCGCTGGACTGGCACGTAAAAAAAATTACGCGGTGCCAGTGGCATTTGCTGCTGGATCAATGTAAACCCGGCTTCAAGGTCAATATATAAAGATTATAGTATCGTGTGTAAATTCTGTAGCGCTAAGTGGAACAAACCTAAATACCTCAACTTTTAACGAGATCTATCGCTTTTGTTAGGATTAAATGAAGCGGCTGCCTATTTTCTTGTTGTCTAAGATTACTGACCAGTTGGAACTTAATCCACAACTTACTTTTGTTTATCAGGATATAAGTCGATATTTAATATGAGGCGTGCACTACGAAAATATCGTAACGCTTGGAGAATCGATTCGCTCCAAGCGTTATTTCTAAACTGGGGGACTAATTGTCTAATGAATGATAGAACTGTCTAAGATGACACATTAAATATCTTTCAAATATATGTAGAAGTGACAAATGAAGTGTCATATTAATATCATTCAAAACATCACTAGTTTCACACACAAAAGCGTTTGCGACTCTAAGTTACACACTCCATAAATCGCTATCACAATCACTAAATCTTTGAAAGCTTTTAAAATTTGACTATTATGGGGCTGATCTCTCTACCTAATGACTCGTTCAAGAATTTACTTGGGTGTTTCGGTCTATTGTACGAGAACCTTATTCATATGTATTTAGGGATACGGTGAAAATCTTCAAAGAATTTTTGTTCTTTTCTTTGATTATCAATGATCAAAGGTTCTGCCTAACCAATTATTACTTTTTTAGTGGGAATGGGTAACTCCTGACACTGTTGTTTCTTAAAACATTGGCTATATGAATCAAACAAGATTCACAGATGATGATATAACAATTCCCTTGTATGTAACTTAAAAGTTAACCAGACACTTAACTTAGATACATTATTATGAACTACAATTGGAATGGACGGTATAAGGGAGACATTGGAATAAACGACCCAGCTACAACAGGATAATGCTTCTACGGATTTATGGTAAAGACCCGAAGAAGCAAAATTATGTCCATTGTATAATCGGCTTTATGTAGACTAGCATAGCAGTGCTTATTCACGTTGACTCGGCGCTTGTGCGATCACATTCGGGCGTGTAGAAAATCCTATCCTAATTCCTACTGATATTAAAAATGCGAAAGTATGTGAGTTTGTTTGTTACTCCTTCAAGCTAAAACACTGAACGGATTCGGATGAAATTAGGCACAGAGATAGTAGATAGCCTGGATTAAAACACAGGATACTGTATCTCGATATTCCCACGGGAACGGGAACCACGCGGGTGACACCACGGGCGGCCGTTAGTAAAACATAAGGCTTGAGTTCACGTAGAAACACAGGTGTGGTACATAATATAATCTAATCGCACCCACGCCCCGCACCTGCGAATTGCGTGAAAAAGCACGTAGGTAGATCCAGACACAAAATAGGAAAATTAACCGCCTCTGTGGTGTAATAGTATCACCGGTATGACCCCGATGTCCTGGGTTGGAGGTCCAGCGATGTTACGTTAATAGAGTGTATAATTAGTGTTATTCAACATTTAAAAGAGAGGCCGTCACCCCATCCCACATTTAGACTTTACAAAACAGACAAACTCCTTTTCTCTATTTCCTGATTTTGAACCCAAAACCTGTTAAAGTTCAAAGGACAATGTGTAATGGTGGGCCCACCTCTTAATTGAAATATGATATCCCTATGAATATATAGGTATAGTTTACTTCATTATAAGATAAACATTACCAAAACGCGAACCGTATCGTGTAAAGTCATTGCTTATCTCCTTCCTTACCAAAGAAGAGTCAACTTTGAACGAATGAACAAATCTACTAGCTAAGAATGTCCCTCAATTAACAAAGGACGACATCATGGTTACTAGCATTGAGTTTCTACCACATGAAGTGGTTTACTCTACAGTAAACAGTAAAAAAAATCATGGTAGTTATAAATAGTAGACTTTAAGACGTCAAATCTCCGAAAGTACTAACATTTGACCATAGTGTTAGTAGTAACTAATGTTTCTCTTAAAAAGCCCTACCCAACGGTATAAACATGTTACTATCCCAGACCCCATACAATTATTTGCCATTCTCCTTTGTAAAGACTCATCTGCTGTATCTTTAAAAAAAATATTACACTAGTATCAAATTATCAATATAAAATATATATTAGTAATGAAAGTAATCATAAATCACGACTAATAGAGCATAGGTTAACGTGAAAGTAGGACTTTAAACAAGTAGTAAGATACAACGGTAAATCCGAGAGTGCGTTCTAGATTCAAAGAAATTAACGTTACAACAATCTCTAGAGGTCTAGATAACTAGAAGCACTTTAAAAATGGACGAGACTTTAAGTTTCTGTTTAGTGTTGGCTATAATGGTGACAAGGAATAGTATCGCCAAGTGTCTAGACTAGATAGTAAATACTAATGTACGGAAATTAGTAACACGCTCAGGGCCCTTATTCACTATGACCGCTTAGCGATTCCTTGCTTTAACCACGCCAATGTCGTACTTGGTTTTGACATTTTCAAAAGTCGTTTTCTCCATGATACTTCAAAATTATAGAGTTATTGTACAAGTACATGAAAGTCACAAGTTGTATAATTAATAAACAAGTAAAATAACTTAAAAAATTTTAAGTGTCATAGAGAAAAATAATTTTGAAAATGTCGAAACCAAATACGATATTCGCGTGGTTTGAGCAAGGAATCGGTAAGTGGTCATAGTGAATACGGGCCCAGATCATGTAAGACGTGATAAACTCACGCAAAACTCCCGCTGTTTATTGATACTATGTGTTGAAATAAATAGTTATTTGATAAGCAAGGCTGGGAAGTTGGATTTTGCGGCGTTACCTCTATTGAAACCTGAGCAAGCGAAGGATTCAGGATTGAACCACGAGCGTAGCGAGGGATTCAATGGTACGAGACTCTAAAAAAATGTTCTGCTGAACGCAACACACAATTTTTCACCTCACAACAGCGAGGAATATTTTTAAGTTGTTTCCGCGGTCAACTTCCGGTAAAATATCTTTTAACAAATAGTTTAATCTAAATATACTTACCTTATTATTGTGGTTTTAATTATATAAAAACAAAAATAATAAAAAGAGAGTAGGTATCATAGTTACATCAAAGTTATTTAAAATAGGAATAAATTGTTACCTATAATAACAATAAAAACGATTCGGTAAATGTTGACATTGACATGAGGTACAGACAAAGACAATTTAAAAATAAAGGTGGAGTTTCACCCGAGTTCTTTTCGTAATAACACGTTTTCTGAGGTTCTATTTTTAACTCAATCTACCGTACAATTTCTTAAAATACAAAATATATTTACTTGACATTTGGCAAAATTCGCGAATTTTATCGCGAGCACGCCATTAATTAAGAAAGAAGAAGAAGAAAAAAAAAAAAGGTTTAAGTTACGTTCCGAAATCTATCACAGGTTGTGAAATCTCACTCAGACTAATATAAAAATCTTATAACATATAGTTACTTTATTGTTACCTTATTGTTACTGATTTTATGATTTAAGGAACTAAAATAATATAATAAAACCAAAGAATAAAATGTAACGTTAAAAGTCAATCGCATTCGGAAAGCGTAATGACGTATTTTTCTTTCTAAATAAAATAAAAATAGTTTACCACGCTAGGCCGGTAATATGCGATTTTCGGCGCAGAAATTGAATGACAAAACTTCCTTTTCCGAGCGTGCGAGGTGAAAATACTTTTACGGGTTCATAATTCTCATGGTTTTCACAAAACGTCAGGAAAACCGAACAGTGCGCGCCAGAACTTAAGATTTACGATAAGTACTATTCAGGTAGGTAGTGCAAATGGCACTAAACTTAAGAATAGTCTATGGCTTTTCTTATCTATTTCAAAACATTAATATGAAGAATAGCTTAAGATTTAGGCGCTCGATATTGGGCCCTTAGTGAATTTTAAGAACGTCATATGGTTAGTGCAAAGTCAAAAGATAAAGCCTTAGGCGATTCTTCAGTTTAGTGCAAATGTGTGAATGTGTTAAATACATTGCAATGGGCTGATAAAAATAATTATTGCGCAAACGCAACGTTGGAAGGAAGACAAAAAGGCATTATTATTGAAAAATATTTAGCATGTTCGAACTCCAGCAAGATTAATGAGAGACTGTTTAAGCCTGTTCTTAAGAAGTACAAATATTTTTTGCCGAAAACACAGCTTCAACTTTGGTGATTAACGGCCGAAACAGATTGGAGTAAATTGAGGTTCCGAAAAAAAGGCCGGCTTTTCGGGACATTGAATATCCTTTCTATCGTCGTCTCAGCCACATAACACCCACTGCTGGGTTTAGGCCTCCCCCAAAAGGAGGGGGGGTTTGCCATAATCGACACGCTTGGCAGGCGGGTTGACGATCGCAGTATAGCCAAGTTTGTAGGAGACGCTGCTGCCCGTCTCTTGAAGGCTAAATCCCTTAGTCGCCTTTTACAACATCCACGGAATGAGAGTGGGTAGTGCTATTCTAAGCCGACACTACACAGCTACACAGCAGCTACATCCTTTCTATAGCTACAGCTACTACTACACAGCAGCTACATCCTTTCTATAGCCACAGCTACTACTACACAGCAGATACATCCTTTCTATAGCCTCAGCTACTACTACACAGCAGCTACATCCTTTCTATAGCCACAGCTACTACTACACAGTAGCTACATCATTTCTATAGCCACAGCTACTACTACACAGCAGCTACATCCTTTCTATAGCCACAGCTACTACTACACAGCAGCTACAAGCTTTCTATAGCCTCAGCTACTAATACACAGCAGCTACATCCTTTCTATAGCCACAGCTACTACTACACAGTAGCTACATCCTTTCTATAGCCACAGCTACTACTACACAGCAGCTACATCCTTTCTATTGCCTTATGAAATTATTCAATACGGAATACGGACGGGCCAAGGGCGGCCGCCAACGTTCATTTACCACGCGATGAAACTGTTATTCTAATAATAGATTTCGAACGGTCGTAAGGTTTTGTTTACTATCGTAGAGTTATTGGCTTATCATATTACCGTCATCAGACGACTCGTGGTAATTCTTAACCGCCTCTGTGGTCTAGTGATACAACCACCGGTTTTAGATCCATGGGTCCCGGGGTCAATTCCCAGCGGGAGTACATATTGTATTCGGTTTGGTTGGTGGTAGGACTTGTTCTTAGTCCGCCTGGCTAGCTACCACCATCTTATCTAAGTCTGACGCCATAATAACAATGTTTTCAGTTCAGCATTGTTGTTCCGGCAGTTAGAGATAAGATAGCCAGTTCCTCAGTGATTGAGGGTTTCGGGAGAGGCTCGCTTCCATCTTCAGCCTTATCAATACTTAACATCAGGTATGATGAAGGCTAAGAGTATCACAGTCGTTTATTTAAAAAAATCCTGGCAATAACGGTGTCTGGGGAATGAGAATGTGGTGAAGGATCTTATTTTATAATCACAGATTATCTAATACTATACTACTTTATAAATAAAGGAGAATATGATAATAAGTCTATAATAATTAGAATAAGTCGATTGAAAAGCATAAGTTCCCTAAGCATAAATTCTTTACAATTTTAAGTCCCCATAGCATAAGTATTGTAAAATTATAACATAACTTATGATTTTGAATCGAAAAACAGAATAGTATTTTCAAAATTAAGAGTAAAATTAAATGAATATCAAGTAGGATCTTCGTATTTCTGTGCTTATAGGTATAGTACTCAAAAACACATAAAAGAGTTGGAAATGGGTGGTAGGTAGGGCAAAACTGACAATTAAAAAATGCGCGTAATATATGCTAAATATTTTTATTTCATATTTTGTGTTTTCTTAGCCGAATTATAGGATTGCCTTTTTAGGAGCCGTAAGGAGCCGTATGATTCAATGCTGAGTTCACTTTTTCTGACAACCAATTTTATTTTTATGACAGTAATATTATTTGTAGACATAAAGTGGCTCCCGCATCAGGTTAATTAGCATGAAAGTAAGGAAGAAAGAAAATCAATAACGATACAGCAATTTGTGCGAAATTAACAAAGGCAAAATTAAATAAAAACCGACTTAAAAATAAAAAAGGAAAAAAAAATCCCTTTTGGAGTCGGTGCCAGCCAGGCAAGAAGTAGAAGTGCAATGTAGAATTGAAAGAATGCACTATCGTTGCCTTTGTTGGCACCGACTCCAAAAGGGTTAGGTACTTTTTGAATTTTGAAGTCGGTTATCATTTTTTTATAAAAAGTTATTTATTTCACTTTTTTAAGTTACGATAAGTCCCGCACTTCGGTTTGACTCAAACTAGTAGTGTAGGCAACTTCTAGTTTGAGTCAAACGGTTTGTGTCAAACCGCTTGACCGAAAAACGACAGTTTTTTAAGATTTCTTGAAAACTACTGGACCGATTTCAAAATTAAAAAAAAATGGGATTAACTTGGGAACGAACCCGATGTTATAACTTTGAATCATTTCGATCGGTTCAGGCGTTGTCGAGTAATCGGTGAACATATATAAAAAATATACGCGACGAATTGACTTCCTTCTTTTTTGAAGTCGGTTAAAAAGGCCTTGGTCCGGACTCAACATTGCTTGGCTCTTAAGCGTCGCTTATCTACCATGTCGGTACCGTGTTGGTGACGCTGTGGGTCAGGTTGATGGCTAAGCGTTATTCCCGTTGTTGTTAAAAATAAGCCATATATAGAACTATAAGGCCCACCATTATGTGATAATTAAATTCGTTTCCCGTTACTGTAGCCCCAGCATTGTTTATATTTAATACTAGCTGTGCCCGCAACTTCGTTCGCGTGAAAACCGGAACATCGTTTGCAATCCTTCCCGACTAAATTGTCGGTAAGGCGGTCCTTTTAACCAACTTCAAAAAGGAAGAGGCTACTGAGTCGCCTATATTCTTTACTTTTTTAAGAGAAACGTAACACATGATACCATTTAGTTACATTCTTAACATCTCCTTCAATAGAAAATTCGCCTTTAATAGAAAAGTTTATCAATTTGTCAGTAACCTGCGTATCTACCTATATTTTATAATAGAACTAAAAGTAAAAGTACCTATTAAAATGCAAAGTAGCATATTTTTAAAGTCGTTTGTTGTTTTTTTGTTGTGATGATAATAATTAGATAGCCGATGCCTGTGATTTAGTTTGATCAGTAATTTTTATGATTTTTTAATCAATCATGTTTCAATGTGGCTTTATAACACGCCTTCGAAATTAAAAGATAGCTCAAGATTGTTATTTTTGGTCACCTACCCTGCGACCGACCTTAGCGAAAGTAACTTTACCACTATAATCCGCATAATTTCCCTTACTAGGTTGTTTACAGCTGGAAAAATGGTATACATGTATAGAGAAATAGGCAACACTCTATAAGAAAGTCTACTGGTCGACTGGGAAGTTCCCTGACTGTATCTTATTAATACTTAATAACTGCGCCTGTCTTTACTGAAGAGCATCTTTGAGTCGTATCGTCTTCAATCATGATTGGACAACATGAATTAATTATTCGTATCTAGCAATTCACAGTCAGAACGGAACCAATCGACGACGAATGTTTGTCTCTGAATAGCACTGCAGCGGGCCTACCATCATATCATAGGAAAGTTTTGTTTGCGTTTTGTTTTTATTGAAGTTGTTACATTTTGACACACTTCACACTTTGGAGACGATGATTAAACGAAGACGTCACAAAACTTCCATTAAAAAACAAGCTTACTTTAAAAGATTCGTAGTACGAAATAGCATGGTAAGATTGAAACAATACTGCGCTAAGAGACGCGGCGGTAGGCAGTAGATCCCCGATATCTTTCGCTGAGTCAGCTGTGCGAAAAGATTCCGCGAATTCATTAATGTTAGGACTTCCCCATCTCCCACCACAACCGCTGTGAATCATGTTATGAAATACATAAATGTACATAACGTGTAATTATGAATGATACAGTAACCTTAGTACGAGTTGACATTTACTGTCAACGTTTTCGACAACTATCGCTATATGCTCTACTCATGTCGGTAAAGCAGTCTATGGATATGAAAGAGACAAAGCGATCGTTTTCGACAACGATCATAGTTTGCCAAACTCGTACTAAGGGCACTGGTCAATTGATAAAAAATGTGGTTTATAATTATACTTCTCTAATGGTGCTCCTAAAATATATATATATATATATATATATATGTGTTATGCTATGTTATATATATATATATATATATAACATAGCATTTAGTATCGTAGTGCATCTGAGCTGCATGATGCTGCATAAGGCGGAATGGGATTCCATTCCGCCCCCTCCTTTTTTCCATCGGGATACCATACGTACTGCTGGCTACCACCTATGCTTGGTTGCCATTCCAAACCTACGCACACAGCGCTTTAAGTTCTCTTTTATCATACGCACAGCCAAGAAAGTGGAATGCCCTGCCGGCGCGGCGTCTGTTTTCCCGAGCAAATACAACATAAACCTCATCAAGGTGCAAGTGAACGGGCTTCTTCTGGGCGAACTCGCTCCATCTTAGACCTCATCTACGCCCCTTGGCCAGATTTAAGTCAAGAGTTTACTCTTAAGCCCATTCAAATATATATATATATACATAAAAAAAAATAAAGCCCTGACGGGATATGGAGCCCTGCCCTGCTCCGTTAGGGAAGATCATTAATAAAAAGACGTGGTCCACAATCTATAATCTATAAAAACTTTAGTACTTACTTCAAAGTATGACAAACACGGATATTTTTAATCTATAAAGTTATTCATAGTTAAAAAAGCAAAAGAGACTAATGTAACTTAGTGGACACTATAATAATAAATATAGGTAGGTACCTAAGTGATGAGTTGAATATTTAATTATAGCAAATAATTTATACGGTCGCGGTTTATGATTGTTAATTACAGCTACCGACGACATGAAAGTACGCAATCAACTGATTGTTGCGCAAATTGTGTCTTCAAAGTTAAAACAACGAAAACCTATTTCGATGCAAACAAAGAGAAACCTTAAAACAGAATCCAGCGTTTAAAGGCTTACTTTTTGCACCTTTGCCTGCCTTCAAAAGACTACCTATTAGAGCCAAAGTAAGCACTATTTATAAGGCTTGTGTTATGGGATACTAGGTTAACGAATATAAATATATATAATTATATATATTTATATTCGTTATAAATATATATAAATTTCTACACATAAATACTTGTATATATATAATTATATATATACAAGTATTTATGTGTAGAAATTTATGTGTAGAGACTCAGGTACAAATTCTCGTACTCATCATACAAACATTTGCCCCTACCGGGATTCGAACCCGGGACCTCAGAGCAGTACCTTGAAACTGGTGTACGAACCACTCGACCACGGAGGTCGTTGAAAATAATTTATTTTGGCATTTAAATAGATTAATTAGAATAATGAGGAGACAGCTGACAGAGTGGAGTGGAGAAGGACGTACTGCGTTGACCCCAGATGCAAAACTATTTTATCGCGAAAATTTGAAATTATACAGCTAGTAGCGCGATATAAATTAAGTCCACGCAGACGAAGTCGCGGACGGCGGAACGCGTAATAATTTATAAAAAGATGCTGAACTGAAGAGTATATCTTTTTAGATACACTAACATCTGGAACAACCTGTAATATGTAAAAATCTTTTTGCATTTGATAGTTCTACACTCCAACTAGTCCTTTTAAGGGCAGCCCATAGGTATAAACCTAAATGAAAGTCTAGAAGAAATTTTATTGTTCAGCTTACTGGTATGTATGCCATTTAGCCTTATCACCAGCGATCTAAATGTGTTAGGTGTAGTTAACTTACACAACAAATAAAAACCTTGGACTGTTCTTGAAAGGTTCCTATTTACTCTTTTATCCACACAATAAAGTTTGTAAGTTTGTTTATATGATGTTATGTGTGGAACTACTGGATGGATTCAGAAAGAAAATACTTTCACCAGTTGAAAGCTATGCTATGTTATTCCTGAGTAAAATAGGGGCCTACCAACATCTCATCTTCAATCATGGAGTGGGCCGACCTACCATTATTTTATTTTGTATGTGAATCTGTACAGCGCCTCTAGTTGGCAGTAGCAGAACTACAGATTCTCATACATCATTAGGCACTTTCAGGTAGTTTGCAAAATATGGATTTATAGCAAATCTACATCACTTCAGAAATTACAGAATATGTAATATATTTTAAATAATCAAACATTGAGTAAAATCTGATATTCTTTATAACTATATGATATGTAATAGAAATAATGTCACAAACATTATTTGGGCATATTAACCTAAATACAAAAATTAAGGCAAATGAGAACAATAGATATCCATTGTTGTCAGGACACCACAGTGTTCGCTTCAGATTATATGAATTGAAATAAGGCAGCTGTTTCCAGAATATGGGCCCTGAATGACATAGGATACAATAGACACATTTTTTCAAAATGATTTTATTATTCAACATTATTTGTTTCCTAAGAAAAGTATTCACTTCCCTTTAAATACCCTATTACTGATATACCGATATTTGAAACAAATTCATGCAGTAAAATTTTCTGTATGAAATATTATGGATTGCTGTGTTTACCACATTAAGTAATAACCAATTAATAATAAATTATTCGGAAATATAACTCTTATTAAGATAAAGTAACTGTAAGTCAATCTATAAATGGTAGAAATAATTGAATTGGTTATATTTTGTATATAAATGCTTAAATTAGTAAGAATTGGAAGCGATTAAAAAAATTTGCTCAAGCCCTTCGAGGTAGTGAATGGTGACATTAAAAAAAATTAGAAATATTATTCTAGTTATGGATGTTAGGCTAAAGTCTGCTGAATATTTGGATCACATACAAGGAACATATTGACTTGACTTTTTTTTGTGTTAATTTTGCTTTTTATTCATTACCTACTTATTAGAGCTTATTTACATTTAAACAGACTTGGTTAGATTTATTAATATAACCTAGTCTGTAAATTGAGATTTATGGTTAAGTACCTATTTTTGACTTTTGTGTTACTTTTTTATTGATGCAGAGGTTAGTCATAAAAATTGTAAATCATCTTGATAACCACCCAACTTAGTCAGCAAAAGATTAGATGATAATGACATCATCAATTTCATGAGATAGAATCAGGTACCTACCATACAAAATACTTAAAGAATAATAAGAATTTTGGCTTTTTTAAGCATATTATGACACTTCTAACCTAAGATAAGGGAATGGTAATAATTAACGTCGTAATTATTGCGGTATTTGTCTGTAATATTCTGCGACTAGCGGACAAATACTTTAAACATGAGCGCACTTAGCTAGAAAAAACAAATTATATTCGACTTACCTGAAGGTTTTGTTTTATTTAGCACCGAACAGAAACAAAGAACGGCCGAAGACACTTAGCACATCCACTAAGCACCAAAATATAGCACAAAATTAAAAATTGAAGAGAACAGAAAGTTTAACACTGACAGCTCCGTTGCTGGTCGATCAACTCGGTTGAGTATTGAGGGCCTGCCTGATGGAGGTTAGCCTGTACCGAAATGCGCAATGTTTTGACTATGCGCATTGACCTTTATTGTAAATAGCATGCGCATTAAATTAACAAGCTAGCGCACATTCAATAGAACCAGCTTCTATGAATACTAAGATAAATATTTAATTTTAAGTAAATCCAGGCAAATATTTATTTTTTCCGATCGCTTTTGATTGAACAGAACAGAGAAAGAAAACAATGTTTTGACAGAAGGAATATTGACAATTTGACATAATGCATATAAACGCCATCTAGTATCGAGTAGAAAACTAAAATGCTGCCAAAGAAAAGCAGATGGGATAAATGAAAAAGGTTACTATTTGACACTAGATGGCGTTAGTATAATAAAATCTCATTTTCTGATCAATCAAAGTTGTATGATGATTTGAATAAGTCAGAGTTCCGATAAAGATCAAATAACAAAAAACAGGCAAAATAGCTGCAAATATCGTTATTCTGCAAATATTTCATTATACTAATTATGTTCCTATGTAGGTAGGTACTTAATATTGAATATAGTTCCACCCCACCCAACAACGGAGCTGCAGAGTGCGTGAGATGGAATCTGCTTTTACAAATTTCTACGATGTTATCAGAAATTTGTTCAGGGTCCCCCCCCCCCCCCCCCCCTCTTTTTCCCTATCCGGTGCATCTCCTAGAGGTGAGGACTCAGTATGTTTAATTCCTAAGAACCGTGAACAAATTTCTGAAAAAATCGCTAAGGTTCCAGCTCACGCACTCTTCATACCTACACCCAATTTTTAGCTATTAATAGAGTGGACTACAAACTGAGCATACAAATATACGTATACCCAATTTAATTCATACCAGGGGGGCTAAAAAGGATGTAACGCGTGATATTGCTAAAAGTAATTCCTTAGCAGAATTTCTTGCAGATCCTAAACAATTCCTCTAATTTTCGTAAAATAGTACATTTATTTTGCAATATTGCTTCAATTCAATTCGTTAGCAGAATCTATTTTGGTGGTTATGTTGCCACCTAAAAATAATAGAAAACCGTACTTGATAGCAAATAACCGGTGTTCATTCTTAATCAATTTTTATTATTAAAAAAGATGAAAACTGTTACTTCAACTTACTAAGTAATTTTTATTAAGGAATCTAACCAACAAACACAGAAAAGTTTAATTAAAAGTACAAACAATGAATGTGAAATAGTCACAATTTTATCTTATAATGGCAACAAGCTAAATATCACGTGACACGCCAAACGTCAAATTGACGTCGAGCAATCAAGTCAAAATATTAAATTATTTTGTTTTTACGTAAACTTTTATAAAAACTTCAAGTTTAAAGCTCAGTTTGGAATCACTTATTAGATGAATCTCGGTTTCTTTTATACCTACTTCAGCACATTTCAAATATTGTTTTTTGGGACATTCTTTCATGGAAACGACTGTCTACTTTGATGTATCGAAGAAGTTTCTAAACAAGTAAGTTAAACCTTGATAAGTACCTTAGATTGTACGTTAAAACGAACTACTTCGGTCAAAGAAAGTGCTAACGTTGTACGCCGCAAGTTGTGTATGAATAAATATTTGTTGTGCTTGTGCTACAAGTTCGTAGGTACCTACCTACCGCTATAATACAATCCTTATGTTTTGCAGAAATAACATGGCCCTAGTCCATTTTTTGGAGTTTAAGGAGATATTCTATTGGAGTTACAAGCATAGTATAAGAAACTACAGAAATAAACCTCGAGGTAAAATGCCAGGAAGAATTGACTAACCTATCTATTTAAACACTGAGGGTTTTGGCACATACAGCAAAGGAATGGTCCATTGTAAGTACTCATTCTATAATAATGGCATGATAAATATACCTAGGTATTCTGTTATTGATTTTTTGCAAATATTTACTCCAATCTCGAAAGTAATTTCTCAGTTCATTACTCCTATTATTCATAATATGACAAAACTTGATATTCTTTTCTTTTATATCTTTTAAATGCAATATAGGTAGGTAACATAATTTTTGAATGCATAATACAATTTTACTGATATAGGTATGTAATTTTGTCATTAATACATATAATCATAGTATGCTTTTTCTCAGTTCATTACTCCTATTATTCATAATATGACAAAACTTGATATTCTTTTCTTTTATATCTTTTAAATGCAATATAGGTAGGTAACATATTTTTTGAATGCATAATACAATTTTACTGATATAGGTATGTAATTTTGTCATTAATACATATAATCATAGTATGCTTGGTTTAACCACAGAATACTTAATAGTACAAGTACAACATACATTTGGTATCATTTTGTCTAATTTAATGTACAAACAACAGATTAATTATTGTTAACTTATTAATTTCATAATCTGTTGAAAACTATACTCTATTAGTTATAAATCTTAAAAGCCACTAGTAGAACTAGCATCTGAATTTTGAGTTTTCAATTGTAGTTGCTTACATGCTATATCAAAATGTATTTACATGCTATCGGAGATCCTTCCGAAGCAGTCATTGAAATTTAAGCTAAGTTTAAATAAATGTATTTTGTTTCAGCTCGTTTGCTGCCGACTCTGATAGATGAGGCGCAAAGGCGATACTGTCTCAAGTTGAGCCGGAGAGGACTTTGGTCGGGCCTATTAGTGTTATCAAATCTTAGGCGAATAGTTGGCCGAACCATGGGACATCTGTTTGATTGCTATTTTATGAAAGATGTTTTTTATTATATATTTTTCTAGGGCAAAGAAAGCAAAGATATATTCTCAAAATTTTTATTATTTCAAATAAGTATTGTTTTGTTATGTTATATTATAATTTATAAGTTATTTTTTAATACATATCAATATTAACTAACAGTGTCTTTAGTATTTGCTATAAGAATAAAAAATATTAAACTAAGTTTTTTCTACAATGATTTCTTGATTATTTTTAATTAGATTATTTTATTGTAGAACTCGTAGTTATTAGTGGCTCATTATTGTTATTTAAAAAAGAAATTTACTTTAAAGTTAAATAATGATTAATAATTAAATGAATTACTTAATTTTACCTATCATTTGTAGACCTACCATCATAAAAATGATGGGTACCAATAAAAATGAGGTAGTAATTAATTTGATAGTAAAAAAGTACTTGTAATAATTAATATAATATTTAAAACTCTGACATTGATTTTGTTATTCCTTAGAATTGATCAAATAGTAATTTCTGTGTAATTGTTAGGTACTTATGTACATAGAGTTTATAAACAAAATACATAGCTGTAAAATCTTTTCTTATGCATGATATACATAATTGTTGGGTTCTTATTTGTAATAAATAAATGTACCTACTTAACTATTGTATTTGATTTGATTGAAAATAAAACAGTAGTAGAAACCGATTTTTTTATTTACTAAAAAATCTTAATCTTCTAACGAGCAGCTAAATGGTCATCCCTCCTCGCTGTAGTGGTAAATAATAATTGTATTCCTTATACAATTATTATTTACCACTACAGCATGCATATTTATTTCAGGCTGCTCCTTTTGGGGTGTTAGTGGCTACGAAAGCATCCTCATCATTACAAATGTGGGTCTGTGCAATAATATCTGAAAAAAAAAACCAGTCTTTAGCTTTTAAAGGTTTAATAAATAGAAGGTATCTAAGCCTACGATTATTTACAACATAAATAATTATAACTTTTGTGTGTAACATTAGAAGATATCTAGGTACTTATTTTTAATGATAAAACTTGTAAAGTTGATGCCCAAAGTATTTAAATTTTAAGTACTTACCTACTCAAAATGTGGGTTCGATGTAGAGAGGTATTTGGTACCTATTCTTGTACTACTATTTACTTTAAGCATTCAAGGAGTTATAGATATCTATAAAAGAATCTACTTAGAAAAGCACTTAGAGGTAGATAATAAGTCTGAGAATGTAACCACTATAAGGTAAGTCAGTAGTAGTAGTAAAATGTTAGTATTATGTACCTATTTAGTTACTTACCTTGGCAGTAGGTCTTTATTGGCGTCAATGAGACGAAAGAAGCCGACAAACTCGGTGTCTGGTACTTCGAAGAATAATTCGATTCTTCACATTGCCACACTTTGTCTACGATATATTAAGCGCTCCATAACACAGGCATTCTTCAAAAAGTGTTCGTAAAGTGGTAACTGTGTTATATAAAATAAATTTTATGGAAAAAACACACAACATGTACAAAATGAATTGTAAGAAGTTGCTCCTTAGTATCTTTTTGTAATTCTGTTAGTTGACGCTTGAGCAATTCCTATTTTGTGGAGCATTTTACGCTTTTCCATACAAAACTGTCACATGAATGAATTGCAAAATATGAATCAAATTCAATTCCTATTGTGAATTGCGAGAAAAGTGCCATTTTACGATTCTGAATCTGAATTGTATTATGAATCTAACGAGAATTGCAAAATCCTTGCTTTTTAACCCCCCAGATCTGTATAAGTAGCATCATCATCATCATCGACCATCAAAAAGTTCACTGCTGAACATCGCGTTCTCTTAATTAACAGCCGAATGCTGCAAGTCACTCACAGCTGTTCTTTGTGGCGCTCTAAGGAGGAGGCTTAAGTAGGTATACCTAAGTATATTAAACATTAATATAAAACACATAGGTAAGTGTTAGTCTAGCCGGCCCTTGTACCCTTTAAGAAGCAAGAGCATTATCAAATAACACCTAAACGGGAATGAACAGGCACGAATTGAGTACCTAATCAATTCAAGTATTCGATCACGCCAAGGCCTATTGATGCAATTATCTAAATCTATCAGCTAATCTGTATTTACAATCAGTTGCATATCGAAGCTTTATCGTTGTTTCGATAACAATGTTTAGTAATTAGCCGCCCGTTTTACGAAAATTATCGTGTTAACGACGTAAGCGTTAGAGTAGCTCTCTTCTACATTATACCTTTACGATTTTACATATTTTTTTTAAGGCGATACTCGAAAATAATATGCTGAAGCGAGATAGCAATGAGAAAACGACGCGCACGGGAGCGAGACCGATTTTTTCAGATTAGGGGAAAAAAAATAACACAAAAGCACTTCGTATTAAAAAACTACAGCGATTTTTTTTAAATGCTTCTATACGATCCTAAATATTATTGGTGTCCACTTATACCAATTTCCAATAGTGTAAGTAACCGTATTTAAGAATAATCTTGAATTTTCGTATTTTTTAGAGGTCTTTTCGAAAAGAAAAAGTGTCGAGGCAAAATCATAAAATCGTGTTTTTGAAACTATACGAATCTAGATAAAGGTATGAAGATATATATATATATATATATATATATATATATATATATATATATATACACATATATATATATATATATATATGTTATTACCAGATTTGTAACAACTGTAACCGTGCTATAGTTTTATATCAAAAAGTCCATACTTATTCCGAGTACCGCCTTAATTTACACCTAATAGGAAGGAACATAATGTAGGTATATAATTTTACAATGTTCCTGTTTTTGAGGATGTTGCTTATTCGTATGTGCGAGCGCTGAAGAAAATGCGCACACAGGCTTGAATTTTCAGAAGTTTAGCAGCGTTGAATACACCATACAAAAACATGTCATTTTTCATTTGCCTTTTTATATTACGACTATTCTACTTGCGTGCATCCCGAGATATAAAGTTTTGGTCATCCATCCCACTATACTTATCTATGATCCATCCCGTGGCCGACCGTTATGTTGATTTGTGCGCGCGAACAAATTCCACATAAAAAGGATGTGTATATATATATATATATATATATATATATATATATATATATATATATATGTTATTACCAGATTTGTAACAACTGTAACCGTGCTATAGTTTTATATCAAAAAGTCCATACTTATTCCGAGTACCGCCTTAATTTACACCTAATAGGAAGGAACATAATGTAGGTATATAATTTTACATTGTTCCTGTTTTTGAGGATGTTGCTTATTCGTATGTGCGAGCGCTGAAGAAAATGCGCACACAGGCTTGAATTTTCAGAAGTTTAGCAGCGTTGAATACACCATTCAAAAACATGTAATTTTTCATTTGCCTTTTTATATTACGACTATTCTACTTGCGTGCATCCCGAGATATAAAGTTTTGGTCATCCATCCCACTATACTTATCTATGATCCATCCCGTGGCCAACCATTATGTTGATTTGTGCGCGCGAACAAATTCCACATAAAAAGGATGTGTAAACAAAAACCTTGCCTCCCTTACTAACTTATTTTTTTTGCCTGAGTGCTTATTGTGAGTTTTCTCACCTTAGTCGCATACGCCGAAGTTTGCGAATACAGTTTAATTCTTAACCTTATTCCCATTACATTAAGGGTATCTGTCAAAATTTTACTCTGACACGATGGTAACATTTGGCCATTTGCAAACTGACACAAGACCCTCTGATTTTGCTTATTAGATGATTACATAATATTATGTACTCTTTACGACGACGTTATAAAATAATTCGTTATTTGTGATGCCAGTGCTATAAATGCCTTAAGTGTAGATTATTATTTTTTATTGAAGATATTACAAATTAAGTACTTAAGTAGGTAAGTATATTATATTACTTGGTAAAATTATTTTTCTTTTTGTATATTTTAATCCAAGATAAGTGATAGTTACATTGTATCTATCAGTACATCAGTTGGTAAAAAAAATGTGCCCTTCCGCCAAGGGTGTTGAAAGTGAATCAAAATTTGGTTTTCATCTTGCGTCACGCCTGTAGGTAGCCTTGTTTGCAACTGTCTGGAAGATGCTTTAGTGTCTCTAAGGCCCACTTACACCAAGCTAGGTTAACACATTTAACGCAGAGTTAGTGCTACTTTTGTATGCACTAACTCTGGTACTTGTACTATTTAGTATTCTGTGACTGGGTTAAATGTTATCCTAGCGTAGCGCCAATGGGCCTAACAGTAATACATAAACAGTCAGCAGTGTATGCATAAATACCTTTACAATTGTCTATATTCAGAGTCTTTTTGATTTTAGTGAACTGAATTTAGAAACCGTAAAGTTTTCCTGGTAAGTAATAAGAAAACTTATGGTGTATAGAGCATAAGCACATCTTAAGTTTCTTCGCGCACTCATAATTGAAATAAAACAACTTTTTCGGAAATTTAGTGCCATTTATTTACCTGAAATATATATTTGGTACTATAATTATTCGGTTTATTTGAGGTTTTTAGTTTCCCGACGTTTCGGCACCTTTTCAGTTGCCGTGGTCACGGGTTGACTAGCTACTTATAAGTTTACCTTTCAACACCCTTGGCGGAAGGGCGCGTGTTTCCAACAGCAGCGGTTGGAGATCATGTGGAGAGTGAGTTTACAACAGCCTAGCCGCTCCGGTTTACATCTAACCGTAGGTAGGGACACGGTGTCGAATAGAAAGTATCGATACTGTATTCATGAGTAGTACCAAAAAAAGTATCGGACTCGTAAAAGTATCGATACACTAAAGTATCGATATTTTTCTTTAGAAATTCTTAACCGACTTAAAAAAAGAAGGTTATCAATTCAACTCGAGAGGGTGTCTCACTAATTAATACCAACATACTCAAATTAAAGTAGGTATCGAATCGACACGAAGTACGGAGTACTTTTTTATTCCATTCTAATCTAAACCAAAAAACTAAGCACTCACTACATACCAAATTTCATCCAAACTGACATAAATGGTTTCAAACAAACAAACTGACATACCTATTATATTAACTAGCAGCCGCCCGTGGTTTCCGAGGGAATATCGGGAATTCGGGATAAAAGTAGCCTATATTTAAATGAAGGCTATCTTCTATATGTCTACCAAATTTGATCCAAATCGGTTCAGTAGTTATTGCGTGAAACAGTAACGAACAGACTATCATACTTTCGCATTTATAATATTAGTAGGATAAGACCTACTACCTAACTGAATCAGTCAATTATTGCATTAATTCGAATAGACGTATTACACAAATCAGTTACTAGTACCTAGTGTATCAATTAAGTAGGTACTTAGACTAAATTATTTTTCGAACAAAATTAAACGCAATTATTGGTTTTGTTAGCAGCCCTTTTTGTTGGTAAGCGCTAGGTATGACGTTTTTGTGTGACCTAACAAGATTCAAGAACAATAATTTAATTAGTTTACATACCTACAGTTTTTTTTTCAATATTAACAATCGATTGCTGAAGAAGTAGGCTTACTTACCTACATAGGCAATTTCAATTTATTAATTACTTCTAATTAATTCTTACACCTTATTCAATATTAGTTTATTAGGTACAAATCTGGTATTCGAAAACCGATATTCGTTTATGTATAAATAGATATTTGTTATGCAAGGCTGGAACGTTGGTTATTTAGCGGCAAGTTACCTCTATTGAAATCTGAGCAAGTGAAGGATTCTAGGATTGAACCACGAGCGTACCGAGTGGTTCAAAGATTGAATCCTGAGCGAAGCGAGGATTTCAAAGGTATAAGACACTAAAAACACACAATTTTTCACCTCACAACAACGATGAACATTTTAAGGTTGTTTCCGCGGTCAACTTCCGGTAAAAAAAAAATTTACATAAAGTTTAATCTAAATATACCTTATTCTCGTTGTTTTAATGATATAAAAAACTAAAATAATAAAAAAGGGAGTATTATAGTTAATTTAAAGTTATTTAAAGTATTTAATATATTGTTACTTATTAATAAGAATAAAAACGATTGCGTAAATGTTGGTACTGACATGAGGTACAAGACAAAGACAATTTAAAAATAAAGATTTATGTCACAGTCCGAAATCCAATTATAGGTTGTGAAATCTCACCCAGCTTAATATAAAATTCTTATAACAATAGTTTAATCTTATTGTTATTGTTTTTATGATTTAACGAACTAAAATAATATAATTAAACCAAAACGGAGTATTATAATTAATTTAAAGCTATTTAAAATAAGAATCAAATATAACAAAAAAGTCAATAGTGCGATTCGGAACGCATTGACATATTTTTAGGTATTAAATTAAAAAAGTACTTTGCCGCGCTAGGCCTCAAAAAGCTTTCTACGCCTAAAGTTATTGACAAAACCTCCTTTTCAGAGCGTGTGAGGTGAAAAATAGTACTTAGTAGAAAACGAAAAATATGTCGCGTAATTCCGCAAGAAAAAATGCAGATGCAGCCCAGTGACACACCTTGCACCTTCACCGACTACTCAAGTAGTAGTTGAGTAGTCGGTGAAGGTGCAAGGTGTGTCACTGGGCTGCATCTGCATTTTTTCTTGCGGAATTACGCGACATATTTTTCGTTTTCTACTAAGATATGGATTTCCGCCAAGTAACGCCTGATTCTATCAAATACGAAAAATAGTACATTATTGCAAAGGCCGTGAAATAGGCAATTGCAGGTCGAGTATGAGTTTGAAGGCCGAGCCGTAGGCGAGGACTTCACTAATACGAGACAGGCAATTGCCATTTCCGCCGAGGCATATATAGTGCTTTTCTCAAAAGAATGCAGGGAAATAAAACATACTTTTTATATCATACATTTAATTTAATTAATATTAAAAGTTACATAAGGCATATTGGAACAAGATCCATTGCAGGAGCGTTTTTTGAATTTGGAACATTACAACGCTCCAGCAATGTTGTATGAAACGGCGTGCTGGGGTTATTAAATACTCTTTGTAATGTTCCAAATTCAAAAAACGCTCCTCCAATGGATTTGATTTTCTTTGTCCGTAAATTCGATACTTCGCGTGTTCTTTTTTCGAAAATAATAACAATATTTCCATGCATGTTTGAGAAAATAATTTTATTAAAAAATCTTTTGTCTTTGTATTTAGTCTCGATACTTAATGAACCTTAAATTACATTATTATTTTAAAACCTTAGATTAATATGGTCAGAAAATTATACCGATATATCGATGTTTTTGGGCATTATGTCAAAGACGATTTTGATATTTTTATAAATATAGATTTATCGATATTTTTTTCGACATTTTTGCCTAATGAGGGGCGAGCGAACGTGTTTCCACTTGGTTGTAAACTCGTGTGGCCGCAACACAATCCGCGGTTGGAAACAAAGCTCCCACAAAGCTTCCGCCAAGGTGACCTCTGTTTGAGGCGTGTTTACAACCGTGTGGGACTGCCTTAAATGAGATAATCGGAGTTGTCACTGCCACGTCACTGCTGATCTCTAAATGGGCTTGGGCATACTGAATATCGCGATTTTTTGTACTGACTTAGCTAGCTAATTAGATCATGAGTAAAGCAAGTAGGGAGTAGGGCAAGAAATCGATTCAGCCACGCAAACTGCTGACTGTTTATGTATGAGTCTATAAAATTATTATGCATATATATCGAACATGATTGAAATCAAAACATAGAATGTTAGATAAAACTTATGAAACTGAAAAAGCGAGGGAATGAAAGATATTATCGCTATAGCTTTGACAACTGCGTTTGATGGATTGACATTGACACCTGTAACAACATTGTGATAATGATAACTATATCTACCACGTGGGGCGATACCATGACCTCCTATCCTATAGCGATTTAGTTCCGATTGCGTTCAGGATGTGTGAGTGAGACGCTGCTGTACGCGTTTCACTCTCGCAACCTAAGCCCATTCGGAACTGAATCACTAGAAGATGTCATGGTGCAACCTCTGTTATCTATATTATAAGGCTGTTTTGTCTATTGGGCGTGAGATGGAGTGCGTAGCCTATGCTTGTACAGGCCGTTGAGGCCGTGTACTCCAACATTTCTTATCTACTTCCGTTGGTTAGTCTAACATTACAAATCGCCGCTGCACTGGGGGCGAGGGGTGCGTAAAAGCATTTCTCCTAGTGTAAAAAAGGCTGTCTGTCCATTAAAGCTGACAAGAGCGCTCTACAAAGAGATCATACTTAAAATTTTCGCGACTACGAGACCTTCTAAAAGGTCTTATCTATCTTTATTACCTATATATATACCTATATATCTTTATACCGAAATTAATCAAAATGGCTGAGGTACTTAAGTGGTTTAGACGTGAAAGGGTAATTAAAAGTATGGATGTTTTTTATAAACACAGTCATCATTTTTCTAATTGTTTTTCGCTCAATTATATACGGAAGAACAGTTGATATAGGCAAAAGCCACGCCATTATTAAGATATTGACTGTAGGTACTAAATATATTTCTGAAAGAAGAATCCTTGAAGTCCTTCCTCTAAAAACATAGATTATTTATCCAGCGAATGATAATACTGCAATCAAATCATTGCGTTTAAGGTCGTCGACCGATAAAACTTACACGTGCCAATTTCACATCGTCATGTCAGTACATCGTAGGTACATTCCGAAAATCCGATAGGGATCCGAAGTATTATCTATTGGACTTTCCTTCGATACGATTTCGGATTGTTTTAGTAGACCACCCTTTTCGCCGCCTATACGGTATTCCTTTCACGTATATTTTTCGTTTTATAGTTTTGATGATATAGTTAGATACGTTAATATTGGGCAATTTTATTGTACGTGTAATAAAAAAAATACCTATTGTCAATGAATTTACATCCATTGACACCCAGTGGTTATAGATCCACAGTAGTACAGTATTTAATGGGTAACCCATTCTCAACCCTCCATTCAATTGACCTTATTGGCAGCTTGATGAGGTGGCCACTAATCCTCATACGACATATAGGCTGGGTGGGATATATAGTACACCCCCAACCAACACTCGAAGGCCAGGCAGTGGTTTCAGAAGGCATTCCAGAAAAAATAATGAGCATTGCCTAAACAATCCTTTTACCTGGATTACGGATACCCTAAGTAGTGTTTGTATCTGTGGAATAATATATAATATACGCCGTCTCACCCACACACGAGTGGCAACACTGGTAGCTGTCAAGAAGGTGATAGAGCGGGAATCGGGGTCGATGCTCGGTGCTAGCTATTTCTATATAATTTGTGTGTTGGATGAAGTGCAGTGCAGGGGAGAGAGAGTTAATTGTGTGCCTGTCTTGATGTGTGGTGAGCCGGTGCACCGTTCATAAGGATCGTATCATAGATCCTACACCATACAAACCTCCGCACCATATATCTCTTGCAGGTTGACAGAACATAGGGAATTAAAAGGTGCAGCTTGAGAGTATTTTTTTTTTAATTTCTGTCACTCTCACAGCGCCACCTCAACAGCGCCACGTTTGGCATTGGTTGAGTCTAATCCAGAGAACTGATTAGGTATCCAATGAAAACTTCTTCAGTTTGAGTTTCGTCGTTCTTGTGGCTCTCATTACAGTCACATTTTCATAGGTACTGTATGATAGCCTGTTCGACATTTCTCAGATAGGTACTGGGCCTACCGCGCAAGTGTCGTCGGAATCGACATCGACTTCATTTGACAGATGAATGTGACATATTGCTCTTAGTCTTTGGTAATTTTCATTTGTGTCAAAACGAAGCAGCAATGTCTCACATCCATCTGTCAAACGAAGCCGATTTTGATACTGACGCCACTTGCGCGGTACGGCCCCTGGTCGACATATCTCAGCGCGAGAATTGCCCCCCAAGGACTCACCACCGCCTTCCAACATTTCCCATCGGATTTAAAATGCATCTATATTCTCCAAGTCACGCGCTCGTCGAGTGTACTTTCCATAATCTTATTATTTTCGCAGCTATCGAGCATAGGTACATATCGCATTTGCTTCGCGATATGCATTATCGCCCGTTCTGATCTCGTTACATAAGTGCTGGTAACGGCCGCTACACGCGTATCGTTATACGACAACTAACGTTCGTTATCGTTTGATTAAGCCTTATGGCAATCTTTAGTTACTGCCAACATAGCTCTATAGATAGCGATGTCTGCTGTCGGTTTTTTATAAAGACGTTGATAATGTAGGGAAGGAGATAATTTTATTACGTGTTACGTGAAAAATGCATAAAATTTTGGCGTGTTGCGTCTTTCTTTTATTTGTAAAAATTGTGTGTTTTGATAAACATTTAACAGAATTGTAGTAACTACTTATTAGGTCGTTTGAGATTCAATATAAAGGATGTGGGATTGTATTGCATTTCCAGAAAAAGTCTAGACAAAATTTTGCGGGAAAACCTTGACTGTCAACAATTTAGAGTGCGCACGAGGAGTTCGTTTCGAAATACTAAAATACCAAATTCCGTAGTCCTCTTTTTTAAAGGTTGTCAAACCGGTAGCGACTTGATTAGAAAAAATATGAAAGAACTGCTTTATTTCGCGTTACAATTTGACTTTGACAGCGCCCTTATGTCATTCGTAATAGCGGCGGTATGTTTCTGTCCTAATTTCGTAGGCACCTGTAGTCTAGCCCCGGTTGTACCCATATTGAAAATGTATTTTTATGTAAATAAGGAATAAGGGCCGCAATTAGGGTTTAGAGTGGCCACTACAACCGGTTGCTTACCCTACATTCCTGATCTTTGTTGCCAGGATTCCTGTGGGTACCTTAATGTGTTCCACGATACTGAAATTGCGGACGGAAACTATTTTTAATAATAAACTAGGGCTACAATGATGGGATTATTTATAACGGATATATTACATGCTGCCTCATATTTGCAGCAAAACATTGTTCAATAGAAGCATTCGCACGCCTTTTTATTAGAGATTAGTTCACATGTGAACATTATTGCAATAGATCCATATCTACTTATCTCTACGCACTGATTTACTAGGCCTAACATCTACATTTTTTATTTCCTTTCATTTAGTCGATAGTGCCATTTTTAGGGTTCCGAACTTCTATAGAAAAAAAGGAACCCTTATAGGATCATTTTGTTATCCGTCTGTCTGTCCTCGTTTGTCTCGAGAACGCGTGGAGTTATCGAGTTGAAATTAAAACCATATATTTAGCGTCTTCAGTCTGTTGGAGCTGTAAAAAAATCAAACTTGTAAGTTAACATCAAAAAGGTAGGGCTGTTTATGCGCAAAAAACCGTTAATTTTGACACCTTCAAGGGAATCAAAATTCATAGGGTACTTCATAGGGTACCGTTGACCTATAACTATGATATTTGGCAAGTAATATCGTTTTTTACTACGAATATAGGAAAAAATCAAAAACTATACATTTGAAATGAAATCATAAAAATATAGTCTTTACCTTCGGAAACTAAATTTCGGGAAAAACTCGGAAACGCGTGGAGGTATCGAGTTGAAATTAAAACCCCTGAAACGGTAGAAAAATCAAAATTAAAAAAATTGCGTTAAAAAGGTAAGGCCATTTATGCCGCAAAGACGTATGATTCAACACTCAAGTGAATCAAGAGTACTTCCCGTTGACCTTGAACTATCGTCGTTTACTACTTGTACAGGAAAAAAATCTGAAAACCAAACTTTTGCAAATTAAATCATGAAAATTTTTGTCTTAAGTTTTGGGAACTGAAATCGGGAAAACTTCGGTAAAAACTGCGAAATTCTATTTAACTATTTATAATATTACTAGCTTCCGCCCGCGTCTTCATTCGCGTGGAAATTCGAGAAAATCTTTGCTCCAAATGCCTCCACCAAAACACAAGCGTTGAATATACTCAAACAAATTGAATCTACGTCTTCAACTAAAAGGAGTTCATTTGAACTTAAGAACCGGTTCTTTGAGAGTTCAAAGTACAGGGTAATCCCGGGACTTTACGGAACCGGGTAGAAGCGGGTGCATGTCCTAATTGTAATACGCAAAGGACAGTTATTCGATGAAACAGTTCAACCTTCTCCTGTAGCGGTTAAGAAAATTTTACTATGCTCGGGATGGGTGCCAAAAAAACTATCTTGAGTTCCTCTGCAGTTCTAAAAGCACGATAAGATGTTGATCTCGGCTGAATTACAATACAGTAGTTTGACCCACCCATCCAAACTGGGCCCGCATGGCCCCTCTGCCTGTCTCCCTTATCCATCAATCAGCAAGCTTCAGTAGCAGGGAAATAAAATAATGAAACGAAATCAAATGGATATTTATTTATTGAAACACCAACAATTTATTCTCTTATTATTATTAATTATTTTCCGTACAACATTTGAACTCCTCTTTCAACTCTTTAGGGGTCAAGTCATGTTAACCGCGTTAGACTTCAAAATCAATGCCATTTTTAAATCAACAACCTATAAAACCACGATAACGACATACATTTGGATTTTTTTATATTTTACCCCTTTTAATCCCCTAAGGGTTGATTTATTGAGAGGGGGAGAGGGACAACCATAAGCTTAATAAAATAAAAAAGTGACTTCTACTTTGAAAATAAAAGACTTTTCTTTCGAAATTAATCCCTCTTTTCACCTCTTTGGGGGCGAAAACGCCGATACAGGGGAAATGTTTATTTTCAATTGTCAACCTTAATACAAAATTTAAAGATCCTAACTTCAAAATCGACGGACTTTCATACAAACGCTCATCCCTTGTTTTACCTCTTTAGGGGTGGAATTTCCAAAAATCCTTTCTTAGTGGATGCCTAAACTGTTTAAGGTACTTTATACAAAATTTCAAGTTTAGCTGTTCAGCTGTTTGGGCTGTGCGTTGATAGATCAGTCAGTCACCTTTGAATTTTTTATATATACTACCGGACCCGGCGAACTTTGTACAGCCTCAGAATTGGTAAATATTGTCTATATTCGTATCTCTTATACCTAAGAAGGGCTGCTAGGGTTCCACATCAGGTGTAGGTACCAGATCTTTAATTTTTGTTATCATCATCATACCAACCGCACGACACGCCCACTGCCTGCTGGGTATCGGCCTCCACCACGGTTTCCAAGAAATCTACAGAAGTCGATCCTGCGATATATGTGTATGTGTTATATTTATATATATATAAATGAATCGCTATTTCCCTTGTTCAACGGATCCCGCGTGAACGAACGGAACAGGTGTCCGATTAAGCACAAGACTACTCTATTTTAATACATACTTACTTGTGGCTGTCCATTGTAGGATTTTATTTAATATGGCATCTGATCTTTTAATGCACTAAAAAGTAACTAGGTAAGTATCACTAATGATGTCCAGGTTTATTATTCCATTTCGCCAATTCGCCAAAAACTAAGCTAAAAGCAAAAAGATCGTTTTGTGTAAAAAAACCGACATAACAATGAACAATTAATGTTTTGGTTATCAATAGGACTGCCCATGGCACATAGGTATAGTATTACATACATAATCGTCCGATAATCATTCATTTTATCAAGCCTTTTGCCGTGTGGTTATAGACAGGAGCACTTCTTGATCACGTAGCACCTAATCGTTGCATTACAAAAATTATTACTACTACTTTCTACTTCTAGAAAGCAGTAATTTGACATGAATGTGTATGTTAATTACGCTAAAAGAGTACAAAAATAAATCTTAAAGAATTGGCGTAAAACGCATTGCTGCAAAAGTCTTTAATATATCGTGCAAAAGTTCTTAAGTTGTTTATCGAATGAAACACTATTGGTTGATAGAACGTTTCACCGAAATTACTTTAGCTCATTCGATAAGGTTAGGTTAGGTTAGAACAGTGACCAAAATAAGCGCAAGTAAATATATTATAATAATAAATAGGATCTTTAAAAAAAACGAAAAAAAATGTTTTGGACGCAGTTCTTGCCTGGCTTCTTGCTCACTGCTAACCAAATAGGTTAAAGTGATTTCGGCGAAACGTTCTGAGATGTTGGCCAACACCCTTGACATGTTAATAAAAAAAATCCTTATTTCTCCTAATGAAATTTTAAAAAAAGGCGCTCGCTTTTAATACCTTTATCTACTAAATTCAATCTGGTAGTGATTGAATCTTAAACTTAATTCGACTGATTAATTACCGATCAATTAGTAAAGGCTGAAACTTAAAAATTCGTTCAATGAACATGCATAATAATAACATAGTAGAATGCTATGTATGCATATACTATGTTGGTTATGGGTAGGTACTAACACTAGATGATCGAAAACTACGAGGATTCCTGGAGCTTAATCACCCCAATTTTAAACAAAATGTTATTTTTTGTTCATATATATTTGAGATACATTGAAAACATTCAGACCAAGACACACAAACATATTCATACACACAAATATATGCTCACACGCACGGAAAAGGAGTATTTCTCATTCAGTTTCCGCGTAGAAAACATTTTGCGGCCTAGCGCGGTAAAATACTTTTTTAATTTAACCTTTGGACATCCGCCGACAGCCCGGGCTGTCGAGCGGACGTCTAAAGGTTAATAAGTACCTTAAAATATGTCATAATGCGTTCCGAATCGACTATTGACTTTTTTGTTACATTTTATACTTCGACGACGATTTTATACTACAGCGACGACCTCCGTGGTAGAGTGGTACGTACACCGGTTTCAAGGTGTCGCCTACTCTGAGGTCCCGGGTTCGAATGCCGGTAGGGGCAAATGTTTGTATGATGAATACGAGCATTTGTACCTGAGTCATGGACGTTTATATGTATTTCTACACATACATACTTACATTTGTATAATTATATGTATTTATATCCGTTACCCTAGTATCCCATAACACAAGCCTTACAGTGCTTACATTGGGGCTAGGTTAATTGGTGTGAGTGTATGAAATATTTATTAAATATTTATTTACACTTATTTTAAATAGCTTTGAATTAATTATAATACCCCATTTTGGTTTTATTATATTATTTTAGTTAATTGAATCATAAAAACAATAACAATAAGATTAAACTATTTGTTATAAGAATTTAATATTAGGCTGGGTGAGATTTCACCACCAATGGTTGGATTTCGGAACGTGGCATAAACCTTTATTTTTAAATTGTCTTTGTCTTGTACAGTCAGCAACAAAAGTCCATGAACACATCCAAATTTTCAAAACACCTGCACACTATAAAGGTTCATATATAACTGAACAGACTGTTATACAAATCTCTGTAGACATTTGGGAATACCAAAGGTCGATGTATATTATTTTTACAAACGTAGTTGAACATGTTTAACTACATAAATCCACTGATATGTATACTACTCAAAACTTGCTGAACATATTTAATTTCATAATTAGACTGATCTGTAAAATATCAAAATTTGCTGAACATGACTGACTATAAATTTGTCGCCGGACCGGCATCCGGTGTTTGTTAATCCTATTACACAGGGTCTAAACGAAACGTTCTGAGAAACGTAATCAGGAGGTAGAGTTAATGTTTATAAGTATTTCTATATTAGATTTTTTTTAAGTTGATAATTGACTGATTGGCGGATTGATATATAAAAACGTTTCCTGATGTTGGTATTAAGTGTATCCCCAACTTAATTATTTCTTGATACATATTTTCCAAATGTAAAAAATGCAATGTTTATACCTATAATGGGTCATTGAACTCAATGAACATTTAGCTTGAATTTGGTAATTTGACCTTCATTTCTTCGTTGTAAAGTAGCGATTGCCTGCAGGCAGATGTAAACCACTTATATTGACAGAATTAAAAACAAAAGATAGAAAAAAAAATTCGTGGAATGTGCAATTCAAAAAGCTACTTGTACTACTTGTCAAAAGAAAAAGGTTTAATAGAAAACAAACAGTTCAACGGAAAAATATCTTGAAATAAACTAGAAGGCTAGGAAGATTAGGAATATGTAAACTTTTTATTAGAGAAAATAGGAAGCGTAGGACTCGATTTTGATAAGCCCGACTGTCAACACACATGAGTAATTATAACTAAGCCAATAAGGTATAGCATTTAAATATCACGTTTGATACAGTCATCTTCAAAAGTCGCTGAACATTTTTGTACAGTCAAGGTCATAAATATATGTCGTCACAATCATCATAAGTCGACAGGTAGAACAATATTTTCACACAGTCCGATCAATACGCATTTCTGAGAACACGATATCTAGGAAATAAAATAAAACAAAATTTTGAAATTATGTTATAGACGTAAGTAGATATTAATAATTGAATTCATCATGTTATTATCAAATATTTCAGTGGGTATAAATTGGCCCTATAGGAACGATCTATAAGTAACACCACGAAAAAGCCTTGTATGGTATGAAGTAAAACTATTAATTTTAACATTTATACAACTGACTTCTACAATCCTGAATAAAGCTATCACCACCCCTTGGAGTGTAACTTATCCATTAAAGAAAATAATTGGTAAATTCTATTCATAAATGTCGTGAAACACAATTGAATTGAGGACCTCCTCGATTTGAAGTCGGTTAAAATCTAAAATAATAAAAATGACATGTCAATGATGTCACGACCAAAATGAAAGAGACAAATGTATTACATGACGGTGCTGCACTTTTTTCGGTGATTGTCATCAGTCTAAATTCGAAAATCGGTCCGATCCGGATCTTACAAATCACTTTTAGACGATACTACGTCCAGCAACTTTTGGAAGTCTAATATTCAGCCAATTTTGGAAATAAACTGTCCAGCAACTTTTGGAAGTTTACTGTCCAGCCTCTTTTGGAAGTCTACTGTCCAGCCACTTTTGCAAATATACTGTATAGCTACTTTTGGAAATTTATAACGTAAATGGAATTTTGTTTGTAACTATGTTCAGTAACTTATGTACAATTCATGTGTTTAGTGTCTTTTGTAACGTTATTTTGTTCGGCAAGTTTCGTTGCTGACTGTACCACATGTCAATATCAACATTTACCGAATATTTTTTATTGTTATTTAAAAGTAACAATATATTCCTACTTTAAATAACTTTGAATTAACTATATAATACCCCCCTACTCCATTTTTTATTATTTTAGTCTTTTATATTATTAAAACTACAAGAATAAGGTGTATTTAGATTAAACTCTTTGTTTAAAGAATTTTTTACCGGAAGTTGACCACGGAAACAACCATAAAATGTTCCTCGCTGTTGTGAGGTGAAAAATTGTGTGTTGTGCTAGGCAGAAAAGTTTTTAGCGTCTTGTACCTTTGAAATCCTCGCTTCGCTCTGGATTCAATAGAGGAACTCGCCGCTAATAACCAACTTTCCAGCCTTCCATAACAAATAACTATTGTATTATGCCGGAATTTTAGCCTCTGTGGTCTAGTGGTAACAACCACTGGTATCAGACTCTGGGGTCCCGGGTTCGATTCCCAGTGGGGTACATTTTGTATTCGGTTTATATAAGAAAAGAATTGTAAAAATAAAGAAAGAAGAAAGCAGGTATGCATGAACGGGAAAAAGAGGTCGTCAAAATTAGGCAATTTGTTTATCACATTGGTTAATACTTTGTCTTAATTTTTTTGTTGTTTCTTTATTCAGCATTTTTATGTATACAAAATAATAAAAACAGAATAATACTCGTATAATAAAGTTTAAAAAAATATAGTAAAAAGTGGTTATATAGAAAAGTTGTACTGATGGTTTGCTAACTTGGCTGCTATGTTATTTACTTACCTAAGTGTAATCACATGAGTAGGTATAATAACTATTAATTCGACTACCAATTCTAAGTTTATTAACTTATGATGATGTTATGGTATGCAATAACATATTGTATTATATTTTATTGTATTGTATTATTCATATCGGATAATCGTTTTTTATAATGCCTAGTTTCGTTATTATAAGGCTTTGAAATAATCACATGATTAATAGTATTAACGGATCATATGACTGGTAGAGAATTAAATTTATTATCATTGCCCAGAAGGTTTTGGAGGCTTACTACCTATCCCTGATGGAAAAAGATTTCAACGAAAAATACGTAAACAGACATAGGTAGTAATAAGCTGTGATTAAGATCGTCCGAAAGATTAATAGGCCGATAAAATAATAATACTCAAATTATTTGAATTAAGAAGTTTTTTTTATTATTAGCGATCTATCATTTTCTTTTGACAGCCGATATTGCATTATCATTGGGGGTTTATTAAGTACAAAGTCTTCACTGATTATCCTAATATTATAGATGCGAAAGTGTGTTTGTTTGTCCTTCCTTCACGCCCTAACTAAGCAACCAATATAATTGATTTTTAGCATTGAGTTAGTTGAAAGGTTATTTTATATTCTTTTTAAATTTATTAGTTAACTCATTTACGTTTTTGGATCCTCTTTTTAACTACCTATTTATTGATTATCTTTGCCGTAGTATATATTTATATATATTTTTTTTATTATCGCATTGACGTCCACATGTCAATAAAACATTTTTTAAGGGATCCAGTTGAAAATCAGCGTCAGCCTTATCGCTGACTTAATGCTGAACTGGACACCCATTTGGTACTGACGTGGGACACAAAATTTCTTGTATTTTTATATCTTTAAATGTTTCTTGTTCTTGTACCGCATGTCTTTGTTATACCTAGGAGTAAAATATAATGTTAATTTGTAAATGTCCTGTGTTTGGTACCAAATAAAAAAGTTTGTATTTGTATTTTTGTATTTTTTTTAACGGACGGAGAGTAACACAGGCTTCTTTATATCCCGATATTCCCACGGGAGCGGGAACCACGCGGCTGAAACTGCGGGCGGAAGCTTGATTTTTAATAAAAAGTTTGGATCACCGACTTCTATCAAATTAGAAACAGCAAAGTACGTAGATTGCATAAACTAACCGTTATTTGAGTAAATATAACTAAACTTACCATACAGATTATTATAATTTTTAACTTAGTTTAAATAAAATTATTGTAGTAGTTAGGTATGTAAGTAATACAGTACAGGTAATCGATCAGGTATATGTTATGGCTGAGTGAGTGAGTGTTTTGAGTATATGTGTAAAAGGTTATTATTAAAATACGCTACGACATTTGGTAAGTCAAATTGCCAAATGACGTATCGTATCCCGGTAGTGTATCTGTGTATTGGTGATGGTGAATAAGGGTATTTATGTTCTGTATGACTGTGTGCGTTAAATTAAATTATATTATGTGTTCATAAAAATTGTGTTTATAGTTACGTAGTGTCTGAGGGTATGGGTATGGGTATAGGGTATATTATGTTAGTAAATAAGTACATAAACTGTATCCACGAGAGCTGCTGCCGACAAACTGTTACGCAGTTTGGCAGATGTGATTTTTTTAATTTGTGTACTTTTTATGTGGAAAATAAATTAAAAAAAAAAACACGGTACGGTGCCGTGACGGTGACGGTGCCGTGTGGTGACGGCCTAAGATTACAAGTGTCACCATTCCCTTAGATGCCTGGGATGTCGTAAGAGACGACTAAGAGGTTCGACGCATTAAACACCTGTGCGAGAGAAGGAAAACTTGAAATAAACCTATTAGCCTACTGCTGCCACGCTGGCCAGACGGGTTGGCCAGCGTGGCAGCAGTAGGCTAATAACCTCCTATGAACGCCACAATATGCGTGAGCTAGGAGAGGCCTATGTCCAGCAGTGGACGTCCACAGGCTGATGATGTGATGTGTACCATACCATACATGTAACATTCTATTTCTTGCGTCAACAATCAATTTATCAAACCTGCAAAGGGAAATTAAATAACGAATTTGCTACCGATTTTGACAATGTTTGTCTGATCCAACTTAACACGGCAAGGATCGCAGTTAAAATTAAATTAAAAATAAATAAATAAAAAGGTAAAATAAAAATTTACTTTATTCAAACAGATTTAGTAATCAATCCGAAGAGTGGGTTCGTGGGCCAAGTTTGAAGCGGGCCCTCGTGCTTTTGAATCGTCATTTTCCTTCTACCTTTTTTCAAAACTTTTTTAACCGACATTTTGCATAAGAAACCTTTAACTGAAATATTAGTTAGTTATTTAGTCAAAGCTCACAAGGTTTAGACATTTACCTTTTATATTTAACAAAAGAAAATAACTTTTACAATCATTGGTCATATTAGCCTTGCTAGCTAAAATAACTCAATTGAAAGATTCGAGACTTAGAAACAAATTCTAATATATTTTAATTATAATATCTTTTTGCAATAATTTTATTGTAAATGAGACATTGAAATCTTAAGAAAGTTACACAAACAAACATTTGGAGTTTCCGGATTAACCTTGTTTACCTCACCTACACAATTCGCTGAACCCTCGTCGAAGTTCCTCCTAATTAAGTACTACAAAACTTACATAAATAATACGTTAAACTTAAAACTCACATAATTAGATTATTAACGTCACGTAAATGGTCTTTTAAACCATATTTATATATTGTTCTCTGCTCAAAAAGGATGTGCGACTACAATACTAATCGTCATTCAAACAGTATGACCAAAGGTATTCAGTCTCACACCATAGAACCGGGAAATCCCGGTACAGACGTGCCCTTACGTCTCGAATGACGTGATGATATGGCATATTTTATAATGCACTCATTGAGTAGGACGTTTCCCACTGCATTTGCAATTCTACGTACCACACCGACGACTACGAAAATACTTTACGGAATTTACAGCTTTTCTCTCCGCGTTTTCCTGAATGCTATAATGTGTAACATTTAAGTATCATTTGAATCATTTCTCATTCTATCGTTTCTGTGAGCTATAAATGTAGAACCCTACTAATATTATACTTCGTACTTTTGTTTGTTTGTTAATCTTTCTCGCCAAAACTACTGAACTCATTTGGATCAAATTTGGCAGACAGATAGAAGATAACCTGGACTAAAATATAGGCTACTTTTTATTCCGACACTCCCACGGGAACTGGAACCTCGCGGGTGAAACCGCGGGCGGCCGCTTTTCATTCATAAAACGCTTAATTAAAACCTTAGGTTAGGCACTTGTCAAGAAAGAAAAGTTAGTTTATGAAAAGAAAATAATATACAAATTCAACATTCACACATCAACTGATAGTTTTCTATTTAAGTACTCATTTCCATTTCAAACGCATCTAGAATAGTGAAATCTGAAAAGCAATAGACAAAGAGTTGAGGAAAACTATTGCTCTTTCCCAGTCACGTTTCAAATAACCGTTAACGCTGTTTGTAAGTATCACGGTGTACAATGTGAATGAATCTTTATTATTCTTATGTCATTGACTTAAAGGCGGACCGAATGTATAATAAATTTATATGTATCACTTATTTTTCAATTTTCTACGAATTATATCCAATCTGAAATTATTACTTCTTTTATATCTCTGTGCTTTTTTGTGCTACGTACCTACTTCATTTTTATTTGCATAGGTATACTATACATGTATATATTGTTTATTGTAGTTATATAACTTGAAATCTTTAAATAAATTGATTAATTCATGAAAGTGGTATATGAATATTGAACTCGAAATAATTAAAATATGAATATTTTAATGTTACGCCCTAGTAAGACATTAATATACATGTTATGGGCAGTTGCTTAGCCATCTCCTTTCATTAAATATTGTAATGTAACAAGGTTGCATAGTGTTTCTATGTCATTGCACGTGACTGTACTTGGGTAGGTTTGTAAGTAAATTTGTGTTAAACCCTCGGTGGGCAAGTCAGACTAGCATTTGTCCGGTTTTTTATTTCTAGAGTTGTACAAATATGAATTTGTGTCTAGGTGCGTTTTATTCATGAAATTATGAAGTACTAGATGTACGTACCTACTTAATATTATTTTAGAGTTTGCCTACCTACTTGTATATATTATTAATAAGTATTAATTATTTTATGAATTTTAAGTTTTTGATTTTAATTTTCAATTCTATTTTATACGTATGATAATTTTTTTATAGAAAAATATTGAAAAATATTGGCTTGTGGCCGAGTTCCCAAACTATATTTTTGAGCTATAAGTTAAGTATCAAAACACAAAGGTGTTCAGTGATATAATTCGCTATAAACCAATGATTCACACGCCTGACGTGAAATGTAAACAAATTGACTATTCTAGTCACATACAAAGATAAGTCACTTGTTCTACTTTTCGTTATTTGCTTGGTGCTCAATAGAATAACTACCGATTGTAAACATGTCTAATAATAGAAAAAAGAAAATTACACTTTCCTTATCGTTAACGTTTCATTGTTTTAATAATTATACTTATAATAAGTAGTTGTAAGTATAAATTGGCTTTTCAAAATTTTTTATTGAGCGTACGCTCAAATGCACCCTGTGTTTGCATTAACGCAATCTACGAAGTGTAAAAAAGTATCAAATTTTCAAGTCTTGGGAACTTTAAGAAAGTGTTAAAGAATCGGTTTCTGGAACACACGAATAATAAAATATGGATGATATTTAACTGCTAAAAACTGCTAAAATACTGTTTGTGCACCAATTTACGCTCTTTAAAATATTTAATAATGAGTACCTTTTTAAAAACAGTTGTAAATTTGTAATAATAATAAATAATACAAGTAATTATTAAAGGGCCATTTAATTTTTTCTCAACCAATGTACTGCAAAATGTATTTTAATCAAACACCAATTAACCCCATGTAGTTTTATTTATCAAAAGTATGTACATTATAAAATGTAATGATTACCTAAAAAAAAATGTTTTTGGACTATCAGAGTTAAGCCCACGTCTTATTACAAAAAACTGATATAGAACTTGTTTGAATCCGGACTAAAAGATCTTGGATTGTTACAGTATTAAAGTTAATACCAGGTTTAAAATATGTTCTTATTACAAATCAAAGACTAAACGAGGACAAGATCAACCCAGTATCGTCCGTGGTTTAATAAAAAACATTCCGTTTCTCTAAACTTTGATAAAGGCTTCATACTTTACATGCTTAAATAACCATTATTAGTAATAAAGGAAACCATGAAATTGTTTTTACTGATGTTTCCATCTCTTGAACGAGCATAACTAACACACTTAGTCCGCAGCATTGAACCGGATTTCCAGAGGTCGTGGGTTCGAGTTCCATCTGAGAATTAACTTGTGGCCAAGTTGGTTTTTTCCAATATTTTTATATTTAAAATTTATCATAAGTATCAAAATAAATGTATTTTTTAGAACTAAAGTTTTACGAAAGGCATTATTTGTTCTTCAATAATAAATTATTGAGTAACATGCAAGTTGTACAAAACCGTTTTGAATGTGAGTCCGATTCTAGGATGAATATTAAATATTTTGTGTTACAATTTGGAGTATTGGTGCACAATCAGTATTTTTTGTGAAAGAATAACATAGCTACTGTTATAATAGAATATTTGCTGCGCAGTACACAATGGAGTCACAATAGAGTGTCGATAGTGTCTCAGTTGAATATTTTTGGCATTTGTTTTCTTTTACTTCCATACTAAAAGTTGTTCCAAACATAGGTGATGGGGTTTTGAGGTGAGTAAAGGTAAAAAAAAGTCGTATCGAGAGAGAAGGTATTGCTATTTTTAGTATGCAGACAATGACTCGGTAAACCATGGTATAACAGAAGGCGAAAAGATTGCGGTTTTCGCGCGCTTAAGCGCTTACGCGGTTAAGTTTAAGTGATTGTCATGCATGAGCAACTCGGCTTCCTAGGAAAGCCGCGTTGCTCTATGTTGTTATGGATGTTATACTTAATAAAGTTCTAAATTGTTATTTACGTTAAACTAAATTTTGCGGTCAATCTCACGGATAAGAAATGATATAAATAAGCATCTCTGCTTTTTATTTATAAATAAAAAGCTGCTGGTAGATGGCATCAGCTATTATCGCAATATTGAAGTGATTTTGATATAAAGTCCGATCTCCTTCATAAGCACCATCTCATTAGCAATATTAGCTTCGTTGATATCCTATTAACGGATAGGTTTGTACGCTTTATCATAACTTTAAAATACACATCTGAGTAAAAGAAACTTGACATTAACTTATCGAAACCTTTTTTTTTTTTGTTCGATGAATTTGAACATAAAACATCTGAATAAGATCTGAATGAAATAAAAAGCATGCGAAGAGCAAACTAACTTTTCCGCCATTTATTATTACAATGGTGTCTTTATAGTGGACGAAAACTGAAACAAAACAATACATAACGAAGTTTTCGAAAATTTAAGTATTTTTAAATTGCCTCTGATTATCGTGGTACGGTTTGCACTTGGACGAATTATCCACTGGACGCGTAACGAGGACCGCGTTCGCCTTTACCCCTCTGTCACTTACTGAGCCTTTTAGACACAGTAAGCAATATGGCGTTGTCAGTATGACGCGAGATCTCGAAGTGGAACATTATCTCAAAAATGGGTAAATGCGCTGTGTTAATTTGTAAAAATCATACCGGACAATAAAATAAAAAAATCTTTTTACGCGTATTCTTCAAAGATATTGCATAAGTAATTTGGTTGGGTTATATGTATCATTCATTCAATCAATTGTCATTTTTATGTCGTATAGGGCTTGAACATATCGATAATCATATCGATGTATGTAAATGAACGAACGAATCCAATTTTAATGTAGGAACTATTCAAATTAATTTCAGATTTACAGTTGAACCCCTAACAAGAAGAAATTGGGTGGAAGCGGTACGCAGGGAGATAACATGGACGTGGACTCAGGTCTTAGATAACATCTAAGGCCTGATGATGGATCCAGAAGATAACTATAGGAACTCTAGAATTAAACGACGCAACCCTACGAACTTTGAGCTCGTTATATTTTAAATATAGCTTCAAACTTAAAAAAAAAGTTGTTCATTTCACCCGCATGGTTCCCGTTCCCGTGGTAATATCAAAAATCCTTCCTTAGTGCTCGCCAATATCGTTAAAAGAACCTGTATGCAAAATTTCAGTTTAATTGGTTTAGCCGTTTGGGCTGTGCGTTGCCTATCAATCAGTCACGGTATTGTTTTTTAGTATTAGACTTATGTTGCACATTATCATAGTGTGTTGTACATTAACATTTAAAATTTATCATAAGTATAAAAATAGCATTGACTACGCAAAAATTCAAAGATCATAAATTATTGCATCATAATTGATCGTTAAACATTTGTTTTTTTTCTCTTTCGAATGCAAGGGAGGATATTCTTACAGCGTATTAAAAATATAAAAGTATCGGAGAATTCCGACAGTGGTCTGCAAGTCTCGGTAGCTCATTGGTTAGAGCAGTGGGCCGGATTCCCAAAGGTCGTGGGTTCAAGTCCCATCTGAAAATTCACTTGTGGCCGAGTTCATTTGTACCAATATTCTTCTTGTTAAAATTTATCATAACTGGTGGTTACATTTATTATTTGTTTCTAACCTTAAAATGTATCATAACTGGTGGTTACATTTATTATTTGTTTCTAACCTTGTTAGGTCACAGCAAGAATGAAATAATTTATATTTTTATTATATAATGTATGTACGTAAGCTAAATTATACTATTAAATTATACTATTATTATTTAATCTTTAATTATTTTAATTTTAATATCGTTTTATTATATTCAAGTAAAATAATCTTAAAACTACAATAATCTATTGGTTGAAATATCTTGCAATTAGTATTTCAGCTAGTAGTTGCTAGAAAGATACTGCCTTGGCTTTTTCTTAAATATAGGTAATTTATATGCGATGTTTTGTTGATACTTCTGGGAGTTTGTTGTTTAAAACTGTCATAGCGTATGCTAGACCATACTCTATCCAAACGCTAGTCTACTATTTCTAATTTAGGTTTAGGTTGTGCTAATTTTGTACGGTGGCATAAATTTTGAGATCTTAATAAAGTGAAAACAAGTTTATATTTTTTCTTTCAAATATGCATATTTCTTAAATGTAAATGAATACTAGAGTTGAAATTAAAATGTTTAGTCTCAACGATCTTTGACAATCCTATAATGTCGATAGTTATTTTCAGTAAGTTTTAGTATACTTAGATTGTTGGCTTACGAGATAACAGAGCTCGAGATTACCCATATTTTGTTTTATATAAAAAAGCTCGAGTGATTGCAGAAGAAGTTAATGTAAATAATGAATTATATTATTATATAAACCAAATATTAATGTTTTTTACTCACTTAAAAAGTGTTAGTAAGTAATTTGTAAACCCACCTGGCTAGCGACTACCATCTTATCTAAGTCCGTTCCGGCAGTTAGAGGTAAGATAGCCAGTTCTGAGATTCCGGGAGAGTCGCGCTTCCATCTTAAGCCTTATCAGTACTTAGTATCAGGTTGCATGTATCTACCCATTTTTCACAAAAAAAAAACTCAGACACAAACGCTTTGGAAACCATATTTTATAGTTTTTATGAATTTGAGGGATTTTTTAAATGAGATTTTCAAATTATTAGGTGCTTTTTGTTTTTCTACGAAATAAACAAATAACTTACTAATTTCTTTAAAACACACATGATTTATTAAACTCAATAGGTTCATTCATCCACTCTTTACTTATCGTGCTTTTTATTTTTCCACGAAATAAACAATTAACTTACTAATTTCTTTAAAACACACATGATTTATTAAACTCAATAGGATCATTCATTCACTCCTTACTTATCGATAAAAAAATTATCGATTACTTCAAGCACTACTGTCATTATTTGACATTAGTAATCGCCCCTCACCCCCGCAAGAATTGGTTGATCGTGATTTCATACATTCTTCTTGGGTTTCGTGTCCAGTGGTTAATTCGTCCAAGTTTGCAGCACATCAGGTTATGCAAAGTTGTCAAACTGCATTTTTCGCCGAGGACATTAATTCACCATCATTTGGCTGTTCTTGCCATCGCGAAAAGAAAATAATTGGCTTCACAAATGACGCGGCAGGCTTCAAATAATTTTAACGTGGGAGATAATTAGAATGCCTTTGGTAGAAAAATGCAGCTTCTGTCATTACTTGATGTCAAAATGGCATACAATACTTGTAACTTTCATGATGAAACAAAGAAAATATCTAGTCTTATCTATCTCTTTGTCAAAATGTATCTATGCCAGACAGAGTTATAAACTTCCTAGCGCAAAATAGCCATTTATCTAGTCTCTCTACAAATACTTCCGAAAATTCGTATTTTTTTCTGAACAAAACGTTTTTAAAGCACGTAATAAAATTTGTAATTTGTACTATTTATTATAAAGCTGAAGAGTTTGTTTGTTTGAACGCGCTAATCTCAGGAACTACTGGACCGATTCAGAAAATTCTTAGACCATTAGAAAGCTACATTTCTCCCGAGTGACATAGGCTATATTTTATACCGATAACCCCACGGGAACGGGCACCACGCGAACCGAGGTGAAGAAGTGAGCCAAATCAGCGCCACGTGGAGCGATTGACGCAATTCCTATATTTTAGTCAAAACGAGCTTGGGTGCTGCATCAAAGATCCTCATATGGCTCGATATCAAAATACGACAGACTTAGATAAGATGCTCGTAGCTAGCCAGGTGGACTTTTAACAAGTTCTACCACCAACCTAACCGAATACCATATGTGTCCACTGGGAATCGGGGTCCGATACCGGTGATATTATCACTAGACCACAGATCTGGATATATTATGACGCGTTTATATTAGTAGAGCATGCGGGACCATGTATACGATTTAGGTTTAAAGAATGTATTTTATTACTATGAACCTATTTATATAAATAAGACGTTTCACACTCGTCTCATTCTAAAATAAAGAAACTAACGACCAAAAGTATAATGAGCTAGCTCGTTACGGGGACACAAGCTTACCCTTGCATTTTTTATGTCTCTATTATAAATTTTAATGTGCAAAAGTTCAGAAGGTACGACATCGAGAATAAAAGCTTTTATTTAGGTAGGATTACTCTTGTCTGTTAAACTTTTATAAAGTAAACGTAAAGGTACGGTGGTACCCCAGAAATGTTCAGAAATAGCTGAGCTTTTGGGTCATTTCAGACATTAAAATATACTATACCTATTTGTAGAAGAAAAGCTCTTCTATAAATAGGTATAGTAAAGTAAAAACGATGCTAATTTTGAACATGTAATATGTACCTACCTATATTTTGTTTTTAATTTAAATAGTTGTAGGCACTTTATGGACTTGGAAGGGAATATAAAAAATATACAAATGTATAAATTACAGAAGAAGTCCAAATTATAAGATTAAAAAAGAATTCTGACCATCCCTAGCAATCCGCCTGATTTAATAAAGATCGTTAATATAGGATCTTATAAAGTTGCAGTTACTTTCATAGACATTCTGATAAAGTTGCAATAATTTCATATAAATTCTGTTTTTTTATTTTAAAGAATTTAAATAGGAACCTACTACGAATTCGTAAAATCCTAGGGCAGGGGTGCAAGTAAGAGCGCTTTTAGCTTCTTTCAATAACGACGTAAATATATATATCCAACTGGAAATCGGGATCAGCCAAGATAAGAAAAATAAAATTTGTTGCAGAAGTGCAATGTTAAATGCACCGTCGTCGACAATATTTGGTTAGTATTGGTTTTTAAGTTTGTTTTTATAATAAGGATTTTTTTATGTTAATGTTAAATAATAATACTTATGTAGAATTCTACCTACCTACTCCAAAATGTGTATTATCGGTTTAGCATCTACAAAGCACCGAAATTTATGATAAAACTGGAAAAAATTGATACACATGTACTTAGGTACATATACTTAGTTGACAAAATAAGTGGACATATTAGGCGTACGACAAACGAATACGACAACTAACCGTGGGTTATTCCTATAAAAGATTGTACAGTCGGGGAACTTATCCCGGTCGACGTAATATGTAAAGTTAAAGAAATAAAATATTATTCAAATGGAAAACCAATGTTTTATTATTTGTGATATAAAACGTTTTTTTAGAGGCAATACCATGACGCTATAGGGGCGTATAGCGCCACTCACAACCTGAACGTTGTGGTACGGCCCCAGGTCAACCGGGAAGTTCCTCGTTTATACTGTCAACACATTGAGATTAACATGTTGATGGCAGTACAGTCAACAGAATATCTGAATTTACAGTTCGACCTCCAGAGGGCCCTTACGTCGCTCGTAATAGCGGCGGTTTCTTTAGAAATTATTTATTTGCTATCAATTGTACGTAAAATTCAATATAAACTTTCGAGAAAGTTATCGTAAACAATTCTTGAACACGTAGCAAAGTTTTTCTGTATTATTTCTTGAATAGACCCGCGACATAAAGTTATGTTTGTGAAAGCGATTACGAGTTTTACGAATCTTGGGCGGTTTTCATCAACTGCCAGTAAACACGTAGTGATAAACATCCTAAGATTAGAATGGGATTTTCTACGCTTTTCTACCTAAGAATTACTTAACATTTTGACGTTTTTAAATGACGAAACTCATGAAAGCTTTTGACTCTTTCAAAGGGAGTTGAATATAAAAAACCGGACAAGTGCGAGTCAGACTCGCCCACCAAGGGTTCCGCACAAATTTGTAGGTACCTACCAAGGTTCATCTGTATATCTATAAAATTCTAAATAAAAAAATATTTAATTAATATTTACAAATTAATACAAAAATACAAGAAACCGTTATATATACATATGGCGCTGTTGCCCCGCTCACCACCACCACCACCACCAGTTCTCAGGTCTCCTGAGGCGTGGACCAGTCTTGTGGAAAGATCTTTAATAACATTTTTGGTGTCAGACGACTAAGGGCCCATTGTCTCTACGGCAAGCGCCGCAAACTCGTGGCTTACTGAGACCGACGAATATTTGCGGTGCTTGAGGAACTGAGCTTGCTCCGATTCGGCTCCAGCTATTGAGGATGAACCATGTATATGGGAAGGACCTAAGGTATACACAGGTTGCATCCCATATAAGGGTAGGTACGCCCCAAGCACCAGGGCACTAAGGCTGCACCATAGGATCTTTTACTGATCCTGAATAAACCACAAGGTTCCAGAGATGATGGGATCGAAGCAGTGCCGAGGGCACGATTGATTAAATCATTAATCGCACCTTGCCGATATGCGCGACCGGCGCTCTTGACGCAAGTGAGCCCATGGCGTCCGAAGGAACCACAATTTGCCACACGGACAGTGATGAGGTTCGCATAACTTAGCACCCAAGTGTAAACAAATCGAAATGCGAGGGGTAGCGGGACCAAGGCTGGTACCTAGGTTGTGGGAGGGAAGAGCGTGAAGCCAATGTCCGGATTCTTTTTCCAAGACTGCTAACAGTCGGGCTAGGTCTGTGTCATTCAAGCCAGAAGCACTGCCTGAGTTGAAGAGAGAGCTGAAATTATAAATTGATTGATTGTTGTCATGAGAGTAGAGCCCAAACGGCAAAAAGTAGAGACATAATTTTCGGAAAGTAGATACCTTTTATGGTGTAGATGAGCACTAAGAAGGGATTTTTAATAATTCAACCCCCATGGGGGTAAAATAGGGGATGAAACTTTGTATGAAAGTCTGTCAGTTTCGCAGCTAGGATATTCAAACTTTGTGTTTAGGCTGACGGTTTAACATTAATATTTATGTGTCTCAGAGTATTTGACAATTCCACCCCCAGAGGGGAAAAAGTTGTGTATAAAAAAACCCTAAATTGATTCATTGGCTCTTGTCATGTTAGTGTAGCCCAAACGACTGAAAGTAGAGACACTACAGATGACAATAACTCCAACAGTCTAACTCCCTACGAAGCAAGGAAGCACTCAGTTCTAGTGTCACTTTACGGTCACCCATCCGACACCTGACCGGACCGAACGTTGTATATCAAACGTGATCGAATACAATCAGTATGTCAAGCACGGTCACGAACGTCAAATGACGACATTTGACTTTTAGTAGCAAACATTTTCGGTGTCTCTTAACTACTGGCATAGGTCACCATGTAAACCTGTAAGCTCACACTTGAATCCAGTACCGATCGATCGATCGACATTGGTATTGTGACGTTTCTCACTCTTGAGTCGCGACAGCACTACTTAATTGGATTCATATTGAGCGTACATTGAGTGGACTAAACGACCTTGAGTTTTGCTCAAAACGGTACTCTGGACGTAATTTTGACAGCTAAACTTGGGAATGTATTGCGTTGAAATTGGTGTACGATCGAGATCATCACAATGACTAGAGTTTTACTTTTTTAGTATTTTTTTTGAAAAAAATGTATGAATGCACAACTCGGTATCACGCGAACGAAGTCGCGGGTAAAGGCTAGTACTATTATAAATAGTTCAGGAATTGAGCCTGGCAGTTTTTTCTGAAGTTTTCCTGAAATTCAGTTTCCAAAACTTAGAATAATTTTTTTATAATTTAACTACAAAATGTTGTTTAGTTAGTTTTTTTACTGTACTTGTCGTAAAAGATGATATTACTTGCCAAATTTCATAGTTAGAGGTCAACGGAAAGTACCCTATGAATTTTGATTCCCATGAGAGTGTCGAACTATACATTTTTGCAGCATAAATGGCCTTACCATTTTTAACGTTAATATTAAAATTTGATTTTTTCACAAATTCAAGAAAATGTTATAGTGTAATATGTGGTTTTAATTTCAACTCGATAACACCTCGATAACAACCTCCACTCTTTCCCGAGTTTTTCCCGAAATTCAGTTTCCGAAAGACTATATGTTTATGATTTAATTACAAATGCATGGTTTTTAGATTTTTTTCTGAAATCGTAGTAAAAGACGATATTACTTGCCAAATTTAGTGTTATAGCTCAACGGAAAGTACCTTACAAATTTTGATTTCTTTGAGAGTGTCGAAATATACGTTTTTTTTTAGCATAAACAGCCCTATCTTTTTTAATGTTTATTTACAAGTATGATTTTTTTACAGCTCCAACAGACTGTTGATCTGAATATATGGTTTTAATTTCAACTCGATACATTCACACGTTCTCGAGATAATCGAGGACAGACGGACAACAAAGTGATCCTATAAGGTTTATTTTTCTTTAGAAGTCGGAACCCTAATAATGAATGAGTGACCCGTCTGTAGTAGATCTTAAATATATTTGATGCATGTACTATAACGGTCGTTAGTAACGACTGAAATTATCATATCTTTCTTATCTTCAAACGAAATGGTAGAAAGATAACTCTTGTATTAGAGGGACAGGTACTTGAAATTATATTTCTTTTACAATATACACGGTTACTATGTACTATTTTTGTCCGCAACAAATTTCGTTTCTCATGGGAATTCAAAATATTTTTTTTATTAAAATAAATATAGCCTTACTCGGAATGTCTTTTTGACAATTTATGTGTCGGCTGATAGCAAAATCATACGGTCTTACTATCGCACTTCATGAATCCACGTAGGTATTTTTTTTTTGGCTTTTTTTGCATTCAAAGCCATTTTCACACTTAATTACAAATTGTGTAAATAAATCCAAACTGAAACCAAAGAAATTACCATGACAATATTCTGACTTTACTGATCAAAATTATTCTTTTATATTTATACTCTTTTTACACTATGATCTTCTTTTTAAAAAGATCATAAATGTAAAAAGCGTTGAATCCTTGAAAATAATAGGTACTACGTACTAGTACTTAATAATTCCATGGCTGAATCTACTTGGTACAAAGAGTATACTTGGTATTGATTGAAATGACATGTCATGCATGATGGATAAAATTGTAAACAGATAACTGTCATTGCGATATTTAATAATAAACTACAGATTTCCATTAATTTAAAACAGAGATTTTAAGCTTTGGGAAGTAGCAGGGCCTGTTGCTATTCAAGGAGTTAAAGGTAAATTTTGTAATGGATAGTGATATCATGATGTTTTGCGGTAAGTTTTTTTATTGTCCCCTGTACACGATATGTTCGCAACGTTAGCGATCATATCGTATTGCAATTATACACTGATTATGAATCGTAACTTTAGATTCTTATTGTGAGTAATGCATGGGTTTTGATTAACTGGAATCTTTTCGGAATAAATACTAATACTCTAGAGAGTCTCTATTTTAAATATTTTCCTCGGTTCTAGGCCCAAGACGGTATAAAAGTCAACAATCTCTTGAAACTGTAAAAAATCAAATTTCAATATGAACGGAAAAAGTAAGACCATTTATGGCGCAAAATATTTCGACACCCTTAAGGGAATCAAAACTCTTAGGGTACTTTCCGTTGACTAGAACTTTCGAAAACTGGCTTTCGGGAAAACTTCGGAAAAAACGGCGAGAGAGAACTATAATTATAATATTATGTACCTAGGCAGTTCCCTACAAATTTCTGCGGAACCCACGGTGGGCGAGTCGGACTCACATTATTCCGATTTTTTTTCACTTATGGCGGGTGTGATAAACGGTTCAGTTAGAGAAAAAATAAGTTGATGCAGTATGAAACGTTTTAAAAATTAAATATTAACTTGCATACCATTTCAAAAAGTTCCAATTGAATTATTCACCAGCCAAGGACAGAAAACTATCAATAAAAATAATATGATACTTACCTAAAAGTTCACGAGGATGATATTGGAGAATTGCTTTTCCTTGGCAGTCTGCCATTTGGTCGTGACCTCTACTAATACGATGTTATTCGTATTATCCTCGTTTCGCGATTGTTTCCCATTCAAGTTTATTTTTTAAAACTTACAGAAGAATTTTATTTTCGAATAGTTACTTAAAAAATAGAATTTCTTCCTATCACTACTTACTATCACTTTTGTCATTTGGTACCAAGAATCAAATATTTTATAAAAGTTTAGTTCAATCTTCTTATTATTTTGGGGTGATTTTTCAATAGTCTGTATTGATGATTGATAAATGATACCTTATACATTTTTAATTTTGCATTTTACAATTCTATTGTTGTGTGATAAGTATTAAACAAGAAAATATACTCGAAAAAAGCAACTAGTCTCATGTCGCCCTGACGGGATCCCGGCCGGATTCCCAAGGATGCGAATGATACCTTGTTGCTCAAACCAGTATTCGGGAAAATTTTCTCACGAAATATTTGTGCTTTTACACTTCTAAATTTTAAAAGTTAGAAAATTTTTGAAAGTCCGAGTCCTTAGATATTTTTATTAACCATACTTACCGCTACGCCCCTCCTCCTATGACGTCATAGACCGTGGAAAGAGCAGCAAAAATGAGCTTTGATTGTAATAGCGCAATAAGTAGATACGAAGGGAAATTGAACTTTTCTTCATTTTATTGACCACCAAGAATGACGTTTACGTTACGTTAACTATTACGCGTCTTTACTAAATGTACCTTGTGGGGACGCCAGTGACGTCATGGAACTGGCCGGCGTTAGGTATAGTTTGGAGATCCAATTTGTCAAGTGACCCCGCCTAATGTACCTCACCAAGACCACCCAAAACACTCCAGCTCGGGTATGTTCTAGGTCCTAAAACATACCCGAGCTGGGATAGCGAACCTTTATGTATCAACGTGCCATTTTTCTAAAGAAATGATTAATGAGGTCATAGACGTGCCATCAAATAATTTTGCCTTAGTGATTATTGGGAAAATAATAATAATAAATGCTCTCAACTCAAAACTCTTTCTTTACTACTTACCTCATTCGCGTTCACCCGTCATATAATAGGTACTTCACACTGTTTTTTCGTAGTGTATAATAAATTTTGTGATCGGTGACGTGCCCAAAAATTTGTGTCACGTGCCATCAATGGCACGCGTGCCATTGGTTCGCCATCCCTAAAATTTTAGAATAACATTTTAAAATAAATCGCTACTAAATATACTCGATTTCGACACAATAACTTGCTTGTACGAAATCGGGTATAGTTGAGTTTTAATACCTTCCCCTTTTAATATGAAGGCAAAACAGTTTATTTATTCAATATATAAAGTTTAATAAAAAGTGTTGGCGCAAAAAATACCAATTCAGCCCACCACGTTGTCGTTGAGGTCGTCGTCGAGAGGTCTGCTAATACTCGTGTGTGTTTGATCTAATAAATATAGTATTATATTCACTGTTTTTTTATTATTATTTGCTAGCGTTATAAATAAAACTACTGTTCAGTCTCTATGATGAATCAGTCAGTCGATGCTATGTCCAGATATATTTAGTAGTAAGTAATAATAAATCGTTAGCTCCCAAATATGAAATTACGACACCTAAAGTCGGGTATGTTTAGTAGTCAGTCTACAAATATTCCCTAAGACTTTTTTGGTCTTGCTTAGCGTTATAATATAGCTAAAAATAGTCACACTCTCCAAATTCTTCTTTCAATTTATTTACTGCTTCTTCGAAGATTTTATACAAAATTTTAATTGATCGAAAGAAGTCTAAAGCACTGCCACTCAAAAATGACGGCAAGAACAGTAGTTGTTCTTCAGGGCTAGCGCATTTATTGAACACGGCTAGCGCCTGGAATTGTTCAAGAAAATCTTCTACAGATTCATCAAAATGACCGGCGAAACAATTGACTACTAGATCCATATTTCCACAATTTTTCACTTTATTTTAGATAAATAAGTAAGGACACTGTATACTCCCTGTATTTATCATATCTTTTCTTCGGACACCAATTTTCTTCAGCCGTTTTTCCTTTTGGTACTTTTCTTTTAAGTCCTTTTTATAGATTTTTTTTTTATTTCAAATTCCAAGAAAATTTTCGACATTTTTCGATCGATTGTGATCTCGAGAAAACAACGGGGCGTGTGCTGAAAATTCATGGAAGCACTAACGCGGTTTTTCTTGCGTGCGAGAGTACCTTTCTAGGGATCTCTCTCCAGCCTCCACCAATGAAACGCGTGAGCGTTACTTTTATAATAAAAACGTTGTTTAACTTGATACTGTTCTTATATATTTTAACTAATTATTACAGATTTTATAGTACATTTAGTAAACACGCAACTATTACGTCATCAAATTCATAAAAAAGAAAACTAGCGGAAGGTAGCCTCACCTATTCATAACTTTTAAATTACATTCATTTGTTTCGTCTAGGTCGTCGTTGAGTTGTAGGTATATGTACATTTATTATAGTCTATTTTTAACTTTGCGCAGACTTAATGACTTACAACTAATTGCAATTTGTACACATACGTCTCGATATTCATTGAGAAACTTTCTAATCTGCGTAAAACCATATAAATTTAGAAAGGCCAGCCAAGGACGCCTATTATGAAGTTCCGTTCAGTAGAAACGCTACATAATACTAAGCTTTCACAAGTTCACCGTAGGAATAACAGAGTAGCAGTAAGTATTACCTAGTATGTACCTATAGCAGATGTTATAATATTAGCTGCTTTGTTTTCTACTAAGTCTTTACTCTAAGAGTCAAAAAGCTTTTACCCTTTGATCAATTTGTGTCTCAGTGATCTGAGGGGTTACTCTTGACGGAATCGACTTCACATCAGGATCGATTTGATGTCAAAACAGTACTATGGATACCATAGCTAGTTATTAGACTGTAATGCCTTCGTCCTTTTTGTAGTTAGCACAGATAATACCAATTCTTTTTTTATTTTTTGTAAGATCTTTGTAAGATTGTTACCTTTGTCCATTGCTCAAACATATGTTTTAGTAATAAGTGGAAACTTTGCTGATTTAAGATATATTTAGTTATTATTTTACTTATAAGACAAATTGTATTGTTTGTTTCCCAAATAAACTAAATAAATAAATAGCAACCGTTTTCAAAGTACCAAAATAACAGATTTTTGACGTTGATTCGATCCTAATCTGAACTCGATTCCGTCCAGAGTAAGGGAGGCAGTAGGGTTAACACGAAATATCCTCGAAATAGTATCGAGTAAGTATCGAGCCGTCTGGTGACGGCCTAAGAATACAAGTGTCACCACTCCCTTACATGCCTGGGATGTCATAAGAGTCGACTAAGAGGCATTGAACACCTGTGCGAGAGAAGGAAAACTTGAAACAAACCCTCTACCAACCCGTCTGGCCAGCGTGGTAGCAGTAGGCTAATAGCCTCCTATGAACGCCACAATAGGCGTGAGCTACGAAACGCTTATGTCCAGCAGTGGACATCCCGGGCTGATGATGGATAGATGAAGTATCGAGCACGTAATGGCAAAAAATGTATAGGAAAAATATACTTCCGCCTACGTCCGGTAGGAATACTGCTCAATATCTCATACATTTTCTTACTTTACTTCTTCCAAAGTTACTCGTGATTGGCCTATTGTATTCACGAATTGTTTGGGGCCATCCGTATATCCGGTACTGTATTGAATTAATACAACATTATTTTATCTTTACTCAAAAGTATATGTAAAGCTTATCATTACGAACAACTTTTTTTCCCATTGCAACACCACGTACAGTCGAGGAACTTCCCGGTTGATCAGTAGAGATTTTTGAAATATTAAGGTTAAAGAAATAATTTATTTTTAAAATGAAATACCTATTAAAGCTCTTTTATTTGGGATATAAACGTTTTCTATAAGCCTATTACTTTTTAACCGACTTCAAAAAAGGAGGAGGTTATCAATTCGTGCGTGTTGTTTTTACCTCAGTACTCGGTAATTTATGAACCGATTTTAATAATTATATTTATGTTCCAAAGGGTATATTTCAAGTTGGTCCCATTGTCTTCAAGAAAGGATCTGATAATGGGATCATGGAGAAACCAAAGGAACTCTTTAAATGTTCACCGACTCCAAAAAATATATTTTGAAGACGGTTTCTGTTGTAATTATGGGGTTTTATTATTTCGTATTTTCATTTTTATATTTTCCTTTCTGAAGTCGGTTTTTATTTTTTTTGAGATAACTTTCTTAAAAAACTCTACTGATCTTCCGGTAAGTTCCCCGATTGTACCAAACTTTCAATTGAATTCATTATTCCAACAGACGAACAAACAAGTACAGATTATTGAATATGATGTTTAAAGTTTAAACATACAGAAGGATGGTCGCAGGTCGATTTTCATGAGCTTATAAGGACGACTATTGTGTATGTTATCGTAGGTAATATAAATTCAAAGAATTAGAGTCATCGTATTTCCGACCCGACTCTCTTTCCCCTGTGTATTTTAAGCCTTTAAAGTGGCTGTTGCAAGGTGAAACATAACTTTTGATAAAGTTCACTTCCACAGTCTTCGGAGAAAGACGGAAATCTTATCTAATTTCATGTCTTTCCTTCTTGATATTTAAAACACAGACGGAAACTGTTTATATGCAAAACTGGCTCTGGATTCTGGTTTGACTTAAAGTTATACAAGTGGACGTAATTACATTTTGAAGTCCTCTCTTCATCATATAGTGTAGAAGAGACGCAGTAGGCCCTCTCCGTAGGTGTTTGGAATTTTGGAATTAAGAAGAAGATGATATCAAATGACAATACCAATTAGAATTAACGCTTTGCACTTACAAGATTGATGTCCTATGGTTACTTTAAAATTTTCAATGGTCCAGGAACACACATTACTATTTGTACTTAAATAGGAACCTACTTATATTTCACCTTTGTGAACATTTTTTATTCTATTTATATTCTACCAGTTCCATAGAGTAACAATTATATTCCCCTTATAAATGATAGCAATATCTCCGACGACAGTAATAAAGTGAGATCTCTCTTCCTCTATTAAGATATACTCGTAATTACCTAATTTATTTATTTTTCGTAACTCCATCGCCTGCTTACCTACGCATTTTCGCAGTGAAGTCGTGTCGGCATAACGTTAGTCGGAGTTGTCGCTGTAACGTTGTGGCAGTTCATGAAACGAGTAAGCTTTGATAAATGGAAGTGCCCTACTGTTTATATTTCTGTAACAAATGAGATGCAATCCAGTCGGTTATTAGCTGCTAACAACTCAATGCCTATTAGGGAATTTCATTCTGTTGCGAATTCAAAGGAGATAGACGAACAGGATTAATTTGCATTAAGTCCCTCATTATGCTAATAAGTAAGTTTGGTTGCTTAGTTGTCTTAACTACAAGTAATACTTATCACTACATAGTATAAAGCAAAGTCGCTTCCCGCTGTCTGTCCCTATGTATGCTTAGATCTTTAAAACTACACAACGGATTTTGATGCGGTTTTTTTTAATAGATAGAGTGATTCAAGAGTGAGTTTATATGTATAGTAACCTTCAGTATAGAGTAGAGAAATACTGTAATTTTTGAGGTTTCTAATGTGATGTCGTAAATGATTACATTTTTGCCGCTTACATTGCAAACGCAGGCTAAACCCTACGAGATTTATCAAAATAATGTACTAAGTATTTGTACACCTTGAAAAGGTCCACAGAAAACTCCTCGGTGGTATATGTTTATCTCTTATGGATAACCCACAATAGCATAAGTCGTGTAGTCCACGCGGGCGAAGCCGCGGCCCAACAAACAAAAATTGCTCTTGTAGTGGCTTATATTGCCAAAAATAATATTCTTATAGGAGCCGCATTATCGCTAATAAGGGTGCGTTTGGGCACAATTTATAAAGGCAATAACTTTATAGTTGCATTATTGTCTGCTTTTTTTGCCATATACGGGTTATATTATGGCAAACAACAAGGAAGTTAAACTTATTGCGGTATATCAAAGGCTCTTAAAAACCCGTAGGCTCTTATAGCCATTTGTTTCTGATTCCATTATAAGTCTTTTTGTTAGTGATTAACATTTTCGCAACAGTTTGGCGAAGAAAGAGAAACATCAACCATTTTACGGAAATGTGAACGGTAGGTTATTCTTTTAGGTAGTTTATTTCCCTGATTTATGTGCTCGTTTATAATGAAAAGTGTATGGGAATTAAAATTCATGATGAAATGTGGTACGCTGTGTGTTGTAGTATCAACCCGCCCTTGAATTTAAGCTGTTTTTATGCTACAAACGTTATTTATTATTTAGTCATGTTATAAACGGTGCTATTATGAGAGCAAAACGATTTACACATCGTCAACAAGGAGTCTATGAGAGTGAAGACTTTATAATGGCAACAATTGTTGCATATGCTATCGCCATTTTACATATCGTTAGGGTTCCTTTCACACGAACAAAATCGTACCTGACCCGGCTGGCCTAATTGTATAATTTCAATATCTATCACAATCCCTTTCAAAGGTATTGTGATTGTGGCAGTGATTTATGGAATTGTGTAACTTATAGTCGCAATCCCTTTCGGAACGAATGATGCTTTAAATGACACTTCTCCATACATTTGAAAGATATTTACGTGTGTCACTTTGCTTAGACAGTTCAATTTCGTTCATTCAATACCTTTCAAAACGAGTCCCGATCACAATCAATATCAAACGTCAAATATTGACGGCCTGAAATATGTGAATATCTTTCAAATGACGAATTGAAAGGGATTGCGATAGATTTTGACTGACTAGCGGCCGCCCACGGTTTCACCCGCGTGGTTCCCGTTCCTGTGGGAATATCAAGAAAAAAAGTAGCTTAAATGTTGGTCAACCACTTGAAGGCGCTACATACCAAATTTCATCCAAATCCGTTTAGTAGTTTTTACGTGAAAGAGGAACAAACAAACAAACTGACATACTTTCTTATAATATTGGTAAATAAGTATTATTTTTGTCCGCAGATATTGCAATGGTAGTATACATAATGGCAGATGTTGACAAATTTTTACAAAGAAAAGATCTTAGTTTACATAATATGCGATGGCCATGGAAGTGAACACATTTTATTCTGAGAAAGGAATGTTTTAATTGTACATATCCGGCCCTTCCTAGTTTACCTTTACACTTTGTGATAGGTCGCCAAAACATAGGGGTTTTGAAACAATTTACTTTAATTTTTTGCCGAAATTGTAAATAGTATTTGATTTACGACCATTTTAAGATGAATGCGAATATTGTAATCCTTAATTAATTGGTAATAATACAATAAAAATATGTCTATATCACTATAGCTACAATTTTATTTTTCGTCACTAGTTTCCTTTCTATCCTCATTTTCAATAAAATAATCCTCTACGGAACTACTGGCTGTTTCGTTGGTATGCGCTTGGTAATTTTGTAGCATCATAGAAGTAGAGGTGGTGGATGTAATGCTCACAACCATGTTTTCGTAGACCTTTTTTACTTTTCTTCTGTAACCACCGCTCCTTTTCAACTTCTTCCAGTATTTTGAATCCATTCTTTAAATGTAAATTCCGCTCCGTAAGAAATTCACACAATCTGCTGTACTTTCTAAATGGCGAATCTAATTATGAAAAGCATTTTAATGTAACCATAAACAGAATAATATCTTTATAATCACTGTTTATAGGAATATAGATTGCTTTCATCCTTGTTAAGATCATATAAAATGTAAGAATTCGTTTGTTGTATAGACGTATTATCAAATGCTCCTATAAGTTAAAAAGCATCATAGTTGCCTTGTGCATTACTTTTCTAAGAATAATTGACTATATTAAAATACTTTATATGACTTTGAATATTATCCGGCTAAAAAGCAATGTAACTAGCCTCTATAAGAAGAACACATTTCGAACCCTTATTGTAGCCGTATAAATTGGAATTATTAACGTTTACCCACCCAAATTATAAGAATAATGGTAATATTAGCCAAATTTTCTAATAATGTGCCATTATAAGGAACATTGACATAATGAATGCTCTATTATAATAAGTATAAGAGTTTAGACCATATAGACTTAATTTTATAAGTTTAGTTTGTTTGTTGGGGGGCGGGAAGCTAGTGTGAAATAAATCAGACTTAGTAGATATTTTTCACCAAACAATGTAAGATATCGAGAGAACATTTACATCTTTTATACTTAAGCTTCATTGTTAAAAAAACCCATATCCAGACTAATAGGTAATTATTATGTTATTCTAAGTTTGGTATTTTTAAGAGTATCTCCTATTTAAAAATAATTAGCGGTATATGGTACGCAAAAAATGAACTTAATTATTTTAGTTTTCAATATTGGTTTCGTTCATGAATGGGTTACTTACTATTTTATTTACGTATACTAGGAAATTTCGACTTGTCCTCATAGGTCTCTGTAGAATAATTGGTCAGTGCATTGGACCGGATTCCCAAGGATGCGGGTTCGATTCCCGTCAGAGCAACATGAGACAAGTTGCTTTGTTTAGTATATTTTCTTGTTTAACAATTTTTACTTTCGTTTTCCTCAACAGCAAAAATAGTTGCATATCCTTAACATCCTCGGTGCGGGATTCCCAGTAAGGTGAGCTTAATGGAGGTTAGCTCTTATTTTGCCAAAATAATATCGTCGTTAAAAAAGAAAATCTAAATACGATTATTTATGTTCGGGACGGCCGGCAGAATAGTGCAATAAAGTGAACAATAGACAGTGACTAATAATTGTGGTAATAAAGTTGTATTGTGATGTGAAATTTCGTGACTAGTTATAAGTGTAAAATCTATTGAATTCGTTGTCTATTAGTGTTTTATAGTATAATAATAAGTTTCTTTGTGTTTGGAATGTATTTAGTCGATAATATTTGCAGTTAGTGTTTTTCGTGTATTGTAAAGCTTGTTCGTGTTGTACTAGTTTGTATGAAAGTTTTATGCAGTAGGTATTTATAGAGTAGGTATTTACAAATAAATTATCCCATGTTGATAAATTGATGTTACGCACATAGCGGCTAATTAGACCTTCACGATAAGGTATGATACATAAGAGTTAAGTAAATAGCTGATAAGATATTAAGAAATAAAGTATATTTTTTCGTGTGTTTTCTCATTTCCCAAAACGATTTATAGGTAGATTAGAAATAGTATTGAACGTAGTATTGAAACTGTAACTTAACTTGATAGCAATAATTTTTTAGAATATTTTAATATGTAACATGTAATATTGTGACTGATAAGGAATTGTTAGTGATAAGAAACGTCGTATGTGCATAGATAAAATGAGATAAATAAAGTTGAAAACTGGTGAGCTTGCGCGCGGCTCTCTATACGGTATTGCCTTTAAGTAGCTTAGTGAGAGTCGGGTTTCTATGGCTACGGATCATCACTTGTCCCACTCTCGCCTCAAGACTCTGAAAGAGACAGCAAGCAAGCTCTCCTAGTTCCTGGTACAACAAGCTCCTCTGCGTTTTACTTCGCAACCCAGCACCCAGTTCGAAAAACCGTACGTCTCGCCCTCCGCAACGATACAGTCCACTGCCAAATCCGAGCGGGGCGTGCGGCACATTTTGGTCCATTGCGAGCCGAATATCGAAGAAACGCAGAAGCCATGCCTGTCACAAGATCGACCAGCGGAGGAAGGAGCCACCGTGAAGAGGCCGGGAGTGAGGACGCCACCGCGTCAAATCCGTCATCGGGGACCACCGAGTCCGGGACCACTATGGAGTCCACCACGGGGACCAGCGAAGCGACAACCACCGTAGTGCCGACCGCAGACGTCGCACTATCTCCGATACCGCAAGTCGCCGTTGGAAGCGCCGCCGCCGCCGCCGCATCGAACGCCGCCGCCGCCGCCACGCCGTCCCACCGAAGCAAGAAGTTAAGGAAGGCTCAAGCAATCGAAGAAGAATTAGCTTTAGAGCAAGAAATATTAGAAATGAAGATCGTGCTAAGCATTGTAAAGAAGAAACGCTTAGCAAACCGTGTTGCCGAAGAAGATAAAGAAGATAATACGTCACACATCAGCGAATCCGACGCCGATGTGAATGAACGAGTCCGATCGTGGATAGAAGAGTCCACACCATTGGCAATTAGCGACAAGCCGCATTGCCCCGCCGAGTCCGCCGCCCCCGCCGTGTCCGCCGCCGCACCCGCCGAGTCCGCCGCCGTGTCTGCCGCCGAGTCCGCCGCCGTGCCTGCTTTCGTAACTGGAGGAACTACATATCCACGAGTACAACCAGTCGCCGTTACGAACAGCATTGAGAAGATGACGTCCGCCGAGCCTGCCGTCGTAACTGGAGGAACTACGTGTCTACGAACACAACCAGTCGCCGTTACGAGCAAGATAGAAGAGATAACACCGCCGTGTCCGCCGTGTTCATCGCCGAATCCGATCAATGTAGAAATCGGGAACATTAAGGAAGCCGTCATCGCCCTAGCCGAGCGCTCTCTACGTCCGCACATGCACAGCGCGTCCTCCGAGCTACCTAAATTCGGGGGAGCCTTTCAAGAATGGTTCGCGTTCAACACCGCCTATGAAGAAACCGCCGCGCACCACTCACCACTTGATAACAAATCAAGACTAAGAAGATGTCTCTACGGCCGCGCCAGCACCGTCGTCAACAGCCTACTGAGCAGCATCCAGAGCACACCGGAAGACATCATGAAAACCTTGGAGTGGAACTTCGGAAGAGCGGAAACCATAGCAACGCACGAGCTCGAACGACTACGAAACCTACCGAGAGCGGGCGACGACCCAAAGGACCTTATTTCGATGACGTCACGAGTCAAGGACGCCGTCGAAGCGCTGCAATCATTGAAGAAACAACACTCGCTGTACAACGACGAAGTGGCCAGAACGATAGTAAAGAAAATGCCAGGTTCAGTACGCTACCGATGGTATGAAACTCGTCCAAATTAAGAAGTTTCTACTTAAATACGTGGGAGGATGCGCCCAGTACGCCGACCCCGAGATTGCGAAAAATGAACATAAGCCAGCGCCGACGTCGTATCAACAACAAAGAAAACAGCGAACATTTGCGACTCAAGACGCCGAAGAGAGCGAGACAACACTGCACGACAGAGATAGAAGATCGCCGTCGTACGGGGGGAGAAAATATTATGAAGAGAGGGGGAAGAAAGAAGAGCGAGACAGAAAATGTATTATCTGCGAAGAGAAACAACACAATATTCGAGAATGCAAGAAATTCAACGAAGCGGATATAGATAGAAGATGGGACTTAGCGAAACAACATCAATTGTGTTTCCGTTGCCTGCGTTTTAGAAACAAGTCTCACAGCTGCAACATGAACCGCTGCAACATAAATGGGTGTCCGGCGCGACACAACCGAATGCTACATCGCGAAAAGAAAACTGAAAATGTGAAAAAAGAAGCCGAAACAGTCACTACAACGTGGACAAATATGAAGTCGAAGTCGTATCTGAAGATGGTACCTGTACGGGTGTCTGCACCGGCGGGAGAGATTGATACGTGGGCGCTACTGGACGACGGGTCAACAGTGACATTAATCGACAGCAACCTCGCTGACGCCATCGGCGCGCGGGGACCGATCGACCCACTCCATATAGAAGCGATTACAGAGAAGAATTTGAATGCGTCCCGCTCTCGTCGAGTTACAGTTACACTACGCCGCAACAACGCCGTGGAAAAAATACACGCACGCACCATCGACCGCCTACGCCTGTCACCACAACAAGTCAGTGCGAAGGACATCGAACGCTGTCAACACCTGCGCGGGATCGAAGACCACATCAAGTACCCGCACGCGTAGCCCAAAATCCTGATCGGTCAAGACAACTGGCACCTACTGTTGGCTGCAGAGGTACGAAAAGGGCACCGCGACCAGCCGATCGCGTCATTGACACCACTGGGTTGGGTGCTACACGGCGCGCACACACGTTCCATCGGCCAGCGTGTCAACTATGTACACCACCTGAAGGCCATCGACGAAAACATGGATGAACAGCTGAGACAACACTTCGCGATCGAGAACATGGGCATTGAACCCAAGAAGCCGTCCACTGACCCTGAGCAGCGCGCATTGAAAATCTTAGAAGAGAGTACCGTACAGCGCGCCGATGGCCATTACGAAGTGGCGCTACTGTGGAAGAGCGACGCCGTGACCATGCCGGAAAATTATGAAAATGCCGTGCGCCGCCTCCACTCCGTGGAAAAGAAGCTTGAAAAAGATGAAACACTAAAGAAGAAATATAGTGAACAGATGGAAGCATTGATCGAGAAAGGCTACGCCGAACCCGCGCCCGAAAAGCGGGAGGTTGGTAAATCGTGGTATTTACCGCACTTTGGAGTAACAAATCAAATGAAGCCCGACAAACTACGCATCGTGCACGACGCCGCCGCCCGCACCGGAGGGACATCGTTGAACGATCAGCTGTTATCCGGTCCGGATCTACTACAATCACTTCCGGGCGTACTTATGCGCTTTCGTCAACACAAGATCGCCGTGTCCGCCGATATAGCGGAAATGTTTATGCAAGTGAAGATTCGTGAAGAAGATCGAGATTTTCTACGATATATATGGAAGAACCAAGAATACAGAATGACTTCACTCATATTCGGAGCAACATGTTCACCGTCGACCGCAATATTCATTAAAAATAAGAACGCGAGCAAGTTCCAAGAAAAATACCCAGAAGCCGCCGCAGCGATAGTGAAAAACCACTACGTCGACGACTACCTCGACAGCTACGAAACCGAAGAAGAAGCCGCGCGCATAGCAACACAAGTACGAGAAATACACCGGGGCGCGCGACTTGAATTAAGAAAATAGGCGTCGAACTCGCCACCAGTATTGAAACAGCTGATCGACGACGAGGGGTCAACGACCGGAGATAAGAAAACATTGGCGGACGGGGCTAGCAGCGAACGCGTGCTGGGACTAGTTTGGAGGCCGGACACCGACGAGCTGGCATTCAACCTGGATCTCGCACGTATACCGAAAGAAATGTTGAATCGAGCTGCACCAACGAAAAGAATCGCGCTGAAGATAGTTATGTCACTCTACGATCCGATGGGGCTCGCCGCGCCAGTGACAATAAAAGCCAAACAAATACTACAAGAAGTGTGGCGCCGCGGCACCGAATGGGACAATGACCTCGACAGTGACCTCAGTGAACAGTGGCGAGAGTGGATGTTACACCTCGAAAACCTACGCTTCGTGTCCGTACCAAGGAGATACCTACACTACAGCGACGCCGTGAACCTACAGTTGCACACGTTCGTCGACGCTAGCGAAACCGCGTATGCCGCAGCGATATACTGGCGCGCGGTCACTCCAGAAGGTCACGTGACACTCACCTTAGCAATGGGAAAAGCTAAGGTCGCTCCACTGAAGCTAACATCGATACCACGCCTCGAGCTACAAGCAGCCGTAATGGGAAGCCGCATGGCCGCGGCAGTTATAGAAGAGCACGACCGCAAACCCGACTCCAAAACATACTGGACAGATAGTAAAACCGTTCTTACTTGGGTGAAAACCGGATCGCGCTCATACAAACCGTTCGTCGCGCATCGCATCGCCGCCATTGAAGAAAACACCGCTGTACACGAGTGGCGGTGGGTACCTACGAAACTAAACGTCGCGGACGACGCGACCCGAGACGTGCCGCAGGATTTCACTAGTGCACACAGATGGTACGCCGGACCGAGCTTTCTACAGAACGACGAGTCAGAGTGGCCAACAGAACGAGTAAAACCGGGGGAGCCAACGGGTGAAGAAAAGTGTACCTACACACGAACAGCTGATTCAAGAAAAATAAGTGAATGTGTTCCCGACCCCGAAAACATATCGAAATGGCTTATATACCTACGAGCTACGGCGCGAGTGCTACAGTTCATCGACCTCTGCAGACAGAAAAAAGAAAAGGTCAACTACAAAAGAACGAAGAAAATCGAAAAAGGCGATAAGGAATACAAAATAACAACTGATAAGAAAACAGTTGATAAGAAGTTACGCAACGCGACGCCATCTACCGGAAAAAATGTGCAACGACGTTATCACCACATTGATAACGCATATCTACGTCGTGCAGAAGATTTGATAGTTCGTGCAATACAAGAAAGTTGTTTTTCGAGTGAAATAGAAGAATTGAAGAAAGAAAAGACAGTTTCAAGAAATAGTCGTCTCTACGCGCTCGCCGTAACTTATGAAGATAACATAATAAGAGTGAAGAGCAGAATAAGCGCAGTTCGCGACGTCACCGCGACGGTGGCGCCACCCGTGACCGACGGCAACGACCGAAGAGTGAAACTGTATATAGAAAATGTACATAGAAGATTATCGCGCGCCGGGGCAGAAATGACAATTAACGAGTGCCGACAACATTATTGGATTTTACGTCTACGGCCCGTTACAAGAAAAATAGTCAACGAGTGTGTGTTGTGTCGCATAAGAAGAGCACAACCGTCGCAGCCATCTACTGGGAACCACCCACCGAGTCGACTCGCACATCACCAGCGGCCATTCACCTACACAGGGCTCGACTACTTTGGGCCACTGACCGTCACCGTGGGCCGCACGCAGCAGAAGAGATACGTCGCGATATTTACGTGCCTAACTACCCGGGCCGTACATCTGGAAGTAGCGGCATCACTCAGCACCGACTCGGCGGTCATGGCGCTGCGGCGCATGATATCTCGACGGGGGTGTCCGACGGAGATATGGTCGGACAACGGGACCAACCTGCACGGCGCCGACAAGGAGCTGCGCCGCGCCATCGACGAAGCCACACACTCAGAAGCAGAGAAGAAGATGATCAGCTGGCGCTACATACCACCTGGGGCCCCGTTCATGGGGGGCGCCTGGGAACGCCTGGTCCGATCAGTCAAGGTCGCACTGGCAGCCACACAACAGAGTCGCCATCCTACAGAAGAGGTACTGTCGACACTACTCGCAGAAGCGGAGTACACAGTCAACAGTCGTCCGCTCACACATGTCTCCGTGGACCACCAAGACGAAGAGGCCCTCACTCCAAACCACTTCCTGCTGGGCGGGTCAGCTCTGACACCCGCACCCGGCAGCTTCTCCGACGGGGACCTCATCGGGCGCGCCAACTGGCGCGCGTCTCAACGTCTCGCCGACCTATTTTGGGCGAGGTGGCTACGCGAGTACCTACCGGAGCTCCAGCACCGGCGGGAGCCCCACGGCAAGGGCCCCGCACTGCAGCTGGGCGACCTGGTCCTCATCGTGGACAACACGCTACCACGAAACACCTGGCCCCGTGGAATGGTAACGGCGACCTTCCCGGGGACCGTCGGCGTGGTACGAGCGGCGGACATCAGAACGAGAGGCGGCATCCTTCGACGGCCAACAAAGAAGCTGGTCATCATCCCCACGGCAACGGCGGCCGACCCTTCACCGACAACTCGATGTAACGACGGCGGCGGCGCCGGCGTTACACGGCGGGAGAATGTTCGGGACGGCCGGCAGAATAGTGCAATAAAGTGAACAATAGACAGTGACTAATAATTGTGGTAATAAAGTTGTATTGTGATGTGAAATTTCGTGACTAGTTATAAGTGTAAAATCTATTGAATTCGTTGTCTATTAGTGTTTTATAGTATAATAATAAGTTTCTTTGTGTTTGGAATGTATTTAGTCGATAATATTTGCAGTTAGTGTTTTTCGTGTATTGTAAAGCTTGTTCGTGTTGTAATAGTTTGTATGAAAGTTTTATGCAGTAGGTATTTATAGAGTAGGTATTTACAAATAAATTATCCCATGTTGATAAATTGATGTTACGCACATAGCGGCTAATTAGACCTTCACGATAAGGTATGATACATAAGAGTTAAGTAAATAGCTGATAAGATATTAAGAAATAAAGTATATTTTTTCGTGTGTTTTCTCATTTCCCAAAACGATTTATAGGTAGATTAGAAATAGTATTGAACGTAGTATTGAAACTGTAACTTAACTTGATAGCAATAATTTTTTAGAATATTTTAATATGTAACATGTAATATTGTGACTGATAAGGAATTGTTAGTGATAAGAAACGTCGTATGTGCATAGATAAAATGAGATAAATAAAGTTGAAAACTGGTGAGCTTGCGCGCGGCTCTCTATACGGTATTGCCTTTAAGTAGCTTAGTGAGAGTCGGGTTTCTATGGCTACGGATCATCACTTGTCCCACTCTCGCCTCAAGACTCTGAAAGAGACAGCAAGCAAGCTCTCCTAGTTCCTGGTACAACAAGCTCCTCTGCGTTTTACTTCGCAACCCAGCACCCAGTTCGAAAAACCGTACGTCTCGCCCTCCGCAACGATACAGTCTACTGCCAAATCCGAGCGGGGCGTGCGGCACAATTTAGATTTCTTTTTTAACGACGATGATGGACCGAACTGATGTGTTTATATAATTTAAACTTTATTTTATCTATGTAACATTTTTTTGCTATACTTACTGTGCTATTAGGTTTACGGAACACGATGAATTTTCCTTCGACAAAAATTTCCTTGATTTATAAAAAATATAATCTTGTTTTACATGTCAATGGTATACCATTACGGCGACCAAACAAAAAAGTTTTAGTATACCAAAAGTTTTTCTTTGTTCGCCATGCTAACGATGCCATCTTTACTTGTTGATCTTGAACACGCTCTTATGGCATTATGTTGTAGACCAATTTCCGCTTTGTTACTGTTAAGCTTCATGTAACTGACGTGACTGTAGATCGGACAAAAGTAATTCAGTGAGGTTGAAGTAGACCTGTGTCTTGTTTATCTATAAACTGAAAACCGGTTAAGTACCTCGTCAAGTGTGACTTAACTGGTGGCAAAACGTGTGGTTATTTTGGGATATAACACGCGTAACCTCTTTGGAACGCTTGATAAGTAAGATAGTATGCAGCGACTGTAGTATTAAGATCAAGAAATGATTATTATGATGAGCATGATTATAATGATGGGATAGTGCTTTATGTTTGATTGCCCGCCATTGGGCACTAAGCAGTCTGAAAGAATCCTACTAAGCTCTCTAAATAAACTATAGCACCGCATTAAAAGTTATTGTTGGGAGCTTTGTTTTGATCCCTTTTGCTAATCGAGTCAATGAAATAAAAAAAAAATCAGTTTTGGAAATAACTACAGACTAGTGATGAAGAGTTACTAATTTCACTTACGTAAATATAAGATTATGGTTTTCCAACTTTTCCTGTACTTTTGTTGTTATATAACTTCGCTACCTGTGTTATGTTTCGAGTTCATCGGGAAGAACTCCCATATTTTGTTATTTATCAGAGTTGATATGAGGTATATAAATGGCTTTGTTTTTTTTTTTGAGTGAGGGGAATGCATTTACGCATACCAAATGGTTATACTGGGCTCAACTAGAATACCGGACTCGTGGGTCCAGCACCCTATCCCTCGCCTCCCTCCAACACCCCGTCGAGCCTAGTAGCTCGATGGGGGTTCGGGGTAGGATCTAACCAGCTCCTGTCCCTCCACCGAGCTCGAAATCTCGGACCGGAGGACGGTGCGGTAGAAGGGAGGGACCACTGCCTCCCGGTCCCCCACTCAGCCTCGAAAGGCTGAATGGGGGGCCGGAAATGCGGGTACTACCAGCTAAACCGCTCACTACTTGCCCTCTCGCCGCCATACGTCTTGGGAGACCCTTGTGGTAATCACCCCTATGACTGGCGGCCCGCCCGGCTACCCAGGCCTCATCGCGGCGGAATGAGGTGCGCATAGCGCTGCCTCCTTCTGCCTACCCGCCTGCATCGGATCCGATCCGCATGAGCGTCCTGCTCGCGGATCCGCTCCGATGCCTCCTTTTGTGACATGACATATTCACAAAAGGAGACAGCCGCCTCTCAGCATCTCTCGGTGGCCAGCATGGCGCGTGCCATACCGGGCAGCGAGATATCTCTCGCTATTGCAGCTACCAGAGTGCCGCGCTGCGGAGCCCAAGCACTGCACACCGTAAGGGTGTGCTCCGCACTGTCCTCCGGAGCGCCGCACTCGTGGTACTGCGGGGTCGCTTCCCTTCCAATCCGACACAGGTATTTTGCGAAGCACCCGTGCCCGGAAAAGACCTGCGCCACAGCCTAAAGGTCAGCGACACGAACTTACGACCATACCACTCCCGCAAAACTGGACGGATCGCCTCGGCCGTTCGCCTCCCGGCCGGATCCGTCTCCAGTAGAGACTTCCATCTGCCCATTAGGGCTTCATCTGCGTGGCGTCTAGCCGCCACCATCTCCTCATGTGCGACGCACTCCCCCCTCTAGGCATCTAAATGGCTAACTTTTTTAAACATTATATAGAATCTTGATGTTTTTTGGTTCCAAGCCCCGGGTATGATTCAACCCCATATTATTTTAAAGCCTCATATTTTTTGTTCCTTAAAACGAAAGAATTACCTTTTATCGAATGCCATTGCGTCTGAATTCCATCTGCTAAAGGCGAAGCAGCGTAAAAACTTGTTCTTCATTTATATGCATTACTTATGCAGCATATAATTTTACCATACGTTAAATGCTACACATCAAACCTTTCTCGACTTTATTCTTTTGGCAAACGTGTCAAATCTTTGCTATTCCATTCATTATCACCAAATAATAATACTATATAGAAACTTTACTAATGTCAAACACTTGCTGCCTGGGCCATAAAATTTGGAAGGGTCCATCCTTATTAGTAACAATAACTAGTTAATACGCTTTCGTGACGTTTTGTTTTATTAAAGTTGACACATTTTGACACACTTCACACTAAGATCTGAGTTCACCAACTGTCGATTAGATAACCGTGGTTTAAAACATCGTTCTGTCCCTTACAACTTCAAACAAATGGCTGAAATGCAATGACATTTAAATGACGTTTGGCTTTAATCGGTCGTTTAATAAGTTGGTGAACTCAAGCCTTAGAAGCGATGATTGGGCGAAGACGTCACAAAACTTCTGTCCAAAAACAAGCTTACTTTAAGAGATTCATAGTATGAAATAGCTTGGTCTTCTTCTTATCGAGTGAGGATTAGTGGCCACCTCTGATGTCAGAGTTTATCTAGCCGCCTATAAGGCCTCTGACTTAGCTTAACGACTGTAATCAAATAACAATAGGGGGACCGACGGTTTACTTGCCCTCCGAAGCACGGAAGCACTAAGGTATAATGCCACTTTACGGTCACCCATCCGACACCTGACCAGGCTGAACTTTGCTTAATGAACGTGATCGAATACGATCAGTCTGTCAAGCGCGACCATGAGTGCTTCAAGTATAATAGCTTGGTAAGATTGAATCAATACTGCGCTAAGAGATGGCGGTAGGCCTCCTGTCCATTATAGCTATCATTACACTTTGGCCACCACATGCCGCTAGATTCGCTAGTGTCGCTTAGAGTTTCCCAAATTCATTCGTAGCAGTACGTATTAGCTTGGACAATAGATTGTTAAAATAAATTATGATAAAATATGATAAATTTCCATCAGTCTTTTTTATAATGCAATACAAACAGAAGTTAAAATTGTACAATACAATAAATATGTACTTTACATCACCATGTCACGGGATGATATCATTAAGCAAGTCAAGCTTAAAAAAATATTTGAAAACAAAATTACCGTACCTAAATGAGAATTTGATATGCTCGATTAAAAATGTAATTAGTTGTTTAAAGCATAAGTTTTAAACATGAGTATTGTAAATAAACTGAAAAAAAATCAAAGGAAATCTTGACTGAATATTTATTTGAAAGGTCCCTTTCAATTTTGAGGACGTAAGAGTATAAAGAGATATTTCTTTATATTGTCAAAAGTCCTTTGCAAAGTCAACATTTGAAGACTTGTCATAATCGTGTATTATTGTACATTGTAAGTACACACGACACTGGTAATACATTCTAGTTTTCGTAGTGCATGTAACGTCTGACATGGTGTGGACTGTACATACCTCGAGACAAAAACACATCAATTTAAAAAGTGATACTACGACGAACGTTCCTGATGCTTACGCGACACACGCTCAAGATCAACATGTCAAACTCAATGTGTGGACGACTGTACTTTGCGTTTGTGTGCTAATGTTTCATGGGGTCTTACGGCCTTACCACAAACTGTTGGGCAATATATAACTAATATTGTGAACGAGATGCCGCTATGCTTTGTATAGCTCCGTTCTTCAATCAACCTCTTCAATATTTTGATGATCGCTGTAACTGCCTCTTTGGTCTAGCTAGAGAAACTTTTTTTTATAAAAAATATAAAAACCGACTTCAAAAAGTAAAACGAATATACGTTTGTGATTTTTGAATTTTTGCATTCTTCAGTGCTATATTTACTCACCCGCTTGGAACTCTTTGGAAATCCGGTCCAATGTTCTACTGAGATACCGAGACTTCTCAGTCATTGGACCGGATTTCCAAAGGTCGTGGGTTCGAGTCCCATCTGAGAATTAACTTGTGGCCGAGTTGATTTTTTCCAATATTTTTCTATTTAAAATTTATTATAAGTACAAATATACATGCTTTACTGATGGTCCCACCGATTTGTCCCCCCTGGTGGGTAATTATTTTTCCCCGTAGGCCCACTACAGGCTGAGGGTCTACGGGAAATATAAGGTGTTGTGATTCCTAGCATGACCACGGAGCATTTTCGTTATTTTTATTGTGGTACAAAATCATGATAATAAACCTTAATGTACTTTTGAATAAAACAAGTGTACTTTTCTATTTTCAACGTTTCTGCATACCCTAAAGAGGTCAAAAAATATGAATAGGTACAAAATTATAGAAAATTGATGTAACTTACAAGTCAAATTACAGCGGAATCTCAGTTCTTTTGATAGATAGAATAAGGTTCTAATGACACCCACAACTATAAGACGGCCTAAAAAAGTGGTATGAAGTAAGGATTGAAAAATTCGAAGAACATTGAAGTTTTTCTGACCCAAATTCTAAATAACGTTTTTCTGAACTTCGGTTTCTGTAACAAAATTCGGTATCAACAAATGAATAAACACAATTCCAAAAACAACCAGTCAAACTTACCTATTGCTAGTTTTTTCTATTATTTAATTAAGTATTATAAGAATAACGGCATTATGAATTGATCAATTTATGATGGATTACCATACGTAACGCAATTAAGGGAAATAAAAAACACAAAAATGCATGACTCCACATTTTGCGTAAGACAAATTACCTTTTTTTTTTTTTTTTTTTTTTTATTTGAGTGAGGGGAATGCATTTACGCATACCGATCGGTTATGCTGGGCTCACCTAGAACACCACCGCCCCCCGGCCCCCCACTCGGCCTCGAAAGGCCGAATGGGGAGGGTCGGAAGGGGGGGGGGTACTACCAGCTAAACCCCTCACTACTTGCCCTCTCGCCGCCTTACGCCCTGGGGGACCCTTGTGGTAATCACCCCTATGACTGGCGGCCCGCCCGGCTTCCCGGGCCTCCTTGCGGCTGAGAGATGGCCGAGCAAGTGGGGCCATCTCCGTCCAGGCTGGTGGGGAGGAACCGTGAGATGCGGGAGACAGCCAACAGGCCGTCACCCGGACCACACCGCCCCGCTAAAGGGGAATGAGGTGCGCGTAGCGCCGCCTCCTTCGCCCCACCCGTCTTCGTCGGAGCCGATCCGCATGAGCATCCTCTTCGCGGATCCGCTCCGATGCCTCCTTTTGCATGATGACACTCTCGCAAAAGGAGACTGCCGCTTCCCATGATCTCTCGTTGTCCAGCATGGCTCTTGCCATGCTGGGCAAGGAGACATCCCTACCTATCACAGCCTCCAGAGTACGGCGCTGCGGAGCCCAGGCAGGGCACACCATGAGAGTGTGCTCCGCACTGTCCTCCGAATCGCCACACTCATGGCACTGTGGGGTCGCCTCCCTTCTGATCCGACAAAGATACTTTCCGAAGCAGCCGTGCCCGGAAAACACCTGTGTCAGTCTAAAGGTCAGCGACCCGAACCCACGACTACACCACTGCCTCAGAACTGGGCGGATTGCCTCGACGGTGCGCTTCCCCGCCGGGTCCATCTCCAGAGACGCCTCCCAATTACCCATAAGGGTTTCGTTAGCACGGCGCCTGACCGCCACAAACTCTTCCGGAGCAAAACTCTCGCCCCTCCTCAACGCTGCCCTCCGCTCCCAGTACACCTCCCTGAGAAGCTGGGCATCCAGCTCCCAGGGAGGCGTTCCAGCAAGCGCGCACCCCGCATCAAAGGACAATGTCCTATATCCCCTGGCGATTCTGATGACGATCGCCCTCTGTGGTCGACGGAGCAACATCCTATTTACGGCGTTCAGTTTATCGGCCCAGACCGGCGCTCCATATAGGGCCATGGACCTTAAGACTCCTGCAAAGAGTTTCCGGCATGAATCAGAGGGTCCGCTAAGGTTTGGTAGAAGACGCCCCAGCGCGCCAGCCGCCTTCGTCACTCTAGGGGCTAGCTGCTTGAAATGTTCGCTGAAATTCCACCTGCTGTCGAGCACTAGCCCCAGATATTTGATCCATGGCCGCAGTGCTATCCTATCCCCATCGACCACAATGTTCGCCCCCGCCGGAGGGCCCCTCCTTGGGCTATGAAAGTAGATGGCCTCTGTTTTTTCTACGGCCACACTCAGTCCCAGCAACCGGATTCTCTCTATGACCAGAGAGGCTCCCACTCCCGCCAACCTCCTTACCTCCTCATATGACATGCCCCGGGCAGTGATAAGAGTGTCATCTGCGTAACATATGACACTCATCCGGGACAAGAGAACTCCCCTCAACACCCAATCGTATCCGATGTTCCACAGGAGCGGACCCAAAACCGATCCCTGTGGAACACCGCACACCATCTGCCTTGCAACAATCTGGTCCCCCTCCGCCGGATACAAAACTTCCCTCCCCTCGAGATAGCTTTCAACTATCTTTATAAGATACGGAGGCAGCTCGTGGTATCTCAACCCCTCTTTGATCACTCTAAAGGGAAGTGAGTTGAATGCGTTTCGAATGTCCAAAGAAACGGCGACAACCACTTCCTTTCTGTCCTCAGCCTCTTCAACGAGTTCCCTCAACTTAAAAATTGCGTCCACAGTGGACCTACCCTTTCGAAACCCAAATTGATTCTCCGACAAATCCGGGCCGTCCGTCTCCAGGTGACAGACGATGCGGTCTGCGATAATGCGTTCCAGCATTTTGGCATCCTCGCCTAACAGGACCACCGGACGGTAGGCCGTCGGAGATTCAATCGGTCGACCCTCTTTCAAAAGGAGGCAAAGACGCCCAATCTTCCACTGCTTGGGGAACTCGCCCGACTCGAGACAGTCGCTGAAGAGTTTCCTAAGCAGTTCTCCCAGGTGTTTGAGCGCAATGTGCAAGACACGCCCAGGAATGCCATCCGGTCCGGGAGCTTTCTTTTTGAGCCTCAGCCTGTCCACCACCCCCTCCATTTCTGCCTCTGTTACCGGCGTGAAACCTGATTCTTCCTCCACTTGAATGTGTGGGGCGATCAGAGGGGCCACCAAGGGAACCCGATCCGGAAAAAGGCCCGTCACCACCCTATCGAGGAGTGCTGGCTGCATGGTTTCCATTGGGGGCGCTTGATGACGAAGTTTATTCCTAACCATCTTAAAAGGGCGCCCCCACGGGTCCCTATCTAAACTTGCAAGGAACTCCTCCCACGCCCGTGCCTTCGCCTGGACAATTTGCTGCTCAAAGACCGTTTTGCACTCCACAAATATCGCTCTAAACCTTTCCTCCTCATCCGGCTGTCTTCTGCGACGTCTCCTGCACCTCTGAAGCGCTCGCCGCGCCTGCAAAGTGGCGGCCCGGAGGGACTCCATCTCTCCCGACCACCAGTAAACCTGGGATTTCTCCGGCGGCCCATAGACTCTGGGCATCGCCACATCACAGACCGCTGTAAAAGAGCGTGTGATTTTGCGCACCCGCTCGTCAATATCCCGACTCCCACCCTGCGCGTCGCTGCACCAGGCCTGGACAATTGCCTCCTCCTCCGCCCGCTCCTCATTGAGTCGGGTGATTGCCCATCTGGGAAAGTGGTATCCCGACGACGTCGGTCCCGAAGTGGTTCTCCCCTCACGTGGTGCGATACGGAACCGAATGTACCTGTGATCAGACAAGGTAATCGGTTCCGTTTCGACGGTCCAACCACTCAAGACAAATTACCTAGATAATTGTCGGTCAATTCTTTATTAATAATTAAATCTAATGATGAATCTTTTAGCTAAAATTCAATTAATCATTTTAATCTTAAATACAATTCATATTAGCTATTAAGTAATTATACGGTGATTTACAAAAGCTTGAAACCTACGAATCCATAAATAAATAATTGCACACAACACACCAATTATCTAGCCCACGTTAAGTTTCATGAAGAACTTGTGTTGTGGATACTAGATAACGGATAAACATACTTATATATTTTTTTTTGTAAATACATAAATAATATACATACTAAACACCCAAACCAAGTCAAATAGACATGTTCATGCACACAAATATTTGTCTTGTCCGGGGATCGAACCCATCCCGGGTTCGTCCCGGGTTCGTCCCGGGTTCTCTGGAGCAGAAGGCGGGTTTAATACCCCTGCGCCAAAAAGGTCAGGAATATACTAAAACAAAAACTAAAAACTACCCATGATTTTCGGGCATTTGCCTCACACTTTGCACCTTTGATGATCTACTAACCTGGCAAGGAATTTGTGGCGTGAAGGGTAAGAGGAAAAACTTATAAGTGTTATTTTTTTTAGATAATATACCTACAGTCAACAGCAACTACGGTTTTATAGTTTTATATAGTTGTACCTGCTGTTGGTCGTCCATTTGAACAGATTTTCTTTCAATTTGCTACTGCGCTTAAGATTAATTTAAACTTATTCGCTACAACAACGCGGCACAAAACGACCGCGCAAGGCTTTCGTGCCGTACGCACAGGCTGCGCGGGAGTGGTGCGCACCGAGAAGCCGGCCGGCGAGTCCGACCGCGCTCATAGTACAGGCGCGTTGCTCTACGTCGGCGCACGCGCACGCAGCTGATACGCGCACTCGTATATAAACCGCGAAAACCGAGGGTGCTGCCCATTGATTATCTCCTCCTGACTGTAGAGGGATCTTTAGTAAATAATAAAACTTTAAGCAAAAAAAAAAGTGTCAAAATGTCCTCCGGAGTGGTTTTCAGACAAAGCCATGATGAAGATGACGACTCTGAAGGAGTTCTTCTGGCGAAAGGAGTCTCCATGGCTGTCCTGTTTTGCGCCTCTATTATTTGTGGTCTCGCACCCCTGGTGCTCTCAAAGAAATTCAACTGGGTCACTGCTGAGCAAGCTGGCACACTTAAGAGTACGAACAGGATTGTTATGACATTACTGTCCTTCGGAGGAGGCGTCCTTCTCTCCACGACCTTCATGCATCTGATGCCCGAAATTGCACACAACATCGAATACCTGCAACGTAAGTACTTTTTTCTTTTTATTATTCAAAGATTAAAATTTTATGTAGGTGAGTTTATTTATTTAAAATGAAGTTATATTTGGGAAAAACTGTTTTACTTTCTACATAAGATTGTCTAAAATAAAAATACAAATTTTAAAACGTGCAAATGTTAACATGGAATTATAGTAATCATGATAATGAAACATACAACGACGTCAAAATTACGTGCGTTACGTTACAAAAATAGTTGTATCTAATTTAGATGTTTATCATCGTACGTAAATACGTTAATGCCCCACTTGATCACCGGATCTGGAAACATTTTTTTTTGTGATTAAGTTTTATAAAACAATGCGAATGAGGGCAAATGATCTCGTTATCAGATCTTAGACAATGCGCTAAGATCGGGTAGCAAACGTCAGGTACCTAATGTTGTTCACCTTGATTTTACTATATTTTGTTTCCGGAGATCGCATGACCGCGCAATCTCACGATTCTTGTATGGACTTTAGTTTATTTATAATTAATATTTATATAATATTAATACATACATTGATTTATTCGGTTTTAAACTTAGATTGAAAGTTGTTTATGACAAATTGATTTATTGCATTGCAGATTGTTCGAGTTATTAGTTTTACATTGTTCAAATTAACTGTAAATGAAAGCTAAGTATTAAATCAAGAAAAGATAACTAGAAAATGTAAACTACAAAAACAAATAATTTATTGTTTTTTTGTTTAAGCCTTAATTGGCACAGCTCCATTAAAAGTCTATAGTAGGTACAGGCGAACATTAATAAAACAATTTATAGTATTACAAAAAACTACAATATAAAAAGTAAACTAAACCTACCTACTACTCCTCCCATAGGTGTTCATTATAAACTGATTACCGTATTTCGAACGTTTGCGCTACATTAAAGCGTAAAATTTAAGTTATTTATAATCATAATTTTTTTAATAGAAAAATATTAGAAAAAATCGACTCAGCTCATATTTAATGACCATTTGTCTGTCCTCTTTTCACGAGTTGAATAAAAGTATATTACTAGAGGTGCCATTATTCATTCAAAAGTTACTTAAAATAAAATAAGCTTAAAGTATAAATCAAAACCGATCTATTTCGACCGTTTGCTCTACATTTCAGCGTAAAATATAAGTTAATGGCCAATTTTCGTCTTTTTTTCACGAGTTGAGTGAAAATATATTACAGAGGTGGCATTATCTAATAGTTGCGCAAGCGCAGGTAAGTGTGCCAGTGTCCGACCGCTCTCGTATCTCGTTGGACTCTTTAATTGGCTACTCATCTCGTCTAGACGAACTATATTATTTTTTAATAAGTACTAGATTTTTTGTATCGTAACAATGATATTCAATGTGAGGTTTGATACAAGTACAAACAAAAAAAATAATAATGAGTTAATATTTTTATCACTATATTATTGATTGGTACATTAAATTATACATACTTACATTTACATTTTAGTCTTTTTTTTTTCATCATAGCTTTGTTTTAATTTAACTTACCTGACAGTAAATGTCAATGGAAGAGCGATGGCTTCCTGATACAAGTATATCTATGTATACATGTATACTTACTATGAATATCATTTCAATCTTGTAAACACCGGGTTTGATAACGAAATAAAGCGTTTTTTATTTGTATGTATTTATTAGTTTCCTTTTACTATTTTTAATATGCCGTATTAGTTTTTTTTGCAGAATAAACAATGATCTTCACTATGAGTTCTGATACAAGAATTGGTTTTCTTTTATCGTAACAATGATCTTCAAAATATGAGTTCAATAATAAGGTATTTTATTTTTTCCTTATTGTTATTTCAAATATTGTAAGTTGTAATTAAGTAGGCCTTAATTCTTTATTGTATAATTAGTTACTTATTATTATTATGTTATTTCTGTATGTGGAGACTTTTAATCGACTCGTAAGGCGATAGTCTTCTAAAATAAAATAAAAATGAGGGTTTTTGCATCATAAGTAAAATACAGTGTAGATGTCAAGTGTCTGTTAAGTAAAATTTATTATAAAAAGTAGACTTCCTATTATTTTACCCACTGTCACAAGTCTTGATGAATATTATTAAATCGATAATTAAATAAATGCTTTCTTAAATTCTTATTTAATTATTTAACATAAAAAAATATTTACTAATTAATTAACTTATTTAATATAGAAAACATCGTAGGTAGAAAAGTCTTCAGAAAGTAGAAACACGTCAATAAATTTTCCAATTCTGCAAGAAGTGCGTAAACACGATCAGTACAAAAGCCTAATATGCGTTGTACCTTCATTGTTTGTATCAATTTGATTAATACTCAAATCGTGACGTTTTTATGAGCAGGATAGATCAGCCATAGTATGGGAATTACCAGATAGGCACACATATTTCATAGGCTTGTGATTTGTGATGATGATATGTTTGTCCGTACATGAACTTAAAGTAACAAAAACTTAGAAACCTACTTGTGGAAATTATGTTATTAACCACATATTATAATATAATATACCTACTACTAACGAAACCATTTTATAATGATTACTTAGATTTTCATCGCCTATTTCACATAAAAAAATATTTGGCGATTAATTTGCTCTAAGATCTTATTGAAACTGCTACATTAATATGCATAAGGAACAAACGTGATGATTTGTGAAATGTTTAAATATTGAAATGAACCATAAAACAATAAATAAAAAAACACCTAACAACCTAAAGCGGTTGCTAATTACTTGTTAACAATGTATCAAAGGTATTTAAATTATGCGACAATTAAGCGTTTCAGCGTTGAAATTGCATTATCGATGCAGTACAATTACATTTACGCTATACTTGGCAAAGCCTATAAATGTGTGAAGTACATATATGGGACAAACAACATACTATGAACTCCAATAAAACAATAAAGTAAAAATTTTCAATCGTTGAATTTTCGTAGAATCAAGACTCAATTTGCACAATATTGTGTAGTCATTGTGATGTTCGGCAAATACCAATATGTACCTAGGTATATCAAAACAATATTCTACCTTAATTTTGTAAACATCCAAATATACACATCAAAAGTTCCAACTAATATTATAAATGTGAAAGTATGTCAGTTTGTTTCTTTATTTGTTTGTTGCTCTTTCACGCAAAAACTGCAGAACGGATTTGGAAGAAATTTGGTATGAGAGACTTCAAGTAGTGGACTAACACATAGACTAATTTTTATCGCGATATTCCCACGGGAACGGGAAACACGCGGGTTAATCCGCGGACACAAATATTCACCAAATTTAGTCTTTCAGGCTTCTTACTTTAAATCATTCTTTATTCAAGAAATAAAAGAAAAAATCATTACCGATCCAAAAAAGTTAAAATAATAATCCTCTAAAACGTGAACTTGATCCCTAGACACTTTTGATGTATGGGTATGCATGGAATCAAGAGTTCTGCATGATACTGATAGATAATACAACAAATTTTGGAGAACCTTAGTATTCCATTGGAAAAAGCCATAGCCAGTTTTATATTCGAGTGAACTTAAAAATCAGTTCTTTTGAACCTTTTAATACTTTTTCCTGGGCATATGAATGAATAGCTATCATCAAATTTAACAATCTCAAGAAAAAATGCTTATCGTAGCTTTTAAAACGAAAAATTTGATAAAATTTACAATTCAATTCAATATACACAGATGTGATAGGAGTATGAATTTCCGTCCTCTCTACATCTGGATGTCACCGGATGTAGAACAATTAACTTATTACCAATTCAATGAAGGGAAACACAGAATCATTGTAACATGTAATGAATATCAATAAAGATTATAATTATTGAATGTAATTTTGTTAATTAGTTGACATAAGTTGTATAGCGTATAATAAATAATAGACCTAATGATTCCTTTTGTTTTTAACCGACTTCCAAAAAGGAGGAGGTTCTCAATTCGATAGGTATGATTTTTTTGTACGATGCGAAACATTTGCCATTTGGTCCCATATAAATTTGTCAAAAAATCAGTTTGGCCCAGTTGTTTTTATTTTATGAGCATTTTTGTTAACTTGGACGATGTAATTTTCACTAGACTTTTGTTTATAATGTACAATCGGGGAACATACCGGTTGACCAGTAGTTTTTTTTTAAAACGTTTTTTCGAAAAGTTTTAAGGTGTAAAGGTTAAAAAGGTTAAAAAAACCGATTTCAAAAACTAAAGAGTAAATTAAGAATAGTAGCTCAAAGTAGAATGCCTTGGCTGGCACATACTCCAAAAGACTTATTTTATGTTTTATAGTTTTTGAAGTCGGTTTTTTGACGCAGGTTTTTTTACGATCACTTTCTTTTCCAGGAAATCTTATTTATGATGTCCAATCTCTTTTTGAATTCTTTCATATGCTGTAACGTGAGATATATATGTGAGATATGCTTTGCGATACTTTGAACACAACTGCAAAGTGATGAAATCCAGTCTTGTCGAGAGTCCCTTGTCGAGCATATGGATGTGGCACTTCAGGCCGTCTCAGATTGGAGCAACGCCAATCTTGTCAGTTTCAATGCCACTAAAACAGAGGCTTGTTTATTCGCTGCAAATCGGATTCCCTTCCAACTGACTCCGACTTTCCAGGGTGTATCCTTGCCGATAACCAAAAATCTGCAACTTCTTAGCCTAAACCTGTCTTCCAACCTGAACTATGGCGAGTGCATCGACTCAATTGCGAACTGTGCTGCAAAGAAACTGGGCATCCTTCTCCCCGAATCAGCTGCTCCTTTTATACAAAGCGCAGATTCGGCCATCTGTGGAGTACTGCTGTCACCTATTGTGTGGGATGGTTCTGCTAAGTATCAGCTAGAGCTTCTGGAATCGATTGAAAACCGTGCCTGAACACTCATTGGAAGCTCAGCATTGGCCACGGCGGAACTTCAGAACCTCAGTCACCGCCTCAAAGTTACATGTTTATCGGTCTTTTAGAGGATACACTTTGGAGAGTGTGCAAGAGAACTGCACGACCTTGTCCCTCCAGCCTCTTTCCACCATCGAGGTATCAGAAGCAGGTTAGCTTATCACCCGTACGCTGTTGACATTTCAACGGTCCGTACCAAGCGCTTTGCTGACACATTTCTTAGGCGAACCGCTAAAGAATGGAATGCGCTGCCTGCTCATGTGTTCTCCGATTCCTACACATTGGCCTCTTCAAGGCGCGAGTTAATAAGCATTTCTTTGGCAAGCATGCACGCTTTAGACCACATCCTGTTTATTAAGCACGATGGTGGTCAAATGCCTGACCAGTTTTTATAAAAAAAATCTAAGCAGCTATTCGTTCTTACATATTGCAGTAGTAAAGCGGCAGTCTGCAAATTAAGGAAACTTGTGAACAATTTGCTTGTTGTCATTATGGCATAGTTAATGCGTCATATAATCATTAACATATCTTTACTGAGGAACGATTGCCCACATCAGGGCATGGGAAATCACCTGTACTCTTGTATTATACATACAAGTAACAATGAGCATTATGTCCCCATATATTTAAAGTTTATACTCGTGTGTAACGGATAAGGCTTCCTTTATTGTTGCATCTTTTGGCGTCTTTTGATCATGAAAATTATTTATTTATCATCAATTTTTTTTGTTTATGATATAATAACACAGGGACTGGCCTGATGATAAGCTGGTAGGGAAAAAAAATGGATATTCAAAAGCACTTATCTATAAGTCTATTTGAATAAAAATCTTTGACTTTTACTTTATAGTGGTACATACAACAGGGTCCCGAGCATTGGGTCGCGGAATTGACTTCCAACCGGAACAAACACTCGTAAAATGAACATTTGTGTTTGTTCTGTGTCTGGGTGTTATTACCATTTTATTAATGTACTTTGCTTTTGTACAGTCAACAGCAGCCACGGCTTTACACTTTGACCTTGAGAGCGCCCTTACGTCGCTTGTAACAGCGGCGGTTTTCGTAGTGCAAAATTGCATTGTAACACGGTGCTGTTGACCGTACATACTACTGTCATTAGTTTTGCAATCTACTAAACACAGGTGCTTAAGCTTATCGAGGAATCAAATTAATTCCTTCCAATTAAAAATGACAAGAATTATTATTTGCTTCGTGGGCTGTCTGATAGTTTTCTGCTCCAATTTCTATCTATATCTATGTTAATTATCCGTGACATTAATAGATAAAATAAAATATTGTTTGAAATTCAAACACGTTTATTATTGAAGTTTTTATTTAACCATTCGAAAACAACGTAGATTAGGTACGATTCATTATAATTTGCCGCTATAATCTAACTTTCTAGCCGGTTGGTTGAAGGCAATGATGTTTTTAAAAACAGCACTAATTCACAAATTCAAAATACTTATTGTCTGGACAAACACAAAAATATCTCCATCCAGACATTACTAAATGAAGGTTTATAGACGCAATATAAAGTGTGCGACGACATGCAATTGGAAACATTGCTCAAAATTTGTTAAGTTGAATGAACTTTAATTTGATTTCCAACTAGTTCAATATTTAGTCAAAATTAACTTCGAATAGCCTAAGTAAATGCTTGCCTTGGAGGAGTGATACCAACTAAAAAGGTTTGACGACAACACTTCGGTTTGACTCAAACTAGTAATGTAGGCAACTACTAGTTTGAGTCAAACCGCTTGACCGAAAAAACGACAGATTTTCAAGATTTCTTTAAAACTACTGAACTGATTAAAAAAAAAATATTTTACAATTTTAAAAGACAAATGCGGTTTTTACAACCGTATTTTTGAGATTTTCTGAAAAATACTGAACTGATTTCGAAATTTTGACCAAAGAAAATGGGACCAACTTGGGAACACACCTGGGGGTCAATTCTACTAAACTTTTGTCATAACGGTCTCTCAGTGGTGTTTCAATAGTAGTGTTTATTTACACTCTTGTAACAAGAACTGTGAAAAACAGCACTACCATTGAAACACCACTGGAATACCATTGTGACTAAGCATTAGCAGATTTGTGCCCCTGATCTAATAACGTTTGAATCCTTACAATCGGTCCAGACGTCTTCGAGTAATCGATGTACATATATAAAAAATATACATACGACGAATAGATAACCTCCTTCTTTTTCTGAAGTCGGTTAAAAACGAGCACATTTTGTGCGACTAAAATTTTTTTGTTAAATCTTTCGGAACCTTTTTAATTGATATTTTATTCAATTAAATGATATGGTCACAAAATTATATTTATAACACATAGTCAGTCTACTAGAATTAGTAACCATAATTTAATTAGAATTTTGCTATTATAATACATGTAACAGTATATAAATGACATAAGCATGTTACTTTTCCGTGTTTTACCATAGTAAATCAAAAGCCATTATGTATGGGCTCGTCCAACTAGTTAGCTGAGGTCATGGCAGCCTTTGGTTATGTAATCATATGTGCAGTATCGTATTTGATGCTAAGACGTAGTTAAAATTGCTCAGTGAAAACAACTCAACTTAAAGCATGTTAGCTAAATAAATATCGTACGATATCACTTTGATCTGATTCTGAAACATGTTTGTTCTTAGTACAAAAATGCCGCTCACCATACATTTATTATAGCTATGATTATAGCTAAGTGTGAGCGATATTGTAGTCTCATATGGGCTTCAGCTATTTCTTTAATGATCAAAGTAACGTATGTGATGTTGATTAATATTAAACATACTTACTAAGCGAATTAGAAATAATACATCATTTACAACGACCTCTTTGGTCACGTTTTTGTGTAAGACTCTTACAAGTAAAGAACTGATAAATAATTTATCTACAGTATTGCATGATGCGTTTTATTAAGACAAAGAGAAATATAAACAGCGTTTCGTTATCAATACAATCCTTCAATCATCTAACGGCAACTGTAGTAGGCATTATCAAAAATTCTTTATCTTGCAATAACGATTTTATCCGTTTATCAGAAACAAAGTTCACCATAATGAAACATAGTAACGCTTCATAAAATGTTCTATACACATAATATGAAAAAAAGATAAGCCTGTCTCTCGCAGGGGGGTTCTGTACTGATTTTATGTCAGTATTTTGTTCTATGATTTATGAGGTTTTCCGTTACTTCACGCATTATAACCATAATAATTTTCACTTATCAAATTTTTTATGCATTATTTGAAAGTAAAAAATAAACAATCAACTTATTTTGCAAATTATCCAATGTAAGTTAGAAGTCCCTTTTGTGGGCACTTTGAATATTCACTGTCAATTAGAATTTGAATAAAAGGGGCCACGTCCAGGGTAAACCCCACTCTAAAGCGGCCCCGAGACGCGAGCTTGGGGGCGAATTGCAATTGTCAATGCACCTACGTAATTGTCGAACATGGATGGAAATTTACGTTCAATGACATAGTCAAGTCAAATGAACGCAAAATAATTTAAGACTGCTTCAATTTGCACATAAATCGCAATTGACAATCACGTGACACATTCTCGGAGACTCCTTAGGAGTGGCTAAAACTGGGTGGTCTACCCTACATTGAATTCTAACCGGGCGAAAAATGTTGGATAAACAAACATAGCAGGATTGAAATGGCTACATTAAAAATATTTTTTTTTTTGTATAAATTAGATGCCTATATCAAAATAGTAATTTCAATATGAATAATTAGTATTATTCGTCTGAAGCAGTCGTTAAATATCTAACGACGTTATTATCAAAGTATTGCAGAGTGATAAGGCGTTTATCATTTGCGTTTAATTTTATTACTGATACGGCAAACAAAGTAATATATCTACTTTGTAACGTACTCACGTACTGATATCAGAAAAATTGCACTAAATCGTAAAATAAAATAGTTATTTATTATAATTAACGTAAGATAAATTGTTTAATTTGCCGTGTGGTGACGGCCTAAGAATACAAGTGTCACCACTCCCTTACATGCCTGGGATGTCGTAAGAGTCGACTAAGAGGCTCGACGCACTGAACACCTGTGCTAGAGAAGGAAAACTTTAAACAAACCCTCTACCAACCCGTCTGGCCAGCGTGGTAGCAGTAGGCTAATAACCTCCTATGAAGGCCACAATAGGCGTGAGCTAGGAGAGGCCTATGTCCAGCAGTGGATGTCCACAGGCTGATGATGAATGAAAAAATGAATGAAGATAAATTGTATACCTTAAGTACTCGTAGTAAAAAAACTGACATCACATTTTTTTACTTACGTGTACAAAAAACCCGACCCGATGAAATTCAATCGCACCTATCAAAAAAACTGCACTAGTCATTTATAATAAAAATAATTAGTAATCTATAAAATAATAATGTAGGTATGTTTGTGTTTTAATTGTTGTAAATTTATATCAAGCGTTCAACCAGCTACCTTTTTTTCTTTTAAAATATATGGTATTTCTGTAAGAATTACCTAGAAGGTTCGAAGCTATCGTAATTTGGTCATTCTCACAACAATCTAATTGCCGTCACGGTTTTTATTCATTATTAAATTCTTTGTACCGACAATAAAACTTGAAAATCACGTTAATTTTTATATATGTTCTGTACATTTGGCACATCAACTAACAATTAAGTTTTGGATATACGAAGTGATCACTTCACACAAAGAATTTAATGAAAAATAATAATCGCAATGGAAATTAGATTGTCGCGAGAATGACCGAATTAAGGTAAGTACTTTGGCATTAAAAAACTTTGTCAGAGTTTGAGCAACATTATATCGGGGACTTCTTAATCGATTGCTACAAATATTGAAAGACCAAGGTATTAGAAATTTCATAGCAAAGGTCGTTTAGTTTCAGGAGATGTTGACATTTAATTAATATTGCTAACTCTGTGATTGGCTTTATCTAGCTCTATTTCAAATGGTTTGGCTAATTTTTTAATAAGTACTTAATATTTTTATGATTGAAGAAGATGAACTTGCTGAAAATCCACTTACTAATTTATAAATGCCAAAGTTTGTAAGGATGTTTGGATGTTTGTTACTTTTTCACGCAAAAACTTCTAAAGCGATTTTGATGAAATTTGGCACACAGATCCTGGATCCTGGATACAAACATAGGCTAGGCATTTTATACCGATATTCCCACGGGAACGGGAACCACGCGAGTGAATCCGAGGGCGACCGCTAGTACTTATATAATGTTAAAAGCAATCAAAATGCTTCTTTCAATCTAACTAAAAGAAGTGAATCTCATACCAAAGATTTTTTTTTCTGGATTATATTACTAGGATTCAACGAATCCTAGTAATATAATATAATCCTAGTAATATAAATATAGGAAGTAGTCAATCGTTAGATCTTATCTAGTAAGTTTTCTGCCGACACAAGTGTACGCATAAATACGCAATACGAATGGAAAATATGGAAATTGCGATATACTCTGGACCTTCCTTATAGATTAGATAACTATTCACAATAACGCAATATTGCTAAGTGAATTTCCTAACAATTCATGTACTTAACTGTTTAGTTTCTATGGAGTTTAGAACTGTTTCAGTGTCAGTATTACTTAAAGTAAATTCCAAAGAAAATAAAGAAATAAATGAATTGTCACGGAATTGACATGATTTCATTTTTAACAAGGTACCTTATGAAAAGAAATTTCAATGAAATAAAAATTAAAAATAAACGGTAAAATGTTACAAAACGGGTTAAAATATTTCAGTTTTGAGTGACAAATTTTATCCAAATCAATCCGTTGTGCCGTTTTTGCGTGATTTTATAACAAAGTTCTACTGAAATTACTACCCATCCCTATTAAACACTTCGAAGAGTAAGTAAGTTTCTACCACCCTAATAAATAAAATCGTACTACAAACATAAACAGAACATATCAAAATAATAGTGAAGTATCTTACCAACTTGAACATGATATCGATAAAAATAATACTTTGTTACTCATTAATCTCAAATATTTTATACTTTGGAACTAAAACCAGGCGATAAATCCTAACACAACACGCTAGCAAAAACTTATTAACTCGAAATAATTGTCAACATTAAATGATAAACATAGGTATATTATCTAAAAAATATCTAGATTTTTCTCCTGATGACATGCTGTGAATCGCTTACTTTTTTGAATAAAAAGACGACAAGACTAAAGTTATTTATTATGCAGCGAGTTCAAATAAATATATTTTAACAAAAATACGTTGCTGTCTAAACTGCACTATTTTAGTTTGTCTCGAAAATCAGTCCCTTGGAGGCTGCAACGACAAAAACAATATATCATTATAAACACCATAGCGTACAAATCAATCGAAGAAAACATCGTTAAAAAAATTCTATTGCACATCTATGGCACCGCACTATATCTGGCGTTTTTTACATAAAAATATAATTATGCAGTGTTCAATGATTTTTCATAAACAATTCAGCTTTTTATCAAAATTCATCATAATTAGGCATCAGAATTTACGTGCATATTAATTATATTAGATAAACTTGCCTACTTAGCTACCTGTAAGGCTCCAGTGAAAAGCTTGCTAAGAATAAGCTAGATGTACATTTTCACTCTTATAACGCCACAAATTTCATATTTTCCTTATATGCTTTAGCCTTCCCTCCCTTTAAAATCAGATAAAAATAGCGAGACTAAAATGAAAAAAATACTTCTTTATTTTATTAAGTTGCGGTTCCCTTTTGGATTTCGCCAATGTCAAGTGAATATATTAAATAGTATTATAGAAATTATACGATAGATTGAGTTAAAATGGAGTCTCAAATTTTAAATTAATTTGCCAAGGTTTGTCCGCCAGAAATTCTTCGTACTGGACTCAGACGACTACGCTCTTTTAGAATGAGGAATTGTTCAAATGAATTTTATAATGACGAAATAAAAATTTTGGAAAAGGAAAAAATACGTGTCTCCTATTTCTATATGTAATTTCTAAATAACAAATAAAAACCCGAGACAAATTTTATGAAATGTTGTCAATTCCTTAGCAATATTGCTTTAGCGCCCTTTTTAGACCCCTACCTACATACCTTCATACCGATACCGTTTCCTTTATTAATATCTCGATACATGTTTAGATAGCTATACCAAATATAATCGATTCCTATTTTTGCTTCCAAGTGCAGCTACGGTTATAGTATGGCCACTTTCCTGTACGATTTCCACTAACCTACTGCGGGGTTTCAAGTTCAACGGCCGTGCGCAAGCGCATATTATACCTAGTTAATCGTCCACACTCGCTAACAAAATCGTTGTAATGATATCCGTGCATGGAAAAGAGATTTAAATTCTTGTCTGGAGTCATGTCTGGAGTGTTATACAGTTGGCTCTGTAAGTTATTTCCCGTAAAGGCGTTCGGAAATATGGACGCACGGTTGTTATTTTGATTTAGGAGTAATAGAGATAGCGACTATGTTCCGCATGAACTTTGTTCAGGAAAGCTAGAAGAGAAAAAAACGTCTATTATTTATCCACACCAAAACCACAAATACAAATATCTTTATTGTTCATGAGTAGGTAAAAAAATATTGTGGTATAGTAAAAATCAATAATAATAATAAATAAGGCTTTTATTTTCTCATCACAAACTTACAAAATCTAATTATATAGGAACATGAACATGTTAAAATAACAGTTTGTGTGAGACTGATGCCTGAGCTAGGTACTGACTGATACCTGTGTTACAGGTCATCAGGCTCCCACATCTTCGAGCCATTTTATACAAGTAATTTAAGTGAACAACACATTTGGATTACAATAAACAGGAGAAAGAGAAAATATGCTAAAGTGATGTTTATTAATGTTTTGCTAGTTGCTAGTGTGTAAGTGTGTGTGTGTGTGTGTGTGTGTGTGTGTGTGTGTGTGTGTGTGTGTGTGTGTGTGTGTGTGTATGTATGTATGTATGCGTGTGTGTGTGTGTGTGCGGGTGTGTATTTGTGTGTGGGTGCGGGGGGGGGGGGGTGTATACACAGAACGTGCGCGAGCGAGTATGTATGCGTTTGTGAATTTGTGCGCGTATGTTTGTATTGGTGCAGTAATAGCCATGAGGTGACTATTATTTTTATTTTATAGAGTACACAGATATGACGAACCGTGAGCACTTCCCAGACTGTATACACATCAGTAGTAAAAATCATAAAAAGGGAATCGCTGCACCCACCTTCAAGACGGCTCTCTGTGCTCTCTCTACTTTAATTATGTGCGACTTGGCAGCTCCGCCCCAAGATGAGATACAATACCTCAAGATCGTTTGACATAGTGCAAGATATAGGTACCGACTTCAATACACGAAAATCAGCGACGTGGCGAAGTGTTCTAAAAATAAAAATAAAAATGTTGTGAAATTTACCCAGCCTAATATAAAATTCTTATAACAAATACTTTAATCTTATTGTTATTATTTTTATGATTCAATGAACTAAAATAATATAATAAAACCAAAACGAGTATTATAATTAATTAAAAGCTATTTAAAATATGTATAAAATGTAACAAAAAAGTCAATAGTGCGATTCGGAACGCATTATGACATATTTTTAGGTATTAAATTAAAAAAACATTTTATAAAAAAAAATCAAACCGACTTAAAAAGTAAAAAATAAACTTTTGGAGTCGGTGCCAGCCAAAGCATTCTACATTGCACTTCTATTAACTATATTTTTTTTGGCCTTAGCTAACTAGCACCGACTCCAAAAGTTTTATTTTTTACTTTTTGAAGTCGGTTTGATTTTTTTTTATAAAATGTTTTTATTTCAGATTTTTTTGTTACATTATGTACACTAAAAATCAGCCCATACACAACAATGATGTCATCTAGGTATACGACTACTTGCCAAATGATTGATATTTTTCAGGATTATGAAAAAACTACTAGCCAGATCTTCGTAAAAATTATATGGGACCACACATAAACCATTTTCTTTCAGATAAAAAAAAGAATTATAAAAATCTGTTAACAACTGGCGAAGTTATGGTGGAACATACATAAAAAAAAATAAAAAAAATAAAAATACAGTCGACTTGAGAACCTCCTCCTTTTTTTGAAGTCGGTTAAAAAGTACTTTACCGCGCTAGGCCGAAAAATGCGTTAAAGTTTTATTGTGCAATGTAGTTTTAATTTTTTTTATAAAAAGCTTTTTGTTACTTTCTTTTAAAGAAATTTTATTTAATTTTTCATAAAAGCTGATAAATAATTAATAGGGGCTTTCAACACAAGTAGTTTTGAAACGAGATCGTTTGGAGCTTGGAGCAAATGTGAATTTCCTCAAGGGCCATTAGTTAAAATCTTTACCTTTATTGGTCTGAGTAACTTTATGAATTACGGCAACCTGAATTGAACTAAGTAGGTACGTTTTCTGGTCGCTCATATGGAACCGGCCTTGTCCACGTTGGTTGACATTTACGTTCGTTATGCTGATTAGGTACCTTTTGTATTGTTGTAAACTAATGTAAAACATTATTATTATAGGCTGTAGTAAAATTAACCTCTCTCTGAACGTGCAGACATAAGGGTTCACAACTATTTTTAAAAAGGTTTTAGAGAAAGCAAGAGAGATTATTTTTATTTATAAAAAAAATCGACGTTCTTATTTGATCGAGTTATGATTATGAATATGAATTTACAGTAAGTCTACTCCGAAATAAAACGTGCGTTCAGTTTCGGAAAAAGTTAAGTTCTGCTGGGTTAGCACGAAAAACTATCGAAATAGTATAGAACATAATGTCAAAAAATGTATGTGTAGTTCCATTTACGTCCGGTAGGAACGCTGCTCAATATCTCATAATTTTTTTTTTACTTTACTTCATCGATACTTACTCGAAAGTTATTCGTGTTAGGCCTACTGAGTGCTTAGTGTGAATTTACTCACCTTACTCGCTTACGCCGAAGTTTGCGAATATAGTATAATTATGAACCTTATTATCCTTGCATTAAGGCTATCTGTCCAAATTTTACTCTCACACTATGGTAACGTTTAGACATTTACAAACTCGCACTAGGCCCTCCGTATTTAGTTAATCATTTGACGAAAATCGACTGGCTATCGTTATCTGTCATTCGTAGTAGAATCCCAGTAGCTTACTCTGTTAGTTTTACGCACCTTAATGACTGGTTGACACGATGCGAGTTCTCGCACGAGAAATAATTCGAGATGGACCTCGAAAGCTCGCATGTGTTGAAGAACATAACGAAAACGAACGCAGCGCGAACGCTTCTCGAATGCTAGTTTTGTCGTTCGAGAAGCTCGAACGCTCCTCGTGCGTGAAATCTCGCATCGTATCAATCTGACATTATGTTTTAGTATAGCAGCGGTTGGCAACCCTGACAGACATTACTAAATTGAACCCATGGCCTTGGAACTTCGAGGCTGTCGCTTTGTTGTAAGTTCTAAGCTATTTTTGTTTCGTCTCAAGGTTCTTTTCTCTATTCCGTAATACTTCCGGAGTGGAAGTGATTTAAACGCTTTCTTGTGTTAAGTATTACTTAAATTCTTAAATAAAACAGACTATTTAAATAAATAATGCTTAATATTTCTCGACGCAACTGAAAGATGCTATGTGTGCTGACTATTGAGTTATTCAATACAAATAAAACTCAAGAACTAATCTACATTACTTTTGGTGAAAGTTGTTTTATTTCAATTAACAGTGCGCGAAGATGTTTTAGGCAAGTTGAAATGTGTATCAACGTATAGGTATAACATTGTATAGGCTCTAGACCCCAAAAATTAAACAATTCATTGTAGACAATGGCACAGAGTATCAGGCTGGTGTGCACACCTGATTGATGAGTTCGATAGCGTATAGTCTATGATAATAAAGATGTACTTCTAGACGTAAAGATTTATGTCGTAATAATGCCGTTTGTAGCCTGAACATAAATTAATATTGTGGATATTAATTGAAGGACCTTGTAATTTATTTGAATTCGATGAAAATTATTTTCCTATATGTATTGAATAGACGTGGAACTGTTTCTTAGGACATCGGGATTTTATATTTCTGGTGCTGATTTTACATCTTTTTATAATTAATTTAAGGTAAAACATTTATAAAGACTTTTAAGTATACAAAAAGTATCCTTGGTCGTAACTTAATTAAAATATGAAATAAAATAATCTTGTTCTATGGCTTTACAAGGAATTACAAGTTGAATGGACGCTTTTTTAGATTAGGGTATAAAATTCCGAAATAAATGGGCCCTGATCACGGGATCATCATATGACTCAAACGTGCCGAAATGTAGGGAAAAATAAAAACTAAGAGCAGGAAACGGAAAGGATTTATATTCTCGATAGATATATTTTGTAGGATTTCTTCCCGCTGTAGTTTTTTAATTGGTTGTGCACACTACCTCTTACTTGTCTCCACATCACCCTAACGTTATTATACACCCTAACATTAAGGCCGCCTTTATACATTTTGTGCCCAAATTATAAATGATAAATAAAATAAAATTAAGTTAATTTTTAACGAGGAAAAAAATAAGTAGTCTGCAGATTAGATACCCAACCCGAGACGTGACGGACCGTCAGCCCTCAGTGTATTCTAAGCTACGTGAAGATTGTTTTAACACCGATCCAACAATTATTTATCTGAATCCTTTATGGGGCTTTCTCATGATTCATTGTACTGTCGACAGCACGTCAATCTTTACGGTGGCTCTATAAAAAACCCTCTTATTATGTACGCGATTCTATCAAGTTCAATATAATAACGTCCAGGGCTTACAACAAGCTGCTGAGCAAATTTAAAGATATATTATAAGCGAGATGGATAGATTGTGTGTTTAATGGAATGGAAGAAAAGTGAATTGAGATGGTAAAAATGATGTTGATGATTGTAAGCGAGATGACACTATACGCAGTTCCGTCCATAAATCAACATTACCTAAGTACTTAAATAAGCTCATCTTAAGTTTCTTCCTGCACTCATCATTAAAACAACTTTTACGGATTTCAGTGCACACTGTTACCCGGTATTTAGTATCTAAATTGTATGGGTTTTTTTAGTTTACTTTGGTTTTACCGACGTTTCGGCACTTTGTCAGTTGGGTTTCACGGGTGACTGACTACTTATAAGTTATAACTTTTCGAAGTGACCACGACAGCTGAAAAGGTGCCGAAACGTCGGGAAAACACCTCAAAAAAACCCATGCAACATACCACTAAATATTGGGTAATAAACAGTGGGCACTGAAATCCGTAAAAGTTGTTTTATTACCTAAATATTTCGGTGACCTCGTAATATCGGTGGTTTTCGTAACACAAGTGTATAGCGTGACGTGCTGTTGACTATACATTAGCTATGGACATCGCGTCCTGCAAACGTGACTGACGTACGCAGTATCGAACCGAGTAACGGAATAAACTTTCTGTTGCACTCATAAAACAAATCGTAAAGTTTAAAATACGGAGAATTTGTGTAAAATTGGCATAAACTGTGTAAAGGCCGATTCGACTTGGCATAATGACATACTTTACGATATTTTTCTTTGAGACGATTAATGGTATAATCAAATAAGTTTCTACAATGAGACTTTCTGTCTTATTTTAGCTATAGTGTTCAGAAAATGTTGTAATATATCTACACGCTCGGAAAAGGAGGTTTTTTTCATTGAATTTCTGCGCCGAAAATCGGCCGGAAATTTTATCGGCTTAGCGTGGTAAACTATTAATTTAGATAGAAAACGTCATAATGCGTTCCGAATCGCACTATTGACTTTTTATGTTACATTAGCTTATTTTAATAAATTATAATACTCCGTTTTGGTTTTATTATATTATTTTAGTTCCTTGAATCATTAAAACAATAACAATAAGATTAAACTATTTGTTATAAGTATAGGCTGGGTGAGATTTCACAAACTATGATTGGATTTCACAACGTGACATAAACTTTTATTTTAAAATTGTTTTTGTCTTGTACCATGTATTGTTATTATAAGTAACAATTTATTCCTATTTTAAATAACATTGAGTTAACTATTAAACTTCCTTTTTTATTATTTTAGCTTTCATATCATCTAAACAACAAGAATAGGATAAATTTAGATTAAACTTTTTGTTAAAACCTTTTTTTTACCGGAAGTTGACCGCGGAAATAACCTAAAAATTTTCTTCGCTATTGTGTGTTGAAAAATTGTGTGTTGCGCTCGGCAGAAAAGATTTTAGCGTCTCGTACCTGTGAAACCATCGCTACACTCAGGATTAAATCTTTGAACCACTCTCTACCTTGGCTTGTTCAGGTTTCAATCAAACAGATAACTATTTATCATTAGGAACTTGAGAAGAATACCTAATAATGTTATGTACTGTATTTTTTTTCCGTTCTATAAAATCTCACTAGATTTAGAACATGTTGAATATATTTTTAACTTACTGAGACGCTCGGTGGCCCAACTTTTCCAACAGTCGGACACGGTTTGGGTGACCAAAAATTTGTAAATAATAATAATACATAATTACATACAATCACACCAATAATAGCCCACGTTAAGTTTCATGAAGAACTTTAGTTATGGATACTAGATAACGGATAAACGTACTTGCATACGTTTTTTTTTGTAAATACATAGTAAACACGGATACCAAGACAAATAGACATGTTCATGCACACAATTATTTATCTTGTCCGGGGATCGTACCCAGGACCTCTGGCACAGAACGCGGGTATAATACCCCTGTACTAAACAGGCCGTCAGAAGTCGTCGTATCACGGAACACGAGTAAGTGAAACTCTAAGTAAACGGCAGTTTGCAGTCGCTACACCCACCAATCCGCATTTGGCAGCATGGTGGGTCTCTTGCTTGGCCCATTTTCCACAACCATCCATAATAAAAACATGTGCTCCAGTGAGTGAGGATATTAAAATAGCTATGATGATGATGAAACCCTTTCTTATACTACTATAATATTTTAATACACAAATATTATAGAGATGGAAATGATGTATTCGAACCTATCTTTATGTACACTCGTATAAAGACGTAAAAACCATAAACAATAATAAATCTATGGTTATTAAACGCCTGTCTCAATAAACAGATCCAAACAACAAAGGAATACTTAGTTAATTATGCAAATAAAATTGAGGTTTAATTGAGATGAAAAAAGAAGTTACCTACGTGACTACCACATGTGAACCGAGTCACGCATCATTGGTTAGTGAAACAATGATAATGTTCAACAGAAAAACAATAAATTGTTTGTTGCCAGTGTACATAGGTATACATTGCTTGGTTTAAACAAAAAGTTTGAATAGGACAATACTTAAGTCTATAAATCCTCCTTTGAACGTGGCTGTCCAATTAGCAATACAATGTACGCGTTTTTTTAAGTTTGATCACTAAATAACTCGTATACAGTTTTTGGAGCTAGTGTCTAATCGCGGACTTTAAAATATAAGTTGAATGTTGAAAAAGTGTTACAACACAATTCACCGATGGGTACTTGCTAAATTACGAAGAAAATAACATTACGATATTATTTTATTTCTCTTTTTTGTTTTAAGTTTCATCACTAAATAACTCGTATAGAGTTTTTGGAGCTAGTGTCTAGTCGCAGACTTTAAAATATAAGTTGAATGTTGAAAAAGTGTTACAACACAATTCACCGATGGGTACTTGCAAAATTACGAAGAAAATAAACATTACGATATTTTTTTTCTGTAATAAGTATTTAAATAATTAAGACGTTAACGTTCTGAAGATGAATACAGCAGTGTCGGGTAAAATCAGAATTGGTTTATTTGACACTGTTATAACAATATTAACTTTAAGAATTTTTATGTTGAAATAAAATAAATTTAAAAAAATACCATTTACAAATAAAATAATAATATTTCAATTAAATTTCTCTTCAGTCATTCATTACCTCTATATAACCCTGTTAAAATAGTTATAGTTATTATAATGTTAATAAGTAATTTAGAGCTATTTGAATAATAGTGTATTTGTAGAAATTTTTTGTGTAGTAATAGTGTTAACTGCAAATATTTAGTGCCAAACAATGTAAAACATTTTATCGAACAATACTCGTTTAATCGTTTCGAATTACACAGACCGGTTTTCGCCGATTACTACATTTGTTAGCAATGATAATTTGGCAAGCGAAAGTTTTAGCAATTTGTTAGAAATATTGTTCAGTACTAGCGCTTAACTGTGATTTTTCCCACTTGCAGTGATTCCAGAGTCACCAGAGTATGTAACTTGTTTCTATCAACGTTTGATTGAAACTGCAGTCACATTGCTGCTTTAGTAAAAATCAATGTGACAACTATCTTAATAAAGCAGCAATGTAACTGCACTTTCAATCAATTTTAATCAAAATCTGTTGGGTACTTATGTGTAAATATTTTTTGCTTCAGATTCTTGGAAATTATTGTCTATGACCAAAAGTTCAATTACGATTCAGTTAATGGGTTATCTCTATAATTTTTTGTGACCCTTATTATTAACAAGACGTCAATGAAGTTGAGTGTAAGAGTCACTAAATCGTAATTGAATCGTCATTTTGGTCGGTTCATATGTGCGATTTTCTATTCGTCTTTTGCGAATTGTGGTTAATGATAAACGATTAGGTACAGTAATGAGTTCGTTAAACGGAACGACATAGCTTTAATTTAATTGCTAAGGAAAACATTAGTAGACCGTTTAATACATAATACACTTTATAATACAAAGATGAATAACATAAAATTTTAAAAGAAAAGAAAGCCTTTGACAAAGATATTAACGCGTTTTTAGCATACCTAATGTCACTAAATTAAAGAAGCACGGTTCAACGATCACTCGTTAGAGTATTCAAATATTGAACATTACGCCAAAGAATACTAAGCTAAGATAAATATGTATGGATATACTCTCCAAATAAGTCTAGATGAAGAAATGAAGTAGAATAATATTTACATTCATTTTCGAGTTACGGTCTATTTAGCAAAAGGTACCTATATCCATTTATAGGATAAAAATTGTATCCTTTATTGTGTCATACAAATTATAGATACTTAGTAAGATATTGAATAAAAAAAATAGACGATGTTATCACGCATAAAACAGCAACGAGAAAAAATTATGTATCTACTTCTTAGTAAGTAATAGCATTTTGTTTTTCGTATCTATAAAATAATCTGGGTTTCATAACCGACTTACTTACTTTATTTGAATGCCCGAATATCTATAAATCAATTTAACAAACCCATTAAGGAGTTTATTTTCTACAAAAGCTTTATCTATAGCTATTAACGATATACACGACATGAACTTTTCCAATCGAAATTGTTTACTGAAAATCACAAACCATTTTAATCAAAGGCGTTATCAAAATCCTTAGTTTTTCGTACAGAAAAACCGTTAAAATACAGTGAAACCTACAAGGTTGAAAACTGACGACATCTTAATAATTATACTAAATGGGAAACTGAGGTAAAAAATGCCATCGTGTTCGGTCCCGCTGTCACGGTACGATTTGTTGCACTGAACGGTCACGACTCAATCTTGCCACAAAATTATGGACAACTAATTTAACAGACTTGGTGACAGGTGTGGTGGGCGGCCTTTGACCTTACTTTCAAGTGTCATTCAGGGCACAGTCAGTCAAATATACGGATGTACCTACTTAAATGGATACGTTAATAGTAAGGATAAGCCATACTGAACATCATAATACATTTAAAAAAATATATATAAAAATTGCATGAATGCATGAATTGCCAAATACGGCTTATGTAAGTATCAATTTTACTAGAAAAAATATCTGTTCAGATTCATGTTAGAAAACAGTTTATCTTATACGACAAGAGGGTCTAAAAATGGCGCTAACGCAATGTTGCTAAGTAAATTCCCTAACAATTCATTTAATTGTTTATTTTCTATGGAGTTTAGAACTGTGTCAGAGTCAGTGTAGCATATTTACTTTTAATTTTGTGAAGGCAAGAAAACTTTCATAAAGCAATTCAGCTTTTCCCTAGGAAATAAAGAAACAAATGAATTTTCAGTGAATTCACTTAGCAATATTACTTTAGCGCCCTTTTTAGACGCAAGATATTACTAGAAACATACAAGAAAAAAATCCGACTCTTGTCACGAGTTAAGGCGTATTATGTCTGAGTAACTTTTGAGATAAGTTGAATGAACTTGTAAAACGGAAAATATATTATTTTATCATCCAGATGGGAAAAAATAGTCCCTACACCACGCAGAAGTCGCAGGCTGTCGCTTGCTTCGTCTCATTTTCACATTATATCAAATCTAGATGTATTTTAAAAAAAATATGGGACCATACCTAACGAACTATGTTTTTGAGACAAAAAAAAAAGAATTATTAAAACCGGTTGATAACTGACGAAGTCGAAAAAATACCGTCCACTTAAGAACCTCCTATTTCGGAATTGGTTAAAAACTTATATTTAGATTTATTTTAGTCAGTGAAAATATGTTCTGTTGTATTAAATACAAAATTTAATAAATAAAAGTAGCTTTATTTTGCATAGTTACTTATCTGTAAAATCCTGTCTTTGTATCTTTTCTAAGAAAAGTATAGAAAGCAAAAAATACAATGATAAGAATGCTCTCTATTAATAATATACCTACTCGTCATTTTATTAAGAGGTAGGTAACGATATAAATCTTATACTTAGTTAAACAAGTAACTATCTCCAAATTCCTTCTAAAGGTACGAGATGTGAAATAAATATAATATCAGTCTTCCTTTTAAGATTTTGCAATACCAAGTATGTAATAAAGTCGTAAGGCACAAGTATTACTTATGTCTTTCAACGTTATATCACACTTCTTATAAAATTAATCCACTGTGTCGGTTGCGGCAAAAGATAGAGTTTCATTGCTTGTATTGCTACGATCTTATGGCAGATAGATCGTGAATGACGATGGACTGTCTGCCTTCTTTTGTTTTAACTTATTAATTTAAAAAAAAACCAACCGAATTGAAAAATAGGTACCTCCTCCTTTTTTGAAGTCGGTTAAAAAAGGTACTTAAACGTAACATCTACTAATTAGGAAATAAAATCTAAAGACATACATAAAATAGATCTGGGATGCAACCCTAAGCAACGTACACAGCAAGATATTACAAATAACAATAATTATAAAAGCAACTATAAAAATTTAAACGAAGAAGAGTCTTAGACTTCCTCCCGAGTTCAATTCCCGGACCAGTCGAAATATTTGTGAGCATAAACATGATAATAATTGGTGTTTGAAAAACAAAAAACTTGCTCCATTGGAGATTTTGAGATTTAGAGTCTGCAATCGTCGAATTATTATAGTTAAGATTACTATTAAACACCCACTAACATACCTCGCAATGGATTCTTATTCAGAACATGTTTCGCAGATTTTTTTGGGGAAGTCTTTGTGTCAATCTGCCAAAATTGGCGTTGTATTGTATATGCATGAGTAACGACGAACGTAATCCTCTGTAATAATGACATTCGTGGCTTTGCTATAACGGAACCTATATTTGACAGATCAGAAATAGCGATCGATTCATCTCATTCAGTTTGCTGAATCAGTTTAGTGTGACATGTGATAGATGGGTTCACTTTGTACCTGTAAAAAGCATAGTATATTTTTTTTCTACACTATGGTGACATCGGATTTCTTACACATATTCCATTTTGGCTTATATCGTGGTTACTTAAACAATATTATTTATAGATAACCTAATTTTCATAGTACCTAGCTTCAAGATAATCCTATTTAAATCACATTACATGTAAGTATATTGACAGATCAGAAATAGCATTCGATTCATCTTATTTAGCTAGCTGATTCAGTTTCATGTGACATGTGATAGATGGGTTCACTTTGTACCAGTAAAAGACATAATAGAATATTTTTTCTCTACACTATGATGACATCGAATTTCTTACACTTATTTCATTAAAACTGATATCGCGGTTATCTATAAATTAACAATAATATTGACCTATTTTCAATAGTAGCTTTGAGATAATCTTATTTTAAATCACATTGCATGAAAATTTAACGTAGTTTATTAGTAATCAATCGAGATATCAGTTTCATTGTAATCTAAGTATTGCTTAAATAAGATTAATTCTACTTAAATGGTAGGTGATTTAATTTCACAATGATTTGTTAACACTAAACTAATTTCGCAACTGCGTAAAAAGTATGAACTTCCAAAAAAAAAATGTATTTCGAATATTGCCACTCGTCCGTTATTTAGGGTTATACAATATTTGGTTTTATCAGCCCATATTTACTAAACACAAATTAACGAACTTTACCTGAAACTAATCAATATAAAACATTTCTTGAAAGTTGGAAATAAACGAAGACTGAACACATTTATGTCCAATATTTTAAAATGCTCCATTCCAAAACTTATGAAAACAATTATTTCATACTATTCATGGAAAATATATGTTGTGAAAACTGTGCAAAAAAGTAATCAAATCATGATAAAAATATATAATTGTTTGTATCCGGTTTTAATAAACCGGAAAGGCGCAGGTTGTCATTAGTAAAATGATTTCCTATGATTATAGATATAACAAAATAAAACAAACAACACAATATCAGAATGTGTTGTTGCCTTGATGGAGGTGACGTGTCAAGAGACAAAAGCTCCTAAATAAATAAATTAAAAAAAAATATGTTGTCTTTTTTTTTTTGCAAAGCTTCAGCAGTTTTCCTGTAAGGTTTAGCTGTGAAACGTCAACTTTGAGGGCTGTGTAAACATCAACCGAATGAAAAAATGCCATGATGCTGAGCTTCTTAAAGTTTAGTAGTGTTTGAGTTTTCGGCCGTAGTAAGCCCTCTACTATATTTGTAGCATTATTCATTCATGCAGGAGTAAGATTACAATCTCATAATAAGAATAAGAAATATAAATATTAAACAAGAAAATATACTAGAAAAAAGCAACTAGTCTCATGTCGCCCTGACGGGATTTGAACCCGCATCCTTGGGAATCCGGCTCAATGCACTAACCAATTATGCTACAGAGACCTATGAGGACACGTCGAATTTTTCTAGTATATTCACCGTTCTACGGTGTTGGCCACCGTCGTTTCATCAATGAGAGAAATATCGTCGCATTCAAAAGAAACATTTTACAGATGTTTGACTATCGATTAAGATGAAACAGTAGCCATCTAATTATAACTTTTTATCACATAAAAACAGCATTGTAAAATGCAAAATTAAATAGTTAAAATCAGAAATATAATTACATATTACTACTTTATCTTACGGTAAAACTACCCATGACGAAGAATCATAAAAAACTTATTTATTATAAAGTAGCCATTGTGTTTTCACGGTATTTAAAATACATATTTAAAAATTGATTTAAGTGCTGATTATACTGTAAGCTATGAAGCCTACGTGTTTCCCCAACTCCCTTTTGCAAATAAAAAAAGAGCAGAATATTGACGTATAAAGGTGAATTATTTACCTAAAGGAAAATCCGCTACGTAGGTAACATCGTCCTAGTCACGTTTAAACAATGATATTAAATGTGTGATTTATTATTATTGTAATTTACTATCTTACTAATCTATTACTAAAACTGAAATTGGTTAATATCATTGCGTTTATGTGTTTAAGTACTCGGACGGCTGCTCGCGAATTTGTTCACATGGATTTTTTTTTCGTTTCCATATGACTAGCGCGCAAAGTTGCTTTTGGAAGTAAGCCTTTAGGCGTGTTTGGTTTAATTACCGAGAAAAAGTCAAGTAATTTATTCCAGCCAATGGTTTGAGCAGTACATTGATACTTCGTCAATCGGATGTCTTACCTATATATTAACCAACTTCGAATAATAGTTAGATAAACTTCTAACAATCTCGTACTCTTAGCAGTTCCATAATTATACCTGACGTTTTTTTATTTAACACTAGCGGCCGCCCGCGGTTTCACCCGCGTGGTTCCCGTTCCCGTGGGAATATCGGGATAAAAAGTACCTTGTTTTAATCTAGGCTAATAACTTTCTGTGTTTGAAATTTCACCCAAATATGTTAAGTAGGTTTTGCGTGCAGGAGTAACAAACAACTGACATACTTTCGCCTTTATAACCAGGTTTAGTAGAATAGGTAATTAAAGGCAAAGATGAATGAAAGTTAGAATTTTGCTTCATACCCATTCAGTGCATAATTATCTCTTTCACAAAGATATTCGAGTAACTACTTATATAATAAAACTCTCCAGCAAGGACGAATTATCCATTCATTTATCTCTTTTCACAAAAAGGACCGCATAGCCTTTTAAGTTTTTAATAAGGATATTCTAATTGCTTTGAAGACTGTACACTGAATTGGATTAAGATAAAGCGTAGAATAAAGAAGTCATTTACTATCATTTGTTTTGTAAGGGAGCCTTGAAAGGAATTACCAATTTAATTTAACGATTTCCTTAGTTACCAAAATAATTATACTTTGACATTTACAAACATTTAACAACTAAAGCTATTTTTATAATTTTCTTTGATTATATTTATTAATGTGATACCAAAATAACTGATTGAATCTACAACAGGATTTTCCTTATAAGGCGGTTTCCTGTACGTACTGAAGTCAAACAAGAAATCTTGTTTGACTTTTCCTAGAAATTTAGTCACAATTGGTTTCTCAGGTGAAATCTAATTCTAAGACAGACCAATAAGACAAGTTATTTCGATTCGATTTGTAGAACAATATTTGCTTCTTTCACAATTTCCGATTAAACAACTCCGTTCTACTTCCGCGGTGCCGCTCGCATTCCGGCTTAGATATTTATTTATGAATTACACACGATTAGTTATTATTTTTTGGTACCAATTTTAAGTTTTAAAACTTATGTGCTGCTGACGTATACGACCTCCACAGTTCAATAAATTCTGCGTTGGATTCAGAAAAAGTTGTCGTACTTAATCAATGAACAGTGTGCGTTAAATACAAGATTTCCTAAACCTCAACACTTTAGTAAAATAAGAGGGTGAGCCAAAATTTAAGATGTTCTTATACTGGAAATAGAAAATTGTAGCTACTTTATTTGCATGTCTGATTTAACTGGTGCATAATGATCAAAATATAACTTAACAGAAGAGGTAATTTTTCACTAAATTTGGAAAAGTTAGCGCTGAAGCTGGAAGCCATAGATAAAAAACATCGTGACATAACTCTTCATACACTCTGTTTAATAAGCGAGTTCTGTCTTCGTCTAGGAATTTACAAAAACAAACCATTTGATCGTAATAATACCTACCTACATCCATTTGCATATACTACGTTCGCAGCATATTAAGTGATATTGAAGAAGAATCTGAAACAAACAATTTCGTATTACGCATACGTCCTCAGAAGAGAAAGGAAAAAGGATCTACGTACCTAAGCAATAAAAGGTTTTGTTTTTTTTACAAGTCAGGCTATGGAACATTCTAAATGACTTTCTATTTTTTGTTATGCAATTGTTATGTCTATAAAATTGTATGTGTTTTGTTCGGTAGCACCATTAACTTCGTTGTTAAAACAATTGCATTCGATATAATTTTTTTTATATGTTGTAAACATGCCGACAAGTTCATTATCAGTCCCTACTGTTTTAGAGTCAGACCTTCCTCGTGGATGAATAAGAATAATGGATCATGTCAAGTCATGACCTTCCCCCTCAAACCCTATACAGTTTTTAGGGTTTTACTTATAACGTCTATAAATGGCTTATTCACAAACAGTCGCAAACGTTCCCGACCGCGGAATGTATGCATTGTTACACTCAATCACATCAGAATAGACAAAGACAAAGCATACAATTCGAATTGGATTCCGTGTCCGATGGTTTGTGAATCAGCCCGCAGAACCAACGGCTAAACATGCATATCGAAGCATAGGGGAGCTCGAGATATAAATCTTTTGGTTACCCATCCCGTGATCGACCACTGCGTAAGCTGCTTATCCGCTACGATAGCAGACCAAATACGCTAGCCAATGCACCACGTTTCTTTGCTTCTCTATTGTAGTATACCGAATTTTATGTGTACTTGCTTAGCTTTAAGTCCAACATTATGTATTCAAGGTCAAAGAATACTAAATTTTAATCTACTCGTAGAGGTTGCGTAAGCTAGCTATGGCTTATTGTAGGCGTCTGTACAATCACACATAAATAAAGCTAACAGCCGTCCGACGAAAAAAGCATTACGAACTAAATAAAGGCAAAGAATATGTTATGATGTGTATCACCTGTACATTTATAGTTCGAAATATCTCTAATGCAAAGAACAATAGAGAACCTACCTAAGAATTTTTATTTAAAAATACATAATTAATAGGATGGAGCTAAATCCTCCGGCCGTTTGAAGTTTAAAATCTTCTTTGCGATCGTTTCAAAGTTTTTGCTAAAAGAGCTACTACTAAAAAAACCTTGCAACCTAGATTTTTTACAGACTTTCTTTACGTAAATGGCGTATTATACTTATATTATATTAACATATAGTTACACTACAGCCTGTGTTGACCAATAAAATATGGTCATAACAAGCGACAATTTATTACACATTTTTGTTAAAACGGATGAGACACTTGAACAATTAAAATACATAAATAATTATCATATTCAGCGCACATAGATAATCAAATGTATTGTCTATGTAAAATGGAATAGCTCTATTCAAATATTAGGTATTATTCCATTTGACAGTCTATTTGAATATCTATTCAAATTCGAATTTAATTATGTATCTTATCAAGGCTTACAGAATATAAATTAACGCTCTTTATTTATATTTTAAATTCAACCTGCTTCAAATAACTTGTTTTTTTCATTTACAATGTCGTTCTTTATTTCGCATGGTAAATAAAAAAATACTCGTAACATTTGTAAGTTCTACTTTGAGCTCGACTTTTAAATTAAGTTAATGACTTACCATATTAATATTATGTAATAAAAAAGTTAAATTTCTGATTTAAGTTGTGTTGTATATCGTATCATAGATTATCGTATCGTTTATTTTTATCTAAGGTAAAGAAAAGAGTATGCAAATTATTATTAAATGTATTATATACTATTGTGTACCTATACCATCTTTTCATGCGATATTTTAAAGTTTCCCTACTCCGGCTGGATTTAGAACTTATTATAGCTTTTAGTAAATGAAAAACACCTTTAATATCAATTTAGTGATTCTGGAGTAGCAATATCCGATCAAATTAAAAAATACACTCACACTACAAATGTATAGCCTTCTTTAAAACATAAAATAATGGATCTATCAAAAGTAAAAATAAAATGCGTCGAATGCGTCTGACATTTACGGTCAACACGTTCAAGGTTATACGACTGAATCTGCAGAAAGCCTGACGCAAATAAAGGAGCTTACGCTCAACTTGGATTTGCAACGATTAATGTATAAGTAATCAATCTATTTACTATAGTTAGGTAAGTGCTTTTTCACCAAATAAGTATGATTATTAGGCACTAACTTCTGATTTAAGTTATAAAATGGAACAGAATTGGCATTAAATTACTTATCAAGTACTTAAATAAATTCGACTTCATGAATGGCCCTTAGTATAACGAAGTATAAGTTTGTAGTTAGTTTGGTTTAACTAACTACCTATGTATGATCTCTACTAGAAATGATAAGTATTATGTTAAAATGTCATTAAAATAAAAATGCTACTAGTATAAAAATATAAACCTGTTAATGACAAAAAAAAAAGATTCCGACGAATTTAGAACCTCCTCCTTTTTTGAAGTCAGTTAAAGAGTTCAACGCATAACAAATATAATTTTAACTAGTTATTTAAGTAATCGTAGAGCCAACGCAACGCGAGTTGGTGTTTTTTTTTAAATGGAACACAAAAAAGCAATAGATTCCAATTTTATTACTAAATATAACCACAGACAACCGTAACAATGTAGAAGTGAAGGATGTACGATGCAAAGAGGTCGCGAACGCACAGCCAGATCGATGAGAGCAAGTGCAGACGAAAACTGCGCAAAGCCGCTCGAGGTCACTGCGTCCTCTACGTCAGCATTCAGGACCAAACAAAAGACTATCTAGGCAATAAATTCAAAAGATATTCTTCAAAATAATCTTCGACATCAACATCATACAAAAATAATAAGTACAATTGATGAAAGTCCATCTATCGTTTTTCTCAAAAATTCAATTCGTTAACATAAAAATGGGTTTTCATACACTTACCACCGAACAAGATTTTTGAACCGATTTCCGTGATTCTTTTTTTATTCGATGCAGTATAGTTGCCAATTGGTCCCATAAAAATTTGGTTTAGTTTGACCCAGTACTTTTTATGTTTTGAGTATTTTTATATATTTCACTTCATATTTGTTACTTGGTATTATCTTCCTTTAAAAACTGTGAAATTAAAACTTTTTATAAAAAAAATGAAAACCGACTTCAAAACACTAGTTAAAAAGCAAAAAATAAACCTTTTGGAGTCGGTGCCAGCCAAAGCATTCTACTTTGCGGCCCTACTATTTTATTTTTCTTGCCTTGGCTTGCACCGACTCCAAAAGGTTTATTTTTTGCTTTTTAGTGTTTTAAAGTCGGTATTCATTTTTTTTTATAAAAAGTTCTTTATCGTATAAGAAACGAAAATAATAACTATGACATTAATTATTCTTGATCATTATGATCTTAAATTAATATAAAATCAAGCAAAACAATCAATGTACCTTTTAATCACACAAGTAGTGAGGTTCTCTAGGAGTGTAAGAAAAAAATCGGCAATTTCATACTTTAACCCCTATTACCTCTTGCAACTTGCTAATGCAGGTAAAACCACAGCTTAAAACCTCACCTGCGTAATGCTTTTAATGTGACTGCGATTAGGAAAGTCCAGCCAGTCTGTGGTTGGCCCGCGGGACGGGGAATCCCGTCGTCCAGCTAGGACCCCCGTGGTGGATGGGCGCGCCATGTGTTTCCGCACGCCCAACCAGTAGTGGTAGTCTGGGTCACTCCACGGACCCGGAGAGAAAGGCCCAAGGGGGCAGACGCGGGGCGGGGACCCGGTAGAATGCTACCCTTATCCCGGCAATCTCCGTCCACTCGCGCGGTTGGAACACCCAGGGGGTTTTAGTGGGTTCGAGTCCCACATAACCCCCCTGTCTCCCCGGACGGGGGGGTATGCGCGGGCATTTCCCCCTGGAGAAAAAAAAAAAAAAAAAAAAAAAAAAAAAAAAAAAAAAAAAAAGTCTGTGGTTGGCCTAGAATTTTCCTCCTACAACCTCTTCTCAGCGTTAGCCTTTATGCTATAATGATTGAGAATACGCTACTCTAGTTATTATGTTACAAAACCTTACATATTGATAAAGCTTATAAGTACCGTTACTTTGTATCTTTTACTTCAAGTACGTTAGTATAATAGTGAGTATTTTTTGCCTCTAGTCCAAATTACGCTGACAGCAAAGAGGTTTTGCAACGCAGCAGATTAAAAAAGCAATGTAATGAATGACGCTTTGGCATATGCAACTATACAGCCACAAGGTTAAAATTATTGTATTTCAATTGTCAGTGTTTGTTGCACGTCTTTCACATTAGCGAACCCAAATACGTTGTAGGTTATGTTGACACATGTTTGGTTTTGAAATTCGGCTTGTTAGATCGCCGAAAGTTACACGCGATAAGTGTTTTGATAACAAGTTAACAAAGATTGATTTGACACTTTTTGCCCAATAATATTTGCGATAAATAATGCCATAAATCTTATTTACCTGTATCTCGTTTCCATAAAATTATTGAGACAAGCAGGCAATGAATTTTCATTTTCAGTATGAATGAATACACGAAAGCAAAATATTTGCTGTTACCAAATTTCCTGTTGGGTTAAATAAGCCCGCTTTCCTCATAGACCAACTATGTATGCACAACTAGTTGTGCCTTTCCAGATAGGTGTTCCTAATGACACAACTACGCACAACTAAGAACAGCTAATTTAATACACCCATTCCTTGTAACACAACTAGCTACACTCACAGTGAGCATTATGTATACGACAACAAACCTCTTCAGATAATTATAATGATATAAGTTTGATTAATAATTGATTTAGTTAACTACGGATATTTAATAAAACAATATTTTCACGAATAAAAATGTTATTTATCCTTTTTTAATGAACAAGTTGTAGACTTAGCGAAATTCTATTAAGTTTTAGCCCAATTTTAAACATTTCACTGAGAAAGCAAATTGGTACAGATTTTATTGCAGTCGCATAATATACTTCTAAAAAATCTTAAAAACTCCGCTTGTCCCAACTAAGACCTAGCTTAAGCTAGCTAGCATTATGTTAAAAGTTGTCGTAGAACAAACCCCCGATGGGTTTTCTTCTTCAGTTTTTGATTATGTAACTACTAGCGTCCGCCCGCGGTTTCACCCTCGTGGTTGCTTTCCCTTGGGAATATCGGGAAAAAAGTAGCCTATATTTTAATTCAGGCTATCTTCTATCTGTGTACCAAATTTCATCCAAATCAAGTAAAAGAGTAACAAACATCCATCCATCCAAACATCCTCACAAACTCGAATTTGTAATATTAGTAGGATAGGATAGAAAACAATTTTGAACGACCGTGAAATTATTAAGTATGTTGTTATGTAGGTACCTAGTAAGGTAATTTGTAGTTAGAAACTTTAGCCCTGTTACTCCATTTAAATGATCGTGCTGCGAACTAGCAAATTGCTTAAGAGCAGGTTAAGTGTCAGGGGAAATCTGCCTTTTTCTTAATTCAGCTGAGTTAACTGAGGGGAGACTAGATTTTTAACCGACTTCAAAAAAGGAGGAGGTTCTCAATTCGGTTGGTATAATTTTTTTTTTTTTTATTTTTTTTTATGTATGTACACCGATTACGCCGAGATTTCTGAACCGATTTCCATGATTCTTTTTTTGTTCGATGCAGAATAGTTGCCAATTGGTCCCATAAAAATTTGGTTTCGTTTTACCCAGTACTTTTTATGTTATGAGCATTTTTATATATTTCATTTCATTGTTGACTTGGACGATGTAGTATTTACGATAATTGTGTTTATAATGTACATGAAACCTTATCTAATCTAGTAAAACCCTGCTGTAGTTTACAAAACAGCCTATTACAGACACTAAAAAGTAAAAAAAAACTGCGTTAAAAAAAACCGACTTCAAAAACTAAAAAGCAAAAAATAAGCCTTTTGGAGTCGGTGCCAGACAAGGCAAGAAAAATAAAAGAATAGGAGCTTAAAGTAGAATGTCTTGGCTGCCACCGACTCCAAAAGGCTTATTTTTTGCTTTTTAGTTTTTGAAGTCGGTTTTTTTAACGCAGTTTTTTTTCATTACAAGATCAGTCGCCTTTAGGTAACTTTTTAGGTTGGATTAGGATTTGTAGTTTGATGTCAATAAGTTTTTAATTATCAATTGCAAATTGTTTTTCAATACTTACACCTTTTTTGACGGAGTCGTAGCGAAATCTACCTCTATAATAAATTAATAGTGATAAGATCTAAATTATTGTTTGTTATTCTGCTGTGCCCTCACGGGGTGTCACACTGATCTTAAACTCTATGTAACATCTTATGTACTGTGACTAGCAATGAATAAATAAATATAAGTATATGAATAATCTTTCTCTTAAATTATGCAAAAAATAGATTTTCAAATTCGACTCAATTTTTAATCAGCTTTATTGTATTAGTATTAATCCTATCTTTGACATAGACACACAACTTTTTGGTAAAAATAATAATGTATTAACAAATTAATCAAAATATTCGGTCGGTCATCGGTGCAGCGATTACGTAATGCCAAGTAAGAATATGCAATGTGGATGACTCGAGCGTTACAACTGTATGCCCTTAATTTGTTTTAAAATCTTTCGAAATACGCACTGACTCAATAATTAGGTAATTTCCGAAAAGGAGACGTTTAAAATTTTAAACAAAAAAGAGAGATGTTTCAAGTTTTGATGGAGTCTTGGCTTCAATCATCAATGACCGAAGAGCCTGGGCTATAATTGAAACACGATTGAGATTCGGTTTTGACGAAACGGGGACAGAATTAGGCCCTATAGTATGGAAATGAACGAGAATGACTGTCGTTTGAACATTTACAAACGTACAATAGGGACCTACTTGTGTCACTTATATAGAAGCCTCCAATTAGTCATTTTATAATATCGTTTTGATGGTCCCGCTTTGTTTCATATAAATTTCAATATTGACAATTTTATTTCCCAATACAATAGATCAAAATCTTCAATTCATTGTCCTCAGATATCGGTCGTATGCAAGAGTTCGAATTCTCTCTAACGCCTTTGCTGACATGCTGCGGTTTCTTCGTCATGTACTTGGTGGAGGAACTAGTCCACATGTACATCCATCACCGGGAGAGGAAGAACGGCCAGATGGCGCCACTAGTCCGCAACCTGAGTGTGCGCAGGAGTCGCGCGGGCGGCAGCGAGGGAAACGGCGATAGGAGCGTCACTAATTCAACAGCTGATCTGATAGATTCAGACGCGATGAAGAAAAAGGTTGGTTCTAAAATGTTTATGTTTTTTACACGATGTCATCAGCCCTTTTTAATTTCCCCATGCTGGAATATAGCCTTCCTTTTAACACACAACGAGGAAACGATTAGCTTTCGGCATACCTGTTACCATGAGCTTTTCTTTCCGTTAAATGTACAGTAAACGGGAGATATTTTGTATGAGAATCTGTAGTTCTGCCCACTACAGGCGCTGTACAGATTCGCATACAAAATGTCTCCCGTTTACTGTACAGTAAACGCCTTCCTTCGGGCTATTATTTCAGCCAAAACCGAAGAAAAACTCAGGCCCACTGATGTTAGGTCGTGTTATGGGTGATGGCGGTATCACGCTTTCCCAGAATCCTCTAACACCGAGGAATTGGCTACCTTATCTCTTAACTGCAGGAACACATACTTAGATAAGATGGTGGTAGCTGCTAGTAGTCATGCAGCTTTCGAACGACTCCTACCACCATTAACCAAATCGAATACAATTTGTACCTCACTTGGATTCGGATCACCTCTGGATCTAATTCCGGTGGTTACCAACTATACTATATAGCACAGTGCTTAGTGTCAGTTATTTCACCTTACTCGCTTACGCCGCTGTTTGCGAATAGAATTTAATGCTCAACCTTATTCCTATTTCATTAAGGCTAATATGTCAAAATTTTACTCTTACGCGATGGTAACGTTTGGACATTTGCAAACTCACACTAGGCCCTCGTATTACAGAAGTGGGTAAAAAAATGTAACATGAAAAAGTTTTTATTAAAGTAGGTGTGCTTAGTTTACTTAAGTTTTCCCATAATAATATGTTTAATGAAACAGAAATCGTACAATAATTACTTAATTCGACTTACCTAACTTTGATTGAGGTCTTAAATAAGAACAAGTACTTATTTACAAGGCTGTAGTATAGAAGCCTTTTCCTAGCTGACCAGCCTTAAAAAGTATTGATTAACCCATTCTGGTTCCGCAGCCAAACAATGTTATTAAAAGCGGCTAGATCTGTCTTCCGTAACAAAGTTGAATAAACACTCTTTGTGATTGCCACTTCCTATGTTCCTGGGAATGACGCAAGTTTGCCATAACAACTTGAACGCATAGTCAACAGGAATTTCGAATGTGTATTGATTTGTTTACGTGCGGCGGTCATTGTCGCAATAGTACTACTACCGTATTACTTACAATTTCTAAAACTTTGTTTAGAAAAGCAGTAGTTATTACATATTTGCATCTTTCTTCTCTTTTAAGAGTTATGACTATGTTTTGATTGATTTACTATGTATTGTATGGGCTGACCAACAGTCCTGTATTTTACAGGACGTCCCGTTTTTCAACCTATCATTTTGACCGTGTCCTGTACCTATTCGTACCGTACGTATTATACCCTTTTAGTACTTCTCTTTTTGTGGTCCCCCGACTGAGAGAGATTTTTTTTTTTTTAAGATTTTTTTTTGTGTCGGGGGGGTTTTTAAAATGTTATTTTTATTTCATCCTTTTTAAATTACTCACAAAATTTTAAAAAGCCGCATTGCAAACGCTTACTTCGTTTAGGCACTACGAATATTTATGTACAGAAAGAAATTTTTTTTTGCCGCCATTTTGTTTTTTTGCTGTACCTAAATTTGCCCAGGGTGTACATTATTTTAGTCAAAGCGCCACCTTTGTATCTTTTACCGTTTCGGCAGGCAGTTGACCATCTCCATAAATGACCGGATGGATTTTCATCAAACGTGGCTAAGAAACATCTCGATTAATTTAGCTTTCAATAAAAAAAAAACCGCATTGAAATCGTTTGATTCGTTTAGGCTCTACGAATATACGTACAGACAGACAGACATAGGCTTCAAAACTTATAACACCCCTTTTTGCGCTGCGTCGGGGGTTAAAAATAGAGGACCATAGATGGTTAAAAAACAAATATAATCAGAATATTGAAACGTTATCCCGTATTTTTTCGTTAAATCCTGTGATTATATATTAATCACCTGTACCTTCTGTAAAATTAGCACACGGGTTCCCAGATTCGCGAGCTCTCGATTTGGCCAGTGTCGTGTAGGCTTATAAACAACGCTACCTATTGATAGCCGTTGAAGGGATTATATTATAGGCTTATTTTCTACTTTTGAAGTCGGTTTTTTAAGTTTTTTTTTAAAGATATTATAAAGTCCTATACCTATTTAATTATAGCAAAGAATAGTAACTATTACTAACGTAATTATAGGTAAGTACTAACAATCGGTCCATGAACAATGAGGTCATCAATGTAACCATTACAAAACTAACAGTACTTACCTACCTATTTTCTTGATTTCCTGAAATTGGTATCAAAATTACAAAAATGGGAGCATTTTTGGAACAATCCTACTTATTATTTTGAATCATTTCATTCGGTTCAGCAGTCTTTGAGTAATCGGTGAACATACTTACATAAAAACAAAAAAATTATATATACCTACGCTTTGCATACGCGACTACTTGATAACTTCCTTCTTTTTTGAAGTCGGTTAAAAACATCAGAGTTAGAGGTGTTTGTAGGAAACATTCGTCTAAAAAATAACTTCTTTGTTCTGTGAACTATTTTCTTTAACCTTACAATTTTATTTTCTTTGCAGGATCCGGAACTAACCCACAATCATGGCCACTCCCACAACCATAGCCACATGCCAGTTGAACTTGGAGATGACGTCACGTCAGCTCTTCGTGGATTGCTCATTGTCTTAGCCCTTTCCATCCACGAATTATTCGAAGGTCTCGCTGTCGGTTTGGAATCTAGCACCCACAATGTTTGGTAATTACTGCTATTATATCGTAGTGCCATCTAGCGGGGAGTAGAAAAAACTGAAAAGCATGCTTTGACATTTGAATTTTCAAAACTTTCACCACTCACCGATAGATAGCGTTCATAGACATAAAAAAATTGTTTTGAAAATTTTATTATAATTAAAATACCCCGAAAATTATTTTATTTATGCATTCAGGTCTTATAACGATTATAACTTTTTAATTTTGCACTTTAATATTTATCTTATAATGATGTCTGTAAATTACAGGTACATGTTGGGCGCAGTGTCAGCACACAAGCTAGTCATTGCATTCTGCATCGGTGTTGAGCTGATTGCGACCAAAACAAAGACTCGTCTGTCAATAATATACATCATGACCTTCGCTATCGTCTCCCCCCTCGGTATCGGTATCGGCATGCTCCTGGTGGGAGGGCAAGGAGCGACAGCCGCTGGAGTTGCGAGTGTGGTACTCCAGGGCTTGGCGTCAGGAACCCTGCTGTATGTCATATTCTTCGAAATCTGGAAGGGAGACCGGTCTGGCTTGCTGCAGTACGGCGCCGCAATCTTTGGATTCTTCCTCATGTTCGGATTGCAGTTGTTAAGTAAGTACTTATTTATCAGTCTTTTATATTTCTAAACAAAACATAAAAAAAAACAAAGTAGGATGAGCTAGGTATTTAATAAGATTAGGTAAAGCAAAAATATGGAAACTGTAATAGAACACTCCATAGATTATGAACCTAGGTATGGAACATTCTTTTTTTATACCTTTTCCTCGAATCAGGAAGCTAAATTACTTAAATTAGCTAGCACCATCGCATTGGTAATTTGTAGTCAAAAATAACTTTAACAATCTACGTAAATCACAGATTACTAAATAGTTACTTGGTAACCTAGATCTTGATTGACCGACAGAATACAACTTCTTCGTTGTATTGTTTTAGAATTCTGATTCATGTAGGTACTTACAATATTTTTTATTTCTTTTCCAGCTCCTCACACTCACTCACACAGCCACGACAACGAAGACGACGGCGATCACGGCCACAGTCACGACCGTTAAATAAGAAAAAAATAAACAAACATTTAAACAAGAAAACATGTAAACGTACGAGAATGCAAAATTTGACATACTCGTAGGTCTTATCGAGCGACTTCGGGCATCCTCTATCGCAGCGGCTCTCATTTTTCAGTCCTCGGACCCCTATAAAAAAACACAAGAATTTTCCGATTACGAGATTTGCTGGCATTTATTTATTAATTTAAATGTCCATAGAAAAGACGGCGGGTTAAGAAAAACTGCTCTATCGCACTCTTTACAACATGTTTTCTTGTAAATGTTTCGGCAATGCAAACGCATGCTTAGGGAAATGCTTTTGACATGAAACATTTTTTCTTAGCTTGAATGGTATTGAAAAACTATTTCGTTGCAATTTTATTTCATTCATGTAAAACAAAACTATGCTTACACTATGCAGTACGTTGGCTAACGATTCTTCATGGAAAAATATCCTGAAATACCTAAGTTGTTGTTATCATGATGAATGCTGATTTTGACATAGTGAAAAGCAAAGAGTTTAATATTAAAGTGTGTGAGAGAGTTGCAGACTTTTCGACGGGCAGTGGAACGTAGTTTTTTTTGTATCCAGAACATGTACTATTATGTTACGTATTGTAACTATGAGGTACAAAGTGTTTATACTAGTACATTTTCTTGAATTGCTTGCTTAAATATTCTTTGACCTCATCAGAAATACACTAATAAACTTTAATTACTGCAGGTTATTACAATTACTATATGTAGGTATTTATTGACTTCCCTACCTTCGAAGTTTCTATGGTAGTTGTTCCAAGTTTTGGTAAAGCCGAAAAGTCTGTTAATTCAACGGGAGTTTAATATCCTACTTTGTGATATATTTAAGCATTTTAGAAATAGCGATCGTAGTCCTTCAATTCATGTAAGAATAGCTAAAATGGAATGATCTTGCAGAGTAGTTATTAACAGAAAAGTTAGGTACTACCTAAGTATGTTTATTTATTATTGATCAATATGCCTGAATGGAGGGACTTCGATTTTACCATTAATTTAATAAATCGTCTTTTTAGTTATTTTATGTAATGTAAGTATTATCCTACAGTTTGGGTGTTTAAATACCAGCTACAAAAACTGAGTTTCGCTCCGATACCAATTTTGTATGATTGCTAATCGTCAAAGCAAGTCCATGTGAAGTCATAAGTATTTATAAAGTCTCGTTGAAATTTTTGCTATAGGATCGATTCATGGTAGGTTTTACTTTGTAAAAACATTCTGTATTACGTTATCATGTAGATACCCAATTATCAACATGATCTAGTCAGCAGTTAACGACTCTTACAAAGTGAATTAAAGAGGCAAATTTTAAGAGCACTTTGCCACACTAATAGTTTATGCAACAGAAATGGAGTTTTTAAACAGGCGATATTTTTTTTTTGAAAATTAAAATATAAAATTCGACATCTAAGGGTTGCAGGATCGAATCCCATCTGAGCGATTTGGAGACTTTTACATGCAAAAAATTAAAATCATATTTAACATTGGAATATTACGATTTCATGTGGTCAGTCTATACGGGGCTTAGAACCTCCCACACCACAAAGATAGAAGATGTTATATAGGGACTGTTAACTGTCTGTGATACTGAAGAGAAAGAAGACGATAAATAGGCCATTTTTTTATAACTTTTCAGTACAAATAAACATACAGTTTTGTACTATAAATAGATTTTGTATATTTTGATACTATTGAGTTATGTTGTAATTTAGTACATAAGTAGGTAGATAATTAACATTATAAAATTCAACTTTGTGAGTAAAAAAACAAAGAAACGGCATCGATTGTTATACATTTATTGTGTTCTGTCTCAATAAACATGACGTAAAATGTTTTTTCTTTCTTTATATTTTCTCTCATTTTCACAGAATGGTTGGTGATTTCGTGAAGTTAAAATGCGATAAAAATTATACCTAGTGAGGGGAATGCATTTACGCGTAGGTCTATAGGTACCTACCCATTCCCGTCTGCCGATGATGTGGATGGCGGCGGTTATGTGGGAATCGCTTCCCGCCCGTAATATATTAGGTCTTTAACTATGAAATTGCCGATTTGTATGAAGATTTTCAAAGAAAGTTCGTTTTCCATACTAAAAATTTTTGTTATAAGTATTACTACCGCAAGTACTAATGCCACAATTTTTTAATGAACAATCATTGTTTGAAGACTAAGCAATCTAATGCTTTATTTTTATTTTAAACATTATGAATAATTTATAAATTGTATTAAATAAAGTAGTAAATTTTGCTAACAAAAAAGGAGAACCTTTCGAGGTATTTTTTATCGTATAAGAAACGAAAATAATAACAATGTGATTAATTATTCTTGATCATTATGATCTTAATTTAATATAAAATCAAGCAATAGATGTACCTTTTAATCACAGAAGTAGTGAGGTTCTATAGAAGTGTAAGAAAAAAATCGGCAATTTCATACTTTAACCCCTATTATAAGTCAATGCCCATATCCACTAGACTTGCTGTCGTGCCGCCCGCCGCGCCCCGCCGCCGCGCCGTCGTTTGGTCACGGGGTGTGTGGTGAAAGTTTTCAACCCCTGTCTATTGAAAAGCTTGTCGCGTGAATGATGAGTCTGTATTTTGTGTTTGTGCTTGCAACATATTACGTCGTTAAACAACTAGTTACTGAAAAAAAAATATTTTATTTATTTATTTATTTATTCTTTATTGCAATATAAAAGTGCGTTTGTTACTCTAAATGCAACAAGTTCAATGTGATCCTTCCAAGAGAGCTTAGCGTCAATGAGTAAGCCCAAATCTTTGAACTGCTGTGAAAATTCTATTACCTCACCATTATAGCACAGTGGAGTAATTTTATTAAGTTGCATTTTTGTGAATAGGTAAAAATATATTACCTATTCACAAAAATGCACCTTACAAATATGTGGTCACTTTTACGAGTAAAGTAACAATATTTTTACTCTACTAGGCTTCCATAATATCTATATGTCGCAGCCAATTGGTTAAATCAGCCATTCGATTGGAGGGCTAGCCCGTTAATTAAACGCCGGCATTCAATTTAATGCCTAGGCCGATCGTTAACTGAACCAGCATCACTCGTTCAACTAGTTGGCTTATTATAAATTAGCACTTTGAAGATGGCTGACGTAAAATCAGCCAGGTGATTTAAGGGCAGCGGGGCGGCGGCGCCGGCGGCGCGACTAGATTCGAGGCAGAGGCCTCACTCGTGAGGTACCTCGTTTGAGTTCCTCGTCGCGACAAAATGAGGGAGTAACAGTAAGTACTCGTATTACAATTATGAACTACCTCATTTAGCTCCTTACTTTTTCGAGGCTTTGTACACGAAGTGCGAGTCGAGCAAAGACACAGCACCGCAACAGAGTGAGTTGCCGAGAATTGAAAGGTTGAGTCGAATACTAAATATACTTACTCGCGATTGAGGGAGGGTGGTTTTACAAGTTTGATGGAACGACTCACTTTAGTTTAGTGTTTTATTACAAGTATGAATAAAGTAATGACAAATAGGCATTCCGCGAGATGTCCTCGCGCGAGGAACGAGGTCCTCACTTATGGTTACCAGACGGGAATTTTAAAAGTCCTGAGAAAAGACCTTCCTGCGAAAAAGGCGGTTATCAATTCATCGCTTGATTATTCGAATACGCCACAAGCGATAGAATGATTCAAACGTTATTACACGATTTGTTAATTCGTCCAAGGATACACCCTAGGCGCCTAGCTAGAGCTACTCGCTAGGTGAGTCACTAGGCCCTAGGCGCTAAGCAAGTCACCCTCATAGGCGTTGGCGGCCTAAATCCTAAATTATTATAAAAACTCACTCGAGTTATACAACGCTACGTGTCTTAGGTCACGGGCAGCACAATATCACATTTAAATGTTTTCTTGATGCTAGAGACCCGATACACGTACAGCCATGTTTAAATTTTTCATATAGGTATAGGAGTAAAGTCTCTTTGAAGTGTCAATGATCTATTTAAAAACTCCTTGAACTAGGTTTTCGAAACTTTTTTTTTGTGGCAAAATCGAAACTATTTTAGATAGAATTTTTTGTTGACATTTTGGCGTTCTAAATTTAAATGACCCAAGGGAAATTCTAGGCAACATTAGCTCCCTCCGGGCACTAATAGCTTAGTTTCAAATATGGCGTGAGATAGCTTACATCAGCTCGCAATTTTATGTGCTTTTTTCGTTTCTACCTAACTTTATATTATTATCAATAATTAAATACCATAAAAATGTGTGATATAAATGTGCCTGATATTACACCGCCAGCTACAAGCTTTCACGAATGGTTTGAATATTAAATGATATGTCATTTAATGAGACGGCTAATTATGACGTCCAGCCAAGTCGTTAAAAGTTTCAATCAACGACTTGGCTAGTTGTAACTTAACTATTTTAATGCCGGCGTATAATGGGCAAAAACAGCTTTTAGATTAATGTACCATCGTGTAGTACCTACATGAAAAAAAAATACGGTTTATTATTTTTTCCTTGCAAATAATTATGAAAATCACATGTTTGCACATTCACATGTCATGTTTTTAAAGTTGTATTGAGTAAGAATTAAAGATTTAACTGTCTGCACACTCTCTCTTTGCTCCACTGAGTATTAATCAATGAAAAAACTCTCTGCACATTTGCGTTGCGCTTAAAAAACATACGCCGCCGCGCCACCGCCGGCTGGCGCGCACTCTCGTTGTGCACTCGTTTGACTTTTGTTTGACCACGCATGCAAGCCGCATGACACGAAATTTTCAATGAAATGACGTGCTGTAAAAAGGAGGACTTACAGTAGGTTTGGGAGGCCGGAAGGACCAAAAAATGGTAAAGGGGTAAGGTAAAACTAGGGTAGAACCACTTAATGGATATTTTGGTAGTTTTGGGGGTATTAACAAAGAGACTTATAAGGTTTAAAAAAAAACCTATAAATTAAATCTCTAACCTATCACTAACTAATTCTATCACGTGACCTACAGGGCTAAGGCAGCAGGAGTACAAAAAATACTTTAATTATTCTCGGTAGAACTATTAAAAAAAAATTGCGAATTTCCAACGAAAAAACATACAAAATCATTGTCAGCTGAGCGAGCTATCTGACGCCATAATTTGTTTTGGTGACACCAGCGCCGCAGTGGTAAACAAAAAAACTAAATTTAAATCACCTGCCTGATTTCAGGTTAGCCATCTTCATTGGACTAGCTTACAATCAGCCAACTAGTTGAACGTTGAGTGATCTTATTTCAATCATTTATCGGCCTTGGGCTATATAAGTAGTTACGCCTTCCCATTGAATGGCTGATTTAACCAGATGGCTGCGACATAATATAGGTGGTTAATTCGTCCAAGAGGTACACCAACGACTTACCATCTGACCCCAACACGTCCCGCTTTCTTTACGCAGACGACCTCGCCTTAACTTCCCAAGCTTCTAGTTTTGAGCAGTTTGAAGTTGATTTATCTAATGCCCTGCAAAGCTTGACAGAATACTACGACGCCAACTGCTTACGACTTAACCCGTCTAAAACCCAAATGCACGTGCGTGTTCCACCTACGCAACAATGAAGCTGACCGCAAACTTAACATTCTCTGGCGTGGGGTGCCCATTGACATTGTGACTTCCCGAAGTACCGCGGTGTCTATCTGGATAGGTCACTTTACCTTCAGAAAAAACTGCGAGATCATCAAGCAGAAGGTGTATACGCGTAAAAGTTTCCTACGACGACTGGTATCCACAAAGTGGGGCGTGCTTCACCGGATGTTCTGCGGACCACTGAGCTGGCGCTTTCCTTATCCGCAGGCGAATATGCGAGCCCTGTCTGGGGCCGTTCTTCTCACGCTGAGTTGGTGGATTGACCATTGAACGATACATCATGACTGGATCATAGCTTGAAACCGACCGCGGTGCCAATGCTGTATCCACTTGCCGGAATAGCTCCAGCTCCCCCAAAAATCTTTAGGGCCGCAGCAAGCTCTCCGAAAAAACAACCATGATGAGCGACACCCGGCACCCACTCAACAATCACAATCCTGTGCCCCAACGGCTGGAGACGGAAAAACTTTGCACGGTGCATATTCCCTCTTCTAGACGCAGATCGGTCGAAGGAGAGATGCAGACTGTGGCAGGAGAGGGCTGACCTTCCAAAATCTTCCGTCCCACCGTCTGACCGACCGACTCGTATAGACTCCGGAGGATGGTCGGCCGAAGCAAGTACAACATGGTCAGGGGGGATTTTTGGACGGCTCCAACTTGGGTGGGGTGTAGGTGCGGTGATGTTCCTCAAACGATGGCGCATTTGATGTCGTGTCCTGCGTGTCCGTACAGCTGCACGCAGGAGGCCCTTATGGAGGCTACTGATGCTGCAGTCCTAGAAGCTGATTTTTGGGCATACCGTTTAGGTTTGCTGTTGTTGACTCGAGAAGAAGAAGAGGATTTTATTATTATACTTATTATTTATTATTATTATTTTATATTTAAACGTCCATGACTCAGGCACAAAAGCTCGTATTCATCATACAAATATTTGCCCCTACCGGGATTCAAACCCAGGACCTCAGAGTACGCGACAACTTAAAACCGTGCGCGCGCAGCGTACGTCACGTACCTACCACTCTACGTTACGTAAGGTACTCAACAAGCATAACGACGACATTGACGACCTCACGGAGGTCGTTATTGCTGTCACTTGGGTTGATTTTTTTCCTCCATACTACGCAAGCATACCTTATCGTCGGAATGCCGCCTGACTATGGTGGTGTACGTACCTCTACATGGCGATCATGGTTTGGACCCCACTTCGTGCTTCTAAGCGCTAAGCGACAAAATATTGTCAGATTACTCCTCCAGTGAATTAAAAATACTACTTTTTACATCGATGTCCGTTTGCAGTCAGTGGCTCTGCTGAAGGCCGAAAAAGTCAGGGAAGCCGGTCAAAAGAAAGTACCTGCCTACTTATGATAAATTTTAAATAGAAAAAGATCTAGGTAGCTCAGTGGTTAGAGCAGTGGGCCGGATTCCCGAAGGTCGTGGGTTCGAGTCCCATCTGAGAATTCACTTTTGGCCAAGTTGACTTTGTCCAACATTTTTCTGTTTAAAATTCATCATAAGTTTAAAAACATCTTATAAAAAACTGCAATAAAAATCAATAATTACAAAAAAAAAATAGTACGATACCCATCCATCCATCTGAAGGCAGCATGGTCTATGACCTTAGCCTGTCTGTTCCTATTTTAGGAACGAATTAAAAGCAAACCATTCATCTGATCTGTCCTGTCACTGTGGCACTGTGTGTCACTGTCATAAATTTTGTTTTTTGTGTTGTGTTGTGCATTCTAAGTAAACTTTTACTACTTGGATTTATAATTTTTTAAGAATAAATTAACCTAAATCGTGTTATAAGCTTTCACCAAGTTTATATTTAACCACTGTAAGTAATTATACTTCAATCTACAAAAATAACAGATGTATACGAACGAGTTACAGCATCGTCGCATAATTATTACAAGATAAAAGTGTTGTATCTCATTATGAAAGTGAAACTGTTAGGTGTGACATAATAGAGTTGAAAGGTGAAATTATGAGCCAGTTAACCTCGAGTGGTTCCATTCGAGTAGGCGCCTTATTGACGATAGAAAGTCCCACTGCACAGTGCACCGTAGCCACGCTCAAGTTTAGTTTCTCTGCCATCTTCGCGGTGATTAGACGCTGTGTTATAGTTCTATATAATGACTTTGCTGATAGAAACTGCTGTTTGCTTATCTGTGGCCCCAGAAAGTGAGTTTAAACTGAGACTTACTTACTGTACCTATTTCAATAAACCATCACAATATCTTCAAAAGAAAGCAAATCAAGTTGATTTGTCTTTAACCAAAACCTCGGGTATCAGTTAACTGATATAATGTAATTATAATGTAATTATAATGTAATTAGTAATACTCTATGACTAACCTTAATTACAAACATTAGTCGTTAAATTCTTTTCCATGACTACAAACAATAAAAACGAAAGTGAAGGTCAATTGAGCAAATTATATACTTACTATTTTTGCAATTCACGCAGTAACACCTTCACAAACTAAATAAATTTAGATTTTTTAAAATGTGATTATTGTGCAGTCACTATGGTCTTTCTACTCTGATTTCAGGCGAGCAGCTAAGCACCAGAACTGTCAACAGGATGTCGGCTTCCGGTTTAACCGCAGAAGCTCAGCTTCGCTATTTACTGCAGTGGTTCAATGAGTTCAGTGAACTACAACGAGAAGATTTCCTGCCTGTGCTCGCAGCAGCTCGTGGGGGGCAACCGGACCAGCTAGCTGCCACCTTGGCAGCTTTGTCATGTCAGGACAAACCTGTCAGCTTGTTTCAGTGCCGAGTAAGTTAAGCAATACCTGTAAGTGTTATTTCTGTGCCTCCTGTGAAAAGCGATACATCTCCAAAATGACAACTTCACAGTACAGCAGATTTTTAAAAATTATAAAAAGAGTTAGATTTATTATTTGCCCCAGGTTTTTTATCAAATCAACACAACCATCCGGCAATAAATAAGGACTTTAGTAGCGGTGATAGGAACAAATCTATCACTCCCTAGCGTACTGAAAGCCATAGTGGAACATGAAATTAGCTGGAAGGCCACCGTTGTGACATACTGCGAGGAGTTAAAGTCCATAAAAGAGGAGGAAGAAACTGAGGCCCCAAACTGTATCAGGCTCAAGCGGGTTGGGGAGAAAGGTGTTGATACTCGCGGCTAAGTTGTGCGCCGGTTGTGTTGAGGCATATTCAGATAAGCTGGGTAGGCTCCTGGTCAGAGCAAGTGATTCTGTTCCAGTGCCTGTAAGAGGAGTTTACCTGGGTGCTACCACCTCCTGATTCCTCATTTAACCTTTCGAGGTTGAATGGGGAATCGACCCTCTCATTGACTTTTCCGACTCGCATGTTCGATCCTAACCTGAACCACCATTTTTCTGGAATCTCTCGAATCAAAGGTTTTCTAATAGTCCACGCTCGAACGCTGAAACGAGCAAATTATACTCGTCGATCTTCTGTACAGCCTGCTAAAGCGTATGGAGCACGTAGTAGTTTACCGCCAGCTCTCAAAATTTAGATTACTAATCGAAATACATATTTCGTAACTTTAATAATGAGTAGGTTGTAAGGACAAAGTTAATACGCATTTGATTGCGCGCATTTATGAGTGTGATATGCCTCACGACCATAGTTTAAGGTGTTTTTTCGTAACTTCTATATTTTATTCTCGTAACATTATGTATTTTTTCATTTGCCTTACCTTTAATGGGTCAATCATTTATACAAATAATACATTCGCCGCATTTAGATCATTAGATTTTTTTTTAAGACACTGCGATACCAAAAAATCACCTGTTGTAACTCCACCCAAAAATAAAACGTTGTGACTATTTTGATATAACTCGATAATTATTTTGTGTGAAGTAATATAAGTTCTTAGATATAAGAAAACAAAAAAGTGATACATAGCACTGTGTAAAAAGCGCGCAGACACCTCGTCTAATGGTGCGAACAGCAGATGTATTACTATGCCTGTATTTTGATCCAAACTAGTATGATTTGTATCTGTATACACACAACGTTTTAACTGTCCATCTTGGTGAAAAATAATACAACTTTACTTCTACCTTTTCAGTCTACACATTTACCTTGTGTAAATAGATACAATACAACTTAACATAAATCAGTTGACACATTTTGGAAAGGTAATTTATATACGCGAATAATGCTATAACTAAAGATATATCTTTAGACACAAACTTTAATATTCAGAATGGAATATTGTTAACGATTAATATGTCAAATTGTATTTATTTACACAAAAATATTTATCAAAACACGTCATTTTGCGCATGATCTTGCAAATTATTAGACGTATCAAAATGTTAATTAGACAGAAATAAATATTTTTTTCTGATACAGGTGCAATGATAATATCAAATTCGATATAAGTCGAGATGTACCCCTTTTCACAGGAGGCACAGATTCTTCCACAATCTTTATTAAAAAATTTAGACTAGATTCCGCCCGCAGTTTCACGCGCGTGGTTGCGGTTCCCGTGAGAATATCGGGATAACAAGTAGCCTATGTTATTATTAGTTGTAATCAGTCTCTCTAATCGGAACCATTTCATCCAGTTCCCCTGAAAACAGGAGGAGAAGGGTTATCGTTAACCCCACCGGCCTCGGACCCTCGCTCGAACCTACTCACCTGTGCGCTTACAGTACCTGTAGAGCCTATGTTTCTCTTCGTCCTTTCAACTAACTCTATGCAAAAAATCAAGTCGATTGAGTATTTAGTTTGGGTGTAAAGGAAGGACAAACAAATACACTTTCGGATTTATAATATTAAGTTATTATTAGGATTATTATTCACAATCGATTTAATAATATTTCCCCTTCAGTCACATTTATAACAGGAATTTGTTCAGTTACAACTCCAGCTGGTAGAAATTACGTTAATGCAAAAGACCTACACTATAGCCTCTTTTTAGAAATTAGACTATTTCACCAGGCCCTCGGTGGATGTATAGTTTATTTTACATTAGACCTTTTACTGAAATGATCGGAATCTCTAGAATCTAATATCAGTTGAAATTATTTTAAGCAATTATTTTGAATGTGAATTCTGAACCCAAAATTGTTTTAATTATAGATCAAACTATTTAATGAGTGGTATCCTTCGTGGGCTGAGGAAGAGCAAGATAGGCTGATCAAAGGAGTATCAGAGGCAGATCCCGAATTTGGTGAGAAATTACAGAATTTCATTGCTAATGGCCCACCTGTAAATGGAGATGTCAATGGATTTATTGAAGCACACAGGGAAGAAGAATTAAAAGACGAAGAAGAAGCTCATGATGGAAATGATGCAGAAGAAAATGAGCCTGGCATCGCTCAGGAAAATCTTCCTGTGGAAATTGCTGCTGCTTCTTAATTTTACAAATTTCTATTTTCATTTATTATTTATTTTAAAGGATCATTATTTTAGTATTATCTTCACTTTTTTATTCTTTATACTTTTTTTGTATTTGTAAGTTTGTTCATTTGGCATCTATCTTTGAAACTGCTACCCTCGTGGCATGCTTAGGATTCTAGCATTTGACAAATAAACTTATAGCGTTCTTAAATGCGATAACTAAGTTAATCATTCCATTTCTCTAAAATACATTCCATGTAATGTTCCACACTATTTATTATTAAGAATCTCATATATATTGTTTGAGTAATGTTATAAGAGCATTTATATAAAGATTGGCTTATTAGAGATCAATATATTCTAATTGTAAGCTCATATCAATACCAAATATATAAATGTTTTGGTACAAATTATAAATGAAAGAAAATAATATGATTTGCAATGAGATAACAGACATGTGTATTGCATTTGTGTATTATCAGCTGGTGTTTGTATATCTGCATAATAAGATTAATAAGCAAACACATATTTTTCTTTAATTACTTTCATCATATTAAATTCTATTTTTATTCAAGTACAAAAATATTTCGTGCCAAATGTTACACTATATTGAATTAAAATGAAATAAGTATTTAAGTATGGATAGCAGCTAAGGATTTGGGAGTGATAGGAAATTAGGCAGAGTCAATGAAATTATAATATCTGTGTTCTATTACTATCGATATCTTAGTTCCATGTTGGAATGTCGTAGAATTAAAAAAATGACTTCAATTTTACATTTGTAACTTACGGTATTTATCATCCATCACACACAATATACTTTTTTTTTTATATATTTGGTGTGTTGCCTGGATTCTATGTATTTAACTTGAAATGAAAAGGCAAAGATGAAATCGTTGCCATACAATTGTGAAACTTACTTCTTGTTTTGTCAGTCTTAAATATGAACAAATAATTTTATTGGAGGTTTCATTGGTAGGTACAGTCAACAGCACCTCAGTTTTCACAAATACTTAAGATGTCTAAAGCCTCCAATTGATTTTTAACATACAATTTATAACTTACTAGCGGCCGCCCGCTGTTTCACCCACGTGGTTCCTGTTCCCGTGGGAATATCGGGATAATAAATAACTACTATCTCTGTGCTAAATTTCATCCAAATTCGTTGTCGTTTTTGCGTGAAGGAGTAACAAACAAACAAACTGACATACTTACGCATTTCTAATATTAGTAGGATACGATAAAATTACCTTGATTTTTTTTATTATTATTATTGTTACGTGCTGTTGTCTGTACTTATTTTGTGAGTGATATAGCAGTTGGTGCTGGAGAGGGATTGAAAAGTATTATGTGAATGCCATTCTAGGACATAAATAATACACGTTATTTACACATTTATAGTAATAAATTGATTTTGAAATTAAATATTTCTTTCATTCAGTATACTTAGTCTTAACCACATCTTAATAAAAAGAATCTCATCGGAGAATTTACTTGTGGCCGAGTTGAATTTTTCCAATATGTTTCCTAATTTAAAATTTATCATCATAATAAGTATAGAAATAGCATTAAAAATGAATAATTTAAAAAATAATTAATTATTTGTTATGCAAGGCTGGAAAGTTGGTCATTTAGGGTCGAGTTACCTCTATTGAAATCTGAGCAAGAATTCTAGGATTGAACCACGAGCGTAGCGAGTGGTTTAAAGATTGAATCCTGAGCGAAGCGAGGATTTCAAAGGTACAAGACGCTAAAAACTTTTCTGACGAGCGCAATTTTTCACCTCACAACAGCGAGGAACATTTTATGGTTGTTTCCGCGGTCAACTTCCGGTAAAAAATTCTTTAAAAATAAAGTTTAATCTAAAAATACCTTATTCTCGTTGTTTAATGATATAAAAAACTAAAATAATAAAAAGGGAGTATTATAGTTAATTCAAAGTTATTTAAATTAGGAATATACTGTTACTTATTAATAAGAATAAAAACGATTCCGTAAATGTTGACACTGACATGAGGTACAAGACAAAGACAATTTAAAAATAAACATTTGTCACAGTCCGAAATCCAATTATAGGTTGTGAAATCTCACCCAGCCTAATATAAAATTCTTATAACACATAGTTTAATCTTATTGTTTTTATGATTCAATGAACTAAAATAATATAATAAAACCAAAACGGAGTATTATAATTAATTTAAAGCTATTTAAAATAAGAATCAAATATAACAAAAAAGTCAATAGTCCGATTCGGAACGCATTATCACATACTTTTAGGTATTAAATTAAAAAAGTACTTTGCCGCGCTAGGCCGCAAAAAGCGATTTTCTACGCCTAAACTGATTGACAAAACCTCCTTTTCAGAGCGTGTGAGGTGAAAAAAATATTAAAGAGATTAGAAATATACGATGGTACGCATCGTCACCCTTTTGCGCGGGAAGCAGTGTTGCCAGGTCCATTTTTATAAAATCGGAGGATGCGACTAGAAAAAATCAAGTGATGTATAGGCAAACTTTTCAAAAAAATTATGTAGATGCAATATTGTTGAATTAAACAATGTTGAGCATTAAAAATCACTCAACCAACAAAACAAATTCCCTCCCCACTCAATATTTTTCATCCAATACGTTTGAAGTAGGTATCTAATTCGCATTAGTTAAATAGAGATGTATCGCTTTCTCAATGACTTCTATTACTAATTAAGTGATATTTAATTTATGATTTTGTAATTTTTGCATTTTTCAATGCTATTTTTATACTTATGGTAAATTTTAAATAGAAAAATATTGGAAAAAAATTAACTCGGCCACAAGTGAATTCTCAGGCTGGAAGCCTCGGTAGCTCAGCGGTTAGAGCATTGGACCGGATTTCCAAAGGTCGCTGGTTCGTTTCCAGCCTGAGAATTCACTTGTGGCCGAGTTATTTTTTTTCCAATATTTTTCTATTTAAAATTTACCATGATATTTAATTATTCATGTAATCATCTTAGCGGGGGGTTTGTCAAACCGGTTTATTTCGCTGTCTGTGGAGCAAGATTTAAGTAATTTTCAACATGTGAGCATCACATTTTGTAGTGCCTATCTAAATATGATAATTTTGTGTTTCATTTCAGACAGGTTTTTATTACTTACCATGTTTTAAAGTAAGATAATTTTACTTATAAAATTATCTGAATAAACAGTAATCAGTAGAATTATGGGAAAATCAGTAGATCCCCCGAAAAATCAGGAGATCTGGCGTCGCTGGCGGGAAGCGAGTCATTTATTTTCGAGTTACCAACTTTTTTTTGAAATTACTTCACATTGTCATTGCAAAGTGCTTGCTAAGTGCTCCTTCTAAGCTTTTACTTGTTTTGTGGTTTTAACCTTTTCTTATTTGCATACTTACCTATAAAATATTTGTAATTTTGTCTAGAATACCTATTGATAACTTATGTGATATAATAAATTAAAGATTCATCATTAATATTTAAGTAGGTATGCAATTATGCAAGAAGAATCTTGCGTCTGAGTAGACTTTCTTTTATAAGAATTTGAAAGTCATGTTAGTATTATCTAATACTTACACCAAATGAATTAATAATAATTATGCAACTTACGATTTAAAATGAACTATGAAACGAACTTTTATTTTTTTTTCTATTCTAAAGTTATACGTTTGACCAAATAGCACTGTGAATGCGGAATTTATTGAAAATATTTATTTCAACCAATACCTACTTTTTAATGTTGAAAGTTCATCTCATAATGGTAATTAATGATTATTAGTTAAATAATGCAAGTAAAACTTATGTGGTGGCTATATATACAAGTTTAGATAATAGGGGCTAAAAGTAGGTAGGTACCTATATTGTTGGCAAAAGCGCAGGCAATTGCTGCCAATTTCCAAGGCAGGGGACATCTTATGGTGAACGGACTGTGTGAACTAGTCTCTGTGAAGCTACAGGAAGTATATTAGCAAAAGTGTTACCGCTAAGCAATTGTCAGTGATATCGCAAGCGGTCGCTAGTTCGATTCCCGTCTGGATCACGTCATGATGGACAGAATTACTTAGGTATTTACCTAGTTACCGAAATAAATAAACGAATGTTTTTAAGGTTTTTAATATTTGGCATTTACAATGCTATATATGATAATTTTGTACTACAAAATATATGAAAAACTCGACCTAAACACATATTATATATAATACAATTTATTTTCGGGAACGTTATATTCTCGATAATTGCACGGTACCTATTGAAGTTGAGGCTTTGAGGACTAGTGAATTGTCTAAACCGAAGTATCTATAGCCGACTGTCCCGGTTTTGTTTAGGCAGTTTGTGACTTTAACCTTTTTAATATAACAAAAACAATGAGGTGAACGTTTCGCTGTAGGTGTAGATACAATAAGGTGAATTAGGCAGAGTATCTCAAACACTTTTATTATACCTTAAATTCTATTTTAAAGTCTTAAATTTAAAAGAGTAACTTTCAGTCAATTGGCCTTAGAATTAAGGTTTCAATTTCGAGAGTATCCAGTCGGTGTATTCTGTGACGCGGGTGTAAACGCCGGGCCAGCCCTGGGTCCCGCAGGGGGAGGGGCCGTAGGAGACTACTCCAAAGACGAACCAGTTGTTGTGGAAGGAGACCTTTCCCATTAGGGGGCCGCCGGAATCTCCTCGGCAGGAGTCCTGGCCGGCGACGCCGCCGGCACACATTTGCTTCTGGCTGATGAGCCGGCTGACCCGGCTGAACACTTCGCCACACTGGCTGTTACTAACCACTGGCACCACGACTTTTAGTTTGACGTCGGATTCGGAACCTGATTGGAATAAAGTTTATTTATTAATTAAAAACAAGTATTTATACACTTTTGTTATACTTCAGTCATTTTATGGAAAGAATGTTTGTAAACAAACCGCCCATTCATAGTGCTCGTTTTTGTTTGTGAAATAATTACTTACGAAAAATGCTCAAATGTTTGTTTACAAACATGCTTTCCGTAAGATGGCTGGAGTAGTTAGCTACCTCGTAGGTACTTTTGAAACCGACCTTGGTATTTAATTCAACTTCTTGCAACTTAAGAAGAAACCATGCAAAGTAAATTAGTAAATACGCACTTGTAAAGTACCTAGTTGTATGTACTGTCTAAAATAGTAACGAGTTAATTTGTTAGGAGTTAATTTAAAGCTTAGATCGTCATTACACCATAACATTTAATTAAACAGACTAACTGGACTGAATATAATGATAAACATTTTTACACAAATAGAGTACCTACCAATTTAGTAAACGTAATTGCAATGCTGATACTCATAAGCATAATACTGAAGGCGACTTCAGAAATAAAAAGGGGTGCAGCAAAAAAAATTAGGTTTAGACATTGAAGTATTATTGTACTGACAATGGTTTTAGTTTAGGTACTGTAGCATACTTTTAACTACGAATTCTTTAAATGAACTATCATGCGTTCAAGCAGAAAGTCATGAAAAATATTAATAATAGAGGGTACCAGTTTATACACCATAATGCTCAAGAGTAAACTTATGTCTAGTCATGATACATTCTTTGGGTTTGGGAATCTATAATAGGTAGTCCCACCTGATTGTGGAGTTTGAATGCCGGTGTTCAAAACGGTGATATGGATAGATTCGTTTTCTGTCAAACAATAATTTCATATAACATTTTAATCAAATAAACATTTTATTTCTAGCACGGTCAGGACATCAAGCCAGGATAGTCCGAGGTTCTAGTTTGCCATCCTTGCATGGAAAGGAAAAGCTAGCCTCCTGTATCCCTGGCATTAGTCATGAAAGTTAATATTTGTCAGAGGTGTACTTAAAAGTACAATTGTTATTTGTTATGCAAGGCTGGAAAGTTGGATTTCACGGCGAGTTACCTCTATTGAAACCTGAGCAAGCGAAGGATTCTAGGATTGTTCAAAGATTGAATCCTGAGCGTAGCGAGGGTTTCGAAGGTACGAGACGCTAAAAACTTTTCTGCCGAGTGCAACACTTAATTTTGCACCTCACAACAGCAAGGTTCGGTTTTTGCTGCTGTCAACTTTCGGTAAAAAAATATTTTAACAAATAGTTTAATCGAAATATACCTTATTCTAGTTGTTTTTACGGTTTAAATTACAAAAATAATAACAGGGAGTAATATACAGTAGTTAATTCAAATTGATTTAAAATAGGAATAAAATGTTTAGGTGCATGCAAGACAATTAATAAATATAGGGTTTTGTCACGTTCAGAAATCCAATCATGGGTTGTGAAATCTCATCCACCGTAAATTGAAAATTCTTATAACAAATAAGTAGTTTTACCGTATTGTGATTGTATTTATGATTCAAGGAACTAAAATAATATTAATAAAACTAAAATGGAGTATTATAATTAAGTCAAAGTTTTTAAAATGAGAATAAAATGAACCCTACGAGATTTATCAAAATAATGTACTAAGTATTTGTACACCTTGAAAAGGTCTACAGAAAACTCCGTGGTGGTATATGTTTATCTCTTATGGATAACCCACAATAGCATTTTTTTGTCATTTACTTTTTACGAGAAATAATGGCTTTTTTTCGAAGCAATTTTAAGCAATAAAGCATTAATCTTTATCCAATTAAGTACCTTAAATACATTGTTGATTTAATATAGATCAATATGGCCGTTAAGAGCATGTAATTTAAATGAATATTTTCGAAGATATTACAGATTTAAAATGCAGGGGCATAGTTATAAATAAAAATGAATCGCTAAATGTGTTGCTAAGTGTAAAACTCGAGAAAGGCTCGACTAATGCGGGCAATTTTTTTAAAAGTTTCTGTTATAGCACAAGGAAGGTTCTTATGGAGAGAAAAAACGTAAAAATCACAAGGAAAATAATAAAAACAACACCACATTCCCGTGGGATAAAGTCGTGTAGTCCACGCGGGCTAAGCCGCGGGCGGATAGCTAGTAATATTTATAAAAAAAGAATAAAAAAAATAAAAAAATGCAAGAGACTTTACGTAACACAACACACACACAGTGCGCGTCCGCCGCGTATCGTAGGTCGTATCTTATCTGGCGCCGTCTGGCGCAGACAAGAATTTTATTATTTCTTGGTCAGTGCCGGAGCAATGTACACGGTTCGTGTATAGAAACGACACGGAATCTTACGTAGGCCCGGCGACTTTTTTTTAGCATGTACAAGCGGCCTTAGGCTTGTGTTAAGGGTTAGGTACTACTAGGGTACCTAACGGATATAAATACATATAATTTATACATATATAAGTACCTATTTATGTGTAGATATAAACGTCCATGACTCAGGTACAAATGCTCGTATTCATCATACAAACATTTGCCCCTACCGGGACTCAAACCCAGGACCTCAGAGTAGGCGACACCATAAAACCTGCGTACGTACCACTCTACCAGGGGCCCAATTCTCGCGCCTTCGACATCTCGAATTCGAAATTTTTTGGAGTCAAAAATCTGTATTGAAAGCTCACTGAAAGCAATTTTCGACATTCTAAGATTATCAAAGATAATTGGAACTAAAGGTTTTTGGCAGTAGTAGAGATTTTACTTACATTTTTAATAAAGAAATTAAGGATATAAAAATGTCGATTTCGAGATGTCGAAGGCGCGAGAATCGTGCCCCCGGAGGTCGTCAAAACAAATGTATTATTTATCTTGACTGTACGTTCAACTTACGCGTTTCCGTTTTCCCCCAACCCGCTACCTCCATATCAAAGCCTTCGAGTGCGGTGCGCCTCACCTCGTTGGAAGTCGGCAAGCAAATGGGCTTCACAAAGTCTGTAATAGAATAAAAAAAAATGTAAGAGGTAGGTAGCTACAATCGGCCCGGCGCGGCAGCCCGGTTGACCAGTAGAGTTTTTTTGGGAAACGTTTTCTCGGAAAGTACGAATGTTAATAGAGAAATAATTTATTATTCAAATGTGTTACCTCTTAGTGATCTATTATTTGTGATATAAACGTTTTCTATATATCTTTTAGTTTTAGACTTCTAAACTATGCTATGCATACGATAGTAGAAGTCTTATGTGCTGACCCTGTCCGTGTGTGCGCATAATTCAATCTCGAGAACTACTATAGCTAAAAAGCTGAAATTTTCTGGATTGATACATAGCCATGTCAAACCTCTAAATACGATAGTTTAGAAGTCTGATGCCTTCGCTACGATAGTGAAGGGCGCCTATCTTGTTTTAAATAAAGCTCCCCGAAAAAATGTTACTCAACCGGGAAGTTCCCCGACTGTATGTGCTGTTTGGCTTTATAATACCTTAACTATCCCCAGATTTGTATTTACTAGATCATTTTGTTGGGTCGCTAGAAATCTGTTGGCGGTGGCCCGCAACAGTCCGCTTCCGTGCACTCTACCGAGCTGCCTTGCTATTCTGAGATCTAAGTACTTTTGCAAAATCATTTTCGAATTCACACGTGAAATGCCAGTTTAGTAATACACCTACAAAAATTCAAAACTCGAATGCGAATTAGAAAGTGATCTGCCAAAGTATTTAACAGAAAAGTTCTTCTGTTGTACAGTCAACAGCAGCCACGGCTTTACACTTTGACCTTGAGAGCGCCTTTACGTTGTCGCTTGTGATAGAAGCGGTTTTCATAGTGCAAATGTAAAGCCGTACGTGCTGTTGACCGTACCGCAAATATAGTAGCGATCTGCTCCACGGCCCTGTGCAGTCGACCGATTCAATGGTGGCTTCAGAATCACCATTCTGTGTCGTTTGCCTGGTGGATGTCAGCGGGATCGCAGGCCTCGTGCGAGTCGTGCGGTATGATCCGCTCCACCTGAGACGTCCTGTGGAAGCACGCTGCACCTCACGGAGGCAAATGCTCGCTTCAGACTCACCATTAACAATTACATTATGCTGTAGTCTAATCAGGGCGATGTCGTTCGCCTGGTGGATGTCAGCTGGGTCGTAGTCCTCGTGCGGGATGACCCGATCCACCGGGACGTCCTGTGGAGGCCCGCTGCAGTCAGACCCCACGCAGTCCACGGCGCTAGTCGTATTCCACTCGCCTAGCCGGACTTGAGACCTGTGGGATACGGTTGTTTGGAAACGTTTGATTGGATCGATCAGTAATGTTTCCGAAAGATAAAAGTTGAACATATTTTTTTATTTTTTGTCAAGTTTTTGGTTCCGTCGTAGGTATCTACACAAGGCACAAATTATATTTCTAATGTTGCATATTTTTCAAAGGAAGCAGAAAACTTCGTCAAATATAATTAACTTTTCCTCAGAATGTGTTAATATTTGTGGTACTTACAGTCTCCAATTTTTAGGTAGATCTTCTCCTTTGACGCAGTGTGCCGCAGTTAAAATGTATTTTGACGATATCAAAACGCCACCACAGTAGAAACCCCAGCCTCTAGCTGAAAATGGAATACCAAGGCAATAATTATGTAAGTTCTTTTGTAAGCTAGGTACTTTCGCAAGCTACTTTCGTAATATTTTATGTTTTGGACTCAGTTTTGTCTTTCTTTCTAAGTCGTTTTGTCTTTCTTTCAAGGTTTTTGTAATTTAGCCTATTGAAGTACCCACAGTTTTCCAACTTTTATTTGCTTTCTGAGATTTGTCCAAGTTATTTTTTGTTCACTTATCGTAAATTTTTTTCACCGGTTTAAAAAAAATATATATCAAGCTTCTAGGGCTATGTTGACGTATAACTAATATGTAAAGGTCATCAGGAAATCTCGATACAAAGTTATGCCAAAAAATATGCGCGGCCAGACCCCAGTGTGCCAACCGTTATCTATTAAAAGCCATCATGTCATAAGAACGTTTTGTTTGCGTTTTGTTTTTATTGAAATTGTCACATTTTGACACACTTCACTCTTTGGAGCAGACGATTGAGCGCAGACGTCACAAAACTTCCGTCAAAAAACAAGCTTACTTTGAGATTCGTAGTACAAAATTGCTTGGTAAGATTGAAACAATATTGCGCTAAGAGATGGCGGTAGGCCCCCAGGACGGTGGTCGACATGTTAGATGTCCTTAGTGGATCAATCAAAATCAGGGAAATCCCGATATCAAGCTCAAAACTCAAGACTAACAAATAAAAGTTCCATAAAAAAATCTAGAACTGGTTTCAAATTTGTTTCGGTATCTAACAACATTAATTTGTTATTTTTGATGATTACATCGACAAAAATTCAACGAAAAAACTGATGTAATCTCTCTTTGACACCATCCTAACTAATATTATAAATGCGAAAGTGTGTTTGTTTGTCCTTACTTCACGTCCTAACAAGCAATCAATCGATTTGGATTTTGACATAGAGCTAGTTGAAAGTATGGAGAGTAACATACTTAGGTTACTTTTATCTCGATATTCCCACGGGAATGGGAACCACGCGGGTGAAACCGCGGGCGGAAGCTAGTTTTACCATGAAGAATTAAAGAAATAAATAATAGTGCTGGGAAAAGACCTCACGTTTGTCATAGCGTAGAAGGGCCATCCATGGGTGCTCGTCAATATCTGCCCTTGTGCCTCCGACTATTCTGTCGTCGTTTTGACCACCGCACTGGTCCAGCGAGGGCAGCAGGGTCAGGGGGTTCACGGAGTCCCCGCCGTTCCTGCTGACGCCGGCGGGTGCCTGCTGCACAGAGAATTCTGGGGGACAGCAGATCTGAAACGGATGAAAAGGCAAGTGTAACAAAGTGTTGAGTGAAACATCAAGGAATTTCAAGGTTTATTTAAAACTGGTATATCTTTTCCCGCAAAGTACCTAACGGGTAAAATAAAAAAAACATGACAATGGTCCAGTTGAGACAATTAAATTACTAAAAGAACAAATATTAAGTAGGTATCTATAAGTAGTATTCAACTTTATAACAACTAACTTTTTAAACTTTTTTTTTTTATTGTTTATAAAAGGATAACGATATTATTTTTTAAAATAGTATTTTATAAGAATTTAATCAGCATCAGCCATTTTTAATGTCCCCAACTGCTGGGGCATTAACCTTCCTTATGGATGGATAAGGAGAAAAAGGAGAGGTTCAGAATTTAATACTAGGAGAAAAAAAAAACGAACAGGCGCTTAAGACGGAAGTGCGCCTCACGGAATTCCCTTCTGAGCAATTTGGGGACTAGGTATATAGGTAGTAGGTACCTAGTTATTTTTATGAGTAAGTAGTGTAAAAATCTTAAGAAGTAGTTTGTCCGAAAGAAGCTGCTTTCTCGCGAATGTTCAATTTGCTATAATCATACCTTTGGCATGTCGTTGTTGAAACCGCAGTGTAAAGTCCTCAGCAGTTCTGTGAGCTCTGGACTGTTGCCATGCTGCAGCTGGTTGTACAGATTGGTGCATTGTCGGAGGTCGACGCATGGTGCACCGTTTTGACATCTCTCTATAAACATAGGTATCAATGAAATTAGTGTTTGTTTAATGTTTAGTACCTACTCAATAAACTTTCATTCAATCAAATAATATTGGTGGTGGAGTGAGGCAAGATGTTCCGGTACGAGCTGAAACATTGTGCCGTTTGATGCAATGAGAACAATATTGTGGTCATCATGCATATACTCGTAGTACCTCTAAATCTCGACGCTTGTATTGTATATTTTTCTTCTAAGTATTTTAATGAAGGGGTTAAGTTCGATAGCGAACATGTCACCATAGGGGTGACATGTTTATGGAAACACTTACAATAGAGGTTAAATTTTGTCATCATCAGCCATTTTTAATGTCCCCACTGCTGGGGCAATGGCCTTGCATATAGATGGATAAGGAGAACGGGCCATGACCCACCACGCGGGCCCAATGCGGATTGGTGGGTTTTGACAACTGAAAATGCAGCCGGCCTTCCGAAGCACGGAGATCGAGATAATAAATTTTTGGTCACCCATCCCGTGACCGACCATTGCGAAAGTTCGACCACAATCGCAGGCAGAGCACGCGAACCACTGCGCCACGGGCTCCTCATAAATAATGTAGGTATTAGGTACATAAAGCATCTTCTTTGACCCGCATGCACAACAGAAAGCTATTACACCAAAGAGGCTGGTATATTGTCAATGCTAAATTTTATTTTTTCCTTATGTAGATAAAGCGAAGTAACCTATTAGGACTTTGGCAATACTGTGGTGTATCTACTTATGTAATTGTTGAAGAGGAAACCTCAAGGATTCGGAGATTTCTTTAAAATGTAGGCAATATCAATTCTGTCGAACGCAGTGGAAAACGACATTAAACTCGCAAAGCACGAGTTAAGTTTTGAGTTTTTGGTATGTTGTTAGGATCTGATCCAAAATTACAACTTCGAAAAACGTGTGTTTGCTGAACGGCATGTGAAAAACAGCGCAAGTAATGCACTTTTATCACTCTTTGATCTAAAAGCCTTAAATTATGGGCTTTCGATAAACAGTCTATGACGAACATAAAATTAATAAAATTTTCTACAATTCTTCCTAATTACAGCTTCATGGACCTTATAGGGATCAATTTATTTATTTATTTAGAAGCTCAACTTTTTTTATTTACAAAATCAATTAATGTAACTTATAATTTTATTAGACACTTAAGCCAATTACAGAGTTTCGTGGCATTTTTAGAGGCTATACAGAATAAAATAAATAAAACGAATAGTAAAAATCTAAGTTATCTAAATAACGACAAAAGCATCAAGCTATAATCCTTCAAAGATAGTCTCACAAGTAACAATTATCTATGACGATGGTTATGAGAAATGCCATTTAGCGAAAAAGAAGGAATATTGAGTTGTTCACTTATCCGATAAGTAATAGTACAGTTAAACTTAGGGCTTTTAAGTCACATGACTATAAGGTCTTTGATTTAACCTACAAGCCTTTTCAAAGAGCTTAGTGTAACGTTATCTTAAATCGTTTACCAGAGCTTTAAGCTGTATGCCTTCTAAGTTGCGAAGAAGTTGTGAGAATGGGTTATTTTCAAGATAGTCGAATGCCTAAATATGACCTGAAACGTATCGCCATAACTCAATTTTAACTTTAATATATCAAATATAACAAATAATGGCTTTATTGCTATTTTAAAAACTGTTTGATAACAAGTAGCATTATGTGCAAATATAAGGTTAGTAAAACAACTTTGAAGCGTAAATGAAAGCATCATAGCATAATTTATGACTTTTAATCGTTAATTATAACCTTTCAACATACAAAAAATCTATTCAGTCATCGCCGTTACTTCTAAGTTGTAGGACTTGCAATTCTACAGGATATCTTTACAAAAATGCGAAATGTGGACATTGGAATTGAAAAAACAGTTCAGCGAATCGTCACACAAAAGGTAATTTTGATTTTAAATAAGTACTTATTTATAAGTTTCACATGTCTAGACACTGTTATTGATAGGTAATCCGGTGAACGAATGTAAGTAACCTAAATATTTAAATTATTTTTGATGAGACTTTCTGGAAGGGTGAACCGTGGTCCCGAAGCTTGAAATAAATAATTATTTTAGTGGTATGTTGGAACAACAGATAAAGAAATAAGTTATTGATTAAAAGTACAGTTGACAACAAAAGCTCATCGAGTGCATTCATGATTGAGAGGTATTAAAATTGATCGTCGCTTTATAGCTTTCTTACATTCACACCAATCAATAGCATCAAAGTAAGCTCATAGTTATACCACCAACCAAACCGAACCCCCACTGGGAATCGAACCCGGGACCTCTGGGTCTGATACCGTTGCTGTGAACCGCTAAACCATAGAGGTGGTTAAATGGGGTGTAATGCGGGGTAAAGCACAAACATAATAACTACTACTCACGAGCTTACCCGAAGTTAGCAGAATACGAGAATGTAAAGAGGTACTTGATCTTTTGATTCGACCGAGACTTGGGCAGTGCTGTAGCCTCTCCGGAGGTGCCAAGTGGACTATCAGTATATCGAGGTTCTGAGGTACTTTTACGAACATGCCACCATGTCGGTCCGACTAGAGAACCAGAGCACAAGTCCCATCCAACTGAAGTGAGGTGTGAGACACGGAGATGTTATTTCTCCAAAACTATTTACAACTGCGTTGGAGGACATCTTTAAGCTCTTGGATTGGAAGCATTAACATTAACGGTGAGTACTAACACCCCTTCGTTTTGCCGATGATATAGTCCTTATAGCTGAGACCTTGGAGGACTTGAACACAATGCTCGAAGTTCACCGTAATTCTTCCCAACCAAAGAGTGGGTCTTAGGATGAACATGGATCAGACGAAAATCATGTTAAATTCTCATATTGTGCCCGTTTCAGTTCATGTTGCAAAGACTTGCAAAGACTACACTCGACTAACTGAGCCCAACAACATACCAAAAACTCAAAACTAAAAAACGGGCTTTGCGATTTTAATGTCGTCTTCCACTGGCCAATATCTACTAAACGCACCAATGAATCATGTCAGTTTTTATACTGTGCGTATAGGTACTGTGAAGAGTATCATAATATCCTTGCATCCGGCTTTATCCCATTCACATAAGTGCTCTACACGCTGTTGATACTAAATTAGCCATCCTAACGATAGTATAGTCAAACCGTTGTCGCCTCTTATACTAAAACCAGTGGACTACGTCGATGATTTTGTTTACATTTGATATAAATTGTTCAATTCTCTCACCCTTAAAGCTTTACTGTTAAGAGCTTTTGCCCCTCGATACATTTTAAATGGGTTGTTAAATAGGTAGGCTTTTTTCTAGTATATTTGCTTGTTTAATATTTATCACATAAAAATAGCATTGTAAAATGCAAAATTAAAAAGTTATAATTAGATGGCTGTTTCATCTTAATCGATAGTCAAACATCTGTAAAGATGTTTCTTTCGAATACGAGGATATTTCTCTCATTGATGAAGCGACGGTGGCCAACACCGTAGAACGATGAATATACTAGAAAAATTCGACGTGTCCTCATAGGTCTCTGTAGCATAATTGGTTAGTGCATTGGGCCGGACTCCCAAGGATGCGGGTTCGAATCCCGTCAGGGCGACATGAGACTAGTTGCTTTTTTCTAGTATATTTTCTCGTTTAATATTTATCACATAAAAATAGCATTGTAAAATGCAAAATTAAAAAGTTTTAATTTTATGGCTGTTTCATCTTAATCGATAGTCAAACATCTGTAGATGTTTCTTTCGAATGCGAGGATATTTCTCTCATTGATGAAGCGACGGTGGCCAACACCGTAGAACGGTGAATATACTAGAAACTTTTTTCTAGTATATTTTCTTGTTTAATATTTATCAGGTAAAACAACTTTGCTTTAATTATTGTAACTTTAGAGTCGCAATCAAAGTTGAAAGTTCTGCTGATGGCATTGTTCTTTAATAGAATTGAATAGAATAGAAAAAACTTTATTTGATACACACAAAACAAAACATTTTCTTGTTATCAGTTATCATTATCATAGGAACATAATTTGCATGCATCAAAATGGTCTCCGCTCAGCATATGTCTTGGCACTAACCAAGACGCTGGTCTTCCGCGGATGCCATCTCTTATAGGAAAACCAAATAAAACTACAAATAAACATAAAGAAATAAAATAAAATAAAGTGGCTTTATGGCGCTGCTAGCCAAACGATGCTATATTACCTCAAATATACTGTCTAGAAATCAGTATCTAATTATATTATATTTTAAATATATTTGAAAGTAGAATATTCTTTATTTCAATGGCGGTTCCGCAAGATATTCAAAAATTTCTAGCTTTATGGAATAACGGTATTGTTTGACTGGATAATCATAGGTACGGATGGACATACGCTTAAGAGTTTTGAACTGAATTTCAACAGAAATGCAATTAATATTGAATAGTCTATTCTTAGGCCATTCAATAGACTCACTGTATCAATCATCATGAATACCGTACCAACGGTAATTGCTATTTAAAAACATCGTCTAACACACTGATACGAAACTCTAATTGAAATTTTTGACCCTGATTTTATAATTTGATTATACTCCGTTATGTTAAATAAGTATATTAAAGGTACATTGGCTTAAAGTCGAATACCGTGTTGAACCAAACCCGTTATATAAAATCGATCCAAGGTAGGGAAAATCCATTTTAGGAGTTTAACGTAATTTGTGTAAAAAAAATCATTATTATCACGTAAAAATTAAACTTTTTAAATTAGTTTTTGACTTTTCTAGGTCTCGTTTTTAGATAATATAATGTGAAAATGAAATAGGTAAAATAATTATTTGTTATGCAAGGCTGGAAAGTTGGATTTAGCGGTGAGTTACGGAGCGAGCGAGGGTTTCAAAGGTACGAGACGCTAAAAACTTTTCTGCCAAGTGCAACACACAATTTTTCACCTCACAACAACGAGGAAATTTTTATGTTGTTTCAGCGGTCAACGTCCGGTAAAAAAGATATTTTACAAAAAGTTTCATCTAAACATACCTTATTCAAAAACTAAAATAATAAAAAAGGTAGTTTTATAGTTAATTCAAAGTTATTGATACAAGTAAAGACACAACCAAACAGAACATTGGCTTTATTCAACATTAAAATATTACATGGTAAATTTCCGAATTGAAATAATAACACAGTTGACCACCTCTCGATTTTTTCGTTTTTGATTTAATTTGAATGTGTTTGGTTAAACATGAATGCGACAGATTGTTGATCAGTTACGAGTAGAAAATGCCTTCCAACCAAGAAATGTCTCCATTTGCGCAAAGTTTCAACTATGGCGCTTGCTTCCTTTCAACAGAAGATTGTCTCTTTTCGGAATCATTGAGCGAACGTGAGATGAATGCTACGGGGCGCCCTTTTTGTGATAGCGTCGGCGTCGCTGCGATAGCAAAATCAGAGAGTCCGTTTCGACAGAAAATATCTCTTTGTCATCTATTCCGGATAAGGCGGATTTAGAAATGTCAATCTTTATGTTGTTAAAGGAGTTGATAGCCTCTTCAGATAAAGGAAAAGTAGCTTCGATCAAGGGTCTGATTTTAGCAGAAAAATTGTTGACCCATTTCGAATAGTGGGCGAATAGTCCGAGTGCCCTTTTCAAAGTAGCCGTATCCGTTGGGATTGGAAGATTTGTTAGTGGTTCTAATCGGGACGAGAACGTTATCAAACCGTTTGGTTTAATATCGATGAATGGTATAGCCGAGAAGATTGATAAACTCTGAATCAAACGTGCATTTACTCATGTTTAGAGTGAGTTTGTATTTTCCAGAGGCTTCCATGAATCTACGAAGGTTGATATCATGATTCCGATTATCTTTCCCGCAGACAGTCACATCATCAAGATAAGCATATGTATCTTTGAGTTTTTCTGAATCGAAGATAAACTGTAGTTCCAAAAGGTAGTCGGGTGAACTGATATAGATTGCCGCATGCCTCAAACGCAGTGTATATCTTTTCTTTTTGGATAATAGGGTGGGTACCTGTTGATATGCGCTTTTTAAATCGATTTGACTGTAAACATTGTATTTAGCGACTTGCGTTACAATAGAATCGATGCTAGGTAAAGGCTCTTAGACGTCGAGATCCGTGAATCTGTTTATAGTTTGCTTATAGTCAATGAGAAGAAGCGTGCGGTGATGACCTCCCCCAGCCACTGCTCTTCAAGGCGAGATGCTAGGTTCGATGAATATATTATGTTAATCTCATTAGATATGAATTATTGGTCTTCTTGACAATGCCGTCTAAAGCGAATAGCTATAGGGTTTAGATTTGGTAAAAGATTAGTGAAAACTGAACCTTGTGGGACTGATGCCTCTAATACGCTGCATACTTTTAGTGGCCTTTTGTTTCCTCCGAATTGAAGTTCGAACGACGAGTGTTTGCTTAGTATATCGTGCCCGATAATGATGTCCGTACACAGGTTGGCGACAATGAGCAGAGGCTGATGACATAACATAACATAGTCCTTCCACGTAGGAAACATTGTTAAAAGATGCCAAAGTAATCGCTTGTCTACAGTGTTTTCGTTAAAGATCATGGTACGAGTGAGATTCTTGTCGATGAAGCTGATAGAACTTCCTGCATCGACTAATGCATCCGCGCGATAGTTATTCAGTTTGATAAGAGTGGTTGCTTTTCGTATGCTCGATGGAGCAGCAGCAGAGATGGTTGACAATTGAGAGTCAGCGTCAGTGACATGAGCTTGAGAGTAGTCATCGTTAGTAGCAGCAGCATTTGCGGTGCCTTGGCTTGGCCCATAACTACGGCAAATGTTAGCAAAGTGACCCTTTTTGAAGCAAAGTTGACATACAGTATTATTAGCGGGGCACTTGATCCTTTGATGTAGGTACATTGCCACCGCAAAAGAAGCACCGACGACCACTTTGCGTGGGGCGATTGGGTTGGGATCTGTTTTGGGTATTTGTTGCCGCTAAGTTTTGTTGTGGTAGCTGTTAACCGCCTCTGTGGTCTAGTGGTACAATCACCGTTATCAGACCCAGGGGTCCCGGGTTCGATTTCCAGCGGGGGTACATATTGTACTCGGTTTGGTTGGTGGTAGGAATCGTTGTAAGTCCGCCTGGCTAGCTTCCACCATCTTATCTAAGTCTGACGCCATAACAATAATGTTTTCAGCATTGTTGTGTTCCGGCAGTTAGAGATAAAATAGCCAGTTCCTCAGTGATTGAGGATTCCGGGAGAGGCTAGCTTCCATCTTCAGCCTTATCAATACTTAACATCAGGTATAATGAAGGCTAAGTGGCACCCCCGTCGATCATAAAAATTAAAAAGAAAAAAAAAATGTTCTTGAACCTCGGGCGCTGCGTTAACGGGGACAAGCCACTTAGATGGTAACGATACAGAAAGTATTTGCGTGGTGCTCTCAGCAGATTCTAAGAATATGGATAGATTCAGAGTTTCCTCTAGTGACATTTGTAGATTTTTCTAAAAGTCTTTCTTTGATTTTCAGCGATTTCATCGCTTTCATCGTCCAGCGATGAATGTCCCGCGAATGGTTTCATTTTGATATTCGCTAGTAACATTTTTAAAATCGCATTCACGGGCGAGTATTGGTAAGGGCCCTCGAATATTCCGCTAACGATTCACTAGGCTGTTGTTTCCTGGTAGTCAGGCGATGTCGAGCCAAGGATTATATTACGTCGTTTCTTATAGGCAGTATTGAGAGTAGTAATGGGTTCTTCCTACGTGAGACAGGCTCGAATGAAATTGAATATTAATCTCAAAATGTGATTGACAAGGAGTTGATACTTGCAGTTCTACGTCAAAGCGCTCAGGCCGTAGATATCGCGACATTGACTTTCCGTCAATGTAATATAAACTCATTTGCAAAAAAAACGGGCACCTAAGCAATGAACCATTTCAAATGTTAATATTGCTTTGTTTGATAATTATAGGTAGTTTTATCCTCACAATTTGGTAAATTAATAAGAAAATAATCGTTTTTATCAGTATTTCATAAAATTTAGATACAATTTATGGGAAATAATGCTAAACCTCGCTAGTAGTGTTTTTTTGTTTGTATTTCTGTAATAAAGTAAAAGCAGATAAATGTTTAGTATCGAGTGTGACCCCCTCTAGCTAAAATCACAGCTTGAATTCGTCTGGGCATGCTAGCGAGTATATCCCGGATACTCCGCAGTAATTCAGCTCTCTGATGGTCTGCGGAGCCGGGTGTACTGATCTCACACGCCGTTTCAGAACGACCCAGACATGCTCTATGGGATGGAGGTCGGGACTTCGAGCTGGCCAATCCAAACGACGAATGCCGACCTCTTGCACATACGCATTAACATCGCGGGATCGGTGGGCGCGAGCATTGTCGTCCATAAAAATCGAGTCTTCACCTAGAGCGGCCAATGCGGGTTGTGTGCATGAGGAATTAGAACTTCCGTTATGTATCGATGCCCAGTCAGTGAGCCGTTTTCAATGAAGACTAACTCTGTACGATCCATTGAATTTATTCCTGCCCAAAACATAACAGAGCCCCCACCATAAGGTGTGATTTCTTCGAAACATGCCTCTGCAAAGCATTCTCCTTGTCTTCTTAGCACTCGCCGACGTCGATCTTCACCGAACAGAGATATCCTGGCTTCATCAGAGAACAAAACCCTATTCCAATCTTCTTGAGTCCATGATTCACAATTTCTAGTGAACTCTGTGCTCACGGAGTAAACTGCGTATATTGGCAGCGAGAAGCCTCCTCCTGACCGTCCATAGACTAATATGCACATTTCTTACTTCTTGGAGGTTGTTCTTAAGATCCACATACGAAGATTTGCGATTTCTCAATGCGCGACTCACAAGAAAACGATCATCCCGTGGTTGGGTACATGGTTTTCTTCCAGAACCAGGCCTTCTCTCGACGGAACCAGTCTCCTGATATCGCTGCCGGGTCCTTTGGAATGTCGAGCGACTTACATTTAGCCTCCTAGCCACGAAACATTGGCTGCCTCTTCAAGCAGCGCGATAATTTTGGTAGCTTTTACCACTTTATCTACCATTTTTGATACAGCCAAACAGCAATAAATAAAGCTTTGACAGTCAAGGATATGAAATTAATGGATAAAAATTGAATAAAAGTTATGAAAGTCGATGTTAACTTCTGGAACTTCGCGCCAAAAATGTAGGATAAAAAGGGGTTTTCTGTAAAAATTAGCATCAAATGAAAATTTTAATTTAGAACGTACTTTTTTAAATACAGCATTTTTAAAACCGGCCAGTAACGTGTACAAACGATTGAAACCATTTTGGTATTGTATCTTTTTAAAGATGAATGAAAATCAAAACCGTTTTTTTTGCAAATGAGTGTATTATAAGTCAATGCTTTCCGTCAAATTTTTCGTCAGTCATGATTGAACTCGGTGAAACAAAAAAATTATGTTGAATAAATTGATACAAGTAAAGACAGAACCATAACAATAACCATCGTAAACACTTAGCAATTAGCACAATTAAATGACTAATATAACTTTTGTCGATATCATAATATTTAATTTCCTTATCTCTTCCCTATGGGTGCTCTATTTAGGTCTAATTATTTAGGTGCGCTTCGTTAGGTGCACTTGAAAATAGGTGCGCTTCGAGGATTACCTCGATGTAGCAACATACGTATAAACTAACTTACATCCCAATAAAATAACAATTATAGTAATGATATTAGTCATCAAACACAATCAGTATTGATATGATTTTAAAGGTAACTTTGAACTTTACAACAAGAACTATGAGTAACTATAGTTAACTACTAACTATACACATACATAGTCATCGATGTATTGGGAAATTAATCGATACAAAACAAATACACAGAACCTGCGACTTTATTTCATTCATTTTCCTTATTTGGCAATGATTTCGATGTAGCACTTCACGCAATATCTACTATCCACACTACAGTCGATAAACATACAGACGGGTAAATATAGGTACTTACTTACTTAATTAAATTAGTAAAAAAAGGTATATAGAAGTGGCGAGGGGTCGAAATATGGCGAAGGAAAACCGGACCAAGGACCGGACATTGGGCGCGGAAACCGGTCTTTCCAGAGCTCTCCTTAAACCGCTGTTACGTTTGATAACAGGGGCCATCACTGGCCACGGTAACTTTCACAAGCACCTTTTCAATTTAGGTGTCACTGACAGCCCACTATGCAGAGGCTCCATGGAGGGAGAAGAAACGTCACGTCCTGTTGGACTGTGACGGAGTAGCCCCTTACCGGGCGAAGTACCTCCGAACGCAAAATAGGCGCAAAAAGTCGTCTCTTTGCGGAAACGGCTCGTATTGAATGAAGAAGAAGAAGAAGAACCGGACCAAGATAAATCCACAAATCAGACAATAATAAACATGGAAAAGAAGTTTAAATTTAAATATATATTTTGTTCACTTAACTAAACGGTACGGCAAGGTACTAAACTAGGCAGTACCTATCCTCATTTTAACTTAGGTATTGATGACAATAATTAGTGGCATAATTATTATGATCTGAATGGTGGATCGCTCGGGTGGGTTTTCTATAAGGGAAGCCGATGGGAATCGGTATATAATAAGGACCCTTCGCCACTTAGGTTAGCAGAAGAAACAAAAACTGATAATAATTACTAACGGTATCAAATACTTATTCAAAACTTAGTACTTACCTAAGTACTTAGAATATTCTCTTGTAAGATATAATCTTAATATATATTTTTTTTTTATTAACGACGGGGCTTAGCCTTCATCATACCTGATGTTAAGTATTGACAAGGCTGAAGATGGAAGCGAGCCTCTCCCGGAATCCTCAACCACTGAGGAACTGAATTACTCCATTTGTATAATTAATGTGATCATTTTATGAACGAGGCAAATTAACGTTCACAATACACCGTTTTTTGTACTATGTTTACGTAAAATGTTTTAACAATTATACTTATGACCACATTTCGTCCTTATCAATTAGCATTATGAAATTAAAAAATCCACCGTTGGAACAGGTTGGATCTCTCTTAATAAATAATATAAAACTTACAACCAGTATTTTTAATTTTAATAATATTTAAAATTATCATATAAATACAAATAAGTACCTACAGTGAATTCTCAGATGGGACTCGAACCCACGACCTTTGGAAATCCGGTCCAATGCTGATTTTTTTTCCAATATTTTTCTATTTAAAATTTATCATAAGTATAAAAATAGCATTGAAAAATGCAAAAATAAAAAATCCCAAAAAAGTACCTACAGTACAATATTGAATGTTTTATGACTTGTATCTATTGAAATGCATAAACATAGTAAATAGATACGTAGATGTAGGTACCTACCGTTATTACCTAAAGATTTATAAACATTACTATTTTATAAAACAGTCCAGACTCAAATATAGTTAAGTATGTCTACTTGCGTATTCTTAATAATAAATCTTAAGAAAGAATTTAATAAACGGAAATATTACAAAACCTGATTGGGCTGTTTCTGTCAATAATAGTCCGGTTCATTAGGGCGGCCGCGATCACTATCGTCAATACTTAATGTCAATGACTTTCGGAACACTGTTTACAACTGTAAACCTAGAAATTCGTCCCTTCCGGTAACACTTATAATATCATTGGATATTTAAAACAAAACTTACGTGCGCCAGTCCGTGATAACGCGACCAATAGGACGAACACAAAAGTTTTCTTCATAAACATCATAAGATCATTTGGAGTAAGTTTATATGAGAGGTATTCACCGAAAGACGGTCCGCGTTCGACTGATAGCTTTATTAGTCGACCCTGACTTTGCAACCAGCACGGTGGCTTGAGGTTATCAATATTATTTTGAAAGACAGACGAATCAAAAGCGAAGCGCGCGCTCAGCTAAACCGCTTCACGAGTCGCCTACGCTGGGGTTTTCCTTATACCCGACGACGCGAACGGTTCATGACATTTTATTTATAAAGCAACATGTGTATAATTTCCGTAGTTAAAAACAACAGGTCTTGTAAATATAGTCGGAATTCGCGACTATGTTCATACTGGTTCACACTTCATCTCACAATTAATTAATTATTTGCTCGGAATCGCAATATAATTTAATCGAATCTATGATTATTCTACAATAAGTAGTACCTATTTAGTCTTTACTTCTTAATGTTACTAACATTGTTAAGGTAAGGTTCACCTAACGAGTTAACGACATTGCATCCGATTGATAATTCAACAAAAAATGTCTGGGTGATGGTGTGATAATTCTTTCGACCTTGTTGTTTATGCTACTAAAGGCAAAAACATTATTTAATGCTGTGTCTACACATTATGCTAGAACCAGTTTTAGGAACTTGATTAAATTATTTGTAGTTATTTTGATCCTCCTTGTCAACTTTGTAAGATGGTACCTAGTAATTTAATATTTATTTCTGTGGAAAAAGGAAGAAGCCAAAAATATATTATCCCAAAAGATCGTTAGCGACCCAAAGTCAGTAGCTACCTTAAAATATTTTTATGTACTTACTCTAATAAATTATACCAGATGCATTCTGTTGGCTAATTGAAAGTGTGAGTTACGTTTAAAGATTAAATTCAAGTAATTTCAGTGATAAATAAGACTTTTAGAGCTCCTAAACTTTTTCACTTGTGATTAGAGAAAAAAAATCTCACTGGAGTTACGAAAAATTAATGTATATACTTATACTTATAATAGATTATAATAGAAATTGTTTATTCGCAGAAAACAAGGTACAATTTTAGATCTTGATGATAATTATACAGTTCATACATGTTTTACCGCTCTAGCGATATGCAAACATTCTTAAAAACAGTTCTCAACCAACACTTTAAACATTATCCTTTTAAAACGTATCTACGATCGGAATATTCTGAATATGGCTTGAGGAGTAAATTAAATATGTTTCACCTCACACGCTCGGAAAAGGAGGATTTGTCATTCAGTTTTCGCGTAGAAAGTTGCTTTTTGCGGCCAAGCGCGGCAAAGTACTTTTTTAATTTAATACCTAAAAATATGTCATAATGCGATCAGAATCGTACTAGGATCAATCTCCAAAACGGGCGTATTCGTGTGATCGCTCTGGTACTTTTCAGATATTGATATTTAATAGTAATTATGTATCTCATTAAAAAGAATGATATTCAAATAGTACATTTTTACTATTGGCCTTCACTTTACAAATACAGTTATGGAAATATTTAAGTTCAAAAAATTTCGCGACCAGAGCAAATCATAATTGGTGCCAGAGCGATCATAAATGGTGAAACCAGTGAAACAAAAAAACAAATATTGATAAAATATTGTTTATTTAGTCATATTCAGTATACGTGTAACAAGATTAGGTATATGTTTTTTTTTTGTACGGTGAGACTCTTAGCCTTCATCATACCTGATGTTAAGTATTGATAAGGCTGAAGATGGAAGCGAACCTCTCCCGGAATCCCCAATCACTGAGGAACTGGCTATCTTATCTTTAACTGCCGGAACACAACAATGCTGAAAACGTTGTTGTTATGGCGTCAGACTCAGATAAGATGGTGGTAGCTAGCCAGGCGGACTTACAACAAGTCCTACCACCAACCAAACCGAATACAATATGTACCCCCGCTGGAAATCGAACCCGAGACCCCTGGGTCTGATACCGGTGGTTGTACCACTAGACCACAGAGGCGGATGTAAGAGTAATGTATTATTTTAGAAAAATCAGTCATGCATTTCAAAAATACGGAATATGTTATATAAATATCTACTTTTGGTTTAGTTTCATTTATTTGGACTTAATTAAATAACTTCTAGGTAAGTAAATGAGAAAAAATTAAAAAACTTTTGAAATCAACCATTAATACCTACAGTCTTATAGTTATAAAATGACTTAGACTCATTAAATATTATTTTTTAAAACGTTATTAAAGAAAACTAACGTTTATAAAGAACAAGAAACTATTTGTAATCATATTGCTTAATAGGACTTAGAATCATGACTAAAATAACAGTTTTTTCAAGATTATCTAAGAGATTTGTAATAATTACATTTTCCTTAACTATATCTTTAGTGGAAAGTAAAGAATTAAAAAGAACAGATAGATGATCAGATCAGATTAAAATATTATTGCAAATTATAATGATACAAATTTTAACACCAAGTAAAAAAAATACAATTTATATAAGGCTTAGTTGATCAACAAACTAAGAAAATAAGGTTTATTGGAAGCTCAGAAAATTTAACAGTCATCGGAGTCGGAGTCGGGTAAATCTTCTGCTGCAGCAACCTTTGTCAAGGTGTTATCGTTTTGCATCGAAGATAAAACTACCTCGGAAATATTCAATAGATGGGACTACATCCCAAAAACTGTCCGGCAGGTCCGAGTTGAAGTATAATGATTGTTGACTTTGATTTGCAGTTATAGTCTGTCTATTATTTAGCATTTGTGGGAGCTGAATTTGCTTCTCCAGATTACATTTTTTTTTAACGCTTAACCAGCGAAGGTCGGCTTGTCTTCCTTGATGCCCGTGACATGTTTGTCTTTGAGGTGTTTTGGTTCGAGTCGCTATTAATTTGGTAATAGCCTAAGTGTTTGCCGTGCGGACATTGTATAGCCTCTTGTGAGCAGTTGTCTAAATCGCAGCTTAGTCGCCTCATAGCCAAAACGTTTTTAGTATTTGCTGACCAAATTACCTGGTGTACCATCATAGTAGGTACCCTGAAATTCTTTTATTTCTTGCGGTATTAATATTTCTTTTTCTGATATGGCAAATTCTGCAACTTCTTCCATGATAATTCCTGACACATTTGTTTTGAGAAAACGTTTTCGTATCAGGTATATTTAATCCATGAGTCACCATTTTATCGGCAGTCCTCTTAAGCGTTCCTCCAGCACCATCAGGAGCACCTTTACCGTGACTCTTTTCCGAATAGTTCCTTAAAAGTTCGTTCGAGTCCCGTCAGGGCGACATGAGACAAGTTGCTTTTTTATAGTATATTTACTTGATTAAAAAAAAGTTCCATATAACTTAACGTAGAATTAATATTGCCAGTGTAGTTTTGATATAGGTAATCTGTTTATGGGTTTAGGTTACCCAAAGAAACCCAGGAAAGGTTATAGGCATAGGTCATTGTTTGTCATTCTTACAGTCCGGTACTAAGTACTACTTAAAGTAGATTTATAACGTACAATTAATGCAAAATATCATCGCTCTGGTCTTTTTGGACAGAGTAATCACAGCCATAGCGATCACAAAAAGTCACAAAATCATAAATATAGCCGAATTTAAAAGCAGTAGAAAGTTGTGATTACGTCTCATAAAAAACATCATAACGATCACTTAATTCACATAACAAACACATTTACAATCTTACTATTTAATTTAAATAACGTGCCATAGCAATCATAAAATTCGAGAACCAAATCCAGAGCAATCATGAACTTACCTTCGTAATTTTGGAGCGCAGGAACATGGCACACAGGTATCCTCGTCAGCGGTTAGACCACTACTGGCATTGCCCCGCGGGAGGGGAATAGAGTGTCTATAACGCGTAACTAGGGATGAGCGCGATGTTTTACCTCAGCGCAGAGCGATGAGATAAAATGCCCGGTCACGATTTTAAATTCAAATTGTGGCAAAAGTATTGTTAATATAACTAAAAATATTTTATTACTATGAAGATTAACTATTTGTTATGTAATCTAAATAAGTTGTTTCATACGAACCTTCTCATTAAAAAGTTAAAGAATATTTTTTTCATTCAATCGGGAGTTGGGTCAACCCAGAGCGATCAGGGTTTTAGGGTTTAAGATTTTTTTTTTAATATTTTAAATATTCTTATTCATAATGTTAGCTTTGTATCACGTAGATAAGACACCGAACTGTATATAAAAAAATATTTTGAAAACGTTTTTCGATTTTAAAATGAGTTTATCCAGCCCGACACGAAAAAAAATGCCTCTGGAGATCGACCCACTATTGACCTTTTTGTTACATTTCAAAGATTGAATCCTGAGCGAAGCGAGGATTTCAAAGGTACAAGACGCTAAAAACTTTTCTGCCGAGCGCAACACACAATTTCACCTCACAACAGCGAGGAACATTTTATTTTAATGTTATTTTAATGTTATAAAAACAAAAACAATAAAAAAGGGAGTATTATAGTTAATTCAAAGTTATTTAAAGTAGGAATATATTGTTACTTATAAATAGGAATAAAAACGATTCCGTACAAGACAAACACAATTTAAAAATAAAGATTTATGTCGCAGTCCGAAATCCAATTATAGGTTGTGATCTCACCCAGCCTAATATAAAATTCTTATAACGAATAGTTTAATCTTATTGTTATTGTTTTTATGATTCAATGAACTAAAATAATCGAATAAAACCAAAACGGAGTATTATAATTAATTTAAAGCTATTTAAAATAGGATTCAAATATAAAAAAGAAAACCAATAGTGCGATTCGGAACGCATTATGACATATTTTTGGGTACTAATTTAAAAAAGTACTTTGCCGCGCTAGGCCGCAAAAAATGTGTGTTGCGCTCGGCAGAAAAGATTTTAGCGTCTTGTACCTTTGAAATCCTCGCTTCGCTATATAACCAACTTTCCAGCATTGCATAACAAATAACTATTAACCAACTTGTTACTACCGGCCTTTTAAAAGACCGCATAAGTACAACACAAAAAATAATAATATAATAAAATAATAAAATAAATATGAATAATTTATAAAAATATTAAAGATAATGTGGGTATTTAAGATATTATTAGCGTTGCTTATAAACAACACAAAATTTCCAAATGTCCACTTGGAAAATACATTTTGATATTTATTAAACTGCATACAAAAAGTCATAAAGTTAGAATGCAATATTGATGTCAGTAACATCTGGGTTAAAGATTTTTTACCGGAAGTTGACCGCGGAAACAACCGAAAAATGTTTTGATTAGCCAATTGCGATATAAAGCGTAAATGAATCTGTTTCCTCTGACACACCATACAACATGAAGTTGCCACGTTAGTTTTGAGTCTACCACAATGCCATGAAAAGTAGCAGATGCAGTTTCAATTATAGCCTCACCGCGATGGTGGATGAACAATGGTAAAGGATCACAGTTTTTATTACTAAATTGCATACATTTTGTTTTCGAAACATTTATAATTAAATCATTAATCTGTAATCAGTTTGCAATTTTTTCTAGCTGTGTATTAATCGCATTTTTATAGTCAATATTATTCTTTTTGTGGATAGCCACAGATATGTCATCAGTCAGCAAAGAGAGTGACTGGGTAATAAATACATTTTGGCAGGTCATTTATATATAAAATAAATAGTAATGGCCCCAATAATGCTTCCTTGAGGAACTCCTAATGTATTTATTTTATTTTCTGATTTATAAATTTTAGTGTAGTGTTCATCATTCAGTTTCGTGATTTCCCCACATGGCATCAAGGTAACTCTTGATCCAATCGTAGGCTAGTCCTCCTATGCCGTACAGTTCGAGTTTAGTCAAAAGTGTGGAGTGGTTAACAAAATCGAATGCCTTACTCATATCGTACAGTATTGTAGTTACAGGGACTTTTCGGGTCATTAAGGTTGACACAGTTTGAGCTAAAGAAAAAAATGCAAGTGCATTCGACCTTCCTTTCCGAAACCCGTACAGTTCCTCTGTGAGTATTTTGTACTTCGTTAAAAATTATGTAACTCTTGAGTGCATGGCCCGTTTCAAATATTTACGCCATTATTGGAATGAGCGCTATCGGTCTGTAATTATGTACTTCATGCCTATCTCCACGTTTAAATCGAGGCTTGGCTATGGAAACTTTTAAAGCCGTTCGAAATTTGCTGTCGATAAAGCATTTATTTACCAAATATATCAATAACGGAGCCAACTCCCTTGCACAAGACTTCAGAACAGAATAGTAGTTTGTATTATTTAGAGACGCAATAATCTTAATTATCTCGTTTTCGTCCGTTGGGGTCAAAAATGTTGATGTGGGACTTCAGAGCTTTCGAATTTGCCGGGTTACTAGCCCCATTTTCATAATTTATAAAACAATCATTGAACAAATTTGCTATATCTGAAGGTCTATCTATTTTATTGTCTTTTGTTTATATCTTGTTTATTATATTATGTCAATTATGTGAATCGTTATTTTTATTTATAATTTTCCAAGCAGCTAAATACTTATTCTTGGCGCGATTTATATATTTCGCTTTTTTTTGTGACATTGCATGCAACGTTTTTGAGTATTTTTTGTATTACAGTTTACTACCATAGGATTTCTTTTTATATGTATAGACGTATAGAGGAGAAAACGAAGACTGTTCAGATAAAAATAGTGCGCAGCTGCAAGCTAATGAATAACTGGTGTTAAAGAGATGTTAACCTCCTGATGTTGACGATATGATGGATCTTTAAATAAGTGCAATCTGGCCCAGTAGAATAACAAATTCAAAATCTCTCTAAATATCTAAAGGTTTTTTTTATAAACCCCCTTCAGAAATGGATACGCAGACACAGAGGGTTGTGATACCGAAAACTAACAGCCTTATCACTGACTCCTGAAACTGAATGTGATAGGCATATTTTGCTAGTATTTTTTAGGCACAGATTTAAGCGCAAATTTTCCAGTGCGATAAAAAATGAAAATCCTCATTCCTATGTACGTTTCAGGTGTATTGCTAAGCCTTTTCTACCCCTTGAGTAAGAAAAAAATTTATGCAATTTTCTTCGCGAAATCTTACTGAATTACACAGGATTTTGATCCCGAGTAATCTGCATCTATTACACTACTACTATATAATACAACTTAGTCCTTGTCATCATTTTAATGATCGTAGGAAAAAAAAAAAAAAATTTGTTTTATGAGGTTTGTACACCTCTTTTCGCACTTAATTCACCCGCATCAGCATCAATAGCACATGTCAAAACAATACCGGCTGATGAAAGTAAAATCTCAAACACAAACTCATTAACATTTATTCCATCTAGGCTGTGACAAGCACTTGTGAACGTCAAAGAAGCTACGCCATCGGTTCACAAAACCCACGGTGGGAGACCTTATAACGAGAAGAACCGGCAAAAAACTCATCAACATCGCTACACTCAGCCATATTATTTTAGGGTACGTAGAGCGACCCATCTCACACGACCCCACACCGCAAAGAGCACATAGTCAAGCTACCTAGAAGTATTATAACTTTTTAATTTTGCATTTTACAATGCTATTTTTATGTGTTTAATATTAAACAAGAAAATATACTAGAAAAAAGCAACTTGTCTCATGTCGCCCTGACGGGATTCGAACCCGCATCCTTGGGATTCATCTTGGGATTTGGGATAAGGTAGTAGAAAAATTTATATGCGGAAAATTACAAAAAAAATATTCAGAAAATAGTATTTTGTCGTCGCTACAATATGGTTTTCAGCCAAATAAAAGCACTACGCTGCTGTCTCACTTTACAGATGAAATCAACAACTACTTAAACGAGAAAAAACATATTCTAATAGTGTTTATAGATTAAAGTAAGGCATTTGATACGTTACGTCACGATCTGCTAATTGAAAGGCTAGGCATCAGCAATGTAAGAGGCAAACTGCTGAAATGGTGCAAAAACTATCTCGATGGCCGCAGCTACCAGGTTAAAATAGGAGACATGCTTAGTGAAGAGGTAAAGGTTACTGAAGGTACCGCGCAAGGGTCAGTTATTGGTCCCTTGCACTATTTAACTTATGTGAATAACCTAAATCACGTCATTAAGCACTGCACTGTCTACCAATTTGCTGACGACACGTGTTTGGTAGCAACCGATAAAGATCCCATTGTTGCACAAAACCGGATACAAGCAGACTTTACTGCAATATGCAGGTGGTCGCACGATTCAGGGCTGGTCCTTAACGCAGATAAAACTAAGCTTATGTTCGTCCACTCTAGTCGCAATCATTATTTTTGTAGTAAACCCGTTAAAGTAGTAGGCCACAGTCATGATTGTCTTCACGCAAATCTACCATGTTCTAGCAGCTGTTTAGAAATTGAGCAAGTAACTGAGTATTCATACCTTGGCTTGGTGATTGATAATAGATTCAATTGGTCGAAACATTTAGATAAAGTATGCAACAAACTAAGAGCCATCTTGGCAAAATTTTATATAATTAAATGTAAAGTACCATTTGATATTCTACTAACAATGTATAAAACATTGGTAGAAAGCATTATATCCTACGGTCTCAGCAGCTATGGCCGTACATATAAAACATATTTAGAACAAATATATAATATTCAGTATAGGCTTCTTAAACTGTTGGTTCCCCTCAAAATAAAAATTAAATATTCAGAGGACCCCGCTGGACTTTTTAAGTACTGTGGAGTTTTACCTATATCCGAGTAAGTTAAATATAATTTACTTCTCGAAAATTACTTTAACGAAGAAATTCAAGTACCGATAAATCACAAAATAGCTACTAGAAAAATAACTAACAAAGAACTTTATATTCCCGTATCTAACAACGAATACGGTAAAAGAACATCTCAATATTTGATACCCCGTCTTATGAATAACTTACCAATCGCAATCAAAGATAAAATCAAACATAATAACATTAAAAGAATTCTTAAAGTATATTTCCAAACTTGAAAAAAAAATTTGTTATGTCGAGGAATAGGAGCGACCTTTTTATGCGAGCGCACACGCACAAGTGCACTCTTGTTCTATTGATTTAATGCATGCGCTGCTGTCTTGAAACTCGTCGTTTTTTCTTTCTTTTTGGGCTTAGATTAATAACTCTTCGGCGTTATTATTCTAAGTTTTTGGGTATGGGCACTCGCTCAAACATTCTGTATGATAAATACTTACGTGCACCTACCCGTTTGTTTAAAATTAATTATGTTTTATAATTCTGTTGTTGGTGCTCTTTATTAAGTTATTTTTGAGAACCTAGTATCTAGATAAACTTAATTTAGGTTTTAAGATGCTACTAAACCATGAATGTAACATGTTTATTGGCAAATGAATAAATGAAATGAAATTACTTACATAAAATTCAAAATGAATATACTTAAAAACCGGTGGCGGATGGCGCTAGCCGCTATAATCAGATTACGTATTTTTTGATACTGATATAAATTCTAGAAATCAAGCCATTTTTATGACCTTTATTTGCTCAATATTATTATCAAGGAAAACTTTTACGTAAACAGCCAATTTATTAGTTAAGCTTATCTGAATTACGCATTTAATTAAAATATGAATAAGCTAAGCTATCTTAAATGTTTATTTTCCTGTAGATACTTAAGTTGTGGATATTTTTGCTTTTGAATAGGCACACATTTCTTTGTACTAATACCTCAGTGAGGCATAAACAATGAGGACAAAACAAAGTCAGAGCTAATGGTAAAAATAATTCTATGGTCTCAATCCTACAGCATCTTATCCTACTTAATTTAAATGCGAAAGTTTGTGAGAATTTTTCGAAGGATATTACTCTTTCCCGCAAAAACTACTGAACGGATTTGTATGAAATTTAGCACACAGATAGTTGATAGCGTGGATAAAAACATCGGTCGTAGGACACTTTATATCCCGATATTCCCACGGTAACGAGAACTACGCGAGTGAAACAGCGAGTGGCAGCTGTATAAAATACTCTTGATGCGGTCAATAAAGTGACCTATATTTATAACATGAATTCATGTTAAGCTTAGCTTTAGAAATGAACTTTGATACATATTGTTCATATTATTATAAGTATAATTAATGAACATACCTTTTTTAGAATTTATTCTGCGTCATACCTTTTTGTCTCCACTACCACAATGCCTAAAGAAGAGGGTCTTTGATCAATGCGTCCTACCGTCATGACCTACGGAACCGAAACGTGGAATATGACGATGGTACTGGCCCACAGATTCCACACGTTACAACCGCCTCTGTGGTCTAATGGTAACACCACCGGATCCGACCCAGACGATTTCCCGGATTCGATTCCCAGTACATACATATTATACATATTATACCTACCCGGTTTGGTTGGTGGTAGGGTGGTAGGACTTGTTGTAGGTCCATCTGGGCCCGTATTCTCTATGACCATTTACTGATTCCATGCTCAAACCACGCCAATGACGTATTAGGTTTCGACATTTTCAAATTCGTCTTCTCTATGGCACTTACAAATTATAAAGTTATTTTACTTGTTTAATAACTATACCTACAATTTGTGACTGTCATGTTGTACAATAACTATATAACTTGTGAGTGTCATGGAGAAAACAAATTTTAAATAGAAACATATTGGAAAAAATCAATTCGGTCACAAGTGAATTCTCAAATGAATTCTCTCATTCATAATAAGTATAAAAATAGCATTGAAAATGCAGAAATTCAAAAATCACTTGTGAAAATGTCAAAACTGTCAAAACCAAACGGCGTGGTTTGAGCAAAGAATCGCTAAGTGGTCATAGTGAGGTAAACGGCCCAATAACCGTTAAATTTCGAACTTCACCGACTTTGCGGGTCTGCTATTTTATAATTAAAAGGCACACGGAATTGAAATTAGGCTGATTTGATAAGGAATTTATTAAAGTTTATGTATCGAATGTCTTTTTGTGATTAACTAAAACGTTCAATAAATCATGGGAGAGAGCCAATTGTACCAGTAACCGGCAGATTTGTACTAGTGCCCGTCATCTTGTCCCAAAATCCGGTAAATTTTAGAGCGATTTTGAACTTTATTCCCCCGAGGTTAAAGTCTATAGAAATGTCATTATTTAGTTCCTATATCAATTGAAAGCTGTAAGGATATAAAAATACTTATATAAAGAAAGCGTGTGTTTAATAGTCTGCTAATTCTTACTTATACTCGTACCAAATTTATTTATCTAATATTATATATATTATTTATAGGACCTACAATGTATGTAAATCCTTCTTAAACATATTTAATTAATAAAAAAACTTACAATCTTCATTTTAATCAGTCTTATAATAAGATTGTATTAATAATAATAAAAAACATATTTATGAGATCAATAATAAAATGTATGTAATAAAAATCATTGGCCATAAACTCATAGAATTACTCTCCCGTCATCTATCCTTTTGGTGTACACCCTAATCCTCAATCATCAGGTGCAGTCTTTGATATTTTATGTGGTATTGTTTTTTATCTAAACAATAACATTGGGATGCCAATTCACCAGCGGCGTTTACTGGGATCAGGACTGTCACACACTCTTTTTCATATACCGTTTATAATTTTTATGATTAATATTTCTGGAGATAACGTTGTAAACCTTTTGCCCCGCTTAGCCAATACTCTGTTATCATTCGGCGATAGAAAAAGCGCTTAGATCGCAATTAAGAGTTTCTATGGGCAGTTATATTCTATGCAGGCACCTGTTGAAAGCAAGGCTAAAGTCCCGATACTTCACCGAAGATATCCCGGACGTCGTCAGCCTGTATGAGATTAGTATGGCTCTCAAACAGCTTAAAAACAACAAGGCGGCGGGCGATGACGGAATCACTACAGCACTTTTGAGAGCTGGTGGTAAGCCGATACTCAAAGTCCTCCAGAAGCTTTTTAATTCCGTCATCGTCGAGGGCAAAACGGCGAGGGCATGGAATATAAGTAGGGTGATTCTGTTCTTCAAAAAGGGAGTTAAGACCCGTTTGTAGAACTTCAGACCCATATCACTTCTAATCCATGTCTATAAGTTGTTTTCGAGAGTCACAACGAATCGTCTCGCTCGCAGGTTCGACAACTTCCAGCCTCCCGAACAAGCCGGGTTCCGAAAAGGCTTTGGCACCATAGACCACATCCATACGCTGCGGCAGGTTATACAGAAGACCGAGGAGTATAATTTGCTACTCTGCTTGGCGTTTGTCAACTATATAAAGCCTTTGATTCGATAGAGACGTGGGCGGTGCTGCAGTCTCTCCAGAGGTGCCAAGTGAACTATAGGTATATCGAAGTGTAAAGGTACTTATTTGAACATGCCACCATGTCGGTCCGATTACAGAACCAGAGTACAAATCCCATCCAACTGCAGTGAGGTGTGCGACAGAGAGATTTCATTTCTCCGAAACTGTTCACAGCTCGTTGGAGGACATCTTTAAGCTCTTGAACTGGAAAGGACTGGGCATCAAAATCAATGGCCAGTATCTATCACACCTTCGTTTTGCCGATGATATAGTTCTTATGGCTGACCTTGAGGACCTGAACACAATGCTCAAAGATCTCCGTAATGCTTCCCAAAGAATGGGTCTTAGGATGAACATGGATAAGACGAAAATCATGTCAAATTTCCATGTTGTACTCACTCCAGTTTACCTTGGGAACACTACACTCGAAGTTGTTGACGACTACGTTTACCTTGGACAGACAGTCCAGTTAGGTAAGTCCTTGAGAAAGAGTAAAACTTTGTGAAAGAGATCTCTCGTCGAATCCAACTCGGATGGGCAGCGTTCGGGAAGCTCAGTAAAATCTTCGCATCCGACTTTGCTCAGTGTCTCAAAACGCAACTTCGTCTTTGACTAGTGTGGCATGGCATGGCATGGCAGTGCAGTGAAACGTTGTCACTAACTATGGGTCTGATAAGAAGGCTCAAGGTCACACAGCGTGCAATGGAGAGAGCTATGCTCGGGGTCTCCCTACGTGATCTAATCAGAAATGAGGAGATCCGTAGGAGAACTATCTTTAGTCCATCCGACCACGTACAAATTGCAAGGGGGGTGGATGGGCTTGAAATTATTCTGGAGTTTCATCGGACCACACGTGGGGTTTAAATCATGGGTTCCGTTGGTAAAAAATCAGATGTTTAATGTAAAATAAACCTTAAGTCAATAACTTAAGAATCATGGCGGCCTTTGGGACATTGATAATATCATGACCAAGATTCCGGCAAAAATAAATAGGTACACGATCAAAGGAAAATGACTCCTATTACATGTCCATAAAGGTATATTAACGGGTTTCGGTACAACGGGGCGTAAGCGGTGCGTTGTGTGTATCGAAACCCGTTAAAATATTCTCCATATTGCCGGATACTGGGCCAAGAGTGGTTTGAGTGTAAACGTTTAATGCAAAAATAATTACTTTTTAAAGTAAATCACGTCAAACAATAGGTTATATTGATAGGTAATTTCTTCTTCTATTATGAAAAAATAACACACTTACCTAAAAGTAATTCGTATCCCTGCAACAACCATACGAATCCGATGTGGTCGTTCCTTAGTTTAGTAACTGAATCTCCAAGTTTTGTCAATTTTTGTTAGAGTCAAATTTCATCGCCGCATATCTTTGGACGCTGTTACTATTTACGTGAGTGTTGTCATTATAATCATTAAAAAAAATACAAAGACATTGGTGCCGTCATTTATTCTTTTTTATTGATTAGTAGAAATTAATTAACGTAAAATATGTCACCAGCTGCCGGGCACTGGGACACTGACGGCAATAGGTGCGTCTCCCTTACCACCATTCTTGTCTTGGTCTGACGCCATAGCAATTATGTATTCAGCGTTATTATGTTCCGGCGGTTAGGGAAAAGATACGAGTAGCTAGTTCGACAGTGGTTGAGGATTCCGGGAAAGTCGTGCTTTTACCTTCAACCATAACGTTACTTAACATTAGGTATGACGCAGGCTAAAAGTCGCCCTGATGTTCATAAAAAAAGTTACTCAGCGAGCGATGCAAAGGTCGATGTTGGGGATCTCGTTAGAGGTAAAATCCGGAACGAGGTCATCCGACAGAAGACCAAAATGACAGACTTACCTACGGCCGAATACTCATACTTACGCTTTTTAATTTTGAAAGGTTCTTAAACATGAAAAGTTGATTTATGAATACCGCATGGTGTTAAAGCAGCTCTCAAGGTGTAGTAAGCTGAACATGTAGTTCTCGAATGGAAACCACGGCTCAGCAAACGTTGTGTATGAAACCACCAGCAATATGGACCGAGCGACAGTAGTGTTGTGTGAGGCGGGTCGTTTCCCTCAAATATGGTTGAACGAACTATGGCCGGTTCAAGCGTCATGCTCATGAACGGGTGCTGCCAGTGGGGATGGGTCTGCTCCCGTCTGCTAGTGTTAAAATGTGTTGAATTATAATATATTTGCACTGTAACCTGGCTTCTATGGCACTGCCTACTAAAAATAGCAAATAACCAACCAAATTTCATCCAATTCCGTTAAGAAGTTTTTCAGTTTAGATATATGTTACAAAAATACAAATATTTCCTCTTTAAAATTTTAGTTTGGACTTAGTGAAATCTTAATCCGTTTGGACGCACTGTTTTAACGATATTCGCGAAAAATTCAAAAGCGGGAACTGTACCCCCATAGAGCGAAGATAAAAGTTGTAGAAAATTTTATGAGCTATCATTACATAGAAGGATTTGCTTTATGACGCACCGTTTCATAGATATTTGCGAAAATCTCAAAAGTGGGACCTTTCCCCTCCTCCCCCCAATCTAGCGCACCTCCTAAACGCGGGGACTTTTAGTATATTTACTGCCTTAACACCCTGAACAACTTTCTGAAAAACATTCTATAGGTTCCAGCTTCTCACGCACTCTTAAACTCTTTTGTTGGGTAGACTATTGGACTATCAGTTGAAGTTTTTTTTTTTACATGCAATAGGCTTACTCTTGGCCTCATTCTAAATCGTGAGATTTAAGAAGAGGCCGAAAATGGAGCGAACTTGCCTAGAAAAAGCCTATTCACTCGAGCTTTAAATACACCAGGGTTATAAGCTCCCGTAAACACAGACGCAGGCAGGGAGTTCCACTCCCTGGCTGTGCGCACAATAAAAGATGAGTTATTATAGTTGAAGAAATAAAATAAAAAAACATTGTGTTCTCTGTCAGGTCAAGCACTTCTGGGACTAAACTCGTAGCTTTTTTGACATTCATAAGTGCTTGTAACAGCCCAGACTGAATAAATGATATTGAGTTTGAATTTGACAACCTTTCTCAGGTCTTCGGTCAATATAGCAACTTCTTAAGCCTGTTGAATCCAGGTTCACATAATTTGGTAAAATAATTTCTGACCATTTAAATTGAAAGGGCTTTCAAATAAAACAGAAATTATAATAAAAACCTGTACTACGCCTGTTACTTAATTTTCACAATTTTATTACACATACTCGTACAATATACCATTAAAATAGGACTACTACAAAGATTTATTTTTATCTTCCACATCTGTCTGGTTTACCAAAGTGCCTAGCTAAGTCATTGAACAATTTCAAACCCACTGTGAAGAATAATATACTCTTGAATAGACCCCATTTAAACCGGTCTTCTTTCACTTGCTGCCAGAAGATCCATGTGCTATCCCAGGCCTTCATCAAAGTGGAGTAGAACGAAGCAGTCGCCGTCTAAAAATAAAAATTTTGAGATAACTACTTATACTTCCTTATTTGGTATTGTCTGCAAGGCATGGAAACGTGGTGTCAGTTCGCTTCGGAGTCAGTCATCTCTTCCAAAGGTGGAGCCGCAGCAGTTGTGAATATAGGTCTTCTTAAAGGATGATTTTGTGACGTTGTTATAGTATTCACCAAGATTTTTGACACTGAGAGAAGGCTCATACAAAATAAAATGAAATTGTAATGGTTTTTATCTATCTAAATAAAGTAAAATATCAACCAACTTTTCATCGCTCGACATTAATACAATATTTATACTACAAAAACGAGCTATAAGGGCATTGACTTATATATTACTAGCGTAAGGACCCGGCCAACGGTGCTAAAAAGCGTGCCAAATCGTTGGCCCTAAAATATCAGTTTAGGGCCAACGATGATTCAGTTGTCAACGGGAGACTGAAGTTGAAAGACGTTGGCTGTCATTTCATAAAAATTACGAATTTGTGTAGTAAAATGGTGCAAAAATTATGACCCAATAGTTAAAAAGGTCCGTGGAATATCGTATCATCCGTAAACAGCTTTACATTATTTTTTTTGCATGTCTAACAATTTTATTTAAACGATATTATCTGGCTTATGAATTGTTCGACGACAGTCTTAACCCTAGAGTGGTCGAGTACAAAACTACCTGATTGGTCGCGTGGAATACAGGTGTAAATATGCCAAATATAATTGAAAATAGAGAAAAATATCTTATTCTTCCGAAGTTAATATTGTCATAATATTGACTGTCATACTAAAAACCTAAGTTCAAAATATCTATGTACTGAATTCAGAAAGTATTAAAGTTTGAATAACGTGACCCCCGTTTCCACTGGCGAAACATTTTCAAGAAAACATGATGTGAACATATAAAGCGGCCACTGAGAGAATGCATTATTTGACAGCTCCTATCGAGAGCCATTGCTTGGTTATCCCATTAGCAGCCGCATTTTATTTTACATGTTTTTCTTGTAAAATTAAATGTTCTCGCTACTGGGCTCGTGTTGACACTTCATACAACCCAGTCCAGTCCAGCACGGACTTGCTGTCTATTTTCGGGCAGTCAATATAATTTGTGCGGGCAGTCTGACTTACTGCCCAATCTTGTCTACACATACCCAACCGGGTATGTGTAGACAAGATTGGGCAGTGGATTGAATTTCGGACCCAGTAACCACTGGGTCCGAAATTCCGAAAAACTAAGTTCAGTCTCTGGCATCGTGTCAATCACGCACTAATTTGAAGGAGTATTGAAGGGGTCGCGCGCATTATATACGTCAGTGTAGATTGACTTCGAGGAATAAATATCTTTAGAATATTATAAACATCATAGAGTAGCACCATAAAATGTTTTCGATTGATATTATTTGAAGCTATTGTAGATAAAGCATTTTCAAGAAGTTAATCTATTTTCCCGTATAGTGAGCAAAAATGCGAAAATTGTGATATTGTGATGTTATTCTACGGGGATGAGCAAATGTGTAATCCATGCGACCACTGGCAGGGTTAATGGCAGTAGATGAAGGCACTAGAGATGGGCCATTATTATAAACGATGCAAAAGAACTGAATGAATGAATCATTTTAGTCTAGTATGAAAGGAGTCGGTTCAAAATTCCCCTGACAAGCAGCTGGCATAATGCGAGATGTAATCAGTAAAGCTTAAAAATCCAAATGTCCTCGCATAATTATAGAATTTGTAATGCTAGCCAATATTTTATATTAATTTTTAAAATAATATTTTACTATGAAACGAACGTATTATTGACATAACGCCAGTGCAAAAACTTGTAGGCTGTCAATGGAACTAAAACTAAGAAACTAAGACCAAAATGTAACTAAAGTATGAAAACTCTGTCGCTTCCACCGATTACCGCTAGTGGCGGTAGTATTTGTAGAAATATTCACATTTTAACAGCTGCATTTTAGTGAAGTCTTTTTATGGAAAGCTGGCTGGATAGTCGCCTTTAGTTCCATAGTTAATTAACTCAAAAAACGATAGTGAAGCGAAAATATAGGTAGGCTACGAACGCCGCGTATCAATAGCAAGATAATTGCACGGGTTACGGTGCTATTACCTACGTCTAATATTGCATTAAAGTTTGTTGTTATTCATTAAAATGCACTTAAATGGAAAATATTGAGAAAATACCCTAAAGCCCGTCTATAAGATGATTATATTCTTTATAAAAATATTTTTCGTTTATTTCTATATAAAAAAAAATGCAGTGATGACAGATTGGACAAAAAATTTAATTTTAATTTGAAACAAGCCTTTTTTATTTTAAATTAGTCAAACAATATTTAAAAATAGTACTAGGTCCCTAAATAAACTGGATGAGTGATAGATAAAATAGCTCCAATTGAACGAAATCGTTCACTTCTGTAATCTTTTTTGCCCACCTCTAATACACCTATGCGATGGAAGAAGTTCGAGTGAGTTGTTCACAGATGGCTCTGATTTTACTGGTATGAAACAGTTTTATGTCAGATGTTCATATGGGCGCATCCTTCCTTTTGAAATCATTGTATAAGGGCCATTTATCAACTGGGTTCCAGAACGTCACTTCGGGAAAAATTTAGAGGAATTGGTATACTGACAGCTGCTTCTCAATTTATTTTAAATTGTATTCTTTTTGTACGGCGTAATATCAACCTGTATACCAAACATGGTGATTTGCACGATCGTAATACTAGAAATAGAAATAAACTTATCATGCATCGGTACCGATTAAAGAAAGTCTGTGGATCTTTTATGGGTCTAGGTATACGTATCTATAATAAAATTCCAGATAATATTTTAGACTTGCCTTTCGAAAAGTTTAAGATGAATGTAAAAGATTGTCTTCTCAAGAAAGGATATTATACTATAAAAGATTACTTGAATGACAAAACAGCATGGTTATAAATATTTCGTTTTATTTTTCGAGATTGTAGCCGTGTCATTCAATTAGTGTTTAGTAAAGTGTTAGATTCAACTTTTAACGCAGGTAGCTTGAGTATGTCGTGCTCTCTTTAAACATTTCTGCGGTGGTGTCGTGTGAGGCGGGTCGTTACGTTCCATAATATGGTTGAGCGAAGCGATAGCTGGTTCATACGTCATGTTCGTGAACGGGTGCCGCCAGTGGAAATGGGTCTACTTCAGTCTGCTTATCTTAATATTGTGCTTAAAGGTTAAATATTTTTTTTCTAAAATAAATTGATACTGACCTGTATGTTCCTCACAACTAGCAGTACAGTAATCTTGTAATGCGAGAAATGTTGTAATGTATGATAGATAAGTCTTTCTTTGCCAGTTGAAAATTGTTTACGGTTACAATAACCATAAAACATTTTTTGTGATGGAAATTCTGATATGTTAAGGTCACTTTTCAATTTGACGACTCTGTATGAAATAAAACAGGGAGAAAAAAACAGCCCTTGACGAGTTTCTTGCCGGTTCTTCTCGTTACAAGGTCTCCCGCCGTAGGGTTTGTGAACCGATGGCATAGCTTCTTTGACGTTCATAAGTGCTTGTAACAGCCTAGACTGAATAAATGATATTGACTTTGACTTTGACTACGATGCATCTGAGCATTTTCTTGGTTACGTAAGGTTGTGTAACTAGTTTTCAATAATTTATACTGGTGACAATAGAAGACTAGACGCGCTAGATGACTTCATAAAAAATTTTTTTGAGAAGTCAAATAATTAAAACAACGATGTTGCATAAAATTTTATGAATACACTTAATTATTGAAATTTCCAAAGAAAACTGAATGTAGGTTATGTAGGTTTATTAGCAGACGTCAAGGCAAATATATTTATTACAAATGAATCAGGAACTCGGGATTTCCCTAGCTAAATTTGTTAAAAGCATAAAATATTGTAGCGTTATTAGTATAAAATGCATATATACGTTGTTATAAAAATGTCGGTAAAGGATTTCCCTAAGATAAGCACGAAACGGGGAAACAGAAAGTGATATTATAGTTATTAACATACCTATTATCTACTAAGGTCAATCAATAAATACTAAAATAATGTTATAATAAGAAAGCTAGTTTAATTGTTTATCTGAACGTCCTTATTTCTGGAACCACCTGTCGAATCTGTGCCAATTTTCTAGGAAGGCTATTAAACATCGCTCTATGATCCTCAACGTGAGCTAAGCCGCGGGTGACTGTTATTATAGGAGAAATACAGACACGGAAGGACTAAAATCTTTTAAAGCCAGGAATATTCTAGATTTCTTAGAAGCCCCCAGGCTAAAATAATACATAACTAAACAGGCTACTAGCCTACATCTAAATGTAGGCTAGGCAGCAGTTTAGCAATGTAACAGTAACTACAGTTCTCACTGGCGTTGCAAAGACCCAAGCTCTCATAAATAATATTAGATAGTTACTTGTGTATTGGGATGTGAAGCTTGAGGTCCTCTTGGACATGATGCTACACAAACTTCGCTATTTTGTCTTGAAGCTGTAGAGGACAAAGGTCCAGAGGCAAAACCGCAACCTTCTTTTATCATATCAGACATGTCGGGCCGCAAACACTTCGGGATTTTTGAAAGTGACCTTCGAGCATTTGATGTGCCAGTGTTCTGGTTGATTTTGCAACATGGTTCTTCCAAATTGGTTGACGACATATCATTTCGGCCACAACGAAGACGTTAGAAAGTAACGATTCCTGCCTGGATCGTTTAAGGCTTGATCAGTCTTTATTGATCCAATCTGTGAAATCGTTAACCTTTTTTATTATTATCTTCAATACCATTTTCTACTTCATATAATGTTAGAATGTGCATTTTCATAAATGGTGATATTTATTTTTTCTTAGTTTGTAACAAGATTGATAAAGCAGAATAATCAGCAGCAAGCTGATTATCCGCTATAATATAAATTATTCACTTTACATCTTTACTCATATAAACAAAGACCGTTTATGACATCTTTTTGACAATAGCACAGACTCTAAGCAAATAATACCTAAAAACAGCATGGAATTAGTTGTACGCATGGAATTAATAAATCCATCGTTGTACGTAGTACTTAATAATTCCATGATAGACACTCCTATAGATCAGCAATAGAATTTCTATTCTTAATTCTTGATAAAATCTAGATCAATAAAAAGAAACTAATTTATAGACCAATGTCAAAGTTATACTGAAATGAAGCCAAAACGAATGAATAAAAAAAGTTATAAAAAAATAAGCCCTTTGTGCCAGCGTCGCATCGTTGTCGATGGTGTATTCAACATTGCACTTCTATACATTTTATTTTTCTTGTCTTTGCTTGCACCGACTCCAAAAGGTTTATTGTATACTTTTGAAGTCTTTTAAGTTTTTTTTATTAGACAATGAAGTTAGAATAAGTCCATTAAGTAAATTAGTAAGTAGGACAATGGTATTGTATACTGAAATAAAACATCATTACCGTAGATTCTTCTTTACTTAGGAAAACGATAATACTTTCAAGATTACCCGAAAACTACTGAACCAAAAGAATTTAATAATTTAGGAACAATCCTGATTTATGATTAAGTATTTAAAAAAAATTTAAGGTTACTTACCCAAATTATAATAGTTATAACAAAAACTAAAGATAAAAATTGTAAAACTGTACATAAAGTAATAAAACCATACTCTAACCAAACATGCTAAGATAGAATGTAGAAATTATTACTATTAAAGCATATCTTGTTTTTTTTACTTGACCACCTAGATTTTTAAACCTACAAAACTGAACACAACACAACCGATGCAGATACAACTGATTTATTTTATATTTTTAAGTTACAGTATAAAAGTAAAATTAAAAAATTATATTATCTTTAAAAAAATATATAAACACCTACTCGAAAAGTTCATAAGCCTTTTGGAGTCAGTGCCAGCGAAGGGAGCGATGATGGTACATTCTATAATGCGTATTTCTATACTTTTATTTTCTTGCCTTGACTCCAAAAGGTTTATTTTTATACTTTAAGGAGTCGGTTTTTATTTTGTGTGTTATTTGTATTAAAAAAAAGCCGACTCCTAAAAGTATAAAAATAAAACTTTTGGAGTCAAGGCAAGAATATAAAAGTATAGAGCAAGTAAGTCCCATACGTACTTCACTTCAATGTAACCATTGCCATCGCCCCATCGCCATTGCTTTGCGATGTTTGCGCAAGTATAGCAAGCAAGTATTTTCAAGATTTCCTGAAAACTACAGAACCGGTTTCAAAATTTCAAAAAATGGGATTGCGCGATTGCTTAAGTAAAGTAATCGTATTAATTTGATAGTTAGTTTATTTGTACAAGTTGTAGAGAGTTTGACAATTAAAAAGTTTAATAACATACAATATGAACTGTCAAATGATTACGAACACCGCAATAGTTTAGGTATCTTAAAATTAATGGTCATTCAGCAGCAATCTTAGTGGATGTTAACATTCACCAGTGAGTGTATCTTATCTTAACATGCACTGCACTTCTGACATTCATAGTAAGTATATACACAAGAAAACAACAAGGAGAATTACTACTTTTCTCGTTTTGCATAGCAGAAAACATTGCTATAACGTGGAGACAAATAATAAATCATAAATCTTTGCATAGGATATTGTAGAAGGTAAACATAAGAAAGTTATTTTTTAGAAGATGTATTGTGGTCTTAAAGCATTGGTAAAGGAGTGGGTCTCTTAATAGGTTGGGGAAAAAGTTTCTTCGCATTTTTTTAGAAAATTTAAAACATTTTTTTATAATTATAGTTTATTTACATTAAACTAAAGTATGTAGGTGCCATTTTGTTCGATAACTTTTTGCCATCTTGTAGGTAGGGACATGATCCCATTGCTATAAAAATTTTGGGGCTTCTGATCAAAAAACCGCGACAAGCGTTTTTGGCAGTTCTCTCGTGATGTTAACCTAACACTGACAAAATAATTCTGACACCGAAACAGGTGGAAATCTGAAGGTGCAAGGTCAGTACTATACGGCGGATGCGTTAACACCTCCCAGCCAAACTCTCTTAATTTTTGTTGAGTGGCTAAAGATGTGTGAGGTCTAGCGTTATCATGATGAAAAACCACACCCCTTCTGTTGATTAATTCCGGCCGCTTTCGTTCAGCTTCTTGCTTTAATCTCATCAGTTGTTCGCAGTAGATTTCATAATCGATGCCTGCCTGGTGGTAAAAGCTCATAATGAATAATGCCCTTCCAATCCCACCACACACACAGCATCACCTTGTTGCGAGTTAACCCGGGTTTTGCCACAGTCTGTGAAGCCTGACCGGCCTTTGACCACGACTTTTTTCGTACGTTCTTGTCGTACGTGATCCACTTTTCATCACCAGTTATCAGCTTATTCGAAAATGTTTCGATTTCATTACGTCGTAATAAAGAATCACAAATGAGTACAAGGTTCATTAGGTTACTTTCAGTGAGCTCGTGCGGAGGTACCCAAATGTCGAGCTTTTTTGTGTACCCAGTTTTTTCAAATGCGCCAAAACTGTTTTAAGTTCTTCAGCTACGTCGTAACTACTGATATGCCGATCTTGCTCTACTTTATCAAAAATGGCATCCATTTTATCCGTAATATTCAGAGCGACGTGCATCTTTGACATCAAAATTTAAATTGGATTTAAATTTTGATAGGATTGAAATGCTACTCTCACTGACACTGCACTAGGTCCATAAACATCGCAAAGAACAATGGCCTCTGTCCATACATTTGAAAACCTGTATATGAGTTATCTTGTATAAATTTATCTTGATAGCAAAATGTCAATGTTATTTATAAACTCTTTAAGGGCCTGAAGTCAGATTTTTTATTGCGGGCCAAGGAAGTCTAAAAATACCACTTTAAGTTTTGAGGTTACAAATCTCTTTTTAACTGTTTTTGGCAAATATAATAGTTGAACATATTTAATACCATTTTTGTTTGAATTAATCATCAACGGTATATTAATTCAAAATATTAATCATTGATGAAGCTAAATAAAGATTATACATAACATGTCATGCATTTGACCATTTGAATTTCCCGCTCCGTCTCTCTTAAAAACCGGAGGCGCTCAACAGAACAGAGAAACAAAGTTGTCTTGCTTTTCTCATGATTATCCTATTTGATCTGTGCTGACACCTGTCAGCTCAACAACACGTTCCGTTTTAGGTAGCAAGTTAGCATCTATGTTGAATTTAGTCATTCAGACAATAACGTGATGAATTATTGTATTACTAATTCTTTAAAAACGTTGAACATATCTTATGTGATGGTAGCGCTTCTTAAAACTAATATTAAATTAAAGTCTATTGAACATCACAATAAAATAAAGATAAAACGTGAAATGGAACACTTCAAGCCGCAGAGTGCGTTTACAAACCTTAATTTGGTTAGGTACTACCGTAGCGGCAGAATGCCTTCAAAACCTCTAATTGTATAATACTTTAAGAAAAAAAACACAATATTGTATTTTTTTCTTGGCCCTGTATAGATATAAAATTAGCATGGTTTAATTATTTGATTTGATTATTTGATCAAGGCTATTTTTCTCAATAAAAGCTTTATTTCTATACAACTACATGTTTTTGATGACCATTTTTCTTTTTTCGCGACTTGCGTTGCATTTTTACTTTTTTGTAGTAAAATTTTAAAATGTATCGAATTTCTTCAATCAATTCACTCATCTTGACAGTACGAAAAACAAATAAAAATCACAAATTTGAATCCTAATTTGAATTTGGAATTATCTTTATCTTTAAAATTTAAACTTTTAATGATGCAAAAAACCAGCTAGATACAAATAGTATAGCTAAAGAGATTTTATTAAAAGTTCATACATACTATATGCGAAAAGACTTTTTACCCAACCTAATACTTTTCAAAGTTGTAGTCAAAGGTCACAACATGTAGATACAGCAAAGTTTTCTTATAAGTATTAGTCAGTCCCGTCAATGAACAACTGCCCAAATTCTTAACGTCAAAATAGGTATCACCCTATCACGGTCAAGGTGCGTCTGACACCCAGCACGTGCACGCAACCCGCACATTTACGTGTCTCATTGCGTATTAAGTATAATAGAAGTCACCATTTAACCAAATTCCGCGCTCGCCCGCAAATCAAGCGAGGCCAAGAACTTTGGTTTCATAGTATTCTTCAGAGTTATGCTGCGTGCCGTGCAGTGCACGTGCGCTGATGTGCTACCACGTAAAATTTAATTATTCTTGAATATTATCTAATATCCAGTCCATATAGTAAGCAGTTCTTGTGTAGACGCTAGGCAAGCCCGTACCACACGTCCTCGAGCCGTAGGACACGATGCCTCTCTGGACGTAGCGCGTGCCTTTGGTCCCAGCAACATTCCCAAAAACTAGGAGAGGCCCTCCCGAGTCTCCAGCGCAACTATCCTTATTCATAATTCCGCCAGCGCATATTTGACTGCTGTATATTTTTACCGGCGTTTTATCACCCGGAGCAAAAGATGACCTGAAATAAAATAAAAAACAACTTTTTAGCGTAACTAGTTGGTCTTTACGATATAATTCATTCCTCAGTCGTCGTTTTTACAAAAGAAAGCGAAGCTCAGAGTAATGTTTAGGTCAGATTGGATATTATTATATTGTTAATTTACATAATTTCCCAGTCCCACGTATATCTGTAACCAAACCTTACCCTTTATGTGCATCTTGGCACTGTTTGTTCCCAACAATGGGTATCTCCGCATACAGCAGAATTGTCGACTGCATTCCGTTGTCGTCGGCGCCCCAGCCTGTAATGACACTTTCTTGTCCGACCAAGTCCTCGTTCTGAAGTTGTTTCGTCACGGGCAGGCACACAGGTTTAATACGAGCTGTTGTTAAATAAAATCTGTTATGAATATCTGGGTTTTCCTTGATTTGGCCATTACCTATATCATAAGGACTAAATTTCGGGGAATAAGAAAAACGCAATACATTGTCTACTTTTTCGACATAATGAATTTATTATTAGTCTCAGGCTTGTTCGTTCCTAAAAATGCCATACTAAAAATAAAGAGAGAGAGAGAGAGAGAGAGAGAGAGAGAGAGAGAAATATTTTATTAACACAAAAGACCATAATACAAATTACACACAAAAACATGAAAACGATACAGATTAAAAAGCAACACAAAAACACATTACAAATAACACAAAATACAATAATATGGCCTTCAGGTCAATAGGGTCCCCGCCTCAGCATGTGTTGCCATGACACTAGATGTGTCACGGCAACGCTGGTATTCTGGCAGGGCCCGTTTGGTGCGCGGTACAAAAAACAGAGAAAAGAGAAACTAAATTAAATATAAAAATATTAAATTACACCTATAAAAAAGTAAAAAAAAAGAAAAAAGGTAAGACAAGCACATTATTATAAAATATAAATAAAAATAACACATACAACACCAACATTTATAGCATTATGATCTCTGACTGACATGATTACAAAAAGAAAATATATAATTACGTGATATTGTGGGACGCGACAAAAAAAAAACAAAAAAGAGGAGCTGCAGCGACCGCCGCCCGGTGTGGGACGTGATCGATGTCTGTCGAGAGTAAAAGAAGTAAACCGACGCGCAGTGTGTCTAGAACTACTGAGATCGTGGATTGCCTTCGGTAATAAAATAAAGTAACCTACTAATAACGACAGATTTAGTTGGTAAAAACAAAAAAGGACATACGTGCCAAACAACTTAACTGCAATACAAACATACCAATTCTGCGAATGGAAATAGTAGCGCCTGGACCTGGGGCCCTACCGCGTAAAAAATATGGATATGGACATGGGCTTCATTTGACAGTTAAATGACCATATAAGGTAATTTTATGAGCTTCAACTGTCAAATACGACTATATCGACTATGACTCTTTAAAATATCTTAAAGTTTCACTGTCATGAAAAAAAATATCGTACCAGAACTAAAATCCGCTGGTTCCGAGAGCCTTAGCAGCGCTATGTCGTTGATATGTTTTGTCGGCTGGTTGTACAGCTTATGAACGATCACTGCTTCCACGGTTACATTCTGCAAAACAAAACAAATAATATTAATTAAACCCGACAATGCAAATGATTTTAGATTGAAGTGTTTGTTGGCGCAGTGGTTCATGCTCGTGCCGTGCGCTCATCATGGCTGCCATTGTCGCGAAGCAACTACAATGTCCATTCTCCTCATCCATCCACAAGGTAGGTCAATGTCCCAGCAAAGGGACCCTAAGATGGATTACGATGATAATGTTAATAAACACAATCTAAACCAAGTTAATAAAATCCAAATACATAGATGTATCTATACTCATACAACAGAGCTAGAGAGACAGTTTACGATACGGTCTTATCTAATTTGTGTAAACTTTATCTCTTTTTTAATTTTCATCTGCTATACAATATAATTGATCAGGTATTTGTCTGAGCGCTTGCGCACTGAGTGTGGATCCGTGAAAAAACGGATCCAGAAAACTCGGACAGAATCCGGATGTCGCTTACGCACTGCGATCCGAATCCGATACGTAACTTCCTACTTTAACACTATCAGTGAAAGGATAAGTTAGGATCTTGGCCTCCACCGACTTCCACCACCACGTAGAACTTTATGCACAATTTTCATTAATTTATTACAACACAAAATTTCTTACAAACAAAAGCAAAATCGTGGGTCGAGACAATGAGTTTATTTGTTTTCGGTGATCCAATCCCGTTTTTGTCAGCCATGTTTGTTTATTCGATTCGCGATTTTGCTTCTGTTTTAGAATCTTTTATTTGCGAATACTGACAAATTGAAGAACTAATGTGTGTGCAAGTGATATGTAAATATTGCGAACTGCATTTGTTGGAGCAGGAGATTAGGACTGTCATTCTGAATTTCAAATATTTAGGGTCAATAAAGGTATTTAGTTTCAATTATTTAGGGTCTCTATTTTGAAAATCAATAGTTCGACTACTCACTGCTTCGACAGCACATATTTTGATAAACATTATTCCGACAGAACATATTTCGACACACACGGATTCGGACGCAGTGCGTGAACGCTCTTATGGTACCTTAGCGCTCGGCACACAATAGTAATCGTCTCCAACCCCCTCGCAGTCGGGGTCTTTCTTGGTGTCCCACTCGCCTAGGATGACCCTGTCCAACTTCTTTTTTTTCAAACCGGTGACGCAGTGCGCCGCTGTCAACACGTACCACTCGTTGATCAACGTGCCACCGCATTTTGACATCCTTCCACGAGCTACAAATAGACATTCATATACGGTCAACAGCAACTGCGGTTTATACTAAATGTCATTTTTTTACAGACATATCTGAACTCAACGGCATAATGTCATAAAGTCCGAAGTCGATTGGAGAAATTTGACACACATATGTAAAGCCGTAGCTGCTGTTGACTGTACCTAAACCGTCATGCCATATCCCTTGTGGAGTTGGCAGAACTACATGAGCAGCTTAAAAAAATCACACGTTTATTTCTCACTAGCCTTTCACCCGCGACTTTGTTCATGAGGAATTAGGCTACAATAAAATCAAGTTTTATTCCCTATCCCGTGGGAATATATACGTTTGTTAGGGCTGTTTCGGTGTCTGTCAGTCATTCACAGTGTTGTTTTGTTAGTATTAGATATAGAAGTAATGGGCGATATAAAAAACCGGACAAGTGCGAGTCGGAATTGCTCACCGAGGGTTCCGCACAAATTAGTAGGTATAAATAGTTCAGGAATCGAGTCTCGCAGTTTTTTTCGAAGTTTTCCCGAAATTCAGTTTCTATAACTTTTCTTGATTTAATTACAAATGTATAGTTTTCAGATTATTTTCTGTACTTATATTATAGTAACGGCAAACGTCAGTGTCACTCAATTTCATGTGAAATTACTTAGTACTAAGGACACTTTAGTACTTTTACCAAAAGCAATTACAGTAAAGCAGTAACGAGCACGCGAGTGAAAATA